>OX421935.2:6250000-7500000 GCA_949128155.2 Xanthia icteritia | reverse complement strand
TTAATAAATTCAAAATACTTAAAGATCACATTTCAAACCATATTCAGCACATTTCATAATTTTCCTTTAATTTACATACTTAGTTAGGTGCCACAATCAAATTAATTTAGGAATTACAAAATAGTTTGGACTTATGCACACCTTGATAATTGTTACCCTTTTACACAGACTGTAGGTGAATACTTGTAGACAGTTGTGGACTCGTTGAGAACTGCACGCCTGCACGCAGACTGGGGCGATCAAGTCGTGAAGCCCCCCCACACTAAACGCTCGTTTACGAGTACTGTGCGGCCCACCGCGCGCGCCGTCAGGTGGCGGACGCGACATCACGAAGCCTTCTCTACTCGCGTCCATAGCAGTAGTAAAAAATAAACTTACGCTCTTAGTTATAGATTAGGTTAGGGTTACCATCTGACAGGCATTTGCCGCATTTGACAGGCATTTTGCGGTCAAGACAGGCGTGCGGCCGGCGCTAAGCTGAGACAGGCATTTTTGAATTTCCCTTATAAATGCACAGTTGAGTAAAGAATGGAATCGCCTGACAATACAGTCGGCAAATGCGTTATTGGTAGCCCAAGAAAACTTTTTTAAAACGTTACGTGTGAAGATTTTTATATTTTAGAAAGAAAATAACTGAAAAGAATTAAAATCTTCGGAAAAGTACCACTCAGTGTAAGTTCGTTTTTTCTAAATTAGTTTAGTGGTCGTAAATTTTTCATAAGTAGATACTTACTTTTCATTTTGAATCAATGTTATTCACAGTTTTTTTTTAAATAGACAGGCATTTTTCTGAACAATCAGGCATTTTGTTCATACTACACAGGCATCCTCCCTTACATATATGGTAACCCTAGGTTAGGCACACAGACTACATAGAGATACTACCATTTATTATATCTAATCTAAGTTAGTGAAATATTTTTATATAAGATTACGGCTAGACAAAGGTGTAACAACCAAAATATGTAACAAAAGGCTGGCCACTATTGAAAACAAATGGAACGGAACGCGGGATTTTCGGCTTTACCTCGGATGCTTTGATTAAATGGACCTTTGATATCTTTTGAAGGGAATTCTTCTGACAAGTTGTTTTTCTAGGACAATGTAAGGAAAACTCTATTTTCTCTTTGTGTGTCATTCTCATTACATAGATAGGTTGATTTGAAAATCTGTGTTCAAAAACTTGTTATCAAAATAGTTAAACTTAGGTCGGTAGTCGACTAATTTAATTAGACAACTGTGTCAGTGTGATTAGTGGCGTCATCTGAATATTTGAACGGTATAACGGTAATAATATTTGATAGGTATAGACGCCAGCAGGTCAACCTACCACAAACTGTAAAATTTTCCCAATCAACTTTGAACCTTATGCTTCAGTAATAAAGTTGAAAATTTATTAAAGAAATTTGACAGATAGTAGAAGGTTGTGTGCCTTTAAAGGGTCACTGAAACGATCAATTGCAATTGTCAATTTTTACGTGATTGATACACATTTTTTTTTTTGATGAAGCTAGACTATATTACTGGGTACATTAGAAATGGATGGCAAATTGATCAATCGCAATTGATTGTTTCGGGCACCCCTTAGTAGACGAACGCGGGGCATTCTATGAATTCCATCCTTGGGTAGGCTAGTAGGTAATGATAAAAAATGTCTACCTGACTGCCTCGTTGTTCTTGTGGTCGCAAGCGCTACTGCCGAGCACGAGGTCCTGGGTTCGATTCAAGGGTCGGGCAGTGTTATTTGGGTTTACCATCTGGAATTTCTCAGTGGCAGCCCGGAGTTTGGATTTGTGCCCGGTTAATGGCAATAGGCTCGACCCCTATTACATGGGACTTAAACATAACTAGCGAAATTATAAATAATATATATATTTTTTAAATAGGTATATTATTTAAAAAATATATATATAAATTGACATTGATACTACTGAATTATTAGAAATTAAGATAATTAATTGGCAAACGCCTCCCATAAATGTATATTTGTAGGTATGCCAAATGGCAAAACACAGAGAAACTATAATTATAACAATTGTAACATCTTGCACACTGTTGGAACCTATGTTTACAAATAAAGACTATTGATTGATTGATTGATTGATTGAAATGTGGGTGTACTATAGGTACACCTGTGCCTAACTCTTCGGGGAATATAGGCGTGATGTTATGTGTTGTTCAAATGTCGGTTTACCAAGAAAAGTTCAATAAAAACTTGGGGTTACCGGAGGATAGCTTAAACTTATATCTGCATTACCTTTCTCGCCTAAGCCGAAGTGATTCTCCCTTCAGCGTTATCACATAAAACTTCGGAGGCGGCGATATCGTAACGAATGTTACAGACAAGGCTACGTGTTTAGAGTGCTGAAATAATGCCCTAGGGCGCGATAAACTGCCTACTCGCAAAAGGATATCGAAAGAGTAATTCTTATTGAAACAACGATGAAAAACCGAGTGCGGTATCTCGTAACTTCATAAAGTATTGTATCTGAAATTAGGAAGATGTAGGCTGTCTACGCAGCTGGATATTCGTTTGTGGTAGACACCTTTGTGACTTAAATTCTGTTAGTAATATGCTTTTGTATTATATTTTGGGAAATGGTAACTTATTGATAGGTATAAGAGCTTTTTTATATAATTATATAACTTGGCTTGTTAAACAAATACCTATTCATCGTTTCTTTTTGAATAAAATAAATAGTAGGTAAGCGATGTGGTTTTAATAAAATTAATTAATACATCCAAGAGAAGCTTCTTTTTTGTGTGGGTACGACGAACTATAGGTACAATATTTTATTTATTTATTTTACCTCTTCCAACTATCTTTACAGATTAGACTTAATTTGCTGACGACGCTAAAAAGAGCCAATGACGATAACGCTGCTGATGTAGGTAGTAGAACAATTTCTGTGCAAACTTCATGGAAATTATTCTATCAGAATCGCGTCGGCTAATAGAAAATAGCCAGTTTTAAAATCGTGAATGATTGGAAAAACTTGGTTGGTTAGTAGAGACGTCGCTAACAATGGGCGAAAAAAAAAGACCAACCAACATTTCTATTCCGTTTAAAATTCTAGGTTTCATAGCGTCACAGATTATTTAGTGTCAGTTGCCAGTATCGAAATAAACCCGTTTCAGTTCTCGTCGTATCAGCAATTCCAAGTTTGAAAAATTTACGAATGGGTTCACGGTAAAAATGTCCGTTGGTGAGATACGGCGGCGCGCATTTCCCGACGCGGTAAAAGCGAATTGTTCCCGGTTTAGAAGAGATTTAACACTGCGGCGGACTGTGTTTTACTGCGTTTTATTATCTACGGGATTCCGGTCTGGCCCGGGACGAGCGAGGAGGCAGAATGAGAGCTCCTTTGCCTATTTCCATGTTTGGTTTGTTGGATGCTTAGCGGAACTTTGAACTGCAAATTAGGTACCTACCTACTAAGTGTCTTTTGTGTTGAGGTAAGTATAGACTATGGAATGGTTTGTAAGAGTAGGTACACATTAATTCAGGCGGTAATTTGATCTATTAGAACAATAAATACCATTTTTTTTTCAATTGAGGCCATATTCATTGATTGTACATTTCACAAAAGAACATAAGTAGGTCATACAGATTCGATTTTCTGAGGTTTTCAGAAAATTGAATCAGTATCACTAAGTAGCAGCAATTTTTCATCTTAATGAGTGCTAGACACGCACTTGGTCAATTTAGACGATTTCCAAATATTTGTAACGCTTTCGATTACTTATACGAAACTTAAAGTAACTTATTAACTTATTTACGGTGCGCATCTATCATGCACCGCATGCGTGACAGTCCCAACACCATTCTACGCGCGCTGACGGACCGGGCGGTGGGACTCTCCGATGCTGGCTCATTGGATACGGCTGCACGCAGTCGTATAGTGATTTGCCACCATCATCGGGAAGTCCACCCGAACCTGTCATTTAGTGTTTTATGTATTAGTATGTATTATTGTAATTTGGAAATCTATTATTATTATTATTAATTATTTTTTTACTAACACTAGTTTGTAAGCTTGCTATTATTTTACTAACAAATATGGATGATAATCTGAAATAAATGATTTAAGTATTTATTTATTTATTTGTAAAGAAAATAATTTTTCAATAATCTGCTTTTGTTTGATAACGTGCCTAGAAAATAAGAGCTGCTGTGTGAGTAGGATCTGGATAGGAGGATGGACAGGAGCTGGGACGCAGGCTTCCTCTCTGTGAGAGGGAGTGGGCTACTACGCGGCGCAGGCCCAGTGCGGGATGCCAGATGTCGCAAATGTTTTTGGACATGCCGGCTGCCTCACGATGGTTTACAATCTTTGATAGCAGTGGTGACGAAATAATTTACACAAAGTACAGAGCCTGTTTGTGATCGAACCCACGATCTACAACTCGGAAGTCGCAGCCGTTACCACTGGGCCGCCACTACTCTCTAGGTTGTTAGAAAATTAAAAATTATTTTCCCAAATCTTTTTTCGTGGAATAACGTGAAAGAACCTGCGAAGCGTGGGTTGTTAGCAAAAACTTTTGCTACTTGACATATTTAATTCCTGCTACGATGTAAAGCGTATTCGGAATTACGTTGTAACGTTAAAAATGTCATAACAAGAGCAACACACGTTCCAAGAGAGAAATGTTTCTGTTATTCGCAAAACTTTTTACAGGGTTCTGTATTTGTCCTTTCAATTGTTAAGCAAGTATAAAATAAACCAATAGGGACATATCTGTGTGGTTCTGTTTTTACATTAATCATTCTGCGATCCACATTTCAGAACATAAATCTTCCTCTTCAAGGTTCTCGAGTTCGAGAAGCGAAAAAAGTCGAGAGTAGAGTAGGTTTGCAATTAGTGTTTGCACAACTTTAATTTGAATTTAATTAGTCATTACTATTTGCGAACTCGCAGATTTAGGTACGTTCTTACAACACAGTCTCACGGTTTATATAATAAATCTGTTGCCAAACTTTACATATACCTAAATAAAGTGGATTGGCTATCATAGTTTCGGTTATAAATAGGTAGGTATAAGATAATAAGCATTCGTCTGCGAAAAAAAATCTAGTGACGATTTCTCACTGGAATTATCTTTATTAAGGCATTAGAAATAATGTGTGGAAAAACCATTCCGAAATCAGGTGCGGAATAAAAACTGCTATCACAGTTGCCGCAAATCAGTTCATTCTAAAATCTCGACGCCAAGTTTATTTCTTAAATTCTGCTAAAAAATATATTACACGAGCAAGTACCTACACAAAAAGAAGACCTGTAGTTCTCGAGATATGCAGTTTCGAAATATTGGGTTGACGATGAATTTTGTTTCTGAGTCACTTACGGTAGAGTAAAAGGACCGTTTTTCTTTACTTGATATCGTAGGCCTAACCCATAAATCCTATACTATTAAATGAGAAATATTTGTATATATATTATATATATATATATACAGGCTGGCAGGGACATCGACGCGAAAACTTTAAACCATTTTTTAATAACCGTTGGTTATAAAAAAAAAATCTGCTGTTCCATACATTTTGACCGCGTAGGATATGCACTTTTCTATGGCACAGCATATTTATTTTTTAATAAACGTCGAATAATTTCAACGCCCCTGCGTTGACATTTTTCGTCATTCAGAATTATGTACTGACTCCATGGTAACAGTATTCGCGTCGATGTCCCTGCCACCCTGTATACAATATTTGTAATCACGTTTTCGAAAACGGCTCTAACGATTGCGATGAAAGTCTCAGTACAGGGGTTTACGGGGACGAAAAATCGATCTAGCTAAACTCAAAACTCAACTCAAACTCAAAGCATTTATTTCAATTAAACCATTTACAGGCACTTTTGAATTGTCAAGAAGTCGGTCAGTCAGAAATATGAAGCTAGTTGCCCATTCCAAAGCGTAGTAGTGGACACTCTTTTAAATAAAAAAATTGATACAAAATATTGGTGACATCATTCATGTTAAAATTATGCATGTGAGAACAATGTAAAAAGACGTCCACGTTCGTAAAAGCGTCCGTAATAAAAATAAAAAACAAAGAACCTTAAAAAAAAAAAAAGCCACGGATATCATTAATGTTGTAATTATATATGTGAAAACAATGTAGAAAGACGTGCACGTTAAAAGCGTCCGAAATAAAAATATAAAAAACAAAGAACAATAAAATTCAAAAATTAAAATAAGCCTAGCAGCTAAGAAATGACAGTACCAACTGACGGCGCCCGTTCACGAACATGACGCATGGATCAGCACAATCCAGCTCAACCATTTTGAAGGGAGCTAAATGATCCAACACACGCGCCACCATCAACGAAACATCTGAGTGAGCATGACATACTCACAGCCGCCAGGGCATATTCTCTAGGCTAGGTCTCATAACTGGGAAAATTCATTTTCTCCGTATTTTCACCCGAGCAGAGCTCGGTTGCCCAAAGTTAAGAACAAGATGTCTACCTTAGAATAATGACATGGCAGCATGGAATTAGTAAGTACCTACTATCATGGCAGCATGGAATTAGTAAGTACCTACTATCATGGCACTCGCACCGTGTGTTGGGTGGGTCAGTAATCCTGCACTTATTTTTCAATTAACAGCAAAAGACATTACAAACGCTACTGAACCATTTTATAAATGGCATCCACTCTTGACATTTCACTGAACTTTATGAAGTTATGAAACACCATTTTCAGCCCGTAAGTGGCTGTGAGGAGCAATTCGGAAGTTTATTATAGAGTAATAACAGTCCCGGGCTTATGCGAGCTATTTTGAGTGTATGTGCTCTCTAAACAAGGAATGGGGGCTTAACTTGTAGGTACCTACTGCATCTTTGGGTAGAATAATGGTTTTAAGAAAGGCTTAGGTTAATATTGTTCTTGTTATCCTTGTCAAGAGAATGGATATTATCTTACCCGTCAATCTACTTTGTTTCTTCCTTGACTTTTGTGTTGTTGTTCTCTACGGAAATACATAGGATTATATTGCTAGGTCGTGAGATAGGCACAGGTACAATAGATACTATGTATAGTGAGTGGATTATGAGATATTCGGATGTCATGCATACATACTACAACAAGATACAATACAAGTACCTATGACTATTTTTGGCACTGTGATAAATTTTCGTAGAAACCTTTATATTCAAATTGAAAATGAGTCCTCCATACCTATGTCTTATTCATTTATGTCTCATTAATTCCACTGCTATCTTTGGTACAAAAAGTAAAATACGGTATAAGTACCTAGTGGCTTCGTCGTTCGTACCCAAAAAAAGTTTCGTAAACTTATTCAGAATAACTTAGCATTTCTATTTAACTAGTCTCACATTCCCCCGAAAACAAAAGGTAAAAAACCATTTGTATTTTCACGTAGGACAAAAAAAGAAGAAATAAAAGCAATGTTCCATTTGCATTATGCGTTTAAACGTTTCGCAGTTTCACACGATAGGCGAGGACGCGTTTATATGCGACAGAAACTGTTAGTGTAAATTGCCTAGGCGCTTTACATACGTACCTGTAAAGTGCATATTTAAGATAAGACGAAAAAACGACGAAACAGTTATGCTTTGCATATTGCTTACTGCCTTTCCTTTTTTTGTAGGAGGAAATGCAGCACGCAATATGTAGCTATTTCCTGATACCTAAAAGCACGATCTCCTTTTTTTTCACTCCACACTGAAAATCTGAAATGTACCAATGTGGAGGATAACTTGTGAGGGTTTACTTGGTAGATAAAAATGGGTAGACTTGGTAGGTCATATTTAAGTTATCAGCTTGACGTTGAAATCTGTATAGTAGTAAAAAAAAACATATAAACAAACCCACTTTTAGTATTATTATTGAAATAATAAACCTATAAAGTTTGTTTTGTCGTCGGTACGCATATATAGTGTTGGTAGAAAATACACCATAAATAACCACGTTTTAAAATCACCTTGGGTGTTAATATATTGCTGACAATGTTGGTTTAATTTAACGTATCGAGCAAATACAATAAAAGTGTTCATTTTAAACAACTGAAATGTATAAGAAACTACCATAAATTGCGAATAAGACGTATTCAGTTACAACGAAAACACATTTCATAATGTTCTTGTATTTAACTAGTTGTGAGCATTTATCATCATTTCTGACAAGTAGGTATATCTGCTAAGAAAAGCAGCCAGTGGTTAAAAACAAAAGAATTGCTTTAAACATAAACAGTGGTACAAAGAATACAAGGAACATTGTGTTGTATTTTAAATGTGTTAGAATTGAAAATTGGATATACGTGTGTATTTAATTTCCAGTACTGACAGTGTTGAGTGTCAATATTATTATTGCTCTATATATCATTTGTGACGTAATGAGCATTTTTCGTGTGCCTACGCAGGTTGACAATACGAGAAGGATGGCGACAATAGAGCTGTGTGTATACAGCTTTTTCGTGTGCTTTGTTTGTTTGAGCACACGATTTAATAATAAAGAGGGCTCCGGAATTAACAGTGTTGTGTGAAACACCGTCGATGTAGTTGACGATGAAGTCTAAAGTGATATTATTTTGCGTTTTGCTTTTTTGCTCTAAAATTGTCGGTAAGTTGGCTCTGTAATAGGACACTTCATAATTTACGTTGCTATACATATTTCCATCCATAATAACTGTTAAGTTTTAACTATCCAAAAGAACGGTGTTTAAATATTAGCCTTTTTATTGTGCCAAGTGGTGTACGCACCTACACAATGTAAGTTTGTAACGTAAGTTTACTTTTATATCTTTTCAGATTCGATTCCTCATTCCGAGGATCTTGTCAGACAAAGAGTAAACCCGCTAACCAACTGGCAGGTTAACCAAAATGCACCAAATGGGCAGTATCTCGATACTGATTTTACACCAACTCGAAATGTAAATATTCAGCAGGAGAAGACCCAAGATTATTACACAAATCAAGGAAGATTTAACTACGACAGTAATGATTATAATAGAAGTCCTGCTTCGTCGCCGCTAGCGGAAGAGCTCTTGGGCAGTTATGATTCTTCTGTAGATGGCCTCAGGTTGGACTCCTACCCACCCAGAGTGGAATCATATCCAACTCGTACATCTCAAGGCGGATTTGATAACCAGCAATATCGAAACCAAAACTGGCGAACACAAAATCAACATACCAACTCCGCTCCAAGCGCAGTTCTCGTTCCTGTCGATGAAAGGCCTTTGGTGACTTCTGTCCAAGAACCTTATCTGGGTCCAGTTCAATATCTACAGCCAAAATATGTACCATCTTCAAACCGGCGATTCTATCAGCCGGATAAGTCATACCTAACAAGAGAACAATTTCAATATCCTTTGACAGGTGATAACAAATTTGTTTCAAATTCCGCACCTCTCTTTGGATCAAGTGGCCCTGTAGCTTACGAAAATTATAGTGAAGATCAAGTGGTAGCATCTGAAAAAAAAGTGAGACCACCTGGGGGCCGAAGATATTCGCAGAACATTGCACCACAATCTGAAATAATTTATAATGAAGCTCCAGCTGTAATTGCTTCAGACACTTTGACAGACCAATCTAAAAATATTGAATACGCAGAAAATTACAGATCACGTTCAGATTCAAGTAACACAGCACCAATAACAAATTACGATGATGGTTCCCCTGTGATATCTGCAGCAGAGAATTACAGTTCAGATTCTAAACCAAGCAGTGACCCCGTACGTTACGAAAGTCACAGAGAAGGCCAAGCCGCAGCATTTGAAGTAAAAGCAAGACCGGTAGGTGACCGGAGTTACGTGCAGAGCTCACCCCAATCCGAAATAATTTATAATGAAGCCCCTGCCGTAGTTGCTAAAGACACTTTGATAGACCAGTCTGGAAATATAAAATACTTAGAAAATTACAAATCACGTTCACATTTAAGAAATACCGCACCAATAAGAAATCGCGATGATAGTTCCTCGTTGATATCTGAAGCAGATAATAATAATTCAGATTCTATACCAAGTAACCTAGCACATGTAAATTCTAAAAAAGAGGTTCCTTTTGCCATTAGTAAAATTTTTGCGGAAAAACCTCTAGCCCGCAGTTCCGCAAATAATTACAGATCAGGTTCTAGAAGGAATAACTTTGCACGTGATGATTCTTCCGATGGTGGATCAGAAAAATATGAAGCTAATTATGAATCTGATTATGGGTCAAAAGAGCTTGTCCCAATTAATACACATTCAGAAGCTTCTTCCGCACCTTCTGATACAGAATTATTAAATTCTGGAAATAATAAATATGAAGAAAGTAACGATGCACACCATGGATTGAATAGTCCTACTCCTTTAAATACTAATCCAAAACAGAACGTGTATCACAGGTTAGCTTCAGGAATAACAGGTGAGTAATTCCATTGATCCCTTAGTGACAGTCAACAAATATATTTTTTAGTTATTACAAATACTGTACACTTCCTAGTGTCTCGAAAATTTTGACGATACATAAATCTGGCTACTTTTGTATTTGTGTATCTTGTATTTTTTATTTAAATGTGCGCTTTGTTTGTGCAGAATAAACATATTTCTTTCTTTCTTTCTTCTCTTTCTTTCTATAAACGTCGTAATCAAAATTTTAACGACTTTCGTTGTTTAATTTTATTTATCGTGGGCTTGTTACATTACAAGATTGATTGGACTTTTTCTTTCAGAACTTAATTTGGATAGCCTTTCAGCGAACCCCGAAATACAAAATATTTTAAAAGTAAATAATAAACGTTACTTAGTTATCCATCCAAATGGAACTATTGAACATCTGGACAACCTCGATCTCGGTTCACACAAAAATTCAAAACTCCGTCTGGTACACACCAAACGTAAAACTATTGATGATTCAGATAGTGACGGAGTTCTCACACAACAATCGCCAGACGATTTACCAAATAATATCGCCAAGACTCCTGTACCAGTAAATCAATCTCCGTTGCCTACGAATAATCAACCAGCAGATGATAAAAAACCAACACTTTTGCCTGTGGATCAAGCCAATTCAGCAGACGAATACGATTCAAACCTGTCCCCTCCATTGACACATCTGCCGGCAGATCATAGTAACTTGAAACCATTACCTTCGTATGTAATTCCACCATCTGATGATGATAATACAACGACATTGACTCCAAATGAAGATCAATCAGCACAATTTGACAATTTAAAACCCTTGTCTCAGGATGTAAATCAACCAGGAGATGATGACTATTCCAAGCCATTGATTCCGCATGTAAATCAATCATCTGCAGATGAAAATTCTAAACCCTTGCCTCAGGATGAGAATCAACCTGGAGATGATGACAACTCCAAGCTATTGACTCCAAATAAAAATCAGGCAGATGATGATAGACCAACACATTCACATGTAAATCCACTAGCAGAAGATAATAATTCAAACTCATCGTCTCCAGGTGAAAACCAGCCAGAAAATAATAACAATTCATGGCCTTCCAATGAACATCAGTCAAGAGGTAAAACCGATTCCACATCGTCGCAATCAAAACACTCACATAATCAACCAGCAGATTATAATAATCCAAACTCATCTAACACTACAAAGCTATTGACTTACCCTGAGAACCAACAAGCAGATGATTACGATTCTAAACCATTGCTTGCACATGCAACACACTCGGCAGATGAAAATCAGCCCGAAGAAGATAAAAAATCAAAACCATTGCGTCAAAATGAAAATCAGCCAACGGATGATTTAAAATCAGAACCAACTCCTACTGCTGAAAGCAAAAATGATGACCAATCCAATTCCACGACAGTATCTCCAACTGTACTCAATTATTCCACGTCGACCAAACCACAGGTTATAAAAACGCATAAACGCAAACACATTCATCGGAAATCTACAACTGATTCACCGGGTGAGTACAACATATTTTTCCAAGGATTCTTTTTTCCAATCACATCTATCTAATAAAAATGACTAAAATAATTAAATTTATTGACTTGTTACAGTTGTGAGTACTACACCCTGTTCCGATGATACTTCAGAGGATCAAATTATTACATTATCACCAATAGAACGAGCAAGTGATAATGTGAGCGATGTTCCGCTAGTGGCAACTACAATGACGACAACAAGGCCTGATAGAAACTCTGGAAAAACAGATATCATTAACGACGCCAACAGTAAACAAGATGATGTACAGGATATTACAGCCCAAACATATTCCACCACTACCGTATCTCCAAGCAGTTCTACTTCACCAACCGACAACATAAGCGATGATAAAACAAAAGGAACCATAGAAAATAAGAACACTCAAACTAACGATAAAACTGTCGTAGACCAAGTTAACGGGAAAAAAGACACCCAAACAGGTAAGTGAACCTATGTTATATTTATTATGGATAGGAGTCAACGATTGCTCAAATGTAAGAAAACATATTTCGTGGTATGTTTACTGCATAATATTGCTGTTCAATTTAATTTGCAAGCTGATAAGGTTCAATATTTTTTGTTCAATCAGCTGTGTACAATTCAAGTGAATTGTTTGATACAAATACTGATGTTCCGGCCAAAAGTGATGATTATTCGAGTGTCACAGCGTCACCTTCAGTACAAAACGATGTAAATACAGGTGAAGCTTCTGGCGATAATTCATTAGAACTCGGACAATCCGAGACTGATGTAACAATCACAGTCAGCGGTAGAACAGCTAATGATTCTGAAGACGAAATTATGACCATAAATATTGAAGTCTCGGAGAGTACAGGTGATGCCCCTCCATATTTATAATGATTCTTCGGAATCTATATTACTCTTTGAGTTAATAAATATTTATACAAATTCTACTGATGCAGATGATGCGGATTCATCCAGTAACGACAAAAGTCTAGTAGTCAGCATCGATACAAATGATGCTAGCGATGATGATTCTAAAACACCGAAACCAGAGAATTCCAAAAAGGATCACAATAGTAATGATAGCAGAGGAAAGAACGTTGAAATCGGTACACTTTACATAACTATTAAATTAAAAATTCATTGTAAAAAATAGGACTAATTTGTTTAGTGTACAACGATAATTGTTGTTTCAGATATGTCAAACCTTAAAGGGGAGCCTACAATGTGGATAAGAACAACAAACCAAAACTTTATCGACAAGTTGACGGCTAAGAATGACACAGAGTTCGATGTAATATACTTCTTCCATATAGACAATCAGCCTGCTATAGAGAGAGAGAAGGCAACTACAATGTACTGTAACGGCACTGTTGTTATAGATATTAAGGAAATTACATATGCACACAAAGATGGTAATTTTGAACACATTTTTAGATAAGCTAAGTTTCAAATAACTTATCGGAAAGATAATTTTATACAAATAATGGTCGCGTAAACTCGGACAGACCAGGAAACCATGGCACAAAAGGTATGACGCCCAGTGGTCACCCGCTGCTGAGTATAGGCGTCATCCCTTTTGTAGCCAGGCAACAAGGCTGCCAATGATGTTGATGATGAAGTACCCATACACATACTCTGAAACAGGGCCTCAAGAGACATGTTATGTAACAAATAAAATAATAGATCTTTCTATTACAGATCCAACACCAACAATAGTCAAAACGACGAAAATCATGAAAAAGGAAGATTATGAAGCAGAATGATTTGGTTTAATTTAGTGAGTAACACTTAGACCATAGGTACTGGTTTTTTTTTAACATACCGTGTTTCATTCAGTTCAATCCTTTTCCATTCCATTCCATAGAATATTTATTAAGATTAAGTATTATATATGAAATAAAACAGTAAATACTATCTTTTAGTGTCTTTCATTTAAAACTGTTCTCCAATTATGATTAGTATGATTATGCTTTATTGTACACCAACATTTTAATAAAGCTTATTACCTACCTAATTGGTAGAAAATTACTATGGCATTAAGTCTGCCTCTGTATATTTGTGTGCTTGAAGTATTAAATAAATAAATAATAAATAACCTACATTGGGTCGTGGCTAAATAATAATAGCCGCAGGGGTCGATCGAAGCTTAAGTTCCGGTTGCCGAGGTCGGTCCGTGGATGGGTATTTATCGAGACCCCTCGTTGCCTCGGAAAGCACGTTAAACTTTCCCGACTGTCTTTGTCAGACTTTCGGACTTCTAGCTACCCGTAGGTAGCTAGAAGTCCGAAAGTCTGACAACCAGTCTTACCAAGGGGTATCGTATTACCCAGTAACTGGGTTGTGGAGGTCAGAGTCACTTCATGTAAAATACTGGTATTCAGTTGCATCCGGTTAGACTTGAAGCGGACCCCGTATTTGACCATATAGTTGGGAAAAGGCTGGCAGTTGGAGATAACCTACCTAACCTACCTACCTAACCTACAATTGAAAATAAAGTTTCTAAATTGAGATTTGTCTCTTTCTTTTCTCGGAGTTAACTAACTCCCGGCTTTTAATTATTGCCAAAAATCTATTTGGCGTAGCTATATTTAAATGCTCAAACAAAATAGCAAACAAAAAATAACAGTAAATACGATAATCTACAACATTTGTTAGAAAAAAAAAAAACAACGGGTTGCACTCCGGGAGTGCCGGCAGAAGTGAAAACTTGAATATTAATGTTGTGCATTTTTGATATTTTGGTACTACTCTCCCTCCATCTTACGAATTTTCGATCACGTCACGTGTCCTGACGCGAGTTTATCATTTTTTACCCATCACAAAAAAAGTGCACAACGCCGCTAATGAAGTTTTCACTTAAAAAATCAACTTCCATCCATAATAAAAGTGAAGTGATGTTCTTTTATTTTTATACGTCTTACGAATTTTCGATCAGGTCACGTGTCCTGGCGCGAGTTTAACATTTTTTACCCATCACAAAAAAGTGGACAACGCCGCTAAAGAAGTTTTCACTTCAAAAAACAGAAATATTATATAGTTGTAGAAAATAAATATTCGCGCCAATATGAATGGTACCTGTCCAGTCCGGCTGCGACCCTATAAAAACAAATGACTGTTATTAATATTGACCATTCCTCATCATAAAGTTGGCTTTGTTCGCATGTATAATCCGATTAAATTATTTTTGGTTGCTTAACTATCTCGCATACCTATATGAAAAAGTGATGGTGTTTTTTAAAGAGGAGACTCCCTAAATTGTATTTTAATTTACATTAATATTCTGAAAAAGTTACGAATACAATGAAAATGGAACTTTAGTACATGATTTATTGGATCTTTTCTTTCCATATACAAGACAGTTACGTAATTGGAACATTTTTCTCTAGATCAATTATTACTTTAGGTATAAACCAAATAAGAATTGAGACTTACACCATTTAGTTCCGTGCTCGAACACGATCAAAGAGCGCACGCGGTATTCAACTGTATTACTGATGTGTTAGCGTTTAGCACATAGTGGAGTGGCGGGGTGCATGGGGGCGGAGTTTGCGTGGAAATGAGTACCTGGTCTTAAACTGGAAGGAGGACGCGAAGGCTCCCGAACGATGGAAGGAATGGAGGGAGGCTTTTGCTCAAGAGTGGGACAGGGAAGGTAAATAAAAAAAATCGGTCCAATAGTTTTTGAGTTTGTTCATTGCAAACAAACAAACAAACATTCAAAAAATAATCTTTTCTAATATTAGTTCAGATTAAATAAATATCTTTGCAACTGTTTAGCACTTTAGCCATAATTTTTAACTAATGAATCGCACCCACAGGGATTCTTTCTGAATACGAAATTACGATTTCTGACAAACCCAAACTATTGCGAATGCCATTTTGCAATTACCATTTTGTGAATGCCATTTTGAATCAAAATTGATTTAAGAAGTAGATATTATGGAATATTCGCTCCATTGAAGGAGAAAACTAGAGAGCCTGTCATTCCTAGCCCCCATCGCTAATGATTTAAAACGTTCGTCATAATTACCCTTGAATCAAAATTAAGGAGCTAGTTCATTGTTTGATGACAAAGAAATTACAAAGTTGTATCCAGTTTTTGTTGCTCTACTAAACAAGAAAACAGTTTGTACGTATTTTTCTGTTCTTTTCTTCTTGTCTGTTTATATATGTGTGTACATAAATGGTTAAATAAATAAATAAATAAAACAGAATGTATTCAGAAAATATTTTATAGGTACGTAAAATGTGCCTACATTTAAATACCTACTACAGTAATAAAATAATTCAAACATCAAGCCTGTTAACACAGGTGCAAAATACTTATATAGTTATAAACTCAATATGAAATAAATAATTGTTTGCACTTTTCCTGTTGACAGCGATGCGGACGAATTTTTTGATGCCCTATAATTATCCCCCCCCTTTTTTATATACTTGCATATATTATTATTATTTTAAGTCTGTTAGTTCAAAAAAAAACGTAAAAACGTTTGTGTAAATATTTCCAGCAAATAAATTCAATTTTTTTTTTTTTTTTTTCATTTGAATAAATAACATGTTAGGTCCTATTCCATCAAACAGCGAGCTACCCAACACACATTAAGCGCAGGACACACTGTGAGATAAGCTAACATAGTATTAGCTAAGCACATGACTTAGGCTGCAACCAGCTATGCATACTGAAATATGTGGTTAAAAATGTTGCTTGACGCGCTCGGGGTTCAAGGGAAGAAGATTTTTTTTAGTAACATGACCATTTGGGCTATTAAAATAAAGAGTTTGAGGAGGCCATTCCAAAAATATAACACACTAAATGGTATAAATTTAAAAAAAAACCCGATTGCAATTAAAAAGTTAAAAAAACAAGCACACTTTAGATTTAACTAAAATAACTGCCACCAATTGAATCAGACTGCTTCAAAAGTTTTGAACTTTTTAGTTGCAATCGGGTTCTTTATGTATATTTTTTCATTTAAACCATTTGGTGTGTTATACTTTCGTTTTTTTTTCAAGGTTTGCACCGTAGTATGAAAGAAGCTGCAGCTCCCTGAGCTAAGTTAGACTAAGTTAGCTAATCCCGCTGTGTGGCTTTCGCTTACATGTGTTGTGAATGTGTGTTTTAAATATAAATGTGGGTTTCCTTTGTTTAAAGACACAGGGAGATTTATAAATAATCAAGTGATACCAACAAGTTGTCCACAAGTTCTTTGTCGTGATTCTTGCAAACAGAACTATAAATCTACGCCATTGTAAGCTCTGTTGTCGACAAACTTGAACAACAACATGTTGTATTCATCAGTTTTTGGCAACCACACGAGCTACTATCCTCTGTTGAATAATATCACGCCTATATTCGCCGAAGGGGTCATCAGACACGTATAGAACATTATTGGGGTTTGTTTATAAACGTTTAAACGTCAAAAAATTACGATTAAGTACATTAATCATTACTCAAAGTACCGTTTATAAATAAAACCATATATGTCGCCAGTTACCACGTAGATAATAGGGGGCAAGTTTCGCTTGTATTTTCTTTGACAGATAGCGAATAACATATTCGCATCTTATTCGCAATCTGTCAAAAGAAAATACAAGCGAAAGTTCTTAAAAATTACGGGAATTGCCCCTCTGGATTTGTGCCCAGTAAATGAAAATGAACTCGCCCTCTATTATCTAAACAATTATTCGCAATCTGTCAAAAATACAATATATTTATTTACCTTTGTATATAATCAAAGATATTTACTAACGTTTTTGACAAGTTTGACAGATTGCGACTTGAATGTGAACGTTTTTTAAGTACGAGGAACGGCCTTCTCATTCTGGGCTGCCAGTGAACAATGGGCAAACCCAATAATAATTTGGCCGACCCTGGGATTGATTAAACTACACGTTTAGCAGTAGCGCAACATAAGGCCGCGCGCACTTTGGACACAAAATTCTATCGTACGTAAATGTATGCTCGTACTTAGTCGTACGGATACGATATTGAGTGTGAATGAATGAAAGGTGATGTCGCATTGAACGCACGAAAAATCCCAACAAGTTCGGTTTGTTTTCGGACGTCGGAATATATATATATATGTTATACGTACGACTAATTCGCACTCAGTCTGCGCGCTCCCGTAATACTTGGAAGGTCGGGATCGTTCGTGCGTGTTCATATGTGCTCGCATGAATAAAATTCGCACAGCCAAGTCTCGATCTCGTGGGAATATCGGGATAAAAAGTATCCTATGTCCTAACCCAGTTCAGTGTCATGGTCTACCCATGTGCCACAATCAAATACGGCTGAACCGTTTTAGCGTGAAAGTGTAACAAACAAATAAACACATTATGCTTATTTAATTTTAGAGCTGTGGTGGAGTAACATAAATCGAAAAGTGACAAAATGATGTGGATTCTTTTATAGAACAAATTAATAAAAAAATAAATGTGTGTACAACTTGGCAAAAAAGAAGTTTGGAAAATATGAGGGGCCACTATCGCACTTAGGTCACTTCAAATGGGAAATGAGTAAAATAATTTTAACAAATTGTTAATAAAAAACGCTGCTTGTAGGTGACTCAAAACCTACTAGCACTTGTCGGCAAAGTAGTGCCATCATTATAGGTCTGCAGTACTTCAAAATCAATCTGCCTTACTTAAAAAGGTCTGCATTACTAAAGTAAAATATTTAGTTCCAAATGTCACCACGTCAGACTGTTATGTCGACCTGTATGTCTCTTGTAAATTAAACTCATTTCTCTGCAGCAATGAGTACACGTCGCTGTTTGAGACAAACATTGTGTTCTAAGGAACTGTACCCTAGTTACATAATACACGATCAATCGGAATTTGAATCGTTTTGAAACAAATTGCCAATCCATTGCTTCATAAGTTCGAAAAAAATCTCTACTCAGCAACGTAAATAAAGCAATGAATATTGTCGAACTGTCAAAATGAAACAAATTTTTCGTAATCGTTTACGAGTGTTGCGTAATTAGATAGCTGGTTTGCTTAGGAAGGATCCGCTTGAACACAGCTGCAGTAATTTGCACCACTAGTGCGGGAAACAATCTATTCACCAGTGTTTCTACGTGAAGCTCTGTCAGTTTTGTGGGGTCTTTACATTATTTGTTCCCAATCTAGGTACAAAGATACATAGGACATCAGATTACTTCATGTCACGATAGCCAGATATTGGAAGATTAACATTTTTATTGATGTTTTGTCATCCGGTACCTACATAAAGAATCTTTGAGATCTTTGACCATCTTGAGCTTTGTTTTGCTGTTTTTTTTGTTTCTTTTTTATTTTTTCATTTGTCAGACTATAGCAGAAAAAGAAACGAACCTGAAAGGTCCTGAATAACACCGTTTCTGAGTTACAAAATTTTAAAGACGACAACGTAATACTAAGGATGAGACGACATAAAGATATACATATTTATTACGTGGCTACTAGAAAAGCAGGATAAATAATTTCCTACTTAGAAAAATAAAAAACAAAAATGGAGAAATCTGGGTGTTCTACAGGTACACTTACCCTTCTTCTTGCCTAACCCTTCACACATGCATTCAAACACTTTAGTAGCTTTCTTGTTAACCTTTGTCACAATAACTCGTAAACTACGGCTGAAACAAATCGTTAATATGGTAATCTATTTTGGTTGTACTTATATCCATTGTAACCGACCGCAATAACAGATGTTCTAGGATATTGCGGCGGCCATCGCTGCGTTGTAATATTTTAATTAAGGTTTCGTAGATTGGGAAATCTGATTTGGAGAATAATATCTCATCATAGTTATTTACTTACGTTTGATAAGCTATAGAAATTGAGCTTCTCGCTTTTCATGATTCCGATGGTTCAATGGATCCCTTGGAATATTTTGCCAACCAAAAAGCAAACAGAATAACATAAATACTAAATAACTACAAGAGCCTGAGAGCTGTTTGTCATTCAGTAACTAAATAAACAATGTGATTGGCTCTCTCTCGACGGCTACATAGTACCTTTTTGTTATTCACTGAGGGCCTACGACACTTCGTATCGTTCGAACAGCTGTAAATTAGGAATTATTTGTTTTGTGAAAAGGATTGGAGGAGTTTCAATGATTTATAGAAAGGAATATAATAATAAATCATGGGTAGATCTACAAACATCAAAAGTGTCGATACTCTAAAACGTACTTGATCCCTAATCAAGTACGTTTTAGAGTATCGCCGCAATTTCCCAAATTTAGATTAACTAAAACTAGTACCTAAGTCATTTGTAATAAACAGTATTCGATTTTATAACAAGTTGCCAAAGTCGCTTACAGAACTTAGCGATGGAAAGTTCAAAACCCACATCAAACGTGTCCTTATTTTTTTATGATAAATTAGATTTGTTGCAGCTGTAGTGGCAATCATGTGATTTGGTCTAAATAGCTTTTTATTTTTATTATTTGATTTTGTTTTTATGTAGATTCTTCTTTTAGATTTTGTGAATGTGAGAACGTTGTAGGCTTAACAGACTGTAGATCTGTCGACCATTTTCTATCTTGCTAAGTACCTGGTACTTGTTGATATGCCTACACTGTCCTCTCATACCCATTAACACTATAATTTGAAAACTGTTAAAATGTTGCAAGCTGGTTCCAGGAAACGTACTGTGGCTGTCGCTCTTGGTACTACACAGAGCGCCATAAGCCGCCTCTGGACATGCTATCGTATCATGGGCAGCGTGGCCGAGCGACATGGAGGACAATCTCGCATCACCACTCGCAGACAGGACCGGTACATCCAAAATACTGCTCGACGGAATCGTACCAGACCGCCATGATTTTGGCTACGAGGCTCCACAGCTCTTCAGGCGTGCTGATAAGCAACCAAACCATACGAAATCGTTTACGTGAAGTGGGTATGCTTTCCCGAAGGCCGCTGAGAGTTCCACCTATAGCACCCCGCAATCGTAGGACCCGTTTACAATGGGCTCGCGAACACAGAAATTTGGAGGAAGAAGACTGGCGTTGTGTTTGCTTTTCCGATCAATTTCGTTTCGGTATGAGGCCGGATACAAGACGTACCTGATTTTAGAGGACCTCTGGACGTCAAGAACGTTTGAAATTTTGCCAGGAAGTTCTTTCATATAGAGCGGGAACAATAATGGTTTGGGCCGGTATTTGGATCGGTGGAAGAACCGATCTCATTTGGATCAGGAGCAACCTCAATGCTCAGATTTATGCGGAGAGGATTGTTTCAGACGTGATCATCCCTTTGCGAAGTCGGTTGGGTGATTCGTTTCGACTAATGCACGACAATGCACGTCCACACACGGTTGGAGTCGTAACACGCACTCTTGCCGATGCTTGCATCAACGTTCTGCCGTGGCCTGCTCAATCGCCAGACCTCAACCCAATTGAGTACGCATGGGTTATGCTCCAAAGAAGAGCTCTGCCGAGTATGGATGCCGTGCATACTCTACAAGAACTTTTTGACTTGTTAGAAAGAACGGGGGCGGCCATTCCTCAGTGATTTTGATGAACTGATTTTAAGCTTGCCGAATCGCTGTGATTCGTGCCAATGGTGGAAGCACAGATTATTATTTTTATTAACTTTACAATGACAAATGAAAAAATCCTCATTTTTGCTTATTTTTGACGACATTAGCTTAGGTTAATTTCCCACAATTTGAATAAGATTGCAATTTTTCTTAATTTTTACATTTTTTATAATTGATAAGTTGTTAACGTAAACAGGAAGTAAAGTAAGAAACCAGTCTGGAAGACTAGATTCGGTAAATATTAATTGGATAATATTTTATAGTTAATAATGTACTTATCCCTAGACACTTTTGATGTGTGTATTTTGGTATAGGTACTATTGAGGAACTCCATATCTAAATACTCTATATCGAAATAGTCCTTACGTTGTATAGATATGAACTTTTTCGATGGTACCTCTATTGTCCCTGTATGCGTCTTTGCGTTCCGGGAGATTCATCTGTAAAATAGAGTGGGCAGACATAGGAAAATGTTTACCATTTTAGACATGTAACGAAGCATGTAGCAATCCGTCCATTTATCCAAAACTTAAATTACGTGTGCTTCTCGGTGTAGCAATGTCCATCTTACGCTATCCAATACTCCTTTTAAACAGCTATGTCTCTATTAGTTTTACTAGTTTTATTCTTCAGGACCTTCAAGTACAGGTATAGTCCATGTCAGAGGTCCCCAAACTTTTTTAGTTCGCGGCTTACTTTCTGATTTATTATTTTGCTCGGCGCCCTAGCTAATTGAAATAGGGTACCATAATATAATAGGCAGATTAAGGATGGGTAGATAGGCACTAAAATTAAAACATCCACAAGCGTAAGTAGGTACCTTTCGGCGACTTTGAGTGAACTATTTATTTTGTACCCGCAAATACCTGAGTTTAGTTTCCGGAGGCGCCGCGCGCCGTGACACGCTCCTTTTTACCATTCGGCGCCCCTCGTACTTTACGGCGCAAACTTAAATAATAATAAAAAAAAATAAAAAAACGCACATTATAAAAATGTCAAGAAAGATTTGTAACAACACGAAACACTGATAAATGAATATATTCAACCGTAAAGGGTACGTTACAATAAAATATATGTTAGCAATAAGTATATAGGTATACATTATAAATGCAGAATCGATTTTGATAAATCACCTTATATGTCTCCTTACATTTTTATAAGGCTCGATAAATCTTGTCATTGATTGATTGTTTTCTAAGTAATTTAGATAGATGGGAGTCTTTCTTTTTTGTAGATTGTGATCGATGGCGGAGTTACGGCTTTCAAAATACGTGTTAAGGTCTCAAGACAACTAGTTTTTTTACAAGATAAATAGAAGATATTTTTAAGAGGCGGAGTAGATTACTTCAGTGGATATTTTAAGTAACAGGCTGCGGGAGGATCCAATCTCCTCATAATGCCGCGTCATCGGCTAACGAGCGGGGGTTTATTCCATTTTTATCCAGAGGATTATATCCCTTCGGGTGAGCGGTCGGGAAAAAGTTCGCGGGAGAAGCGAGCCAGCTAATGGCACGCCGAGGTCCAATTTACCTACGTACGTAAAAGGAGGTGCCGAAACAGAAATAGCGAATTTATTTTTGTTCAAGTAATTGCTTCGACTAATGGAGTTTGTTATTTCTTTGAGTGGAGGCTCTGACGAAATTACCGCGAATTATGCTTTGAAAGCCCATTATAGACGATCAAGGTTTAATGTTGACGTTATTTAATATTAGCTTCTAAGTTGAAGAAAATGGAGGACATTAAAAATTACTTATTAAATTCCTCTAACTACGCTTTGTAAACTAAGTTCGTAAAGGAATAAACCTGAAGGCGAAAAACAAGAAAGAGGTTTTTCTTGCAACCTTGTAGATCATTTCCGACGAGGGGATTACCTGCTGAAGCGATATTAACTACAGACTTCGTAAGTAAGTCAAGTTTGAAATAAGCTTAGCTAATATAAATCTTCTACCGGACTTAGGAACGGTCGATCGTGGCTGTCGTTCGAGGTACCTATGGGCTTATTTTAATAAATGAGACGTATCCAGTTATACTGCCCTCTGAAGCCGAAAGGCTCTCAATCGGAGTAAGTTTTGAGAAAATTTACTTTTTGTAAATTGTAATTTATGGAAACATAAGGATGTAAAAAACCGTCTTAGTGGTATTTTTAAATGTTTTAAGTTAGATAGCGTTATTTGGCTTATACCATTAGATGCGAATTTGTTATAGCTATTGAATGGTATAAAAAAAACTTAAAGGCCGTATCTCAAAGATAGCGCCTTTCGGCTTAGCAGGGCAGTATAGTCCTCTTCTATGGGCTGTAGTTGTCTGAGAATAAACATTTTTTATTTTATTTTTTTATTATTATTTATTATTGTCCACAATGTGTACAGGCAATGCTAACGCCGCGTGTCACTCTAGAACTCTAGATTAACCCACCGTGTTATTACCGTGGGTTAAAATTCCAACGAAACTTGCGTTGGAATTTCGCAAGTTACGCAAGTAGGTACCTATTGTCTTGAAGAAATCAAAGCTGAGAAAACTTGTGTAAGTATGAAGAACTCTCCAAATTTATACACCAGACGGCAAATTCCCGTAACTTTCAAGAACGTTCGCATTCTACTCTCATTTGCAATCTGTCAAAAATACAATCAATTTACCAAAATTTTTGACAAGTTTGACAGATTGCGACTTGAATGTGAATGTTTTTTAACACGTTTAGTGCCGGAACTCCTCCTGGAGGGTTCCCTAGTCGCATATGGGATGCTAGGAGCCCTCGCGGAAGGCTCATTTTAAATGTGGGTTTTTCTTAGCGAATACAGCATTATAAATCGTGAAAATAAAATCTGATGTATATTTTAACAAGATTTATTAGTATATGCGTTGATTTTAAAATCAAAACATAATTATTTTTTTAATTTTTGTTCTCGGTTACAAATATTCACAAACATTTTAAAAGGTTGGAAACGTATAACGGCCAGTCCCCCTGTAAACAGAATTTTGCTTCGTTTTCATTTTACTTCAATTTTACAGTGTATTATAACACGGTTTTAAACCTAATGCCGTTGACCGTCCGCGATGGTTAACTTTACCGCAATCGTAATGCCGGCAACCCTCCCGGAGGGTTCACTTCCAATATGTATGGCGGCATGGCGTATGAGTTCTATGAAAAGTCGGTGGAGTCGAAAGTGTTAAGTACAAGAATTGGCCTTCTGTACATTCTTCTTCATTAGATAGATAAAGCGCTAAACTATAGCGTAAGGATTTACGATTCCAAATCGCATTAGGTTATAATGTTTTTAAACATTCGGCTGCATAAAGTCTTTTTCTTTCTTGTCAGAGTTTTTATGCCACCCATATGCCTCTGATTTGGCTTTCGGCATACCGTCCAGAAATATCTCTCAGTCATGCCGGTTCCCTCACGATGTTTTCCTTCACCGTTTTTGAAGCAAGTGATAAATTATACATTACGCACATGAATCCGAAAAGTCAGAGGTGCGTGCTTTGGGTTCGAACTCGAGACCTATGTTTTGGCAGTCCGATGGTCACACCACTAGGCTATCACTGCTGTTAATTAAGCTTTAAGTAATGAGACGACTAGGAGTCCTATGCAAACCAGATAATTTTCTATTTACAAGAGAATTACAGACTTTAAGCCTTATTTTCCACCTTTAGACTGAACAATAATTCAAAAATTAACGAGTTCAAAGAACTCCCTGCAGTCACATGTGTAATGAATCTACATCGTTCACGAAATGAGAAAACGTCTGCTCCATAATAAGATATCAACACGAGAACGTTATTTAAAACTCAATCTTCTGAGAATTGGTTATAAACAACCAAGATGAAGAAATGCTGCACCTCATTTCAACAGTAAATGATATATTTTATTTCAAACTAAGTATTATATATTATAAAAGTAAGTATAAGTATTATAAAAGCTAAAATATAGCGTCGAAAAATTCATCCGCATCACTGTCGACTGGTAGTGTACCCAAGAGACTGGCCTGCCATTGCCACGTTGTATGGAAATGTTTAGCCTCTGTCCAAGGTAAAAGCCAGCCCTTGGGTCACGGGAAGTGTCAACCAATCGTTTGGAGATTTCATTGAACAAACCATGAGCACTCAGACCCCACGGCCCTAGGGTTTCAACTCCTAACGGCTCGAAAATATAGTACCTATAAGGTTATTATACTTTCGCCCCTTGAGGTTTTCTGCAGTCGCAGCGGCAGCGCCAGCACAGCACGCTGAGCCAGGAAGATGGGATGGCGCAAGAGTATCGACACACGTTGCGTCCCACACTAAAGGCCTACCCACCTTCCATGGAAATAAAGACATGCCTTCCAGTCTCTTGCCATCATCGCGTACCTGGCTAGGTTCTAATACAGCTGGAACGCCGACGGTGACAAGAGCCCATCGGATGATGTCATTAATGTTCGCGTGCCGCGCTAAGCGACCCGCACTTTGGCTGCAAGACAAGCCGTGGTGTCCGAGGCTGTTGACAATTTCGCCACAGTGACAGCGATGAGGAGAACAACAAGGAGCTCCTAGTTGCAGGGCAGCAGCGATGCGGAAAGTATAGTTACCTATAAGGCTTGTAATGTTTTCTCAATTTTGTTTTCAATCTATCAAATCAAAATTATAAAAGGCGGTCATTGTCGTCTTTCACCATCATTATTGAATTACTATCATGTCGCTAACACCAGAAGAATGTAAACGTATCGTCACTATGTTAGAAGAAGGTAGCAGTCAGCGAAGTACAGCAAGAACAATAGGCGGGTCACTTTCTACAGTGCAGCGAGTTGTCCAACGTTTCGGAGAAACTGGGCAGAATATAAGAAAAACAAGAACTGGCTGACCGAGATGTACTACGGCTCGAGAGGATCGATTTATTGTTACGACCATGCTCAGAAATCGCCCCCTCACGGCAGTTAAAGTAACACATCAACTTCGGGCGACCCGTAGAGACGACGTAAGTGAGCGGACTGTAAGGCGGCGGCTCCTTGAAACTAATTTGACCCCACATAGACTTGCGGGTCTATCGTCCAAAAATTGAAAGAGAACATCGGGTAGCAAGATAACGTTAGGCCCGCGAACACCCACAAACGGGTGACGAAGATGAGCAAGAGTAATGTTTTCTGAGGAATCCAGATTTATGATGTATGCACATGATGGACGGCAAAGAGTCTACCGACGGCCAGGGGAGCGTTTTATTCCAACTTGTTTTAAGGAAAAAGTGCCGTTCGGCAGTGGATCTGTTATGGTTTGGGCTGGAATCTCTTCAGAGAGTCGCATGGAGTTAGTGCTGATAGAAAATGGTACGCTAACTAGTGCAAGATATGTGTAAGAAATTGTTAATAAGCATGTCGGCCCATATTTAATTAATATGGGTGAAAATTCAATATTCATGCGTGACAACGTCAGGCCACATACAGCTCCATCGTGCTGCTCGATGAGGTGGGCAAGCTCTTTGAAAGAGTCATTGCAGACCGCCTCGTCGGGCGGCTGGTGCGGGTGGGGCCGGATTTGGCGGAGAGCCAGTTTGGTTTCCGCAGGGGGCGCTCTACGGTGGACGCCATCATGCGCGTGTGAGCCCTCACGACGGGGGACGCCGTGGCCCGGGGTGAGGTCGTCTTGGCGGTGTCTCTAGATATCGCCAATGCCTTCAATACCCTGCCCTGGAGTTGCATCAGGGAGGCACTCCGGTATCACCGGATGCCGACCTACCTCTGTCGTGTGGTCGAGGACTATTTGACGGACAGGGCCGTCATCTACCCCGGTCACCAGGGAGAATGGAACCGGCAAGAGATGTCGTGCGGTGTCCCACAGGGATCGGTTTTGGGGCCGCATCTGTGGGACATCGGATACGACTGGGTGCTGCGTGCCGACCTCCCTAGCGGCGTCAGCGTCGTGTGTTACGCTGACGACACGTTGGTCCTGGTGCAGGGGAGGTCGCACCAGGCGGCGGCCGAACTAGCGACAAACGGGGTTGCGACAATCGTAGACAGAATCCGGCAATTGGGACTCGAGGTGGCCCTGCACAAGTCCGAGGCCATGTGTTTTCATGGTCCTCGGAACGCGCCACCGTTGGGGTCCCAAATAACGGTAGGAGGAGTTCACATCGGCATCGAGTCGACGATGAAGTACCTTGGACTCGTCCTCGACAGCCGGTGGAACTTCGTGGAGCATTTCCGACGTTTGGCTCCCAGACTGGAGCGGGCTGGGGCTGCTTTGAAGCGGCTCCTGCCCAATCTAGGGGGTCCAAACGCCTCCTGCCGGAGGCTATACGCGGGGGTCGTGCGGTCCATGGCCCTTTATGGGGCACCGGTTTGGGCGCGTTCATTGAGGCGGCGGCCAGCCCGCCGGTTGAACGCGTCCCAGAGGGTTATGGCCACCCGGCTGGTCCGGGGATACCGCACGGTCTCCGGTGAGGCGGCAAGCCTCCTTGCCGGATTACCGCCATGGGATCTGGAGGCAAAAGTCCTCGCACACATCTGGGAGTGGCGCGAGGAGTCGAAACGCCGGGGCGTAACTCCGTTTCCGCGAGAAATCGCGGCACAGCGGACAGAGCTCCGGCGGGATCTCATGGCGTCATGGAGAGTGCGATTGTCGCAACCCAGTGCTGGGCACGCCACTATTGCAGCGATAAGTCCCCTCTTTGAGGAGTGGCTAGAGAGGCGCCACGGCGTCCTCACCTTCCGCCTGACGCAGGTCCTCACCGGACATGGTTGTTTCGGGAGGTTCCTATGTCGTATCAGGCGGGAGGAAACGCCCGGGTGTTATCACTGCGTGGATCGCCCGGAGCACACGGTTGAGCATACGGTGGAGGTCTGTCCGGCTTGGGCAGAGCATCGCCGTGTCCTCGTGGAGGCGATCGGCGGCGGGGATCTCTCGCGTCCGGCCCTAGTCTAGGCCATGGTACGGAGCGAGAGGGCATGGGAGGCCGTAACCTCCTTCTGCGAAGCAGTAATGCTCGCGAAGGAGGAGGCAGAGCGCGTGAGGGAGAGGCAAATTTCGCGCCGTACAACGGGAGAAGTTATTTGATAATTTCCCACCCAAAAAAAAAAAAAAAGGCCATATACAGCTCAAATTGTAAATGAGTATTTTCAGGACGTTGGCATCAATCGCATGGACTGCCCCGCGAGAAGCCCGGGCCTGAATCCAATTTAACACGCTTGGGACGAGCTTGGGAGGTGTTTAAGAAACCGAAACCCCGCCCCAGCTTCACTTCGAGACCTGAAACACGCGTTAGTGGAAGAATGGACCAATATTCCGCAACATCGCATAAGAAACTTAATAAACAGCATGCCCAATCGCCTGGCAGCTGTGAGAAGCAATACAAAGTATTCATTTTGTTTTAAAATTCATTTTTGTGTTGTATGTGAGGTGTCAACCATTATTTTTTCAACGTAAAAGTTATTGACATTTTGTTTTTTTATGTAATTTTGACAATTAAATTAATAATTTTTATTTATTTATTTGTTCATATACATATTATTTGTTATTTGTTTCCAACATTTGGTGTATTTTATTAACTGGTAAATTATCTATAATATACAGTTTCATTAATGCCGCTAGCTCTATTATTATTTATTAAATTTATTATTTTATTTTAAAAGTAATTTCAGTTTTTCGTACTGACCCGTATTCTTTGTCTGCGAGTGTAGATGTTATGTACCGTCGAAACGAAAATAAGGACAAGATTTAAAATTCCTGGAAGATCAGAAAGCCATATGCGACTACCAATCAAATAAAGAGTGAGTAAGGTGCGTTCCCTTAATTAACTTCAAAGAAAATATGTTGTATACAAATTGGAGTGCATTTTTACTGTGAAAACTCCACTCTAATATTAACATGATTGAAAGCAGCCTAATCTGGGCTGGCTTTGATAATGATGATTTCAACGAATCGCATTGGAACTAGGCTCTGCGGGTTAGGCCCTGTCCGTTCTATTCTTTTCAATGTCAACTCAATGGCGCAAAGCCGGGTTTCAGTTACGAGAATCGTAATGTTATCGTATTTAATCTGGCGTGGAACGACATAAAGCCTTGAAGTAAAATCTCAGTGTTAAATTGAATGCAAAACAACACGCCTATCACGTGTATTTCATCTTTAGTAACTATAAAAGCTTGTCAGCGCTGTGCAGTGGGACCCCCAATGCACAGCATTTATGCTGAGTGGAAGCCTTCTTGTCACAGTCACGTCGTGAAGCTGCCGAGTATTTCTGTTCTGTGCTCGTGATTATAGTTTTTTCTTTATTGTTAGAGTTAATTATCTTTTTGTAATATGCACGTGTTTCTGTGACAAATAAACCTATTATTCTTTTCTTTTGTCGAAAAAGAAACATATTTTAAAAACACAAATAAAGTAACGCCATCTGTATCTATTTACATAATGAAGACAGTATTAACTATTCGTGAATAATTTATTCATAAAAGTGTTGCCTACGAAATGGGCCGTAAATCAAAATGTGAGTAGGTGAACATCGTTAAAATGATAAAATACACAGCTTTGGGGGGAACTGAAATAGCGGCAGTCGTGACGTTTGAAAAAGCCCAGGTTTGCACGGACGATTTTTTTTCGTGCACTGGATTTTCAACGCTCTGCTTATCGCCGAGAGTTGAAAATCCAACAGTGTGTTTTTTCATGGCGCTGGGACGAGGGTGCTTCCCAGCGCGTTGGATTCACAACGCTCGGCTCACCACCGAGAGTTGAGAATCCAGTGCTCGATAAAATCCCGCCGCGACATTTTTAGGTCCGCGCAAACTTGGCTAAATCAAAGAATTTGTGGAAACCATGGCCGACAATGGCAAAAATGTTTTACTTTTAAAATTACAATTTTACTAGCTTATGCCATCGGTTTCGCTCGGGAAATTATCCCACGGGAACGTACGACCGGGATAAAAAGTATCCAATGCACCAAAAAAAAAAATCCGCAAAATCCGTTTAGCCATTTTTGCGTGATTGAGTCATAAATAACCAAACATACAAACTATTTCATTACTTAAGTTGTTTTTTTTTTCTTTTCTGTCATACACCGCAGATTTTTATTTTGGCTATTATTTTTATGGCTGGTTAGAGTGAAGGGCCTTGAAACACTCGTTCTCTTGAAGCTATATAAATGGCCCTTGATCCAATTAAAAAGGTGTTTCGTCACCGTCAGACAGTATAAAGAGTTGGGAAAGTATAGAAAGTTATACTATTAATCGTATTTTTTTAGATAGTAAGCAATTCAAAGTCTGAAAACTTTTTATTTAATTAAAAAAACTTAAATAGTGGTGGCTAATGATAAAAGTTCCGCTGTGAGGCTATTAGTGATGAGAGCTTTTTGTTTCGCGGGATTATGTGGTGTACTTACTTTTAAAATGCATTAAAAATAAGCTTGTAACGTTTCTTTTATGAATTTTCCTTCATGTTTTTGCAGTAAGATTTTCTTGTTATGTATTTAAAGCTAGTACTAAATGTTCAGCCTTCCAGATGCCGCTAAAACGAGATATTTGGTTATCGCAGTAAGTTAAACCGGATCTGCTAACTGTTATAATGATTAAATTCATCTACACAAAAATAAAAAATATGAATAATAAAATGATTAAAAAAGAATAATAGTAATAATAACCCAACCGCCGTATCTATACGTTGACGTCGTGGTGGGGCTTGCGCGCTCTGAACTCTAGATCTGTGCCAGTAGAGTTTACTTTGCCGGAACAGGTCTAGGAGGAGGAACCAGACCAAGAAAGATGCAGAAACCCTCAGGGCAGCATTTGGCGAGCTATTGGGCAGTATCGACCCCACAGACCCTATCTCCTGGGAGAAGTCTTGTTCCTACTATCTCTGGCTTACCTTCATTGACCAGCTGGAGTGAATACTGACGAGGAACAGAGCTCTCACCTCATTCTTGCCTTTATTTGCCGGCTTCAGTGAAGATTCGCAAGAGTAAACATGCTGGGAGGAAGGAAGTATTCCAGTAAGTGCAAGTAGGGATCTTGACCATCTTCCGAGCTCTGGGATTGTTCTTATAGCCGTGGAATACCTCTCCACTCATCAAGCACCTCAGGAAATGTTGCCCCCTCGTCCAGGGGTCCATTATTAACTGCAAGTTACTCCTTGCTATTTTATCCGTGTATAATATAACATCGATCAGGCAGGGGATGTAGTCCTTCCATAGTTCTAGGTAACCAGTCCACTATAGCCACTCAAACCCATAGCCCAATAAGTTTTGTTTCCGTGTTCTTCCATAGTTCTGCACCAACTGGGGGTTATCCTTGGGTGTACTTGCATAGTGCATAAAGGCATAATCGTCGGTTGGTGCCTTGATACTTAAAAATGTCTAAGGGGCCTCTGTGAGTTGGTCCCGAGATATGTCAAAGACATTTAAGTAATAATAATAATGATCCTGCTCCCGACAACGGCGAACTACTATTTCTTATATTTTTTAATGATTTTTATAAAAATATGTAAAAATGTAATAAGTATAAATGAATAAACTAAATAATGATTAAATTCATGTAGGTACACTTTTTATCGACACCCAAAGAAATAAAAAACCCGTCAATGAATGACATTATATTGAAAAGGCAGATATAATTATTGCTTTTGACAGGAGTTGAATAAATTTGACATTTGTGTAAATTTTTCTCGCTGAGTCACGTTGTCAAACAACAAAGGTTCCATTAAAATTGGTTCAACGGACCGAATATACTCAGACATGCTATCTACAGCTAGATTCGTTACAGCTGTATTTGGTTTAAATAGGTTTTTATTTTTATTATTTTATTTTGCTTTTATATAGATTCTTTTCTTTTAGATTTTGTGAATGTGCGAACGTTGTAGACTTAACAGACTGTAGATCTGTCGACCATTTTCTAACTTGCTAAGTACCTGGTACTTGTTGATAGGCCTACACTGTCCTCTCATACCTTTTAACACTGTAATTTGAAAACATTGTAAATACCATTTACTTTTAAAAGAGTAACCGTGGAGTTTCTTGCCGGCTCTTTTCCATAGGAAACGACCAATTGGAACCGTGCACCTAGCTTCTGACGTTTCATAAGTGCCCTTGTAGGTTTATGTGAAATAAAATATTTTGAATTTTTTGAAAAGAAAGGGAAATAGAATGTTTATCGGGCCTTGATTAAAAATAACAAACAATTCTAAACACAAGGGGTAGGAGGCGGCATCGCCGTGTCCTCGTGGAGGCGATCGGTGATCTCTCGCGTCCGGCCCTGGTCCAGGCCATGGTACGGACCGAGAGGGCCGGCTCTTCTCCATAGGAAACGACCAATTAGAACTGTGCACCTAGCTTCTGACGCACCTAGCTTCTGAGTGCTCTTGTAGGTTTGTGTGAAATAAAATAATTTGAATTTTGAATTTTGACAGCAATAAATACTGTACATATTATGTCATACAAACTGCACGCGTGATTTTACATAAAATAAGAAAAGAAGAAGAAGCGAAAGGGAAAAGGAAGGAGTATGTTAGGATCGTAGCAGCATGCGTACCACAATAGAAACGGGTTTTGTCGACGGAAGAATAGACAAAATTACAGATTCACAATCATAATCTGTTATTTTGTCTATTCTTCCGTTGTCGTCGACAAAACCCATTTCTTTGGTGGTCATACTACGCGTGCAGGTGGCGTTCTGTAGTTTGTGCCTACCCATGGGAATAAAGCCTGGGTTTATGTGTACCTATGTGAAATAAAAGCAGACAATGAATAATAGATAAATTATTTTAGAAAAAATATTTATTGGCACAGGAGATCACAAAACACCAACAACAACCATCAACAATTTTCAATATTTTGCTTAAAATGTAATCATGTTTTTCAAATTATCAAATAACTTCTCCCGCTCATGGTGGAGCGGGAGGGCGTGTCAGACTCTTACTGACTAAAACCCACCCGTGTTCCTTCCGTTGCCTGTACGTTGCCAGGGGCCACGGTATCCCTTTCGGACTTTCCCGCAACCCTGGCAGGCATCGGTCCTATCGGACCCCTTCACTTGCTGACATCTCTTTGAGGCGCGCGTGGAACACAACGCGCCGTCGACCCGGGCCTGGTCCTTATCGGACGGCGAGCTACCCATTGCACACCGTCCGCAAGCCCGCGCCTGCGGTGGCCGGGAATCGGCCTGCGATTCCCGACGCCCAGGGCGTCTCCTGTGGCGGTTAGGGGCGTGAGGGCGCGAAATTTGCCTCTCCCTCACGCGTTCTGCCTCCTCCTTCGCGAGCATTACTGCTTCGCAGGAGGTGACGACCTCCCATGCCCTCTCGCTCCGTACCATGGCCTGGACTAGGGCCGGACGCGAGAGATCCCAGCCGCCGATCGCCTCCACGAGGACACGGCAATGCTCTGCCCAAGCCGGACAGACCTCCACCGTATGCTCAACCGTGTCCTCCGCTTTTCTTTCCTACCTTACCGATTAATATTAAAACAGTAAATATCGTAGTTCTACCGTAATTAATTTATCAGATTTTGCTCAGCTGCCTTCCGTAACTACTCTTAAATCACTCTCGATCGATATCTAGTCAATCGGTCAACGTACACAGTTCTCGTTGTCCAAAGCTTTCGAATTGGATGCAGCTGAATTATGCACGGCTCTGAGGGATGAAGTTTGTTCTGAGTGGTGCAGCGAGGCCAACACTAATAGTTCTCCTGTCTGGAAGTCGTTAGACAATGATGACTTTGTAAGCTAACGTATTTATAATAGTAAATTATGATACAAGTGTGCGTAATTATCATTCACACGCGTTTCACACGACGTAATACACTTGCAAGGAAAAAACAGACTTGTTTTAAGAACTTATGCTACAATAACGTAATTATAGAGATATTTATATTTATAAACTTCAACTGACCTTTGTTGCTAGGCACTGACTATCCGGAAATTCTTAAAAAAAAAAATGTACGTCGGATGGTGATAATACTTTAGATTTCGTATTTTTGATAATAACAAAACGAAAACAACAACAAATATTTATGGAAAATGGCGCGCTGGTTTTTTTTTCCATTAGCGATGCGCGTGCATGTGTAAATAAGGGCACTGGCAAAACGGCTGAACAGCCTATACAAAAAAATATGTAATAAACACAAAACAATATTTTGAATACGCATTTAAAGATTAATATGTAGTGAAAAATATATAATTTGATAAAATATTATGTAAATTTATCATATTTTATTTAGGCAAAAAAAAGACAAGAAGTACTCACGCACAATGGTCCACCTGATGTTCTATGTTATGTGTTCATAACATAGAACATAGAAGGCCAGAATTCTCTTTGATAATATTAAATAAAGCCCAAATTTCTGCTCGGGTCAAAATAGAGAATGCTCATTTAATAGTATAGGATAGTTCATACTAGTTCCATGTATTCAAAGTCAATTTCTACTAAATACAAATTCTATGCTGCCATGATAGTACTTACTAATTCCATACTGCCATATCGCATTTCAAAATTTGCCAAATAATAATGGCTGCTAGAAATCGTCTATGGTTTAGTGATGCGGTAGTATGGTCTTTAAGTTTTGGTGCTATCGATGTTACGATTTCTTTAGTAGTGTTTCATCAGTATTTTTATATTGAGTAGCTTTCAAATAAAAAAAACAAATCCTTTGAATTATGTTCCTATATTAAACCGTGAGAACGAACAAGATATGAATACAATCAAATTTTGCACTCGTTGCAAAACGCGTAGTTACAAACTATAATCGAAATAAATTTGATAAAAATATTAAATACTTAAAAAATATTAGCATGCACGGTACCGTAGCACGTACGTACGTTTGGTACCTATCTCAAAGATTATAAAAAAAATACTTATGCTAACCAAATACCTACCTGACAATAAGAGACGAGCTTACAGATGGTGTAGCTCAGGAGCCACCAAATGGCAGACCGCGGTCCGGATCCGGACCACTGACCTATTTTGTATGGACTTTAAGTACGTAATCAGTTAAATTTGAATGAAGGAATGAATAAATTACATGCAGCGATCCCAGCGTGGTTCCCAGACTCGATAAATCGAATGAACCCCAAGATTTGCACTAGCCCCTGAAGCCTCATGTTTCATGGGACTGCAAAGGCATATCAAGGAGTAGACCGGGGGTGCCGTAATGGTAGGGAAGACGTGCCCTTAGGATAAGGAAGGATCTGCGAGACGTACCGGATATGCATCCTTGAGTATGCAATGGAATAGTGGAGAGACGGGTGATATTTATCTAAGGATAGGCATCTTTTTACGACGGCGGCAACCTAGCGGAGGTTGGTTCAGGTTCAGGTCCAGCTTCACTGTCCAGTTTATCTGCTCTTTGCTGTTTCCAATGTCTAAGGTTCTCGTTGCTATCCATTTCAGATTTCTCGTAAATCTCGCTAGCAGTCTTCTTAATCTTATCTCGGTCTTCAGCCGTGTCCATCCAAAAAATATTTCCTTTTCGAATTAAGTTATGTCCTGTTTTAGGTTGTCTTTTCATAAATAGGTCTAAATAGGTCGGCCGGCTTTCTTGGATTTAGTCTTGTACTGCGTGTAACTGGTTTGGTTTGCAACGCCTGTGAACATGTGCAAGATAGCACATCCTGTGATACTTGATGCGTTTTGTTACAGTTTTTTCGTCTAACATTTCTTGCAATATCTTTTGTCTTGGTGTATTCCTAGCGTAGTTAATCAAGTCTCACATGATTTAGTTGTGGTAGGTACCCCCCATAAATTTGAATGTCATGTAAATAACAGTGACAGGAAGTTATTATAGTACAACCATACTTTAAAAGTAAAACATACAGACGACCATAGAACTTCCTCCCTTTTGAAATTCGGTTAAAAATGAGTTAGGTGGCGATACATTTAGATTCGAGAAAAAATATTGTTCCATTGTTTGAGCGTCAGCGGTAAAATGCGATTAACACTTCAGTTTTTTTGTCTTTATTGAACTAAATATTTAATTAAAATCGGAACAGAAGTAAAATTAAAGGAATATTCATTCTTAACTATTAACTATAAGAAATGCTGAAACACAATGTGTCGAATAATTTTGTGTCAATTTAGATAATGTGTAGCAGCTCAGTGTCGCTGACCGTACTTATAAGATTTCTGGAGTCAATACAAAAACACAAGTAGATTTTACCGTGTTAGCCCAGGTAAACAGACGCCAACGATTCAAGAGCATGTATGTACACACGGCTACACATAGATCTATACATTTCCAGTTTATACTGATCTCGCAATTTATAGGATTTCCGTACAATGCGAGGGCAGTTTATACTGGAAATGTATAGCTTGATGTGTAGCCATGTGTAACATCATAAAACACACCTACCAGTAGACCTTGTAAACACATGTGATATGCAATAAAGATTTGAATTATATTTTTTTCTAAAGTTCCTACTGGTCGACTAAATTGAGAAAAACTGCAAGTATCCTTACTTAATACCCACGAGGACCAAATTCAGGCAGAAGCTATTCTCTTTTGCGTACGACACTGAGACACTGTCAATTCCCTAGGGCGTAATTATGCAAGTATTTAAGAATATAATATATACTCGAGTATTTGCCGAATAATCAACTGACTAAACAATTCAGTATAAACCGAGTGACTTAAGCACTCGTACACTGGAGTGCAGGATTAATGGGCCGTAAGTAGCCATCCAAGCTGCTGGCAATTCATAAAGTGACCTTAATAAAGTGTAAACTTAATGTCCTATAGGTATCGTAAAGATCCCGCTGTAAAGTTTTTATTTTATTGGCCATAACTTTATTAGGTTAGGTATTAGGGTTTTTGGAAGGTCACATGTCGAGGCATAAGTACCTCGAAGTATCGTAAAACTGCCGAAAAACATTATAAAAAAAGAAATATTGAAGTAGGCTTCAATATTTTGTAATGATTTTCGGCAGTATTATACGATACTTTTGAGCGATTTAAAAACGGTGGTGTGGTGACTGAACATTTTCAAGTGCCTACACTTTTACATATGGTAGAATGTATTGCTTTATTCTTTACCTAATGAAGGAAGACTTTTTTGTACTGATAAAAAATTCTCAGACTAACGCTTACCAGTCTTGCTTGCTAAAGCTATGCGCACATTACAACCGCGTCGCATCGCATTTCAATACGAAATAGCTCGGGGCAGCCCGCCTATAGTTTGCAATAATTCTCATACAAAAGATACGAGGATTTTTGCAATGAGGTGCTGCCGCCCAAATCTGCCTTAAGGTACACCCAGAGCGGGAGAAGTTAAATTTGATAATTTCCAACCCAAAAAAAAAAAAAAAAGGTACCATACGCCTGTGTTTTTATTTGTTACTTAATTGTGTAAATGTTTAACTATCGGCTTTCGATATGTCATTATCGATAAACGTTTTTGTCGCTATCGAGAAAAAATAACGTGTCAGAGGAGTGGTCTACACATTAGGCCATGATTGATGGACTTAAGTGGATTGACTCTATACCTACTTAAGGCTCCTGCAGACAGGCGCGACGTGACACCGGTAGAACAATTTCCGTGAAGTTTTCATAGAAAATTTTCCACCAGCGTCGCGACGCGCCTGTCTGCGGGAGCCTTTGCAGTGTATTATGTGCAGAGTGAATCAATAAAATTAACATCCATGCATCTATTATTAATGGCTTACAGAATTGGATAAGGAATAGGTACATTGATTTTCTGTGTTTCAGATCTCTAGAAAATCGTGCCCTGGGCCTTTAGCCGTCCTACTAACCTGCTGATTGGCTTATTTTTTTACTACGACATAAAAATAGTCGTCCAGACCAAATTTCGGCCATGGCGACCAATCTCAGCGGAGACCAGCCTTCGGAGCGAGAGATATTATAGTGCACAAGTGTGTGCGCAGACACAATCCGACACGACCAGAGAGCGACCACGACATGGGCTAATATTGTCGAATCACTAGTGTAAGTAGGACAGATAAACGATTGAATAAATAAGAGGAACTTTGGGAACTTGTTTGATTTTATTTTTAACCGACTTCCAAAAGGAGGAGGTTATCAATTCGGATGCTTATGTATTTTTTATTTATTTAACCATTTATGTACACATATATAAACAGACAAGAAAAGAACAGAAAAATACGTACAAAGGATATTATATTATATTATTATACAACAATACGCTTATTGCTAAGGAAAACTGTTCCAGCATACCTGCGATAGGACAGAGGGTTAAAAGAGATGTAGACACCGTGTGTTAAAGAATAAAAATTGAAATTATTATTATTTCCTTTATTTAAATATTTACATATAAATTATATTTTTAAATATTAGAATAAAAACATATAAAAACATTTAAAAATATAAAAAATAGTAGCCCACCGGTATCGGGAACAGGGTCCAAGCTACCGGCGGTCAGGGCTCCAAAGAGAGGAACCTCCTAACAATACGAGCCGTGTCCAAGAGTACCGCTTTCTGAATCAAGCCCTTAATCCAGCTGCCCAACGAGAGCCTCCTAAGGTGTTGGTCGAGGCTCTTGGCAATTAAGCCATTGGCTGATACGACTATCGGCACAATGATCGCTGAGTCCACATCCCACATGTCGACAACCTCGCGAGCCAAGTCAAGATACTTAATCTGTTTATCTTTCTCGGCTTTCACGAGGTTCCCGTCATGCGGGACCGTTATGTCAATAATCATTGCGCGCCGCTCTCCTCGATCCACCACCACTATATCAGGCTTATTGGCAACAATAGTCCTGTCAGTGATGATGGATCGATCCCAGTACAATGTGATATTTCCATTTTCGAGAACTGGGTCGGGCACATACCTGTAGTACGGTACTTCCGATTCCACAAGGCTGTATTTCAGAGCAAGTTGCTGATGGATAATCCTGGCTACAAGGTTGTGTCTATGCAAGTACTCTTCGTTAGCTAGACGAGAACACCCGGAGATAATGTGTCGGATTGATTCTCCCGGACGGTGGCATGCCCGACAGATGTCAACCGTGCCGTCCTTCACAATGAATCTCCGGTAATTGTTCGTCATCATAACTTCGTCCATAATTGCACAGACAAAACCTTCGGTTTCCCCAAAGAGGTCACCAAAACGCAGCCAGGCTACGGACGCTAGTGAATCTACATCGGGTCCATGTAGGGCCCGGAAGTAGCGTCCGTGAAGCTCCTTACTCTGCCATACCTCCTTGCGATCATTAATGTCAAGCACTACAGGCTTGCGCCAGTTCTCTTTAGCCAAGGAGAGCGGGGTAAGGCCCTTGTCCACCGCGACCACATCTCGATGCATCCCCACGTCGGCTTCTAGGAAATATTCCCTGAGACTGCATACCTCGCGATTGTGGAGGGTCTTAGCGTTTAAAAAGCCTCGACCTCCACATTTTCGCGGGATATACAGTCTCATTACCGATGACCGTGGGTGATGCATTCGATATGCAGTTAGCAGCGTACGGACCCTCCTATCCAGGGCGTCGAGTTCGGTCTGAGTCCATTTGAGTATACCGAAAGAGTACATCAAAACCGGCATGACCCAACCGTTGAAGGCGCGCACCTTGTTTCCGCCTGATAGAAGACTATTAAATACTTTCTTCAGGCGGCCAAAGAAGCGCTCCTTCAACGATTGCTTCATGTCAGTAACATTGATGCCCAACGCTTCCGACATACCCAAATACTTGTAGGTTTCGGATGCGGAGAGGGCTCTAAGGTTTATGGAATCCGCGAGCTGAGTTCCCACGGATTCCACAATCTCCCCTCGCTTTACATGCATGACCGCACATTTGTCCACACCAAATTCCATCCTGATGGCTCTACTAAAAGTTTCAGTTACTTTCAGTAGCTCCATCAGTTGCAAGTTGTTGGGGGCAAAGAGTTTTAGGTCATCCATGTAGAGGAGGTGAGATATTACCTGACCACCTCTCCTCAGCCGATAGCCTAGGCCTGAATACTCCAGCAGTGTGCTAAGAGGATTCAGGGCTAAGCAGAACCAAAGTGGACTTAAACTATCGCCCTGAAATATGCCTCGCTCGATCCTTATCGGTTCGCTATTCCTCTGGATATTTCGACATCCTGGATAGCGAAGGACCGTCCTCCATTGCCTCATACACGACATCAGGAAGGTGCGCAGAGTTGCATCTACTTTATACAACTCCAACACCCTCATGAGCCATGTATGTGGCACCGAGTCATAGGCCTTCTTATAATCTATCCAGCATGTCGACAGATCTTTTCGGGAACGGCGAACCTGTTGGCTAATGGCCATATCAATGAGGAGTAGCTCCTTAGTACCGCGGGCCCCGTTCCTACATCCATTTTGAGAGGCAGACATGATGGAGTTGGTGTCTATATGTTTGTTAATTTTAGTTCTCAAAATGGATGTAAGAACTTTATAGACCGTCGGTAAACATGTGATCGGCCTATAATTTTTGGGGTCCGCGGTGCTACCCGATTTATGGAGCAGGTGGGTAATTCCTGTTGTTAGGAACTGGGGTAGCGAACCAGACTCCAAAGCAGTCTGGTACTGAGCCGCCAAGCGAGCGTGCGATCTTATGAACCATTTAATCCAGAAATTGTGCAGCCCGTCCGGCCCTGGAGACTTCCAGTTGGGCAACGGACGAACTGCACGAGCTACATCTTGGGGGCAGATGGTAATAGCCCCCATTTCTGGTATTGGATCGCAGGCTCGCTCGACTTCCCGAGTCCAATCACCTTCGGTGTGGCTGACAGGCGCCGACCAGATACTTCGCCAGAAAGAACACATGGCATCATCATCCGGAAGGCGCGTGTCAACCACACCTTGGTCCGGTCGCTCCCAAGCCCTATAAACCCACCTTTCATCACTCTGGAAGGTGCGATTCTGAGTGTATCGCTCTACTCGCCGCTTATACCTACGAATACGGTTTGCCCATGCATACACTTTCTGCTTCAGGAAGTCGATGCGCTCTGTGACATGGGATACATAGTCCTCAGGGCCGATATCAGTCCCTGAGAACGCCCGCCTCACAAAGCGCATCACTCTAGGGCGAGTATTGCCCTCCCTGAAGCAGATAAGTTTGCCAATGAGCGCTCTGGCCCCACCAATACGGCGTTCAATTCTGCATTGCCAAGCTGGTACGGCTGGTTTCGGTCGTGTAGCTCTAGAGTCATTTATTATTATTATTATTATTATTATTTTTTGTATATTTATGATCGGGCATAACTCCGTCATAAATATAGACGGATTTCCAAATTTCTTTTTTATTTGAAAGGGTATACTTCCGAAGTCGTCCCAGGATCAGGATAAGTGGTTTCAGGTCAGGATCTGATGATGGAATCCTGGAGAAATCGAGGGAACTCTTCAAATATTATAGGCACACCTATAGCGATTTGGGTATTTTTTATAGTAACTCGTGCACTTAGAAAGCACCATCTGGTGAAGTGGAATTGATGATGAAGAAGACCACAGATGGCCACCGGAACTATTCAATAATAAGTATTTCACGGATTGCGATTCAATTACTTTGATATGGTTGCCAAGTAATTTATGCTCGTCACGATGCATATCTTCATTTCTGATTCGATCACGTATGGAAACTCCAAGCATAGCCTTCTCCGTTGCCCTTTGGGTGACTTTTAGCCTTCTGATAAGGCCCATTGTGAGCGACCACGTTTCAGTGCCATAGGTCATCACTGGCAACACGCACAAGACTTTCGTCTTGAGACACTGCGGTGTGTGGGACAAGAAGATATTGCGTAGCTTCCCGAACGCTGCCCAGCTGACGGCCTGCCGATTCGACGATTGACCTCTTTCTCGAAGTTGGACCTTCCTAGCTGGACAGTTTGTCCTAGGTAAACATACTCGTCCACAATTTCGAGCGTAGTGTCTCCTATCTTCATGAGAGCGGGTATTACATGGGCATTTCTTTATCTGGACATGATCTTTGTCTTGTCCATGTTTATTTTAAGACCCACTCTTTCGGAGGCTCTACTCAGATCATTGAGCATTGTACTGCTCCTCCATGGCCTCAGCCAAGACAATTATGTCGTCGGCAAACCGAAGGTTAGTGATATACTCGCCATTTATGTTGATGCCTAGCCCTTTCCAGTCCAGAATCTTGAAGACATCCTCCAGTGCAGCGGTGAACAGTTTCGGAGAGACAACGTCTCCTCGTCTCACACCTCGCTGCAGAAGGGTAGGTTTCGAGGTCTGGTCATGGAGTCGGACTGACATAGTGGCGTTTTCGTTTACAGACACTTTAGCACCTCTATGTACCGATAGTCGATCTGGCACCGTTGAAGAGACTGCAGTACAGCTCATGTCTCGATCGAATCGAAGGCTTTCTCGTAATCCACAAACGCTAAGCAGAGAGGTAGGTTATACTCTTCGGTCTTCTGTATTACCTGCCGCAGCGTATGTATGTTGTCTACGGTGCTAAAGTCTTTACGGAATGCGGCTTGATCGGGAGGAGGAGGGGCTGGAAGTCATCAAACCTGCGCGCGAGAAGGTTTGTGATGACTCATGAAAACAGCTTGTAGACATGGCTCAGAAGTGTGATGGGCCTATAGTTCTTAAGCAATAATTGTCACCCTTTTTAAAGAAGAGTACCACCACACCTCTGTTCAATGCCTGTGGCGTTTTACCCTCAAGTATGCCGGAATCGAACAGCTTCTGGAGGCTGGAGTGGCGACCGGTTACCGGAAGATGTAGCGTTGGCAAACCTTCCACCAGAAGTACGGATGACCTTGTAAATACCGCAGGAGTCTGCTGGATGCGGGAGGCACAGAATCAGTCGAAGTGGCGGTGCTTGGGGAGGCCTATGTCCAGCAGTGGACGTCTTTCCGGTAAAATGATGATGATGATGACAATGCATATGGAGAAGTGGACTTGATGGTGAAGTACCAGGAGAACTACTTAACGATTAATGTCCCTGCATTGGGAAAAGTAATATTAATTTTGTAAAAGGTGATGAGCAGTTGACATTAGGCTATTGTAACTTAAATACATTACAAACGGACTCATTTAGTGAGTCAGTTTGTTTGTTAGAGAAAAAAAACTTAAAAAAGAAAAACAACCGACTTCCAAAAAAACAACACAAAGTGAAAAAATACTTTTTCGGAAGTCGGTGGCAAATAACGACAGTACAAAAACACAGACAAAAATAAAGACACCGACTTCCGAAATTTAAGTTATTTTTCAGTTTGAAGTGTTTTTTTGGAAGTCGGTTGTTTTTTTTTTTGTATAATAGTTTTTTGGTGAGTAAAGTTTTTATAAACGAACATACATATTGAGATACCCACGTAAAAACACACATGATAGAGTTTGTAAGGAGGTAACTATGTATATTGCTTTTATGTATAAAAATGACTGATTCAGGAACTTTGTAAACTTGTTTGATTTATGTAGGTAAATAAAAGGTTTAGGTAGTAATAAAATACGCACAAAATAGAGTGATGTCTATAAGTTTTATGAATAAGAATAGAATAATGTGGAAATTGGTGGTTTATGCACAGTCCATATTTTGCCTGCTTAAGACACTTTTAATTAGGTAAGTATTTTAGTAAAATGTACAACTATGTTGTAATATAAATTACAAGACGAAGAAGGTTATGTAAAAAGGAACAGATTTAACCGTAACAGATGTTTCTACATAAATACAGTAACATTGTCGGTTTATTACAGCCTCCACCGAAGTCTGCAACTATTTATTGGCACAGTAACTTTTAGATGAGTTGTCCAACTTTGCGCCGACTGATTGTTTAAGTTGCTCGCGACACACCAAAAATGTTTTGTTACGAACTTCTTCGGCTGGTTTTATTGATCTTGACGTAAACAATAAGATTTTGGTAGGATAGACATTGATTTACTGAAGTCCATATAATGATTTGCATAACATCAAAACATAACATCACGTTTCCCAAAGGTTATGCAGAGGTGTAGCCGTGTAGGGACCTAAAGTACTATCGGAGAACTTCATATCTAAGCAGTTTGAAAACAAAATCCCGTGAACACGATGACATCTGTTACCGCCCCGGTTCTATAGCAGCCGAGCGCTGCAAGCAGAAATAGTCCTTACGGTGTATAGATATGAACTTCTTCGATGGTACACCCACATTTCGCCAGTTATGTTTAAGTCCCATGTAAAAGAGGGCGAGCCTTTTGCCATCAACCGGGCACAAATCCAGACTCCGGGTTGCTACTGAGAAATTCCAGATGGGAAAACACAATGACACTGCCCGATCCGGAAATCGAGCCCATTAATATGATTGATTTACTGACTTTCATATAAAGATTTACTGGTAAAAAATAAGCCCACAGAAGTCTACACGTGCTCTTCTGAATTGTGGTGTCTGTCCTTACGGAGTAGTACTAGAGTAGGTATTAAAAACTAAAACACGAGATACAATTTTACAAGAAAAATAAAGATTGCGCAAATGCTAGATTTTACAAAGTCAATTATTGTACCGTACGTCTACCCAGTAGAATAAAAGAGTAGGCTATTTCCACTCACTGGAAGTTTCCTAACTTATTTTGGGGCATCTCGGAATGGATACCTATAATTGAATTCGAAAACGAAATTGTCTTCAATAAAAATGGAGTACGTTTTGTATAACTTTGAGACAACTCGTTTAGACCACAATGAGGCAGAGCTTGACAATAAGCGAGATCCATTCCATTTCCTATATCAAAAAGAAATTTTGCGAACTCAAAACACGTTTACAATATTCATTCACCAAGTTGAAGTAGAAAGTACTATGAGAAGTTTTAATTTCAATGACATCGCAGTCTTTTGTGCGTGGGTTTGAAAAACCGCTGTTAAGCGTCATTCAAATGGAATTTCATAAAGCAGGCTTGTCGCCGAGATTCAAACCTTCGCCGCCGCTTCATAATGTATGGCGTGTGTTCGACATTTGAACGAGGCGCGTTTTGAAAATGGAATCACTTTTGTGAGTATTCTCTCTTTTATGTAAATGGTTGTAACTGCGGGGATTCATCAGAGGTAAGCAGTTACTGTTTGTGAATTTTTTGTCTATGGAAAAAACGTTACTAAGCTGCTGTCTTTTGTTCTTTCCCGTTGCTCGACTATGCTTGTCTTTGCAGGTTTAAAAGCTCCAAATTCGTTCTCAATTGATACATCTAGAAAAAGTGAACAGCACTAATGTATTCTTTAATCAGAGCGCAATGAGAAGACAATATCCAGCATAGAATAAAAAGACAATATCCAGCTATATCTCTGATTGGAATTTAGAAGTTTACATAATAGGACCCGGAGTTAGTTTTGGACAGCGCTAGAACGTCCAACTAATCGCAAGTTATAGTTCAATGTGCACAGTCTGGCAGTGAAGTATGTAAACGTCACGTAGGATCACTGTGCTCAAAATAAATCAATTGCTATGCTCCGGCGAAACGACACTTTTAGATGGAGCAGATCCTCTAGGAGATTACATTTAGACGATTTTGATTTCAGTTAACAAAGAATCCTTTTGGAAAGTAGGTACCTACTAGGTACTATTTTATGGAGACAGTGTAGATCTTATGAGCTGAACATTTTTTGCTGACCCTAGGTATGGCTGGCTAAAAAGGCGATTTAATGGCGATTTTTAATAATTATTTAATGCGCAGAATTCGTTTTCGCTTGATTCTCTTAATAAACATGTTGAAAAATAAATTATGGCAATAACCATAGAATAATGGCATGCAATAAAAGTGTTTTTTTTTGTTGCACGTAGTGTAACCTGCGCAAACTTACTCCCAATACGCTAAACCCTTGCCAAGTTACGTGCCGGCGACCCTATAGATTATCATTTTAGATGATGCTAGCGACCAAATGAATTTGACCTATATCACACTCATCTTTTGGTCGATTTTTTATTAACATCACATGAACTTCTTAGTCCAAGTTTCTCACAAAGAAAAACCAGCTCAAGTATCTCTTAGCTAAAGTTCGCAAAGAAAAGCGAAGACTTAAATCTTTGAGTGGATGGTAGACTATTTGTATTCAATATCGGCACTGGTAGCGTTTCGTACTCTTTCGTATTCCGGAGCGGCCATCTTGCTGTCAGAGATTGAAAATAAACTACCTACAGATGGATTTTTATGAAAACTGCAATAATGAAGGATGCTCTGAGAGCTGAACAGATTGTCTGAAAATTTTTTAACGGATTTTTCAAAGGCAAGTTATAGGTTTTCTGGCTAGGCCTGCGGATGATGCGTAGTTCATACAAAAATAATTTGTAAATCAAACATATTCTTAAGGTAGTTTGTATTAATTCCGATTGGATTACAGAATATCTAGGCTCCCAAATATATATTTTGAATGGAAACTGATATAAAGACGAGATATGAGGAATTTCAAATTTCTATAGAAAACTTATTTTTCTCATAACTCGTCTTTAAATTGTTACACTTGAAATTTAACCGTGTGTATGGCCGCTATAACAACAAAACTAAAAATAAAATAAAGTTAAAACTTAAAGGGGGTCCCCATACAAGTAACGTTGTTTCCGGCGTTTTTTGCTTGATCTTAATAATGTCGATACATACAAATGTCTAAAGTGTTAAATATTGTACGGTGGTACGGAACCCTTCGTGTGCGAGCCCGACTCGCATTTGGTCGCTGTTTTGCTTACTGTTTTATGAAGTTGATGCAGCGTTGTGTGCTCTAAAATCAAGTTAAACTGTCTTTGGTTTTATTTGACTTTATTTGTCAATTGTTCCAGGGCCGACACAATGTTTAGTCTACTCTACAAAGACGACAGCACAGGGTTGAATAAACATGGGTAAAATCAATCCTTCAACTGTGCGTTTCGAAGATCAAAGTCTCTTTTTAGTAACACTACGTCTTTTAAGATCGAGCTTCCATTCCGTGTTCCTTTGATAAAGCCCATTCATATAGAAACAGCCGATCTTTTCTGTAAAAATCTTACCGTGAAATCTTAGGTGAAGTGAGTTTGAAGTGGACTGCCATACCATTTTGGATCAGCTCGGCCCGAGTCAACTGAACCCGAATAATAATACCAGACACTACGTCTTCCAAACGCAAATTTACAATAGTCTAGAATATAAAAGACAAGAAGGCGATTTCTGCGAAAAAATTACCGTGCCCTTCCGACGGTATACACCACTTTTTTAGGTGTTTTGACGATATAGTATCTGGTATTATTATTCGGGCTAAGTTGACTCGGGCTGAGCTGTCACTGACCTTTTTTTTTTGACTTTGATGCTAGGGATTGACACTTCACTTCAAGCTCACCTCACCTAAGTTTTCACGGTGATATTTTTACAGAATAGACCGGCAGAGTATATATAATTAGGTATCTTAAATAACTGAAATGCATAATTATACTATAACCTAATCTCAGATGCACGCCAATTACAATCACACAAATGCCCCACAAATTGTTCGAGTACTTTAAACTTGCGGCTCAAACAACTTTGTATTATGTGTTAGTATAAGCTGCTCACACAATGTGGGCAAAGTTCTAAAGCTGGCAGTGTAAGTACGTGCCATGGCCGAACTCGCGAAATGTACTCCAACCAACTCCGGAGATGCCCGAATGCCTAGATAGCCGCAAACTGCCCCAACTTTGTAACTATGTGAAATATTTCGTAAGTGTTATCTGACAAATTTTTGGTTACACGATTATTTAAATAAGTGTAAGACCTAAGTTTCTAAGCCTATATCGTGAGTTTAAACACGGTAATTGATAATAATAAATGTGGTAGATATTATAAATGAAGATGTGGAAAATATAACTAAGTATAGAAATAAATCCGAAAAAAGGTAATGAGCCAGTTGCCTTAATTGTAACCAGTAAACACATTTTGCAGAATAAACCTCCATAATTATGGCCCCGTAAAATGAAAGGTCGCGATGGCATCCTAAACAAATACTTGTTCTACTTTTAATTGAGTTCGCTACAAGAAATATAAATGTTATTACAAAGAGTAGGTAAAATCATCCATTTCTTTTTAATTTGATAACTTCGATAAGTAAACTTTTATTTTCATTCGTATTTACTTTTAATTAGAAGACGGATTTTATTTTTACTGTTGTTGACAGAATCCATAGGGACGATTCAATCTCAAGATCAAAGGGCTCAAAGAAGTTATATTTGGAAAGCCTCATACGGGTATGAACGTGACCGGAGGTAATGTTGACGCAGCGTGGCCTCTCAAGAACACACGTGACTTCAAAGAAATAGAAGATCTATACACTGAAATAGTCCAAATAAAGTAAAAGAGAATGTAGAGCTGATTGAACTAGTAATAAACTAAGTTAACTGTGACAGTTTGGCTATAAAAACCGAGAGAATCGAAGTGCACCTTACGCAATATCAAATTGGCACACGTTCCTATTTTTGTGATCTCGGAACGAAAGTTAATGTAATTTTTTTCAGGTCAAATTTTGATGAATTAATGTAAAGTTTACTGGCACAAACAGGTATAGATCTATATCTATGCTAATTTGGTTAGATACTACTTGCATGTAGGGTCGTTTTTTTCTAAATCCATTTCACGGATTTTAATATTTAATGGCACTGAAGCATGTGTGTGCCAAGTAAAATATCAAACCATGCATACAAAATTCAATCTCCTTATATCCCAGAGTTATCCATATTTGCAAGTCTTCGAAAGCTTTCGCAAACGTAAGCGAACTAAATCCTTAATCTGATGGAATATGGATTCAAAGGCCTCTGAGAGTTTTTTACATTCATTTGAGTAAGTAACTTTTGTATGAAAGCTAAGGGTGAAACGTTTCTTAGGTACTGTTAAAAAAGTACTGTACCCTTTCTAATGATAAGTGTGTTTTGTTTATACGTCGTTTCTTTTACCCGACTGCCTCAAAAGGAGGGTAAACAAAGTTAGTACGGCATTATTATTTTTATAAAAATGTGAGTTTTTAAAAGGATCTCTGAAAAAAGCAACAGCTCAGGGGTAACAGCGTGTTACTTTTCATTTTCCGTAAAAAATATGAAACACGTGTGTTACAGACTAATGAGCGTTAATGCACTTTTTTGCCTTTCTTCCTGAATTTATTTTGGCCACATAATTTGCGGACCTGACCAAAAAATCTAGTACAAAAAGTTAACCGTTGAAAAAAGAAAGAAAAGAAAGAAAGAAAATAAATTTATTTGACTCAGATCAAGGCACACAATATTCACACAAAAACAAAAAAAAACAGAGAAAGCTTAAAACAGTACCTATTGTGTGCCTCACGGCTGCGCCAAATAGGCCCAGTTCAGCATAAATGCCAGACAACTAGTGTCTGACGCTGGTTTTCAACTGGACCTTATGTTACGAGGACGTCTTACGGATGTAAATCAGTTTTATAGTGTGTAAGTGTTTTATATTTAAATAAAAATAGATAGATGTGTAGCAAATAATATTAAACTCGATTAGATATTTGTTTGTTGTGGTTGTTGTGGAGTTTGCTTGAGTTTCGTTGCTTACCAACACACACCTAAGTTATACTGGCCAACAGTAACGTGGTATACCTTAACTTTAAAGGCATAAGACTTGGCAAAACAGTACGCTTTTCTTGGAAAAGAGAATGAATAATAACACAACATATACCCCAATTTAATAACAGAAGCGAAATAACCGAAACAAAGACCTCATCTAGATCTAACAGCAGTTGTTTATCAAAGAAGCTTACTCACGTAATTGTAAACTGCGCCACCATTTTTAAAGCGCCAACGACGCAGTCATTGTGACATATGGTGCTTATTTAATAATGTGTCGCATCTGTTCCTCGGCTCTAACGTTCATTACATGGCGGGAAGCTAATCCAATTTTACGACCACATACACATATCACTACGATGTTGTTTTTCTGCTCTTGTTGGTTCGTGGCGAGCACACTTTGTGAGGGAAATTTTAAGTTAAATTGTAGCACAAACTTTGTGGAGCAACTTGTTCCGTGGTTATCTGTGTGATGTGGGATGTGTCGCTTGCTGTGCGAGAATTTTAAAGTTTTTTGTAATTAGGGTAGTAAAATGGCGTCTACTGGTAGCAGGTATCCTTACTATTCAGCATTATTATCATCGTCATCAGCAGCGTATAGAACTCCACTGTTGGCCTTAATAGTTGGCCCTCCGATTACAAGCTACTAAACTCGATCCTCTGGTATTGTTATCCAACTACATTGCTTCATTAACGTTTGATTTGATTTTATATTAAAGCTTCATCGAATTAATAGGATAATGCAAAAATCTTTGGAGCCTTGTCAATTACGGCTTCAACTCGTCGGGCCTTAAATATTCTGCTGTTCTGACTATGATTACAATTCGTCCGCCATTTTTTTTTTCTCAGTTCATTTATGAGAAAACTCGGTATCTACTCTTCCTTTCTCGTGGAAATCTCAAAATATTCTCGCTTAGACAAATCTGAATACCATTTTTTTTAATCGTTTGCAAGCGACATTAAATCTGTGTGATCAATATTCCAGCATCTTCGTTTGTACCCGTTTCGTTCGGGTTATTTTCTATTCCCTCTTCAACCATTTTTATTGAATTGAAACTTGGTAATCTGAAATAGCGATATTATATTAATGTATAATGGATCGGACATTTCGTACGGAGGGTTAACCCGCTTTTTCAGTCAGCAGCTTGTAGGAAGATATTCCAAGTGAAGTACTCGTAATCCCAATAGGCACATGCTCTTAACAGTTTGCGTAGATTTTGAGTTACAATTTTTAAATTTGCGTTATTATTTAAGTGCCCCTACTACAGACAAATTGGTTGTTCTTGCTTATTTGAAAGGTCTGGGGCCTTATTATGACGTATTAATGCCACCATTATTCCAGTGTGAGTGAGAGACGGAGCTATACAAGGCCGCTAGCACCATCCTTTTTTCGCAGTGGAATAATGATGGCATTAATACTTCATAATAAGGCCCCAGACCTTTCAAATAAGCAAGCACAACCAATTTGACAAATGGTAACTTTAGAGCCGTATAATGTAGAAAAGAGTAAAAGACAAATAAATGTAAAGGGTGACAATATCAACGTCTCCAGGCATACGTTACTGGAATCCCGAACATCCGTTTATTAGAAGATTTTCCGGGAAATCTTAGGATTTACCCGCAGCTCACGGTAAACGTTATTTATTTTTTGGATAAACACGTAATAAGGCCTTTTTCTTGGTCTTTACCGATTCGATTTGGATAGCTTGTGAAAGTCTTTGGAATAGTATGAGCTGATTGATAGTAACTAGGTGTTTTGTTTAGGCTTTTTGTTTACACTAGAGTTTTTGCTAATTTTATCATGATTTATCCGCATAATGATCAAACATCAGTACTTATATAGATATACGAGTATGTATGTATTTACGAATACACCGTGTAAAATGATAAAAATTGATTTTGCATTTCCAATAACTAGGTAGTTATTTTTATTACCCACTTATTTTGTATCAGCTTCAACGATCTTCTCAAAAATTCATAGTCTGGGCCAAGCCAGGTTATTTTCTTTCACAAAATCTCAAGAACGATACAAAGTTATAAGTAATAACAGTTTGTAGTGAGTCGCTTCTATCCGATTTAAAAAATACGGCGAAAATATTTTCTTGATAAAATACTGCTGGCTGGAAGTAAAACTATGAAACTTTTACTTAACAAAGCTTTCAATGTGTGCAGAAAAAATGGCTACGTACTCTTTGGTATAAGTTCGGGTACAGAGACATTGGTGACGATTGAAAACGTAAGTGACCTGTGAAACATTCCCGCAGAGGTATGGAAAATTGCATTTAACTTTATGACTGGCTTGTCAAACGAGAATTTTCCAGTTTCAACACAGCTTTACGGATTTCATTGTTATTGATTGGACAGTTTTCAATGCGGACAGCTGTTTGTATGGACGTGCACGTTACGTCTTTTGTTTAAGCGTTTCATTCGGTCTCGTTCCATTTTTAAACCGAGCATATTGAATGCACGCGGTATGAAAACGTTTTTGAAATAAACTCGTTGCTATGTAACGTTTTATTAACTGTAGTGATGTTTTGACTAAAATTGACTGAAAACTTTCTGTTTGGGTTACGATTTATCTTCTTACAAAGTTCTCAGAGATTACGTAAAATCATCACTCATAGGGCAAACATCCGGTGACTTTGGAAAAGTTACTGATCAAGTGATAGAAAACCTCTTTGTGTTGACATAATTTTTAATTTTCACATTTTATGTCATAAAACACATAATGCTGGTTTTTAAAAGGTAACAACGGTCTAATAACGGTAGTATACACATAGGTGCACAACTATAATAAAATGGCAATATCTTTTGTTAATTTATAAATTGTAATAACTAATTCGATAATAAAAATAATAATATGTTTTTTTATAAAAATACAAAAAAGGAATAATAATATTATTCCAACAGCTTGTTAGTACAATGGGTAGGTACAATTAAAGTTAATATTTAATGTCTGTAAACCGTGAAAACACCTCTCTGTATCACCTGTGTTTGGTGACGCAAAAATGTTGACTCAAAACATACAAACCATTAATAAAAGTTAACCCGACATGATTTATTATATCGTAATCAATTATACATAAGACATAATTAGAGGTATTGTGTTTGTCTACCCAAACAATGAAGTGTATTACGTAATACAATATGATATGTGTTTTCGGGAATAAAGACGCTTACTACATATTTTTTTATTTATAGGATTAGGTACATTTCATCCATTTAAGTAACAAATTGGAAGGTGCTAAGCCCGTAAATTAATACTTATTGGATTTATTTTACGACGTTTTAAAAATGTATTTCCAAAACCTTGTGGATAAAACTGAGTATTGAACAAAACGAAATTCGCGATTTTTTTAGGTAAAAAGGCCTTGATAAACACGGACATAATTTTATTAGTATTCTGTAGGCAGTTCTAGACTGCATAAAACCTTTTGTTGACCGGTATACACCCAACGTACCATAAAATTGCTTTGCAAAACTTTACAGTATACATAGAAAGTTTGTACAATATTCTCTTCACACACAAAAGCTCTCAGGGGCAAACCTTTTACGACGTCATCACAATCACATGGACGGACGGTGAGAAATAGGATTTCAAAATGGAGTTTAACAAAATTTTGAATGCAGGTAGACTGGTTGATATGGGTACACAGAAAGAACCAAAGAAAATTGTTTTTTTTTTTGTTAAGAATCTTTTTTCATGTTTTCTCCAAATGAAGTGATGTCTAACTAATTTTCTGAAGGCTGGAATTCCCTTCTTTATGTTCTATCTATCTGCAAAAGCCTGTAGCTACCTAGTGATTAATGGCTCTCTACTGCATGTAATGACAGCAGAGTATATTCGGGACATCTTCAGATGACAGTGATTAAACTATTGTACGTTACAAAAGTTTAGTCTAAGAAAAGAGGTATTATGATAGACTTTAGGGGTCTTTCGCGATATTTACCAATAACTTTTTTTAATTAAGAGGGAACAGGGGCTGCGAGGAATTTGAAAAATAGGTATTTTTAGAAGCTATTGCCGTCACCTTACCTCAAGTCTGCCTCCTTAAAGTGCGATAAGGACAACTGCAGCTCAGACCGATTATATCACAAAAAAAATTGACGATCGACCTTTCGTATTCCCTTTTTTTCTCCTCGAAAACTAAGCCGATTGAATTATTTTGTACATCAAAATTTTAAGAAAGAGTATGTATAGGTTCCTATTATTTTCTTTTATGTTAAAAATCTTTTCGAATTTGTCTGATAGTCCTCTAATTACGGCGTTAAAAATGGAGCATTTTTTTAATTTGGAGGGTCCTATTTTCTTTACTAATAAGTTGTTGAAAAAAAGGAAATAACAGAGATGTGTCTACAACAGACCTTGATTTTATGAAAAAAAAAAAGATTGTTCTAGAGGCATTATTCAGGAAGAAAACATTAGTATGGAGAACCGCAGGCCCTGTTCCCTCTTAATAATAGGTTGGGGAAAAAGTTTCTTCGCATTTTTTAAGAAAATTCAAAACATTTTTTAACATAGTATGTTTACATTTAACTAAAGTATGTAGGTACCATTTTGTTCGATAACTTTTTGCCATCTTGTAGGTAGGGACATGATCCCATTGCTATAGAAATTTTGGGACTTCTGATCAAAATACCGCGACAAGTGGTTTTGGCAGTCCTCCCGTGATGTTAACCTGACACTGCCTAAAGAATTCTGAAGAGACCGAAACAGGTGGAAATCTGAAGGTGCAAGGTCAGGACTATACGGCGGATGCATTAACACCTCCCAGCCAAACTCTCTTAATTTTTGCTGAGTGGCTAAAGATGTGTGAGGTCTAGCGTTATCATGATGAAAAACCACACCCCTTCTGTTGATTAATTCCGGCCGCTTTCTCTCAACTTCTTGCTTTAATCTCATCAGTTGTTCGCAGTAGAGTTCAGAATCGATGGTCCTGCCTGGTGGTAACAGCTCATAATGAATAATGCCCTTCCAATCCCACCACACACACAGCATCACCTTGTTGCGAGTTAACCCGGGTTTTGCCACAGTCTGTGAAGCCTGACCGGCCTTTGACCACGACCTTTTTCGCACGTTCTTGTCGTACGTGATCCACTTTTCATCACCAGTTATCAGCTTCTTCAAAAATGGTTCGGTTTCATTACGTCGTAATAAAGAATCACAAATGAGTACACGGTTCATTAGGTTTCTTTCAGTGAGCTCGTGAGGTACCCAAATATCGAGCTTTTTTGTGTACCCAGTTTTTTTCAAATGCGCCAAAACTGTTTTGTGGTCAATTCCCAGTTCTTCAGCTACGTCGTAACTACTAATATGCCGATCTTGCTCCACTTTTTCAAAAATGGCATCCATTTTATCCGTAATAGGGCGACCAGAGCGACGTGCATCTTTGACATCAAAATTTCCGGATTGAAAACGCTTAAACCAAATTTGTGCTACTCTCACAGACACTGCACTAGGTCCATAAACATCGCAAATTTTTTTCGCGGCTTGCGTTGCATTTTTACCTTTTTTGTAGTAAAATTTTAAAATGTATCGAATTTCTTCATTAGATTCACTCATCTTGACAGTACGAAAAACAAATAAAAATCACACATTTTCCTAATTTGAATTTGGAATTATGTTCTTTAAAATTTAAACTTTCAATGATACCAAAACCAGCCAGATACACATAGTATAGCCAAAGAGATTTTATTACAAGTTCATACATACTATAATGCGAAAAGACTTTTTCCCCAACCTAATATTAGGATTATTATAATGACTAACTATTGAATTCTTCAGCCTAATCAGCCTGCCAGTCAATGGGGGTGCCTGTCAAATCTTTTCCATTATATGAGATACTGTTTATCATGTAATAAGCTATTAACTTATTAGGCATTCTTGGAGTATGATTGGCAAAGCTACCCAAGGAAACTCCAGTACTTACATACTAAGAGTGGAGAACGTTTGCAACTTAAGTAATAACAGTGATCTGATTCAAAGTGCCGATGTGTTCGACTCATCAATAAAAGGTAGATAAAATAGGTAAAAGATTCTCATTAAAGTGCAGGAGTGACTAAAATAAATCTCTGAACGTCTGTCTACGTCCGAAATCCGTGTCTCACTTAGATTTCATTCGTCGCAGAGATCGTAAATTGGATTCTAAAATGGATCGTAACTAAACTTTGATTGGAGATAAGGAAGATCACAGTATAAGTACCTATTATGAAAGTCATAACTTAACTGCGAAGCGACGAAATGGCTTTCGTACAAATGCTTTCAAACCATTTGTATTTCATACAAATACACTGACGAGCAATATAAAAAAAACCGGCCAAGTGCGAATCGGACTCGCTCACGAAGTGTTCCTTACCATTATCTATAAAAACTGCAAAAAAATCATGTCTGTTGTACGCCCCACTTAAATATTTATTTATTTACCTAGCGCATAAACCACAGTACTGTTACACAGTACGTGTATGTTAGGAGATGTAAGAGACATTTTGGCTTCATGTACTTTGAAGACGACCGACCAATCTTGATGCAGCAATACGTGTGTATACATGTGTCATTAATTCATGAATGCACTACAGGCTGTAGTACATTCTTAATCTTTCCTATTCGTAATTTTTTTAAATAACATTATTAACACCATTTGAAGCCCCGTATCACGGGCGAAGCGGCATCATTACAGAAGCACATTCAGGTGACAGGTGCTAGTTATTTTCAAGCTTGGGAAACGAATTGAATTGAATCACCGATACGATAATAGGCGCATAATAGTAAATGCATTGATGAAGTGATTATTTTATCAGAAAAATGTACCAATCAAACTGCAGCACAGCTGAAAGCCCTCCTGCATTGTACCACTCAGGTTATTAACAGTCTAAAAACGTAGAAGTGCCTACCGATTCTTGGGATCCAGTAATTATATTTCTGGTTGTGCAGAAGTTGGATTAGAAGTTCCATGTAGTCGGTTCCCAAAGAATGGGAACAGACTATATGGAAGGAATTGCGCGAGTTTTTAGAAGTTCCGGATGCTTGAAATGGTTTCCTCGACCACTACCACTAAACCTACCAAAGAGAGCGTGTTCTTCATGTTATAGCAACAGAAAATGATAAACAAAAACCATGTGCTTTGTGTAAAGAAACGCACACACTGTGTAATTGTAGCATATTCAATTAAATGATGATTAATGAAAGCGGCGAACATGTCAAAGCAAACATACTATGTTTCAACTGCCTTGGGGTGGGACATGTGGTGTTCAAGTACCATATGCCAATGTCTTGCCGCACCTGCAAGAGACGACATCACACGCTTTTACCCATGAAGATAGATGAAGCGGCTTCAAATAGATACCAAGCAAACGACTTCGTTCAGCCAAGCAGATGTAGAAGAGAAGAAAGTTCACACAATGATTGCGTTTCATTATACCGCGGGGCAGAAGATACCGCATTGGCTACCGCAGTAGTCATTTTGAAGAGTGAGCATGGACACCCTACTGTTCTAAGAACGCTGATAGACTAAGAATCTAAAGCATGTTTTATAAGCGACAAGGCAGTTCAGATCCCGAACCTATAAAAATCATCAGTAAATCTAATCGTCTTCGGAATGGAATCCATGAAAGTCAGAGTCAAGCATAAAGTCAAGTTACAAGTATTGTCACGATGGGATAACCAATTCAATTTACCTATTAGAGCCTACGTGATGTCCAAGCACTTGGACCTCCAACATACCTTTAAACACCACGATGGGGATCGCACTACATTTTTGCAGCCGACATTATGGATTTACATTTTCAAGTCACTATCGGCTTTAGCACCCTCGAAAACCATAGAAACAATTCTCATAATGAAACATTTGAAAATTAATGGTGGCTATTTTCGAATTAACATAACGACTGCAAGTATTTCCAGAAGGGGCAATTCTCTACTTACCCCTGTGTATCATATAGACGATCACGTATCCCCAGTTACGTTAAAGTCCTATTTAATATGGGAGGATTAATGCTATTAATTATTGACTGACTTTCGTTAAAAGTCAGCAAATATGAGAATTTCCTAATGAAAAATACCGTTAAAATTTCCTGACCTAGGATCGAGCTCAACTCTCGCTTATGCAGAAGTCGCTTTTGCGACTTAAAGTAGGAGTATTATCAAGTCTAGAGTAGAAAAGTATTGTCACAATATGATCAAGCTACAACCTAGATAGATAGGTGCTAAATTTAAGCTATATTCCCGATAGTTCTATAGATACATATCATGTATTAATTACGGAGTGTTGCACGAAAAATGATCAGTGGTGGCCCAGTGGTAATGGCCGCGACTTAAGAGTTGCAGTCGTGGGTTCAAACCCAAGCAGGTACTTTGTGAAAATTATTTCATCACCACTGCTCTCAAAACGATGAAGGAAAACATCGCGAGGAAACCGGCATGTCCAAGAACCATAAATTCGAAGAAATGTGACATCCACCAATCCGCACTGGGCGCGCATGGTGGATTAGAGCCCACTCCCTCTAACAAGAGAGAAGGTTTGTGTCCCAACAGTGGGAACATTATAGGCTGATTATGCACGTTAAACAGCCTGCTAAGCACTTAATTGTGTGCAGGCAATAATTCACACCTAAATAGACGCTCCGCCATTATTTACGAGACACAAATTTGCTTAATCCCGAGTATTTAATTTATGAGCGCGTTCTAATAATTTCTTGCTTCACCTTGCTTGCTTTGTGACATATGGACGGAAACGATGTCGAACTTGTTTTGTTTTTCGTCGTACACAAAAATATGCTGAAATCAATCCTAAATGTCCATAATAACATAGATAACATAACATTACGCCTGTTTTCTTCGAAGGGTTAGGCAAGCGGTCACCTATAGTAGGTACACCCCACATTTCGCCAGTTATCTATCTATACATATAAAATGATTTGTCCTGAATGACTGACTGACGGATCAACGCACAGCCTAAACCGCTGATCGTAGAGACCTGAAACTTGGAGGGTGTGTTTTTTGTATGACAAATTCTACTCCTAAGGGGGTGAAAAACGGGGGCAAAGTTTGTATGGGACAATGTGATTCCTTGGTCCAATCTACTTCAAATTTTGCATAAATATTCTTCAACAGAATTGATGGAAGACGTGTTTCGTATTTTAATGAAATTCATCGCCTAACGGGGTTAAAAAGGGGTAGAAAGTTGTTTTGGGGGTGATTTCCATCGAAGTTAATATCAATACTCCTTAGTGCTTTTGATTTCATTTTGATTACATTTTATTTGGACAGCTGGCAAGAGAGTGAGAGAAAGTGTGAATTTGGTCAAGATGAAAATCCAAGATGGCTTCTGCGAAAATTTTAAAACTTTTCGTCATGTGTGTCGTTTTCATAGAATTCGAGGGTTCTAAAGCCAAAAGTGAGGTCAAAATGTAAATCGAAGATGGCGGTTGCGAAAAATTTCAAGTTCTTCGTCATGGGTGTCGTTTTTATAGTTTTTAAACGTGCTCAAGTCAATAAAGAGGTCAAAACATAAATCTAAGATGGCGGCAGCGAAAATTTAGTTTTAGTCTTAAATCATACGCGAGAGATGGGGGTCGGACCGCACACGTTTTTTTTTCTCATAGAGGGTGATAAAAAGTAGAGTGTCACCTCGGGAGCAACACTGTTTTAAGTTCGACTTTGAATCCCTCGATGCGCTCTGGATTCAAAGAAACACTCTCGCCTTAAAAATAGTTATTTGCTCCCTAGGCAACCAATCTACTATTTTGTGTCTTCTTTTCAAGAGATTTAAGGGATTGGAAATATAGTCATAGTCCGTATGTTGAATTAACATTTAGTATTTATTTAATTAAAATCAGCCCACTCGGTCAAAAGTTATTATAATTTAAAGTCATAAACTAACCTTACTAACATGTAGGTATTATATGTTCAATGGCGGCACTAGAGTAGGTGTTACAAGTTAATGGTGATAATACTATTTAAATGAATAATTAGTATTTTAAGTAAGGCATTTAGAATCATATAAACCTGTATTATTAATTTTTTTAAACGGAATTTTTCTATTGAAAAATAACTTTTAATAGAGTAATGAAATACAGACTAAATGTTACTTCGAGACACGGCCTATGAATTTTTGATCCCCGACTGAAGAACAAATTTAACTTTGCTGTTCATATATAACTGTAAATCATCAATTTTCGTTTACTTGACCTTGCTTCTCGCCAAACTTCATGCTGCTGGGCCAACGGGAAGTACCAAATTGACTGGTTTATTTGCGAGTGTCAAAATATGCGGCGTAAATGGCCATATTTTTTTATTGCGTTGACTTGGAAGTTTGATTTTTGTTACAGCTCTAAGAGACCGTAGATCTAAGTTTTTGATATCTATTTCAACGCGATGCCTCCACGCGTTCCTGAGAAAAAGGGTCAACTTTTCATTTTAGACCCTACAAACAGATTTATTATCTGCCTGTTACCTTTTCATGCATTAACGGCTGAACGGACTTAGATTAAAGGTATACGGATACTCTGAATCCCGGTAGCACGTTCCTGTGGGATATTTTCTGACATCCACGCAGGCGAAGCCGCAGGCTAAAGCTAGTGTAATCATAATACTTTGACAAAATTTAGTAATTTGCTTTTAGTCGCGTTGATATAACACAAAATACACTGAAACAGAGCATCCATCAGTCACTAAGAGGATTTTCACGTATTATAATGTCAGGCCATAAAAAAAAACGTTATCGTTTAACCGGGGGGAGTATCATAATGGGTTAGTGCCATCACTGTTTAACTCCATATTATGTGTTTGTATATTGAAATTTATCATCATTATTATAATTTCAACCGACACACGTCCACTGCTGGACCTACATCAAAGGCCTCCCCCAAACATGATATTAGAAATTTATATTTGAACACATTTTTATATCTTACTGCAATAAGTATCTGTTATTTATGTAACATATTACATGCCCTAAACAGAAAAAATATGGATTGTACATAAACTATTACCTACAACTGGTAACACTTGTATTTTCACCAAATAATTTTTCTTTTTCTTAAAAATTGGAAGATCTTCAAAGTATTGACTAATCCCAATCAACGATGTTGTCTAATATGGTCTTCTGTATGTATTCAAACATATTAATTAGAGTTAGACGCCGGGGACAGTTGTGGAATTCAACGTTTAGTGGAGTGCTGCACCGTTCAATGTAATTAATTTACTCATGTTATCTACACGTATATACTGACGGAATATTCAGTAATGCGAGGAATATCATCTTCGTCTTTTCGTGTGGTTAGAGATTAACCTGATGTCAGAGTTTTTTAAAGCCGCCCATGGGCCTCTGACTTGGCTTCACATGCCGTCATGAAATATCTCTCAGGCATGCCGGTTTCCTCACAATATTTCCTTTTACCGTTTTTGAAGCAAGTGATAATTATACAATGCACATGATTCTGAAAAGTCATTTAAGCTTATTGAAATATACTCAATAGGATTGCATTAAAATATGCCACTGCCATTGCTATATTTATTATCAGCTGTGAAGCTACCTAATAAATAAATAAATGGATCTCTCTCTACCAGTGACGATGTTTGAGAGTATCAGGTGAATCCTGATTGTCATTAAATCTAGTTTCCATGAGAGGAGTAATATATATAGCCGAATTTAAATTACATCATTAATTGCATGCAACATAAAATTATTTTTACGAAACTAGTTAAAAAAAAGAACTTATAATATTACCGTGAATAATTTCTGGAAACGCAAAGAATTTTTGTACCAGTGTAGTAAACGAGCCATAGTGCTACAATTTTACTTTGACTAGAAAGACAATACCGGTCTATCTAATTTTAGGGTTCCGTACCTCAAAAGGAAAAAACGGAACCCTTACAGGATCATTCGTGTGTCTGTCTGTCTGTCCGTCTGTCCGTCCGTCACAGCCAATTTTCTCTGAATCTAATGGACCGATTAAGTTGGAATTTGGTACACGTATGTATTTATGTGACCCAAACACGGACGTGTAACGTAAATAAATTAATGAAGTTTGAATATGGGGGTAAATAATAAAAATAAAAAATAAAGTTTTGCAAACTGTACCGAGTGACATATCAAATTAAAAAGCTAGTTGCGAGGTTTTTTTATGGTTTTAAAATTAATACTTTTAAATATATTCAAGAAAATTGTTAAAAATTTACCTACCCCATTTATCTCCGAAACTACTGAGCCTACAATTTTGAAAAAATAAATCTATAAGAAGTCTATGGTCTTAAAATAACATGGTAAATCTCTCAATATTGTGCGTACAAACTTAAATTTGCCGTTGGAATGTATGGGAAACGTGTTTTTCAACAATAATGTTGTTTGTTCTTGGGTTAACTCCAGAACTCTTCATTGTGCGTAGTCCGACACGCACTTGGCTGGTTTCTTTTTTATCTGTATCCGTTTTCCGTTATCCGTTTTCACTACCATCGAGGTAAACATCGTATAGTTACGCATTACAAATAGGTGCCGCATAGTGTTATTGATAACGGGCAAATAAAGTAGTATAAAAATGAACCGACTACGTTTCCCCATATATACGTAACGAGTTGAGTCGTCGAGATGTTGAGTTTAATATTGTTCTTGTCCTGTTGTGTTGTGTTGAGTGTCGGAGGCAAGTTTTGATAGCATAGTAACATTATAATAATTATTTCAATCAATAGACATTCAGTTTTATATTTTTGTATTACTAACCTATCTACCACTTTCTAAATTGATATGTCAAACTCATACTCAAATCACACTCAAAGCATTTATTAAAAATAATAGTCAAGGGGTCAGTCATTCAGAAAGATGAAGCTAGTTGCCCATTCCAAAGCATAGTAGGTACCTATGAAGAAGAACGGACAAGAAACTCCACGGGCACTTAATCAAAATATGCAAATATTGGTTGATGAAATTATACATGTGAGTACGATGCAGAACGTTAAAAGCGACCGTAATAAAAAATGAAAACAAAAATTAAATTAAATTATAGTAAGCCGTGGTAGCTAAGAGATGCCCAGTCCCTATTAACGGAGCCCATTCACGAGCCAAACGCATTGATTAGCACCATTCAGCTGAACCATTTTGAAGGGAGCTAAATGATCCAACACACGCGCCACCATCAGCGACACATTAGAGTGTGCATGACATCTCAGCCTCCACGGCACATTTAAGTCAATGAAAGATGTACCCAGTAAATACAATAATGCAAGGTACATAGTAAACACACATGTGCTATGCAATTATACAATACTAAGACATTGAATTTATACTATGCAAAAATACTAATAATATTGGTATAATTTTTTAACTGTCTGTATAATTAAAATGTTGCTATTTAATTTAATATTTTATACGAAATTGTGACTAAATACTACCTATTTGATTATATGCCGTCTTAATTTATTGACATTTTATTATTATTATTAACTATTCGTGTTTGGCATGAAATTGTGACAATATATTATTATATATGTCGCCGCGAAAGCGTCCACCTGTAACGATTATAACATAATCTTATGCATAACTATTTATTATAATGGTTATTCACCATAAAGTCTGTGATCCTGCCCACTATGGGTAACTGTGGAATACTGTTACAACCATTTGCGTGCTTCTGTGAACGCTATCGATTCCTTTGACATCAAACGCCATCTATTGCCCAGCTTGTGAACTCAGTCAATATACTGTGAGTTCAAATGGAAGATAAACTATTATTAATTTCGATGTTGGAGCTAAAACTAAAGTTTCCTTTTAATTTTTAAAAGGGAACATTTATTTAATGATATTTGGGTTTTTAGTCATATTAACAAGTGGTCATTTGACATAGTAAATTTGTTTATAACAAAGCGCTACCTAAGATGGCGCAATTTGCGAATATTAAGATCAACAACTGAATGTAATAATTTAATATGATAACTAAATAAGTTTCAAAAACCAACTATAAAGTAATAAGATTATTTTACACTGCAATATACTAATGAATACTTTAATACCTGTTGTTTGATTAAATTCCTCGAATCACAGGAAGTGTTGTCAAAATAGTAATAGTGAAGTTGTAAAAAGTAATGAAGCTTTTTATTTAACTTTAATCTGAATAACCTTTGTATTTGTGAATATTAGCACTGTTTAAATATAAAAGAATTAACTGATAATCATTTTAGAATTATTTGTAAGTTTTATTGAACAAACTAAGTAATAAGATATTGTACTTGACTTTGAGAAAAACGTGGCGCACCGAATGGTGTGTGTGAGTAATAAACATGAAAAGAAAAGTTATGTTAAAAAGGACTGAGATTGTAATTGTTGAACAAATAACCTCTGTAACATAATGTTTTGATTTAAAAGAGTGTCCATGGAGTTTCTTGCCCGTTCTTCTCCATCAGGAACCTACTTCGTTAGGAATGGGCGACTAGCTTCACAAAATAACTCAAACTGAATGACTCCTTGATAAGTAATAACTCAAAAGTGCCTGTAAATGTTATAATTGAAATAAATGTTTTGAGTTTGAGTTAACGAGTTGTGTGTGATTGACAACCCTAACCTATATCTACCATCAACGAAGAATGATGGACACCTGTATAAAAAAGAACTTAATGGATGGCTTATGACTCTGGACTATGACGCAACCGAATATCTACTTTCTATCCCAAAATAGTCACCGCATTCCGTCTAAGTATGTCTCTACCGCAGGCACATACTAATATGACACTCAACAAACAGTTTAACACGCACCAACTTCGCCATCACCCACACCCACGCCCTCACAGTCCCACACACCCACTCACTCCACACGAACACTCCATCCTATAACTCAAATGTAAATTATTGTTTTGTTTTAGTTTATGGGAGACCATAATTTTGTACTTGGTGGCCTGAAATACAAATTCAAATTCAAAAGTCATTTATTCAAATTAGGCTGAGAATCAGCACTTTTCGAACGTCAAAATTACATAAGACAGTCCCCCAAAACGCCCAAACTTCATCACTTCCTAGTGCTTTAGCTGGGAAGAAGAAGTGGCGCAACCAACTCCCCAGCAGCACAGCTGTCTATTCAGTTAGAAAAAAATGAATCTATATAATAGTATGCAAAATGATATTTACATTACGCAACACAAAACATAATTTAAATTATAAAATTAATAGCCATATGACAGCTAGCACACGCCAATATACCAACCAAAAACATCGAGAACTATACTCAAGCAGAAATAAAAATAACTTAACGAAAACAATATCTAAAAAAAAGCCTCCAGGCATAAAGGGCGTGCCCGCTTACAAATAGCTGTAACTAGAAGTTATAATTGATAAACTAGGACCATCGAGGAAAATTAAAAAATTATCGAGGTCGCTAGCTAACCCACATATTGCAATACAACTCATAAAAAAAAAACATTGTAATGAGTAGATTATGTCAACAATAAATTAAAATAAAATAAATTGACTTATAAAGTAAAATTATAAACAATTATATAAACTCATATATCAGTAAGTAAGCTAATTCTGGAGAAAGAACATTTAAACATTGTCTTGAGTTAATCACAGCGACCAACTATTCTTATCATTTAAGTAGTCGTTGATAGAATAGTATGCCTTTGAACAGAGGTTGGGTTTTACTTTAGTTTTGAACGCATTAAAAGGCAAATCTAGCAAAGAAGAAGGTAGCTTGTTATAAAAGGTTATACCAAGCCCAACAAATGAGTTATGAACCTTATGAAGCCGGTGAAAGGGAGTACGTAGTTTGTCCTTATTTCTAGTATTAACATTGTGAATATCACTGTTTTTAGTATATAAGTGTATATTATGCCTAATATATAATATGTTGGCGAAAATGAATTATGATGCCACTGTGAGGATACCGATATCTTTGAAAAGATCTCTCAGAGAAACTCTGGCACCTAGCTGGTAAATTGCTCGAATCGAAATACAAGCTTCGGTCAAGCTTAGGCACTAGTTTCCCACAATATTTTTCTTTGAGAACATGACCGGACAATAAGATTCTATGTTAATATTTTTTAAGGATATTGTGGTGAAAAAATAAATAAATAATTAAATTATTAATAAAGTTATAAATTTACTTACTATAAAAAAAAAAATACACCATCGGCTGGTCAGAAACGGCACAGGGTAGATACCCCTTCGTGTCATATATATATGTGGATTTTTGAGATAGGGCAGTAGGACAGCTATTGTAGCTACAGGAAAACGGTCTGAGGAGACTGTCCTTAACGTTTTGGGATATTTTGATCTTCAGTCACAGATTTTGAAAAAAATGTATAGTCAGCAAGATATTAAGCAGTTTTCACAATAAAAACTTTTTTTGATGTCAATCGTTCTTGGTTTCTTTTCTTTCTTACTTTGTCCCATACATTTCGTGGGAAATGAGACTACAACCTACTTTTCACATTACACACGTGACACGTGTCTCAAAAATCCAGCGTGTTTAAATAAGTTAGGATTTAAAGGATTTGAAGTATGTGGGGAGGCGCACATACTTCAACTGAATAAAACGAAATTTATTTTACGAAACGACGTCGACGACGTCATCAAGATTTGATGCACGTCTATTAATAAACAAAAATAAGGAAGTGTCATCAGCAAATAAAACCATTTGGGTTTTTAACAAATGAAAAGAAAACCAAATAATGTATTATTAACTAAATAATTCAATACTTTTTTAACAAATGGGGTAAATCATTAATATATGTACACACATCAACACGGTCTAGGGATATTTCATACTCAATTAAATAACTCGGAAAGTACTGGCCGCATTGTAATCTTTTATACACCGATTTGTTTGTAATTTATCTCAGACTAATACCAAATTCAAATTTTTGAAAATTCTTTTGTTTCGGTGGCATAAAAATGTCTTGATGTGTAGGAGAGGGAATTTACATTTGTGCGAAATTTAGAAAACAATACGAATTACGTTTAGTTACAGTTTTTTTTTCATTTTTAAACGAAAGATAAAGTTAAAATTGAGGTATTGTAGCCATGCAACGCCAACATTTCGAGGGCAGAGATGTTACGAGCTGTGGGAATGCTGGAAGCTGGGTCTGTTCAGCGTAATGTTGCTGAGGCCATAGGGACCCACCAAAATGTAATTTCAAGATTGTGGACACGCTATCGTGCCACAGGTGAAGTAGCGGAGAGGCACCGGGGGCCAAGTCGCATCACTACCCCCAGACAAGATCGATTTTTGCAAATTACTGCGCGAGCTCAACCAAATGCAACGGCGACTCAATTGGTCCAAAGGCTGCGAGTGGAACACCAAGTGCTTGTGAGTGACCAAACTGTAAGAAGGCGACTGCATGAAAGCAATCTACGCTCTCGTATCCCACTCCGGGTACCACCTTTACGGAGAGGCAATCGTGGACGACGATTAGAATGGGTTCGGAACCACGTGGACTGGGGCCGTGAGCAATGGTCCAATGTGCTGTTCACGGATGAATCCAGGTTCGGCTTCCATCCAGATTCACGAAGGACGCGTGTTTGGCGAGTTCCTGGACGATGTAGCCGTCTTCAGAACCCTCAGGAAGTTCACCCATACCAAGGAGGAACAATTATGGTTTGGGCAGGAATTCGTCTTGGAGGACGGACGGATCTCGTTTGGGTGCGGGGCAATATGACGGCAGAACGATACGTCCAACAGGTGCTGGGGCCCGTAATCTTGCCCCACAGAACACAAATGGGGCAAGATTTCCTGCTCATGCACGACAATGCCCGGGCACACATGGCGAGAACGGTAGCAGCTTGGTTACATACACACAATGTTAGGGCCTTAGACTGGCCTGCTCAATCGCCATATCTAAATCCCATTGAGCATGTGTGGGATATGCTGCAAAGAAGAGCTCTGAAGGAAGTTCCTGAAAATCTGGCTACAGAAGATCAACTTTTTGCGCACCTCAGAAGGACATGGGACAATATTCCGCAGCAAGACATTGACAACCTTGTTCTGAGCATGCCGAATCGTTGCCGATGTGTTATGAACATCATGGGCGCTTTCTCAGACTACTAACTTCAAGTTTATAAACACAAATTAAATGATTTTTCTATTTTTTTCAGTTTTTAAATTAAAAGTTAATTCATGTACGGTTTCCGTCTATGCTTCATTTTTTTTCCATAATATCCTGAAATTTTAATCGAAGTACCTTAACCATTATTAAAAAATGGTAGAATATTAAATAACGTATCTTTTAAATATATACATGTCATATAAATAATTAACACATTGATAGTAATTCGCTTTTTTTAAAATATCCCTAGACCGTGTTGATGTGTGTATATTATAAAGAAGAAAGGACCCAATATTGAGCCTTGTGGTACACCTATTTTTACTTGTAAACCGAGTGAATTGACATTATTTATTTGAACTTGCTGTTATCTCTCATTTATATAAGATTTTACTAAACTGAGCACAAGTCTTCCAAGTCCATAATGCTGAAGTTTTAAGAGCAAGATTTCGTGGTCGACGCAATCAAATGACTTGGAGAGGTCACAAAAGATTCCTTTAGCAACTTACCACTACCTGCTATGTAAATAACAGTGACAGGAAGTCATTATTGCATCATCCTCATAGACTAAGTGCGAACAATACGTATCATTGAAACATTGTTGATAAATTTTATGTGGGACCACCGCGGAAGCTAAACCAATCAAATTAAAAAAAAAAAGCAAAATACAAATGACGAAATCAATGGCAAAAAAAAAAAACATTCAGACTAATATAGAACTTCCTCTTTTTTGGAAGTCGGTAATAAAATAAACAATTCGAAGCTTATTTCATTTCAGAACCTATTAGCTGTACACGCGAGAATGAACACTATGAATGTGGGAGTGCATGCCAAACCACATGTGCTACTCTTGGGGAGCCCTGCCCCATTGTAAATATCCGCTGCACTGACGCATGCTACTGCAACGATGGATACGCAAGAGACAGCTTCGGAAATTGCGTACCTATTTCGCAATGTTGAAGGTAATTTGCGGTTGACCTCTTTTCACCCTTATGCCATAAGTAGTAAGGTTGAAAAGTGGTCCACCGCCAGTGTCCACGATGGTACATATGTGTAATTATGGTCTGTTCCAAAAATATCAAAGAGAATGATGTTAGGGAGAAAATAATCTAAATTTATTAATTTGCAGATCTTAATCAAAATGAAAACCAGGAAGTGATGAAGGGACGGCATTATGGAGTTAAATCAAAATAATCATAATGTACTTACACCTTTACACACACTGACGGAAAATAAATAAAATTGTTACAATAACTTCTAGTTCTTATTTACGCGCTATACATCGTGATGAGCAAATCTCATACATTTCGGTCGGATTTTTGGAGCGTAGGCCTCGAATTACGAGTACGTATTTTTAAAAGGGTCTTATTTAAAAAAAAAAATACGGTTGCCCGGGGCTTCACGAAATAATGATAAATAAATTCAACAAATAATCTCGCAAATTAAAGGAATAAGCACCGCTTATACATTGCAAAGAACTGCAATGACCCCGTTCCTAGACCAACCGCATTCCATCGCAACCATGTTCGCTGAATTATATGTATACACTCTCGATTGTATACCGTGTGTACGATATTTATTAATACAAATATTTTTCACAGCACTAAATTCGAATTATATGCCAATGCCATCTAAACGAGAGAGTATTCTCCTAAGAGATAAAGGCGTTTCTGTCTTGGGCGAGTTTCAATCCCTCGCTGCATTTAGCATTCTAGTCTTAACTTTGAATTCCCTCGCTGTACTCTGTAGTTGACCCTAGAATCTTTTGTTAGAATTCAATGACATAAGGCACCGCTTTATCGCCTTGGTGAATAATCTACTACTTATTATTTTCTAACTGAGGCCTGACTACTGAGGCTGTGACCGTGGCTACCATAGATATAAGAATTTATATTTCTATAGTTATATAGGCTACGAACAAGTGACTAGGAAGTAGGAATTTTTACCAGTCTCGCTTTTGCTGCGTTCCGATGCGGACACGTTTGCATATTCTTTATTTGTAATTATTTGTGTCATTACCCGCCATGAGTAATGAAATGGTAACGATTGAGTTGCTGGCGTTTCTGCAGCAGAAGCTGGATGTGATGGACGAGGTGTCCGCTGTCCAGATCTGTGCAACGAACTTCAGCGAGGATGACATAGCTGTTGCCAAGGTGTTGTTGAACAAGCGCGACCAGATGATGGTGTCCCGCTGGCGTGACAGGACTAAGAGAGCCCGCAGGATATAATCATGCTGTTCAAGGAGACCAACCCTGACGACGTGCGCACGTTTGTAGCAGAGGAGCTACACAAACTTCCTCCCTTCACCTTCGACCACGTAGATGTAACGAGCCTTCTGAAGTACATTGTCTTTCTGAAGGTCCGCCTTACGGTTGTGCTAACGAAATTAGATGTATCTCAAAACACCATCGCTGATTTGCGTAATGAAGTTAGCGATTTGCGCGGTGTGGCGGTAATAAGGTCATCTGTCGATGCGTCAAACGTAAATATATGTCGCGAAGCTGGCCTCAATATATAGTCGTCGAATACCGCGTCAACAGTCTCGTCGCCAGCGCATCCCTTGATTGCTGAGCTTGCAGAGCGCCCCGCCGGCATTCGTCATCGCGGCTCTTCCGTGCAGCGCCGCCCGAGCCCCTCGACCCATCCCGATGCCAGTGTCTGCAGCCCTGGCGAAATCCCTACGAAGAGATTTCGCTAGCGTCACTGCGAGTGCCCCTGGCGCTCCTAGTATCAAGCCCATGTCAGAAAAGGCGCCAAATAGGGCTGATAATGATGACGGTTTCGTGACGGTACAAAGGAGGAAGCGCCGATCGCGAACGAATAAGAACCACTACGGCAAAGCTCCTATGGAGCCTAAAGTGAGCCTGCGTGCCGCAAAGACGAATACACCGGTGTATATCTTCCGCCTGCACTACACCACTAAGGCGGAGTACATCGTGGAGTACGTGCGCCAAAAGACGAGGTACACGCCGAGGGTGCAGTTGCTAGAATCGCACTGGAACGTCAACTTCAAGGCGCTTGTCGTGCGTGTAACGAACTGTTATCTGCCTCTTGTCTTGGAAGAAGACGTTTGGCCGCAGGACGTGTTGTTCCGTCGCTTTTGCAGACAATTTCCACAGGACGCCTTCTTTATTAAGATAAGTTTTGTTTAAAATAAAAGTGTGTACGAGTATGGTAAGGTATTTTTGTATGGGCCGGCTAACTAATATATTATCATAAATGCGAAAGTGAGTTTGTTTTTTTGATACGCTTTCACGCTAAAACGGCTGAATGGATTTAAATGAAATTTGCCAAATAGGTGGACCACGACCTGGAGAAGGACATCAAATACCTTTTATCCGGATATTCCTTCGGGATCAATACTTATGCGGGTGAAACTGCGGGGCGCAGCTAGTTATTATTATACAGACACCGTCTGAAATAAACAATCTGTCTGTGTGACCGCGTTGTTCTTCTAAACTATGCAAATGATATTGATGCGGTTTTCACCATCATTAAGAGAATCTATTCCGGAAGGTTTATGAGCATATTGTGCATAATACTGGTATTAGAGGTAACTTATTGCGTTGGTTTGTATCATATGTCACCAATAGGTCCCAGAAAGTGGTTGTCAATGGTTATGAATCTCGCATGGTTAAAGTCACTTCCGGAGTGCCTCAAGGCTCAATTTTAGGTCCCCTCTTGTTCATTCTATTTATTAACGACGTAAAAGACTGCTTTAAAAATTCTAAGTTCCTCCTGTATGCAGACGATTTGAAGATTTATAAAAATATCAGCCATCTATCCGACTGTTTAGAATTTCAGAATGACCTTGACCGTTTCTTGGACTACTGCTCTGTTAACAAGCTCTACCTTAGTATATCTAAATGCCACAGCATTATGTTTACAAAGAAGAAAAACGTCACAAAATTCAATTATTCTTTCGGAGACACTCCACTGAATAAAGTTAATTCTCTTCGTGATCTAGGCGTACAGTTAGACTCAAAGCTTCACCTTGATATCCATATAGACAATATAGTCAATAAGGCATTTAAAATGTTTGGTTTTGTAATGAGAGCATCAAGAGAATTCCACCGTCCCTCTACCTACTTATATCTATATAAGACAATAATACGACCGCAATTGGAGTACGCAGTACCAATTTGGAACCCTTATTATAAAAAGTATATTGACAATATTGAATTGGTACAACGCAAATTCCTACGTGCAATGCACTATAGATGCTTTAAAAAGAAAATCTCTTATCAATTGTTACTGCAAAAATATGACCTTATTACTTTAAAATCCAGACGCACCCTACTTGAGATGTCAAAGTCAAAGTCAAAGTCAAATAATTTATTTTAATTAGGCACAAAAAAGGCACTTTTGAACGTCAACATTTAAATAATAATTGATTCTAGTTGCCCCTTCCAAAAGGTAGTTTTCGTATGGAAAAGAATGGGCAAGAAACTCCACCGTTACTCTTTTAAAATGTTTTCACAATATCTTGTATACATCAATTATATAATTATATGTGAAGACGATGCACCTAGAATAAGATTACTATACCACGTTAGGTAAAAATAATGAAAAATTAAGGAATTACAGATAAATTAATCATGTGATAGATGCATGGTGCTCACATATTTACAAACATTGTAAAATTATACGATATTCCTAGCATTTTTACAACTAATATAACTCAGTGTGTGAGTTCGAGTAATCACAGAATGTAAAACCAATATTAAAAAAAAAAAAAATATATAATAGGTTGGGGAAAAAGTCTTTTCGCATTATAGTATGTATGAACTTGTAATAAAATCTCTTTGGCTATACTATGTGTATCTGGCTGGTTTTGGTATCATTGAAAGTTTAAATTTTAAAGAACATAATTCCAAATTCAAATTAGGAAAATGTGTGATTTTTATTTGTTTTTCGTACTGTCAAGATGAGTGAATCTAATGAAGAAATTCGATACATTTTAAAATTTTACTACAAAAAAGGTAAAAATGCAACGCAAGCCGCGAAAAAAATTTGCGATGTTTATGGACCTAGTGCAGTATCTGTGAGAGTAGCACAAATTTGGTTTAAGCGTTTTCAATCCGGAAATTTTGATGTCAAAGATGCACGTCGCTCTGGTCGCCCTATTACGGATAAAATGGATGCCATTTTTGAAAAAGTGGAGCAAGATCGGCATATTAGTAGTTACGACGTAGCTGAAGAACTGGGAATTGACCACAAAACAGTTTTGGCGCATTTGAAAAAAACTGGGTACACAAAAAAGCTCGATATTTGGGTACCTCACGAGCTCACTGAAAGAAACCTAATGAACCGTGTACTCATTTGTGATTCTTTATTACGACGTAATGAAACCGAACCATTTTTGAAGAAGCTGATAACTGGTGATGAAAAGTGGATCACGTACGACAAGAACGTGCGAAAAAGGTCGTGGTCAAAGGCCGGTCAGGCTTCACAGACTGTGGCAAAACCCGGGTTAACTCGCAACAAGGTGATGCTGTGTGTGTGGTGGGATTGGAAGGGCATTATTCATTATGAGCTGTTACCACCAGGCAGGACCATCGATTCTGAACTCTACTGCGAACAACTGATGAGATTAAAGCAAGAAGTTGAGAGAAAGCGGCCGGAATTAATCAACAGAAGGGGTGTGGTTTTTCATCATGATAACGCTAGACCTCACACATCTTTAGCCACTCAGCAAAAATTAAGAGAGTTTGGCTGGGAGGTGTTAATGCATCCGCCGTATAGTCCTGACCTTGCACCTTCAGATTTCCACCTGTTTCGGTCTCTTCAGAATTCTTTAGGCAGTGTCAGGTTAACATCACGGGAGGACTGCCAAAACCACTTGTCGCGGTATTTTGATCAGAAGTCCCAAAATTTCTATAGCAATGGGATCATGTCCCTACCTACAAGATGGCAAAAAGTTATCGAACAAAATGGTACCTACATACTTTAGTTAAATGTAAACATACTATGTTAAAAAATGTTTTGAATTTTCTTAAAAAATGCGAAGAAACTTTTTCCCCAACTAATATATATATATATTATACAATTAAATTAGCAACCAGTTAGATTTTGTCTAGATTCTAAATTGTCCTATGGAGCAGGACCAGCATGTTTCCAAGCATTTTTATCTTGGATATAATCCTCTAATTTGTAATATGCTTGTTTGCAAAGTGTATTTTTTATATGAGTTTTAAATTTTCTTTCATTTAACTCTAAAATATCACAAGGTATTCTGTTGTAACATTTAACACAGTACCCCATAAAAGATGTGTGTACTTTAGATAGTCTGAAAAATGGTTGATTTATTTTATCTTTATTTCTAGTATTAAAATTATGTCTATCACTTATTTTGTTAAAAAGATGTAGATTTTTTCTCACATACATAATATTTTCATAAATGAATTGGCAAGGTACCGTCATAATATTAATCTTTTTAAATAGTTCCCTGAGAGATTCGCGACGACGTAGATTATAAATGGCTCTGACAGCTCTCTTTTGTAAAATAAAGATAGATTCAATGTCAGCAGCCCGACCCCACAGTAAAATGCCATACGACATAATACTGTGGAAGTAACTAAAATAGACCAAACGCGCGGTTTCTACATCTGTTAACTGTCTTATCTTTCTAACAGCATAAGCGGCTGAACTTAGCCGCCCCGCGAGAGATGTTATATGGGGTCCCCATTGTAACTTCTCGTCTAGCGTGATGATGACCCTATTTAGTATATGTCGTAATAAAGTCGACTGTACTGATCTAGTGAACAGTGAAGAACAGTGTGCTACCTGATCCCTCGTACCGTACATGGTCGAGAGGTTCGCTCGAGACACTTGTTTGCAACTACTTTTTGTAGAACCAACTCAGGCGTACGCTCACCGCTGCATCGATTAGTTGACACCTACAATAGGCAGTTTAGCTCAACTGATATTATGTTTCTCAGCAAAGCTTTATTTAAAAATGAAATTGTTACTACCTTAAGTGATCAAAACCCTAATAGTTAAGTAATGTTTAATTTTATTCTGTTTATGTTTATACCGTTCTTTCTAACAACTAGTAGATCTGTTTAATAATATGTGGATAACGTTGTGAGTAGTGTATTTGTTACCTCTATTATTAAGTTCTAACCTATGTTCACTACTGTTTGTTGTCCCTAAATAAATAAATAAATAATAACGAACTCTCGATGTTTTGTCAAGTCGTAAAAACCGTGCGAAGCAGGGGCTGGTAACTAATCCTATTCTATCCTAACTAATATTATAAATACGATAGTGAGTTTGTTTGTATGTAACAATTTCACGCTAAAACGGCTGACCAAATTTGGATGAAATTTGGCGCACGGGTAGACCATGAACTGGGTGACCATGATGGGATACTTTTTATCCCGATATTCCCACGAGATTTCGAAATGCGGGTGAAACCGCGGGGCGCAGCTAAATAAATAAGCTGTTTAAATTAAAATACTAAAGTGAAATTACAACGTAAATAAATGTTAGTCAAGCTTATTAAACAAAATAAACCCACGCTGTTGATACACTTGTTCAAAGTTAATTAGCATAAACAGTTTAATTAAAACATCCTCGTAGGTGCGTAAAGTAAAATATACGTCATTAGTAACGGGTTCTCAATTATATGTAGTAGATCAATCGCCGAATTACGGAATTAATTATATTTCAATGTTAATTATCGATTACGAAAATACTCGTTAATTTAGATGAGTCAGTGCTACCTACTATTATATACATATAGTACAGGGTAGGCAGAAACTATAGACAGCCACCTTTTCCTTGTTTCTTTTGCTTCGCCTACATTGATTCTGTTCATTCAAATGCGTCGGTTGCAAGCACTACCCACCGAAACTTTTTGAAAGACTTCTCCAAAAAACAAAATTACTTCAGGTATCTACAATCTGTTAAAAATACTACATTTTCACTTCGTTACATCGCGTGCTGATGTACCAAGTTATCTTTTGGAGAAGGCGGGAGGAAGGCTTGTATTAATGATATTAGAAACGCGTGATACCAGATAATACTGCTAGGGATTTCTTACTATAATAATCTTTTGAGTTTTGCTATCATTATTTCTGGTAATGTACACTCAAATCTAGCCAGTTTTCACTTGAATGTTATATCGAGCTTAGTATCGCCATTATCCAGGCACAAATTTAGATACCGGACTGATACTGAGGATTGCCTAGGTAATGGATAAAATATAAATATACCTACTATTTTGCTTGACTCGAGGACAGCGGATAACTGATGATCAGCAGCCGCAGCATTACTAGACAAACGAGGTTATTCTATTATCACTATCATTGTTTGTAAGAATTTGGGAGAAAAGCCATTTTCCGCTGGACTTATAAAAGTTTGCTTGCATAACTAAGTTGTGCGAATGGGCAATGTTCCAGCGAAAGATAATTATCCTGCTGATAGTGTTGATTTACGTAAAAGTTTGTAGTAAATAGCGAGAACAACAACACACAAATGTTTCTGCCGTGAGATAACTTGGTGTGTTTGAAACTTGCACAGCCGATATTTCGCTGAAAAACCTGCCTAGTTATAAGATTAGTTTTTAGGTATCTATTACACAAACTGAGAAGCGAATTCCTGTAAAACCTGAACTCGGTAACACGCCAAAACACGAAAAAGGGGAACAATAAACTATTACTCTAAAAACAACGTACCAACGTGAAATATTCCTTATTTGATAATATAACAAACGATTATTCAACCAGATTTATAGGCCGCGTACAGACGGACCGGCCATAATTCACACTTACACTTGTATTACAATCGTGATCGGAGAATTTCTTCTGTCGTATTTAAAGTGTATTTTTCTTTACTCTTCGTATATAGAAAACAGATATGTATGGCGCACTGAGAACTACATTTTAAAGAAATTAAGATTTCAGTGTTAATTAGTATGGTACATGGTAGTTTTTTTATTTATTTACCACTTACATTTGATTTTTACAGGTAGGAACCCAATACAACAATGTAGTCACAATTTCCATACTCAGAGACGTCACCCAAAAACCAATTAAACACCACCAACAACAAAAATGGTTTTTTTTTTACCCGACTGCCAAGGAAGGGTTATGTTTTTCGCGCGGTCTTGTATGTTTGTTTATAATTTCTTTAATACCCCATATCTTCGAAACTGCTGTATGAATTTAGTTAAGGTATCGTTATATTCGTCTTAAAAACGCAAGTGTCCTTACATAGGTGTTTGAAAAAAAAAAAACAACAAGGCGGATTTTTGGCGCGAAATAGTAATTCTTTAATAAAAAATAATTGACTAAACCTGTCGCGTAGGTTATCAAAATAAAGGAAATTAAAAGGGGATTACAAAAATATATATAAGTCATATGTTAAAATTTAATTAGGAATTATAAATTGGTTTAAAAAGTTTTTGATAGCGTAAAAATGGGCCATGTTTTTTTTCATAAGAGTGTACCGGGACACAAGAAAGACGAAAACCATAAAATTCTATAGATTATAATGCTTGTTTTTCTCTTTTCAGTTATCTATGTGATTTTGCAGTCGGGTTTTTGATTTTTTAAATTATTTATTTTATAAACTGTACTACCTACTCAGTGGTTATTTTTGTAATCCGTACCATAAGTTTCTCACAAATATCATTATAGATGTACCTTACTACTGTGTAATTGATGTATAAACAGTCAAGAGGTGTCGTGGGACACCCGGTTGGAATAAAGTTTTTTTCAATTTTGCACACTTGTAGTGTTAGTCTTCCAAGTGTCTGAGAGTTTTATGTGGGATAAGGAACTTAATACCATTTTTTTAAATTTTCACATCTTCTTTGTTTACTAAGTTAGACATGCAACAAAAAATAATAACTAAATATAAGAAAGAAAGAAAAGAAAGAAAGAAAAATATTTTATTTGGGACACGCACAGGAAATACAAACAGTAAAAAAAAATAAAAACAAAATTATATAAAAAATAAAATAAAAAGGGAGCTTAAGTATAAAAAAAAAATAACGGCCTGTGCGAGGCCAAAAAGGCCCCTATCTCAGCATAATACGGCGATAATAAATACCACCGCGCTGGTATTCTGATAGGGCCCACTGTGATGCCACGGACACATCTACGGACTTAAATAAATCCCATTAAATATGTAAAATTTGCACGCCGATATTAAAGGCAATTATGTCTTTAATGTTGGCGTGATCGATATTATTATCTTAAGCACTTTCTGTACGTTATAAATGCAAATAAATGATTCTAGACTTAGATTTTTTTTAAATACACACTGTATTTTCTTTGGGAACGGTTAGATAAGTTTTAAACTGGGCCATTTGGGGCTGTTTGCTTTGCATAAAGTTTATTCTCGTCGGCCGTTCGGCTTCTGAGTTCATTATAGCTGTATTGGGAGTTCAAGAGATGTAATAGACAGTTCCGGGAAAGGATAAAAACGCGATAAATGACTTAAATTGTTCGATGTCTATTATATATTCAGGTCATTTGAAGGTCGCAAATAAATATTCCTGTCAAGTTCGTGTGTGTTGGTGGGAGTATGTCACAGCTATTTTGATACGTATTGATTTCAATAGAGCATGAAGGACATAGCTTATTACCTTTATCTATATCAATTTCTCATAGTTTCCATACCAAAACACCCTGAAGTCCCAAACCCAAAGGCATCCTCTATATCATATCATATTCATATGTTGCCATGCCAGGTATTCACGCGACCCTATAATAATAGACTCGTAAAGTCGGCCTAAACTAAGCCGATTTTAGGTACATATATTGCGCAGTTTATTATTCATATTTTTAGGATACGGTATTTGTTTGTCTACGGGAATCTGTTTTGTGATATAGAAAGAGAAAAACAGAGCTTAGTGAAAAAAAAAATGTGTTGTTTGTTCGGCTGATCCGCTGTCGAAAGGTCGAAAATGTCGATCAACTCTCTATAAAAAGTATTCAGTATTCACACTGTGATTATTTTTGCAGACCTTAGGTATCTATGATGCCTTATCTAGGCTATTCGAAAGCTGTAATTTGGTAATAATTTATGTATTTACTAAAGAAAAGAAAGAAAGAAAAGAAAGAATAATATTTATTTGGACACAGTTCGTGAAACACAAAGTACAAAAATAAAAATAAAAAGTGAAAATAATCATAAAGCGACAATTGTGTGCCTCACGGCTGCGCCAAAAAGGCTACTAAATATAATAAGTTATTATATTTAGTAAATACATAAATTATTACATTTTTTAACATGAGTTATTATTAATAACTCATGTTAAAAAATGCAATAGGTTTTCTTCGCTACAATGGCTGAATTTTCAGACATAAATGCAAAAAATTGGTAAATTACACAAATATTTGAATACCTCTAGTATTCAAATATTTGTGTAATTTACCAATTTTTATAACAGGTGATGCGTGCATTGAACCCACGACTCTTTGCACAGTAGGTTTTGTAACTGAACCTGGGTCTTCAAATTAACGACCATTGTCCTCATTGATAATTTACGTACCTAAAAGTGAAGTAAGACTAGTTTTTGCCCCTCGTTAAAGACAATCAAGGGATGAGTGTATTTAATTAAATGAAATGCAATGCAACTCCACAGCTACACGCTCTATGTCTCTATGAAATGAGATTTTTCAAAAATGATGTTCTGTAATTATAATTCTGTCTTTGGCCAGTCAGTCAATCATAGGACTGCTTAATACATACTGTTTACAACCATAGGTATACAGAATATAGATAGGAGAAACAATCATTTATGTAGGTAATAATCTTTCTCGGTAATAGTCTTTGGGAGATTTATGTTAAGAGAAAACCCTAGTAAAGAAATGCTGAGAAATTATATTTCGAACCTCATAACACCCTTTTTCTAGTAATAGGTCATTATATTTTTTATTTTTTTTTTAGATTAAGGCCAACAGAACTCTTTAGGAAAAGTAAAAGGAACTAAAGAACTCACCACTGTGCACCTAAAGCAGTTTTAAAATTATAATTTTGGGAAAAATTATCTGCTAACGGAAGTTAGTAGATATTTTCTGATAGATAGTTATATATATATTTTCATTCGACTTTTTTCGGGTAAAAAGCCAGAACTATTTTTTTTTAATATTAGGAACTCACCCGCATGCCAATAGAACTCACATTTTTTAGGCTCTGCTGGGAAATTATCTTCACCAAGCCAAGTTCACCCACATCCTCATAAGCAGGTTAAAAAAATTGAGGATCGTGGGCAACAGCAAGTCTTAACTAAAAAGATTAGTAAATAATAATAATAAATAATGTTTATTTATCCAAAGTAATACATAGACACAGGGTGAGCACAGTGGTAGATATACTAAAATGATACTTAATTGTAACAAAATACGAACCCTATCTGTCAAACTAGGAGGCCTGTATCTTAAGAGACAGTGTTCGGCCAGATGGTTGCGTAAATTAAGTTGTACCTTTTAAGAGTGAGGCCTAGATTGTTTATGATACGAAAGAAAAGAAAAAAGAAAGAATTATTTTTATTCTGCACAAACAGAACGCACATTTAAATAAAAAAACAAAATACACAAATACAAAAGTAGTCAAAAGCCTCGTATTCAGCCAACAAGTAAACGCTAACTATTTATAAAATGTTGTTCATCGGTTGATGTCAAGGCCACGGACCAAAGACAATATTGCGTAATTACTGTTACGACATTACGTACTCTGTGGTTGCGACATTGGCAAATGACAACAAAAACATAACAAAAACAAAATGCCGATTGCAGAGTAAACTACTTTTGTAATAAATAATAAGAAAAATTAAGCTGTGCGTCGCATCTGTGCAAGAACAGGTCATTGCACATTCATTTATATCCACCTAAGCCGCCTTTTTAAAGTAATTGGCCGTACACTGCCCACTGCTAGTGAATTCCTATCGGAGTTTAGATTGAATCCGGCTCTAGTAAACTTTTGGTGGTTGATCCACTTCCAGTATTAACATTTAAGTTCGAGCTCTCAAGAACATTAATAATGCATTAGGCAATGTTACGAAGTTTCTGTACTACTGCAGTTCGTAAGGATTAACTTTATAACAACAACGGTACGTGCAGACAAGCAGGTTTTAGGTATTAATATTTCATTTGCAATACCCAGGATAGTTAACCATGCACATACCATTGTTAAGAGTACCTAATGTATAGGAGGTATATTACTCTGTTAATGAGTACCTAGATGACAGATTTTTCGCGCGAGTCGATTACCACAGACTACATAGAGATACTACGTATGTCGATTACCGACTTAACGGAATATTGCCATTTTTAAATATTATACTTTTTTTATTTATGTAGAATTAATTATTGTATATTTATTTTATTTTTATATCTTAATTGTACTTATTTCATGATATGCTGCACCGGTCGACGTCATAACGTCAACGCCGGCGGTCGCTGAAAACCAGCGCTGGGGCTCTGTCTTGCATAGGGTCGCAGCATCATGCTGAGCGATGGCCGTTTTGCGTGAATGTGACGCATATTTTCCCTGAACTTGTTTCCATTTTATAATTTTGTGTTCTTTTTTGCGTCATGTTTACCGCAAATAAACGTATTTTCTTTCTTTCTTTTTCTTTTTCTTTGATATATTGTAATCGTTATTAGTTCCAGTTTTTTTAAATAATTTTTTATTATATTTTTTTTTTTTGTTGAATAGCCGTTAGTAATCACTTTATTAAATATTATTCAATTATTGCCTATTGTTCTAAATATTAACAAATTACTGACGACTATATCCATTACTATTAAATTAAATTATTGACTCTTTTAAATTATTGATTATTATTTCTTATTATTGACTAATATATTGATTAATTCTAAATTAGTGACTACTGCTATAATGTTGCAAAAGTCTTTAAATATTGTATGTCTAAAGGCGGGTCATAGATGTACTTCACTTTATAAACTGTAATTTTACCTGTGTACCACAATAAACAATTTGAATATGAATTAAAAAAAAAAACCTAGTGGATTAAACCTATGTCCGTAGGGATGTTTGTGGCATCACAGCTGGCCATATCAGAATACCACGGATGCGGTATTTTTTTTTTAAATATCGATGCATTATGCTGAGATAGGAGCCTTTTTTATTTGATTGTTTGTATTTACTGTTAGCGCTTGTCCCAAATAAAAACATCTTTTTTGTATACTAAGTTGTAAGTTGTGTGAGTATTGCGCGACACCTAAATGTGTTCCACTTTACTAGGTATTTCATTCAGGTAGGTATTCAACACAATACAAAATATTACAGACAAAGTAATTGTCGTGTGTATAGTCAATATTTTCAAGAAACTTCACATACTACGTTCAAACGGGTCAAAGAAAGGTCTTACCCTTTCTTTGACAAGTTAACGAAGCATTAAATACCTCTACGCAGGTGAGTGCGGATTACAGATTTACCCAAATATTAATCTGCACCAAAAGGTGTAAAATATTTCTTGAATAACCCTTATATTTCTTGAATAACCCTTATATTTCTGCAGAGAGATGAAAGTAGCTTATGGGTGGCTTAAACAGGTAATAACCAATATTTAATATCCGGCGTGTGGGTAACCAAACACATAAACCCATATTTCATCCACATAGATCTTATATGAAAATTCGGGAAACTTAGTAATAAGAAAACAGGGAAGTACATAAAACGCAGGTGATGTACATTTTATACTTCAGTCTAAAGTTATGTTTTTATTTTTAAGACGACACCTTTACCACTCCTGGATCTTGATTAAATGCGCGCTTTAGTGAGACTATTTAATACTGTACACGAGATATAAGAACATTTTCTCAAATGAAAACTTCGTGAGGAAACCGGCATGTCCTAGAACCAAAAAATCAAAGACATGTAACATCTGCCAACCGGTACTGTGCCCTCGTGGTGGATTATGGCCCACTCCCTCTCACTGAGAGGAGGGCTGTGATTATGCAACTAACTAACGCCCTGTTTACTGGCTGATCTTTGACTCCACTGGGTGCACCTGAAGAACGTTTATTACCGTGAACTTTACAGTACGGCAGGTAAAAGAAGGACATACTTTAAAGGAGCAAAGTACTCAAAAAAACAAAAAAAAACATTCCTCAATCCCGACTCAAAATGCACTCAACCAGCCGTTTAGTTATGTCCATAAAAATGTATAGTAAATTGCCAAATGATATTAGAGAAGTAAGTAAAACAAATACATTTATTCATAAATTGAAACTATTTCTGGAATCCAAGTCATACTACTCAGTAGAGGAGTTTTTAGAAGACAAATCGATTCCAAAATAAAAATAAAAATCTCTCTCTTATACACCAAACATTATGAAATATATATAATATAATATGGAGTATAGAAAATCAAATTTAAAAATGAACATATGAATACATAAATAATAACATAATTTAATAATAATCAAAATACTTCTAAGAATTTCATAATAATTACCTACATACCTAATAATATATAATAAGAATTTATAATTATGTATATATTAATAATTACACACCCAATTAAACACATGTAATACTTAATTTATAATAATATTAATTGTTTGAATTGTTACTTAGCCCTCTTTCTCTCTCCTAATGTTGCTGTGCCCGTCAGGGTCCATATTGATCTTTTACTTGTCTATACCATCTATGTAAAACATACGGAATGCAATAAAGAATTGAGTATTGAGTACTCATGAAACTGAACAATTTTGACTATGGAACCAACTCTGAAAAATTAAAAAAGACAGCTGTTCTAAAAATGCATTTCACTTCTGTAATAAAGTATGTGTCTTTAACCTGCTATATGTATAAATAGCATCCTAAGACTTGCCCTTTGACTTGCGAAACCGCAGTAGTTTAATTCAACTGGCTCGGTCATGTTCCGCTACTCGAATTTCGAATAGTGGAACATGACGTGAGTCAGTTGAATTGAACTACTGCGGTTTCGCTGCTATGGTTTCGCGGCGGAGATGTGCTACCGGCGTCAGCGTCATTAATGTTTATGATTGTATACAGTTTCACATACATGCGTGTATCCACAAAGCCCTACTAGTTTCTGGTTTAAACGATGCCTCATTCCTAACTAATATTAAGAATGTGAAAGTGAGTTCGTTTGTTTGTTACTCTTTCACGCTAAAACGGCTAATGAATTTGGATATTGGCACATGGATAGACCATGACCTGGGTTAGGTTAGGACATAGATTTTTTATCCCATTTTTTTTTTTTTTTTTTTTATAAAAACGTTGCCCCACACTAGGAATTTCTCCTGTATCGTGGGTGCGTTTACAAACATTTAAACTCACATACACAAATAGCCAGACCCGGAACAACTAATTGTAGGTCATACAAATATTTGTTCCGTGCGGGAATCGAACCCGCGGCACGCAGCGCAGCAGTCAATCGCTTAACCACTGCGCCAACCGTGCCGTCAATATTCTTACGGGATCGGGCGTTATACGGGCGAAACCGCGGGGCGCAGCTAGTTATTCACAAACTATAATTGGTAAGCTTACGAGTTTAAACTCCATACAGCAGTTTGAAATGAAACGAAATGAAATGATATTGTTTATTCTGTAAATAGGATATTGGAATCACTTTTACACGTCATAATAAAAAATAAAAATAAAAGTTTGCTAGATGAGTTCGGCATTTCCTATCTGACTACTCTGAGAAGAAAGGCCGAAACAAACTCAGAGTTCTCAGATCATAATCTAATCTTGGTCAGGCCATATGAGGACCATGTAGATTAGTGGCTGAATTGGTTTTTTGGGGAAAGTACCACACAGATTTGAGTGGACCTGTCCTGTCAGTGCCAGCAGTTGTCAGTAGTCGTGGAGCTCAACTCAGAACTTAAGGAGTTCAACTCTACGAACACCACCAAAGCCGCATCAACTACTCAAAATGCCAGACCATCATTAAAAGTAACTGAGAAAGAAAAAAATAATGAAAGAGAAAAAAATATCCACATAGTCCTCACATTCACAATAATTAAAATAATATAATACTTTACAAAGTTTGACTCACGTCCTCGCGATTGTAAAGTAACTGACATATTTATGTGCTCTATGCCACTACCACAGCCATTTGCCAATAAAATGAGTAGGCTGCTGATGACGTCATTGATCAATGTACGCCTACCCTTGCTAATAATAAACATCATGAAAATGACACGAATGTTAATTTGCGGTTAATGAGAATGCGTCATCAGGCTTTGAAACGTGTCTATAATGACGGAACTCTTTAAAGCTAAAGTCAACGATGATCTTTCTCTCAAAGTAATTGTTTCGAGGAAAAAAAACTTTATCCAAAAAAAACATTACCCAGTGAAAAATATATTTATTTTCGGAATTCGTTGTCTTTGGTTTTGGATTTACCGACTATAAAGACGATCTGAAAAGTCTTTTTTGAAGTCTGTTAAAAACGAAACGTTTTCTCAAACTATGTATTTGCTATTTTCAAGAAAAAAACATATAGAATCAGTAAAGTAACATGGCTTCTGTTTGCAATTATTATAAAATGATTTTGCTACTTATATTTCGCATAATTCTCGTAGTGCTAATGAGTTTTTTTTAACACAGAATATTTATGAGAGTAAACAAACAATAATTATGATCTAGGAAAAAATAAATACCTACAAAGAATAAACTAACACAGTATATCGCCATTTACGGGGTAAAACAAGCTTTAGTACAAAAAGCAAAAGTATTTTCGAGTGAGACGTATTTGTGATTTCGTATCGGAATCTAGGTGTGAACTAACCAAACTAGTCAAGAATAACTCAGTTATGTACGTAAGGTCCAATTGAGTAAGGCTACCTTAGTAACTTGTAAATGTGTGTGTGTTGTGTGTGTGTACTTCTGTCTGTGTGTGTGTGTTGTTGTTGTGTTTGTTGTTGTCTTGTATCTTGTTGTCTTTTACTAGGAACTGGTGAAACTGGGATCAAATTCAAGTCTCGAAAACACGTGAAGCAATTCTGTCTTTTTGTAGAAAACATTTAATTAAGGATTCATGTGAATTGGTGTTAAAAATTTAAGATGCGTTATTATAATTTATATATATATTAGTATTAGATGTATATTATATTTAAGATGATAAATATTCCGAAATAAATATATTAGACATAATTACATCACAAAAGGCAAACAAACATGACTGGCGAAATTTGTACTATACGAGTATGTACACTTTTGCTTAACCCTTCGCGGAATAGATGCGTGATGTTACCTATGTAAATCTGTCAATTTTGACATTTATAAAAGGTTCTTTTAAAATGGTTAACGATTCAATGATTGACCGCTGGTATACTAAGCGATGAAAACTACTTTACATTAATAACGAAGATACTAGTGTTAGTTTTACAACTGCAGTTAAAAAATAACCTTCTAAACAAGGCCAAAATTAACGAACCGAACACATTGTATGACAAAGAGTAACGCATTCCGAGATTTGGCAGTGAAACGGCATAGTAATTATAATATGTAGTATCAAGTACCTACCAGCGAGCGACGGGCGCCATCCCGATGTTTTTGCTGGGCAGAAAAACGTTAGCACTCATATATTTATGTACCCAGGATTTTGTAATTTCTATATTTAAAAGAGTCTCCTTGGAGTTTCTTGCCCGTTCTTCTCCATAGAGATCTACATTTTGGAATGGGCAACTAGCTTCAACTTTCTGACTAACTGACCGACTTTTTGACAATTCAAAAGTGCCTGTAAATGGTTTAATTGAAATAAATGCTTTGAGTTTGAGTTTGATATATTTCAATTTGAATTATGTTTCTTCCCTTATTTGTTTACTTCCGCTTCTTTTGTTTTTATTCTGTTTAGGGAATCATATTCAAAAATACACTTTTGGTATCGTAACAGCGAATCAATTTTCTCGCTTCCTCTTAAGACCTAGGCAATTATTTATTTTTTTGATATTCGTATAGCTCATGATCTAAAGAGGTGCCTTAAAGAATATGAATAAAAAATCTCGACTATTTAAAAAGTTATGCAACAACGGTAAATTTCGCAGGTATTCTGGTTAGCAACAAAATGTATTGATTAAAAAACTAGTTTCGGTTTTCTTAAAGTCGGTTTCGTTCATAAGCATGACGGAAACCATAACAGTAAATACATGAATATTTAAATAAGGCTCGTATTTATTACCATCAAGCGTAAAAGACGAAACGTTTATCTCTTTTTCTTGACATCCATTTGATAACAGAAGTATAAAATGTGTCAGAAAATGCGCAATGACCGACAGCAATCGTCTCAAAAATAAAAAAGCCGACTTACAAAATGTCGCAATAATAAAATAAGCGGAAGCGGTTAAACAAATTTAACATCACACATAAAACCAACTTGTAATTTTGCGGAAAGTCGCGTAAAAATGTCAGCATCGTGCAATTTTACATAAATTACTTTACAAAAGGAGTCGGTGGCGTGCCGAGACGGCTGTCGTTCGACCGCGCACCCTAAATTACAAGCGGACTATCTGTAGATGCCGCCAAGAATCGCTTTCATTAACAATTCGGGATAAAATACCCGCCGTCGGCTCAGTGTCGAAAGAGATTTGATGTGGAGCGCGTCCGCGTCACGCCTGGTTATTAATTAGGGTCCCACAAAAAGGTGTCGAGGTCCAGTGGTTGTGACGCAGGCTCCTGCGGCAAAGCCAGCATCCAGTATCCATCCGACTGTGGGAGCGCGCGCCCGCGCCCGAGGCGTCCCGGCTACATCGCCAGCCTCGAACCGCGAACACCTTATTCCAAAATCGATCTCAATATAAAATTAGAATTTAGATATTTTTGTGTGATTCTCGCTCGTGCCAGTACTGTCTACGATTTTTAATTAATGGTTTTAAAACTTTTTGTTTTCCTATTATGTAACGGATTCAAACTTAAACTGCTGGTATGTAATAAATTATAAGTAATAAATATTCGCGAGGAACTATTTGTTTATGCAAGTAGCATACTTAATCTGAAAGTTTGAGAAATCTTAGCTAAGTATTATAGATATATCATTGCTTTTCCGTTTAAGATGCAAATAACGAGCGTTCGTTTTAAACGAGCATACTGGTGTAAAGTTTTTTGGCTGGAAAGTGTCATAATGCGTTTTTGGGGATTATTTTCAGTCGGGTCACGTCATGTAGCGGAGGCATGGAGGCTTAACAGTAAGCCTGATTAAAGTCATCGATGGCTCGTGCCTGTATCGGGAAATGGAAAATATTAAACAGGGCATTGTGAGTCCTGTTTATTTTGGGATTACGTTTTATATTTCATACCAAATTTTATTTATACCTAATACATATTTACCGTTACTTAGAAAATATGTAGCTACATTCAAAGTTAAGAGCCTGTTAGTCATTAATTTAGTACCTAGTATTATAATAAATAATATTGATTTAAGTACGTCTGCATTAAAATTCAAGAAACTGCCTAAAGCTTACGTAAATTTTGGAAGATACACAGCGTAGCATAATAATTAGACGTTCGTATGCAGTTAACCTCAGCTTCCTTACGACTGTACTAAAAAGTAATAACCCATTAGTAACTCGAGTCCCGGGAATTGTCTCCAACGTTCAAACAAAAAAGAATTTTCCCGGGAAATTACGGGAACGAGGCTCGCGGACCAGATGTTTACAATCGCTCGCTCCCGAAGTCCCGTCAATTATAAGAAGCTTGGCAAAGGTCCTTGGCTAAGATAGGAAGCTTGGCCGCTCGGTAAATACTTGGCAAGTTGTCCGCCAAGTCAGAGTACGCCAAATTAGTGCTGCGATCGTATTTTAATTATGATATGATATCGATAATCGATTTTAAATTATATGCTAATTAATTTTGTGTTGGCGATGGAACGTTATTAATTTGATAAGAGGGTTCTGGACGCGAGTGGATTTAATTAAACGTTTGTTTCGTGAGGATTATCAGCTGTACCAAGTCAATTAGTCTCGTCTACATAAGAATAAATTAAAAAGACAATGTTTTAGAAACTACAGATCTAAACCAAAGCATTTATTTTTATTAATCAAAACGTATATTTAGTTAAAAATTCATGACAATTTTTTCAAACTATCGCTTTTATTTTGTAACAGTTAGTAAAATATTTTCATTAAAAAAACTGTTCAATGTCAAAGTCAAATAATATACTTTTTTTTTTCCATTTCATTCCTTTCTTATACTTTTTTTTTTGACAAAAACAATCATTATGGCGCCAAAAGCATTCATGAACAGTTTTCATAGAAGAAAAGGTTGAAGAAACGATTTGTTATAAAAATTATGCGATCATTTTTATAGTGGAACACAGTCTTGCCGGCGCCATACAATAACACATAAAGCATGTTTTCATTAGCATGTAATATGCGTTCCACATCATTTGTCTGTAGGACGTTTGTTGTCTACGACGTAGAGGGTCTACGAAATTGCTACGAGCGCTACGAGGTTTTTGTAGAAGCTTGAAACTTTCTAAAACCTTTATGTCTTGTGCAAAAAGTCGACCAATTTAAATTGGCATAATATTTTATATGTATTGTAAGGTACAAATACAGGTGTATCTAACAAAAAATTGCCTTACTATACACATGCAAATCATTTTATAAATTTGAAATGCATAAATGCACGTGTATTTGCACATTGCTGTGTTACCTAAAATTTGGAACTAAACAAAAACACAACATGGGAACATTATAGGCTGATAATGCTCATGCTACTGAGCAAAACTATCCCACACAAATGAACTAGTGTTTGTATGGAATATGATTCAGTATTTTGTATGCCATGTTCAACACAATTTCACATCTGCCTAGACGTTGCCCAACTATGTTGGGGTCAGCTTCCAGTCTAACCGGATGCAGCTGAATATCATTCAAACTAGGCTGAAAATCAGCACTTTTCGAACGTCAAAATTACCAAAGACAGTCCCCCAAAAACACCCACCCTTCACCACTTCCTAGTGCTTTAGCTGGGAAGAAGAAGTGGCGCAACAAACTCCCCAGCAGCACAGCTGTCTGAATAGTTAGAAAAACACTAACTCTGGTAACTCTGGTTGTCAGACTTTCGGGCTTCTGACAACCCGTAACGACTGTCAAAGATCTAGAAATGACAGCCGGAACCAACGGTTTAACGTGCTTTTCGAGGCACGGAGGGGTCTCGATATGTAATTAATGGTAACCATTCTCGGACCGACCTCGGCAAGCGTGGCTTAACCTTCGATCGACCCATGCGGCTGTTATGATTTAGCCACGACCCCTCCCGGCCAGTTTTTAGTCATGTTTACACAATCTATCTCACATAAAAAATGGTTAAGGGTCAGATTAAATTCGTAGTTCCTCTTTGTCATTAAACCCGTTTTATTGCAATAAAGGGTCCCAATATAGATATAAAATTAATACTTAAAGTTAAAGTACGTTAGTCTCGACCGTAATAAAATTAGAATTATATTGTACTATTAGATAGTTATACAAATAACTAGTTAGTATCGTACGTGAATGAATTGACAAATAGTTTTGAATTTAAATATTTTTGCTGACGGTCGCTCGTTTATATAAGTTTTCAGATGAAATATCATGTATTTTTGATGAATCATAGAGTTGGTTTTTAGTAAGACTTTGTTTATTATTGTGTTTCTGGAAAGTGTGAAGTGGGCCTTTGATACATGTTTCGTTATGTACCAATAATAAAAATAATGAAAAAATTACATCTGCCACGAATTTCACGAATCAGATAAGGATGTTGACTGGAAAAAAAATCTATTTAGTCCGTCAGACAGATAATAAAAAATATATTAGACACGTATTTTTGCTTTATCATATTAATAAAAAATGGTTTAGATAAAACGCATTAAAGTTGGGGAGTGGGGGCTCGCTACGTCACAAATCAGTATAAAATCTAGCGGGGAGTGACGTCATGCCAAATTTTAAAGTTTTGCCTACTCAATGTATCGCCGTAATCTTTTGATTACGTAAAAAAAGAAAAAATCCGTGTCCAATATTTTTTAATAAACTAGCTGACGGACAAAAAAAGTTTTTAGTCAACATCCCTATTAATAAAGGTTTTTTTATATCTCAAACAGAGAAATGATAAATGGAGAATGGATGATGTTTCTCTGAATCCCTTACTTTGTATCTGAGGTCTGTTAAAAAGAGATTGAATTAAATCACCCAAGGGTATTTTCAAGCGTTTATTCGTTTTTCCACAGTTTTCCACCACTAATGAATCAAATAGATTCGCTGGCAGAAGCTAGTGAAACATAAAATAACGATTGGAAATGCGTATTTTGAAGCGACCGCCTTTTGGCACACGGAGGCAAATCCATTAGAAGTCCTAGGGGAGTGAATATTTGCATGGCTTTCGATAATATTTTCGAGCCGGAATATTTTGTATACCTTCGTTATATACGTACCTACACAGTGCTTAGGCAATCCTAGTTTAAACTTATGTACTAGCCTAGCGTGGACTGTTCTTTATTGATGAATCGATTCTATAAAATCTCCTTGTTACCAATGCATTTCACTGTTAGATACATTCGATTTTCAACTCTGAACTCAAGACTTAAGCGCTGTTGTATCGTTCTTGTTGCAATCTTATTACATAGTCCGGTGTGTCTCTGTTGACTTTGAGTCTACGTTTACAAACGTACAACATAACGGTTTACTGAAACCACCGTGATTAAACTAACCTTACTAATATTACAAATACGAAAGTGAGTTTGTTTGTTTGTTAAGCTTTCACGCAAAAACGGCTGAACGGATTTGGATGAAATTTGGAACATGGGTACACCATGACTTGGGTTAGGACATAGAATACTTTTAATTGCAGTAGTCCGTTCCCGTGGGACGCACGCCACGTGGGCGAAATCGAGGGAAAAAAGCTAGTTTTCCATAATAACTTTAGTTTTCATACGCCATAACGCTCAGAAGGGTGGCTTTCGTATTTCTCATGGGTACTGTAAGATGGATGGTTAGTAGAATGATATATTGCATCCATTATATTGTATCACCCATAATATTTTGGCATAGAGCAACACAGGCCACCGGCGGACTCCGGTCCGCCGGTGGCCTGTGTTGCTCTATGTATTTTGGTTGCTTGAAGTGTAATCTATAAATAGGTATGTATTCTACAATTAAAACCATAGTTGTAGGTTTCTTTTGCTTTGATACAGACCTTAAATTGTGTTAAAACTGTTTATTTCTTAAGATAAAGCCTCGCTTTTTGCGGCGAGGCCAACCGTAACATTCTTCAGTCTCAAATTGAGATTAATTTGTAAACTGAGGGTCTAAAGTTCATGGGCCTGAACGAGGAAATGAAATACAAATTGCTTTACCCTTGTAAAATAATTAGGCAATAAAGGAATAATAGGTAGGCAGTGAAAGGCGGGTTGATAATTTAGACCGTTTTTCTGAAGGACTGGTAGGAGTTTCAAGAAAAGAGTTTAGGTTAGGTTACTTAGCAAAGTTTTTTTTTGTCTCACTTTCTTTTCTCATATTCGAATTATACGTAGGTATAAATGATTTTATTTCTGTACGGAAGTTTGTACAAACACTTTTACACGTCAATCATATTTTAAAAACTAGATATGGTTGCGGTTTCGTATCTGACTACTCTGAGAAGAAAGGCCAAAACAAAGTCAGAGGTCAGGTGTGACCTCTGAGTTTCGAAAACGAGACTGTTCTGTTTTAAAGTCTAGACATAATCCTGGTCAGATCATGTGAAGACCATGTACTATGTATACAAAAATATACTTCAATATAATTTTCAGGTTAATGGATGTTTGACATTCATTCGTATGCCTGTTTATTGCTGAAAGATTTCAGGCCCATATGACGTTGAATGATCATTTAGGAGTATGATGAACAGGGTGTAAAGTTCACCCATCCTCTAAGGAAAAGGGAGGATCCTACGACCAGACGTGTGTCATGTCTGGCGGGCAACCGCCTAATGTTTGAAGTCGATCGCGCAGTAAACTCTAATTGCGCGAAGCTGGATTTGTGTGACGTCAGTTCTTTTTGATACGTAGTTCGCATGTTGATGCCGCCACAGTCAAATATCAAATAGAGGTTTTTGCGGCCATATTCCTGAACCTGGCTGTAACATATGGCCAGTAGACATTTGTTCTAGAACGTGATTTATGTGTGTAATATCCACCAGGATGCAGGGAATTCTGCCAAAACGATTGCAGTTTGATTGAAACTTTTCAAACTTTAAAGCATATTCTGAGTGCATTTACTTTGCAATTTATATTGAAATTCTGAGAACCTAGCTCACCTACCTACTTACTTTTTGAATATACCGAGTTCAAATCGCTTTACTACACAGCTTCTTAGACCCACTAGCACTACAAATCAATAAATGCATTTAATGCTAAGCAAGTGACAGAAATATGTTTTAAATTCGTTATTGTAATTAAATGTAAAGCCGAGCCACCTTTTTTCTTTTTTGGGCCTTTGCGACTTGCTACACAAATATATTTTTACAGGTCAATTTCCTATAGTGAAGTTCAATAATGATATTAAAAGCACTTAACGGCCAAGCACGAGCCTGCAAGTAGGTACTTTAGAAATCCATTTTGGTCTGCCTTATCTTCCAATTGAGTGTGGATTCGAGAAGCACATTCGATATTTTTATTTAATTCCCAGTTCAATATGGGAACAGATATAGACGTTCTATTTTGGAGCTCGAAAATACTGTTCATGTGGGAAATAAACTGTGTTACGTCTTTTGCTTTCAGTTTGTAGGCACTAGCTAGACATTTTGCCTACTAGAAAACTATTTTGATGAACATACGTTAGAACTTTTAATGATTAAGATAGTCTGAAAGATGGAAAAAAGATACCTCTGCACACTTTTTTTTTCTAATAGCAGAATCATTTATTATGAATTCAGTGATCGGAGTAGGTAGATTGATTTTTGGTACTTGTATCATAAATGCACACAGAAAGAATAACATGGATAAGCCATTTTTCCGGAAAGCAATTCCGGTATTTCCGGATTCAATTAAATATTGTTAATGTTGGTAGTGATATTATTACTACTCAATTCAAAGTTGGTGATGGTATGTTCAACAGCTTAAGCAAACAAACACAATACTAAAAATATTGTTATAGTACATCCAAACATGGTTTAAACTCCTTGTAACAAGTAAAATATTACTTACCAAAGCTTGGAATCGTGACCGTGAGCCGTTAAAAAAATTTATGAAGAATATAATATTGCTAATTTTAATACAATTACTACCTAAGTTCCGTTTTAAAATAATCAACCAATTCCGGAGGAACGTCCATATTAATATATACGTTTCGGATCATTGACCCCAATTCAATCTACCTACTCCGACCATTGATTATGATCCATGATTTTACTAATACCAAATGTAATTTAAAAAAAAAACTTATTTGCAAAATAAATTGTATTAGGCAAAATTTTCGTTCGGGTGTCGATTAAAAAATTGTATCCAAAATACTTTCTACCCTATTCCACGTGTTTTTATACGTCTTGTATAAAAACATGTGGAATAAGGTAGATATCATAAATCTTTCGTCACTCCATCACTTTACGCTGAAGCCGACACACATCGTTATCGATGACATTCCCAATTCAAATGTTTGGTGTTTTCTGACAGTTCATTTCTATGTGTGTGATTTGTACATAACACAATTGGCAAGCTCTGTATGATGACGTTGATTTTAGAATCAACTAACGATCCACCCCTACTTCGCACGGTTTTTACGACTTGACAATATATCGAGATTTCTTTATTAGATTTAAGTTTAATATTAATGTTTTATTCAGAAAAACCTTCCGGAATAAATTCTTTAATCTAAATTATAGTGAAACCACATCAAAATCCGTTGCGTAGTTTACTTTTATTTTATAACTTTGACTTTATTTTATAATATCTATATATGTATAGGTACATATAGATATGCTTTTGTTTGTTACAAGTTTACATACCATATTTAGAAGATGTCTCCATAACTTATGACTTCCGATCCATTGTTCCACTCAGCAGTCTCTGAGGCACAAGTTTATGAAAATTCGTTCTCATATTACGGGTTACTTAATCTATTACCATAATTCAGTTTCATTATATTTCTTTAAAACTATAGTTGGTTAAATCGTAAGGAAAATTAAGTAGAGAGGTGACACTTTTCAAAATTAGGACTAAGTTTTCACTTAGAATATATTTTTTGAGTAGTCAAAAAGCTTTAGAAGACCACACAAATCTAGGATGACAAGTTTAATTCTGGAGCTAATCTAATTAAGCACAAGCGCGGTGAGATTTTGGCACAAAGACAACATCGCTTCTACCCACACTAGCTGTTTTATTTGGCAAAAATATACCGAAAGACTAAAGAAATTAGCCTCATACGTTATACGTTTTGGCATAATGCTCTCCACTAAAATGCTAATAATATCTGCACTGGCCTGGCCACATTTTGTGCGAGGTCTAAGGTTCTAAATTACTCTGATTGGCCGCAATGGCATTTGCCAATAATGCCGCTATTTTATGATGCTATACATGAAGCTGATGTCTACTCTAGTATGTGATAACAATAGGCAGTAAACTTTTGTGGTTAATTACTGTTTTGCAATTGAAAAGGGTCGGAAAATGGCCCAACATTCGACACGCAGGCTTTGATACTAAAAAGATTATATTTGAAATGTTGTGCTTCACAATTGATTAACAGCAAGAAATTCAGAAAATAATTCTGAACTGCAAAGGATTTATTTTCTGCAGAAGGGTAAAACAAGTCATTTGAATGAGTTTCGAAATTTCGTTTTACTAGACACTACCAACCCGCACTGGGTCGGCTTGGTGGATTACGGCTCGCCCCCTCTGACAGAGAGGAAGTCTGTGTTCCAGGAGTGCGAACATTATAGGCTGATTATGATATGAGACAATGCGGACAGGTAAAACATAAACAAAAAATATATGAGAATAAAATTCACCAATCAGCCCGTGCAACTGGGTCCGTGGTGGATTACGGCCCTCTATCTCACAGGGAAGAAAGGAAAACTTTATATTCACAATAAAAGTGCAGTTAAAATTAAAAGAAAACAGCAGTTGTTCTGCTGTTGAAATCATAATGACGAAAGTCGGGGGTCTAATCGCTTGTATCTAATACAAAAATAAAAAAGTTAAATTTATTTTTTGTTTACGTTTTTCTTGTTCTAATTAAAATTTAAACAAGTATACAAAACAAAACAAAAAACTCTTATTATATACGAAGTTTTTAAATGATGGAAAGTAACGAAGCGGAATTCTGCTACTGTTACCCAGGAGTCGTGGAAAGTTTACGACAGAATAAATTGGTACTTGGGCAATACCGCCTTAGGAAAGCAATGAAACTGTTTACAAGTATAGATACTTGAAGTGCTAATAAATGTACAAACGCAGAGACGACCTTCGCGGTTTTGTCTTATCTGTAAGACTACCGTACTCAATCAATTCCCTTGTGCATTGAAAAAGGGTTGTGCAAGTAGAAGAGAGCTTCAGAGATTACAAAGAAAAACTAACTCGTGGCTAAAACGAGGCTCCAAATTACTCAACACGAGTATTTTTTTAGTTATTTGGAGCGTCATTTGTCACAGTGGCTAATGAAATGAAATGAAATGAAATGAAATTGTTTATTCTGTAAATAGGATATTGGAATCACTTTTACACGTCATAATGTTTGGCATTTGCTGCTGGTCATGGGTTCGTACCGGACAATACCTTTTATTAAATTATTTTTGTATCAAGTAGGTACTAGCGTCTTTCGTCCTCGTGACAGTTAGCTAGACAATAAAACATAATTATCCTAAGGTCGCGTTATATTTAAAACCGATCGTCGCGCGAATACGTGATCGGTCGCGTGTGCATGTTCTTTTCTCCTTTTTGTTCGGAAAACCAGAAAGCGACCTCTATCGGTGCGACCACGATCTTGTATTTGCTAGATGCGGGGTGTAGCACTCTGCGGTAGTGTAGCTTACTGTAACTGAAAGATTTTTTGCAATGGGATTAGAACTTCGAGAGATTACCTCGAACAAAGTTAGATTATAGATACTCTGTCTTTAATTTGAGATTTGTGAAACGTACTATGTATTTACTGGCTATTATCTAGAGAAATAATTAAGATTTATTAATTCGTTCTCTAGATAATCGATAGATAATCGATCTCTCTAGACTGGCGTTTTGCCAGAATTTTTCCAGCGAGGCGATTTGTGAACGTGCTCTCCGCGGGTGCGAAACTAAAGTCCTTTAGTTTAATATTGAAACTTTTCTAAAAGTGCTAATAAAAGTATAAAGGCTGGAAAAGATTTCCACCGTACATCGTCGTATCGGGTCCAAATAGAAGGCTTCTATTAGTTCCCGTGGGTATAGAGCGAAGCCGTTCAAATAGTTTGAAGCGAAATATATTTACAGTTTATTAAACTGGACTGAAATATTTTCTTCCTTTACTTAGGGGCTTAGGGGCTGAGGAGCTCGTGGCTAAGTAATAATAGCCACATGGGTTGGTCCATCAGGTTAAGCTACGCATGCCGAGGTTGATCCGTGGATAGGTGACCATCTTGACATACCAAGACTCCTTCGTGCCTTGGAAAGTACGTTAAGTTGATCCCAGCTGTCATTCGTGGATCTTTGACAGTCGTTACGTGTCGTCAAAAGCCCGAAAGTCTGATAACCAGTCTTACCAATGGGTATCGCGTAACCCAGTAACTGGGTTGTGGAGGTCAGATAGGGAGTCGCTCCATGTAAAATACTGGTATTTAGCTGCATCTGGTTACACTGGAAGTCGACCCCAACATAGTTGGGAAAAGGCTAGGCAGACTGACTTAGTTTAAAAGACTACGCAGGGTGCTATACTGGGTGATTTCATGGAAAAATGGGTACTCATGAAGCACGTATTTCAACAATAATATGCATGAATGTTGAATAACATGAAGATTTATGCAAGAATAGCATTATGTTGTTTCCCTTAAAGTGGGAAAAGGCGTGATGCATGAATACAAATAATTTACATAAACATGAACATGATGTCAATTTAGTGTCATACCTACTTACTGCCTTTCTAGAATGATATATTGCATTGTTTTGTTATTTTACGTATATCTATTCAATATTGTCACCATATCCGTCCACGACATAAATTGATCTCATTTGTTATATAAACCTAGTCTTTAGTGTAGTGTAATTGCAAATTATAACTTACTAGCTGCGCCCCGCGGTTTCACCCGCATAAGTCTCCATCCCGTGGGAATAAAAGGTAAGGTCTACGGTTTCTTGGTCATGGTCTACCCATTTGCCAAATTTCATCCAAATCCATTCAGCCGTAGCTTATATAACATATTATATTATAATATGGTTAGCATTAAGTAGTACTATGTTATACTTAAATTGCAGTACATAATATGGACGATAAAAGTTGTCTCAAATAAAAGTTATATTATGTTATTTGAAACACAACTAATTTAATAAAAATCTAGTTTATGAAGACTGATTTCAAAATATGGGCTTGCCGAAATCAAGATTATCATGGGTATATTGATTGACCAAAGTTTTTACAAAGTCTCACTCTATCTCAACAATTACAGACATTGTTATAATGACACTTAACTCCAAACCTACAACATAAATGTAATGAACCAATGGCTTCCCTTAAAAAATACAGAGCTTGCCGACTACCAACCACGACCCGACCATTGCTAAGGCCTGTCACAGACTTTCGCAATTAGGAGTCGCGGTTAAGCTAGTGGCGTAATTAGGTACATTACTGGCTTATCGTGTGAGGAGGAAGTTCGGGTATCGCGGGTCAGTTGTGGCATGTCGTTGTGTTGCCGGCCTTGTGTATTGGGCTGTGGTGCAAGGATTAGTGAGGTTAGTGTGGTGGAGCTACCTAATAGTTGTGTGTAAGTACGTCTGTGATGACTGTAATGATGATAAAGTAATACCATTATTTGGAAGAAGAGCCAGTGCATCCGTTTGTCATTATTTTGTTGCTATAAAATAATTCATAGTTAGAAGAAGAGCCAGTGCAGCCGTTCGTCATTATTTTGTTGCTATAAAATAAGCCTTAGTTAGAAGAAGAGCCAGTGCATCGTCATTATTTCGTTGCTGTATAATAAGTTATTGTATATTAAGTAATAGACGAGATGTGTCGTTTACTTTTATATTTTTCAAAGGATGTTTGATTTTATAAAATTAATCATTTCATAAAAGTATGTTATATACATGGAAGTGTCAGTAGTTTGAGATTTTAAAAATATCCTTTGCAACTATTTGTTTTTTTTTTACAGAATGTCCCCAGAACATTATTTTATACTACCATATTATGGATCCCACAAAACCATGGTATGCAGACAGTGCAGTCGATATATCGGCCATTTTGGAAAGCATGTGTGTGGTATGAAAAGCGTATGAATATTTAATGTTAATGTCACTAAATTCTGCAACTCTGTTGCGAAATATCATAATGTTAGTTTTATAGAAATTTAATTTTAAATTGTTAAATGTAGTCCATTTCATAATTTTGTCGATGGTTTCATAATTAGTATCTTTTTCAAGTGTCATTCTGTCTTTACCGTTAAGTAAAATAATATACAATGATTTTGTTTTAAATAGCTATTTTACACTATTTAACACAACTATTTACACTAGGTACTAACACTACTACCCGCTAATATGCTATAATTCAGAAACGTGCCCAGAAGACTGGCAGCATTGCCGCGTTGAATGGCAATGAAGGAACCGGCCCTCTAGTCACGTGAAGTGTCGACCAGTATGCGAGAAATGTTCTTAAAAAGGAGACGCTCACCTTGGCCCCATGATTCGAGCGTTTTTAATTCTAATTCTTAAACAGAACGTTAATTCTACATTAACATTATGTCAAAAGGGTTGGCTAGTTTCTGATCCGGCCTCCAAAAAATGTCTATTTATAGAGAGGGATGTTGTATGCATGCGTCAAATATCTTAAGTGGGGTTTATATAAAGCTTAGGGCCTGACAGATGCTTAGCAAAATAAATTACCAGAGCGACCCGACCGTTGGCGTCACCAGGATCTAGGATTCTTCACGTTTATGAAATTCTAATAGTTTATGTGTGTTTGTGTTTTTTATCTTTTATCTGTATTTTATTCTAAATTTTAGCCTCAGTAGTCTCAGAGATAAGGGGGGGAGGGGAATGGTCAATTTTCATCAATTATACTATACCTATACAACACTGTATTCAAATATGGTCTTGTCTTTCATAGAACGAAAGTAATCTTATAAACCGTGATAAAGAATACTTTTGTTTGAAAGAACCTAAAATGTTTTTACTTGCTCATCTAAAAACGGATGGCAAAAGGAACTCGATTCCACATGAAAATACGATTTACCTTATGAATCTTTGAAGTTTGTATCAAAACAATATTATGAAAAATTTGGCTGTGGCTCGTATTGATTCTCATATCATAAAAATTACTGGGGTATTTCGCGACGTAATTATATCAATAGGAACTGGTAAAAAAATGTCCAAATATCCCAACACAAAACACATAATACACAGTGAATATTAGTAAGGTAGCTACACAAACTTTCATTCCAAGCAATATTTAATTATTATTCCTCTCTCTCTGTGAACACTATAATACACTATTTCCTTGTATCAATTAGTAAGGAACGTCTCTATGAAGCACTTAGTCAAGATTCACTATATTGTATACAGTTATGAGAGTACATAAGAGGTTCATTTATGTACAGACTTTGGGACGAATTGCGAGACTTAATAAGTGAATGGAAGGTTACGGTACGTATTGCTAAATATTGATGAATACAATGAACCTTTCATAATATTTTGTCATAAGCTGGAGGTCTCGTTCAATCATAGATTTGATCCATCGCTTTCCATTGGGCGTGATCGAGGTCAAGAGCAGGTCCATTCAGCAATAAAAAAAAGATATTTTGCTTGCATGAGGATGTCTTTGAGGTCAACTTTAAGTTAGTGCTCTAATCAGAGTATTACACGGGGCTTATCTAGCAAAATGGCCTGCTTGACCTTCAGGGAAACATGCAGGTTATGTTATTCCAAACAGTTTTGTCTTTCGCGGTAGTCTAATTAAAGATAATCTTCCTAATGGAAATACTTAATCCCACTTTGCCGGACTCAAGGATCGATCCCAGGACCCCAAGCTCAGCCGTTGCGCTTACGACCACTGCACCAACGAGGCAGTCTTAAATTGTCAACGAGAATGTATAAGATATGAATACCATCCGATATTTATAACTCTTTGTCTAAAGAACCAGTACCAGAACCAGTGGATGACAGTAAATTATGTCGTTGTGTGTATGTTTCTCAGAAATGTATAGTAAGGAGCATCTTTACGAGCACTTAGGTAAGATATACTACTTAGGTACCTATTCTGTTATCAGAGAACGTAATAGACGGTCCCTTTATGTACAGTCTTGAGGACTGATTGCGAGATAGATACGGTATTATAAAGTATATACGATGTACATACTATTTGGAGCAGATTGGCAAAATTGTCGTGCAGCTCAATCAATTTTAAGAGACTGTAGATGACATATATTTTCTAGGCAATTAATACAAAAAGTCTGTTTCTTGTAGACATCCCATTTAAAAAAAAAATATGATTGGCATCTCGCTGGTCTATTTTGAAGGTTGTCGGCTGCTTAAGCGGACTTTCCTGTGGGTGCCTCAATAAATTAAGGCCTCCAGTGAGGGCATAAAACTTATAAACTAAGTGACTTTACGCTAAGGGTACGGACCTCAGTTTAGGGCGTCGTAGATTTCCAAAGAAGTCTTTGTGTCTTATTGATATTGACGCTTGAAAATTGGGTGGTAGCATTTTATTTTGCACTTATAACTATTAAATTAAGCAATTCGTCTGCTTAGCCAGTAGGTACAGCAAGTTGTCTGAATATGCCAGTATTCCTTACCTGCCGATCAATGGAGTAATCTACAGTGTTCGTGCAAACCAGAATTGCGTTCAATCTTCTACTCGGTGTATCAAAGGGACTATTGTGTATTGTCTCGAGTAATAACCACATCAGTGAAGTTGGTCACGCCACTAGGTAACACTTAGTTAATTTCTCAACGTGTTCGGTTTTCCAATATATCGAGGTCGATACATTGCTTCTGTAACCTCTCTCATTTAAAATAGTATCTAAGTCAGTAACGCTGTGTTTTTTAGGATATACAATGTAGAACAGAAAAGTTTTCGCAACAAAACTTTCTTTGGAAGGAAAACGAATGCGAGTTGTTTTCTTTTTCGCGTTTTCACGAGTTATCCGATTGATCCCTATGGATTTTTTTAGACAGATATTGTGATTCCTAAACAAGAACTTAACTTTCTTACTTAAAGAAAAAAATAACTTCAGGCTTGCGGAAAGCAGAACCTACAGAATGCCACCTGCTAACCGTACCAGGTTAGCAGGTAGTAAAGTACCTAAACGAAGCAAAAGGATTACTGCCTTACTTCTTTTGCTCCGTTTAACTATTACTTTTCATCTCAGAAATAAATGACTAAATTAAGCGGACGGAGATTATTATATTTGAAACAATATAATCCCTTATATATGTTACTGGTTAACTTCAAAATAACAAATTAATTAGCCATTATATTAATTGACTGTATTTTATGCAGGACAATTATTGTTCAATTATGAATAGCTTTAATAATTGCACCATTTAATTAGTAATGTGATCAACGATATTGTTCCAAAATATCATAGTTCATGTTTAATAGCAGGATAAATATTATATTTCTTTTGGTCTTTAATGAATCTTATCCGACCTATTTACAGTTGTTGTTTAAAAACCCAGAAAAAAGACCTCAGACTCATGACTAATTCTAAATAAGGCAATTTATGAACGTAGAAAGTGGCAGGCCACAAAAACGCCCGCCCCACAACGCACAAAGTTCTCTAGTTCTATTAGTAAAATGATTTTGTTGCATCTGTATCCACACAAAACATTAAGAGCGTTCATTCTGAAAGTTGGCAACGTCGCAAATAGCTGTCAACTATTTACCTGTTTTGGTTAATTTGGCAAAATTACTGTATGGAAATATGATATATCGCTAACTAGTGACATAAAATATTAATAATGAATTGCAATTATAACACTGAATTGATGTTGTAACCGTTAGAGGTGTAAAAAGGGTAAAAGGAAAGTTTCCCAATTATTTTTTTACATCTAAAACGAAATATTCGGTGTTACGATATTAATAATTGCATTTCGTAATCAGTTTTTAGTTTAGTATTATTGGAAAAATAATCAAAATAGCGAAATAATTGTCAGCTATTTGCGGCGTTGCCCACTTTCAGAATAAACGCTCTTAATGACTGATGATGTAGCGGTGGAGAGGGTAGGCTTCTATTGAAAGAGATAAAAGTGATTATATTATTAGGTGCCACTTTGAGACCTTCTAAAAACAACAGCCTTCTTGGCCATCTACTGCATTGCAAAGCACATTTTTCCTTTTTTAACTGTCTACGTTCCACAGTAATAGAAACCAGACCACGGCGTTGAGTGATGCAAATGTCACGTCCATATGAACTGTGAGACGTGTACACAAAGGGACATATTCGGCATAATCGCACAAAACTGGGCCTTATTATAATTTCATAACGTGTTCGCGCGATGCTAAGCTTTTCTTATGGCGCGGTTACAGAGTAGCGTGGCGGGCAGCGGAGCGATTAACGAAGGGAGAAAATTATTGAATAGCAACTCTCAAAAATAATAAAACTCGTTCCAGTAGCACGTAATAGTATGGGCACTATTATTATAGGTTGTTTGGCTGACATCAGTGCTTGCGATAAGACTACCCATTGTATCACCATTAATATATAACCTTGTTTGATGATTCATTCGTTTTATTTATTTCGTTGTATACTCGACTTTGTAATTGCTTTAATACTTTTGACAGCAATCCCCAGTAAAATGAAACTTCACTAAGGTTGAAATGATCTAATTGTCATATAGAAAAATAGACCTTATTGTCATTTTATAACGTGCAAATGACATTCATCCTTAACATGACAAATCAAATTATGAAGTCGACTATACAATCAGGAGTAATCTGTCTTTGTCGTGTAGTCCTAGTTTAAAAACCGGCCAAGTGCGTGTCGGACCACGCACAATAAAGGTTTCCGTAGTTGAGATGAGTTTATTCCAAGAACAAACTTAACACTGTAGTTTAAAACGATGTTCTCCTTTACATTAGAACTGCAAATATAAGTTTGTACACACAATATTCAAAGATTTACCATGTTATTTTAAGACCATAGACTTTTTATACGTTTTCCTGTAATCTGTGAGTAAAGAACCATACTTTGTATTTTTTCAAAATTTTTGGCTCAGTAGTTTCGGAGATAAGGGGGGGGGGGAATGGTCAAATTCATCTGTTTTCTAAATATATCTTTATAGAATTTATTTTTAAATTATATTAAACGTATATTTGATATCCTCACAACAAGCCCTTTCATTTGACATGTCACACGGTACAGTTTGCAAAACATTTTTTTAAATTTTCCTACTTGCCCCGAAAAGAGCCTCCGTATTCAAAATTAATTTTTTTACGTTACACGTCCATGTTTGGGACAAAAAAATTCATATGTGTACCACATTTTTTACTAAATTGGTCTAGTAGATTCAGAGCAAATTGGCTGTGACAGACGGATAGCCAGCCAGACAGACAGACATACGAGTGATCATAAAAGGGTTCCGTTTTTTTCCTTTTGAGGTACGGAACCCTAAAAGTGTAGGAATAGAGTGCGTGTCATTTATTTGGTACCAAATAACTATTGACATCAAGGATAAGTGAAGTTGACAAATGTGTAGGCACGGGTGGAACGACCGATTGACGTATAGCATTAAGATTTATGATTATCAAAAAAAAAAAACAAAACCTAGTCGTACGGATACACAGTGTACGACAAAGGCTCCGATACGTTACGAAATACTTTGTGACGCAATGAAGAATTTAGATAATAACTAGTAACAAACATTTATAGTCATTTGTGTAATTCAAAAACGCCATCCGCGAAACATTCGCTTCGTAAAGGAATCGCTACGAAAGCGTAGCAATCCTCGCTACGCCATATGCTACGCAGTGCTACGGCGTAGCGGCTTAAGTTCGTGTGTGAACATAGACAATTTTCATCTCACTTGCAACACTCGTGGTAATTTTACAAAGTCAACTCGTGGGGTTTGATAATTATTTGACTACATTTTGGTAAAGTGATTAATGGATAAGATGATGTGATAACCTTAACATGGTTGCAGCTGATGGACGTAGATCTTTGACGGTCATTACGGGTAGTCAGAAGCCCGAAAGTCTGACAACCAGTCTTACCAAGGGGTGTCGTGTTATCCAGTTACTGGGTTGTAGAGGTCAGATAGGCAGTCGCTCCATGTAACATACTGGTATTCAGCTGCATCCGGTAAGACTGGAAGCCGACCCCAACATAGTTCGGAAAAGGCTAGGCAGATTGATTGGTTGCAGCTGATGGGACATAATTTTAGGTCCCATCAGCTGTAATTCTTACAAAAATAAGTTTAGTTTAGACTTGATACTTACATAACAAATTTTCTGTAGATTTATAGTTATTAGCAGATGTTGTTTGGACGTCTCGAGCAAGGCATCATTGCATTCTTTCGCACAAGCCTTCCAAGAGAGTTCAAAAAGATTTACTTTATTCTCATCACACCGAAATTGCCCCTTAAGATCCTAACTAAACCAAACATAACTCGCAAAGTTTTCCAATCTTGCATGTTATTAGCAAGTGATTAATTTTCACAGCACACACGGCTTCTAAATTAGCATGTTCATTAACAAGGCGCATGCGTGCTCTATCTCCGCCGAATACGCCGCGTATTTGTTCAGCCGCTGAAATGGAAGGCGGAGTTAACTGGCGTACTTTATGGGATTAAGGTTTACACCTTTGTTTGTTTGAGAAGTTTTTGATAAGTAGTATTACTGTAGAACGTACAAACGCCTGCTTTTATTAGGTACGGCTAAGGAAATCTTTGAAAATTTTCAACTACAATCCATATCCTTGTCGAACTGTCATTTTCATACAATGTAAAAATGTTGTCAATACGTGGTCGGAAAAATAATAAGATTAATAATTAATAATGATTTTTCTTAACGATATAGTCGACCTTGTAATTGTGTTACCACTTTTGACAACAATTCTCAGTAAATTGAAACTTCACTAAAGTTGAAATTAATTAACTGTCACATAGACAAAAAATATACGTTGTCTTAAGTCGTGTATACAAGATATTGTGAAAACATTTTAAAAGAGTAACAGTGGAGTTTCTTGCCCATTCTTCTCCATACGAAAACTACCTTTTGGAAGGGGCGACTAGAATATTTTTTTTTTTGTAAATGTTGACGTTCAAAAGTGCCTATTTTGTGACTAATTGAAATAAATTATTTGACTTTGACGTGGAAGTGACATTAAACCTTAGTGTGATAAAGCAATTACGGGGTCGACTATATACTATTTCTTGACTGTACCTGCCAGAAAAGAGCAAATTAATAAAATCTGAAACTAAAGTCCGCGCCACCACTAAAGTCCATTTGACAAGGCGCTAGTGTCTATGTCATTGCATCACATTGCATTAAAAAAAAATTAGTTCCACAATTTTCCGCGGACCTTCTCTCTCAAACGGCTTGCTGATGTCCGTAGCTGGAACCGTTGTTAAAGAGTAATTCAAACTATGGGAACTTCATCTGTGTTTAAAAGTAGTCTGATGTCTCAAATACATGTTACTGCAACAATAAACAATTACAAACATGAAAGTGATTCGCGAAACCAACAATTCTTTTCAATTCTATAAATAAATAATCAAGAATTATCATCATCGTCATCACTTCAGCCAAAAGACGTCCACTGCTGGAAATAGGCCTCGCTCAAGTATCGATCAGTTCTGTGTAAATTCAACAATGCTATAATTAAAATTCACAATGACTATAATGGCGTCTCATATTTTAATACAGTTATTAAAAGGCATAATGAAATAATAATTGGCGAAATTAAGCTCAAATTAAAAAGGTACCTCATCAAATAATAATAGCCATTACGGTCAAACGGTTCAAGATTCGGGAGCGACAATAATCGTAACGTTTTGATAATTAGCACAATTTGTTACAGCCGTTCATGACCGCGGAACGATTACCCTTTGTTAAATTCTGATTATTCTGCATTACTGATTTGAGTGCCAACCTTCTTTTATTTTATGAAAAAATGCTTTAAGATTTATCCTGTTGGGTAGTGATGGATTGAATGTTGTGAAGGAAATTTTAGGTAGGGACAATTGAATTTATATTGAACTAAGGATTTCTGTTTGAGCTAGGTTGACACGTTCAATTCTATGAAGCGATAAACAATTTGCAGGGAATATCTTGATTTAATATCTGAGATTATTGATACATAACATACATCTGGTTTCTCAGCTCAATTTAATTATTACAAGCTGGATCGACAGACGTGGTTCTGTTCCTTCAATAATTCATACAAAAATCCAATGGAAAAAATGACGTTCAGTTTTTCTCGAATTTGAACATTTAGCGGGAAAATTTTCCATAAATACCTAATTAAGACTATTACGAACATTTTAAAATAAAAAATAGCCAAATCAATTATTCTTTTCTTTCAAGCGATGCGCTTACCAACGGAAACAAATAGAATTTTATTTTTAATTAAATAGAAATATCTTCTACTATACTACTCAAAGAGGCCATAAAGAATATGAATTAAAAATCTCGACAAATTAAAAAAAAAATTTGCGTGTGTTCTGGTTCTGTACAATTTTTAAGACATCATTTCTTCACACCTGGCCAAAACTTCTACAATTTTATTTCCCACAACTTATCTCTTTCACACCTAAATACACCGGCGCACCAATAAATATCCTGAACGATTCCCATGCTTGTACATTTAACACATTAAGACATGACACAAGGTCGTAACTAAATCGACCGGCACAGGACCGTCTAGAACGACCGATAAATTTCCCTGACGCGAAGGGCGAACTTAGGTCTGTACATCACGATCGTTCCACGGATAAAGTTTATCATATTAAATGGCAGGACGAGTTGTTTACCGGTGTCAGTAAAAAGATAAAAAAGTGGATTTTGTATTTAGAATGGCCAGCCAGTGGGTTACCAAATGTTATGCAATTCAATTATTTTGCCAGTATACCTATTCCATTTTTGATTTACACTTTTCTTACCTATTCCATTTTTTATTTACACTTTTTTTACCTATTCCATTTTTGATTTACATAGCAAGTGATAACAGCCGCATGGGTCGATCCATCAGGTTAAGCTACGCTTGCCGGTGTTGGTCCGTGGATGGGTGACCATTTTTACATACTGAGACTCCTGCGTGCCTCGGAAAGCATGTTAAGCCATTGGTCCCAGCTGTCATTCGTGGATCTTTGACAGTCGTTACGAGTCTTCAGAAGCCCGAAAGTCTGACAACCAGTCTTACCAAGGGGTATCGTATTACCCAGTTACTGGGTTTTTGAGGCCATAGGCAGTCGCTCCATGTAACATAATGGTACTCAGCTGCATCTGGTTAGTCTGGAAGCTAAACTCAACATAGTTGTGAAACGGCAATGCAGATTGACAGATTTTAATAAGGCAAAAAAAAACATTTTGAATGAGAGGTGCAAAAATAAAAGTCATCGCCTACATTAAATGATTCTCAAATTGTATGTAGGCTTCAATTTAGTTTTTACATCCAAATTGAAAAGTAAACGTGAACCATGTTATGGATTACTAAATATTTACTCGTAAATAGTGCTAATGCAAGTTACCTAATGTTTGACAAAATATTTTTTGGTGTAGTTCGTTTTATTGTTTGCGCATTTCAATTCAATTCAATTCAAAATATTTTATTTTAAGGGAACTTATGAAACGTCAGAAGGTTCCGGCGCGGTTCCAATTGGTCGTTTCCTATGGAGAAGAGCCAGCAAGAAACTCCACGGTTACTCTTTTAAAAGTAAATGGTTTTTACAATGTTTTCAAATTATTGTGTTAATAGGTATGAGAGGACAGTGTAGGCCTATCAACAAGTACCAGGTACTTAGCAAGATAGAAAATGGTCGACAGATCTACAGTCTGTTAAGCCTACAACGTTCTCACATTCACAAAATATATATAAAAAAAAGACCCATTTAAACCAAATGATTGACACTACAGGTGTAACAAATCTTCACAGATATTCACAAGGTATAAGGCAAATTCTACTGTAGGTACACAATTTAATAGCGCGTACCTGAGTTCAGCTAATAAATTGATTTCATTTGTATCAAAGGATCCGAAACCTACAAATGCTCCTAGAATACTGAAACTATTGTTGAAGTTGGACTCCGGTGCGCACTTTAATTGTCTGAATACCAATGAGAAACAATTTCTCTGTGTCTCAAAATGAACAAAATCTTGAAAATAATCCGACACAAATAATATGCTTCAAAGGGAATTGTAGCTTCTCTTCTCTACATTAATTATTATTTACATATATACATAAATAACCCATGGGGGTAAGCAGAAACTACATAACGCTACCCGCTCGGTTTACATACTCCTTTTGCTTCATTTACTTTCATACATACACGCACGCCATTTCCGAATAGTACATTAATTGAAAAGATACATGAGTCACATTTAAACAAGTTTAATTATTTTACTAACGTTTAGTCAAGCAGACACGAATATAATTATATTTTGGCTTGAGTGCTGAAACAGATTATTGATAAAACTACTATAATAACTATAGTTAGTAGTATATAACTATAGTTTTTAATTTCTCTCTTTGATTTTATTATTTTCATTTGTAGAGGTAGGTACTAGGGTTTTGGCTACTTCGTATAAGTGTGTGTATTTTATGTTTACTTTATAATGTGCGTCTTATTTGTGCAGAATACACGATTTTCTTTCTTTCTTTCTTTAGTTCTTATTTATTGTAACCGGCAAAATGTATTGGAAAATACTAGAAAAACACTATTAAACGAATGTGTTAGCTAACCAAAGGTACATCTATATACGAGTAGTATGATTGGAAACCGAATGAAACAGAGATACAGAACCGTCGCAAAAACCATATTTAATCACGCCAAGTAAAAGGATTCCTTTTATGCTGAAAGATCTGAAGATACTTGTAAACAAGTACCTCAGGTATTGGATCATTTTCGTAGGTTTATGAAGTTGGTTTGAAGCAGATTTAGTACAAAAATTCTTTCATGAATGTGGAGCGTGCGAATTTAATGCAAAGCAAAGAGAAATGTCTGAATAGTTTGAATGTATTTCAGGAATTTGTGTGAACGTGAGTGAGCTACTAGATTTCTGCGAATCTGATTTATATGTTTGGATGTAACGTGTCTATTAAAAGCGAAATATGGAAGTGAAAATATTTATCAGAGGTAGACAGTTATTGTAGTATTGACAGGAAGGTGTTATACATGACTGTGCGATCTTTTGTAGTATACCAATAATAACTCGTTCATGAAAGATTTTTCATATAAAAAAGAAAAATACGTGATCATTTTGTTCGCTGGCTTGTATACTACAGCACATTAAACTTGGCGGTTCGAACGGTCGTTACTGCGGCATGAATAGCAGACACGAAACTTATTATTTTCATCGTATTTATCCGATTAATCTGCAAGTTTTATTTAACCGCATAGCTCGAGAGTTAATAATAATATGTTTTCTTTATTGGCTAGCATTATTGTAGCAATAAATCGTCAAAATTAGGATCGGCAACAGTACTGCGGGAGTCGAATTTAGCTACGTTTTTTATTGTTCCATAGGACGTTAAGTTTCTGCCAGAGATATTGTTTTAAAATGCTCTTGGGACATCTATTAACCTACTAAACTAGTATGTATTTTGGCAACGGATTTTCTGAAACCGTCTCGTAAATTACGGATGAACTTGGCCAAAACAGTAATAGGCGTTTCGCTTTCAATCTTTGAAATAATAGGAATAGTGACTTAGGTCACTAGTACTTAGCTGTCATATTTTGCAACTGAATAGGTACCAGTAAGATAATGGTATTCAGCTGCATCCAGTTAGACTGGAAGCTGACCCCAACATAGTTGGAAAAAGGCTAGGCAGATGATTATGGAATAGACCAATGTTGGAAGATGTAATCTTCAATATCACTATAATTTAGGACACAGTTTGACGCTACTTACTCACTGATATAGTTTAGCCTTCTAAGTTATGATTATGCCCATTACTTAGAAGGCAGATGAAGATATACCAAGATATATTACGAGATTTCCAATTTTGCCATTATTCACACTCAAATACCTACTATATATTTCAAAACCCTTAGTATATAAAATGATTAATTGTTCCTCAAAACGTACATATATTGGTAAGATATAGCTGTCACATTCTTTTACTGTCCAGAATATGACATAGGTGGTATAATTATGCCGTATTGGAAGATTTCATCTTCGATATCACTATAATAATAAATAAGGACACATTTCGACGCTATTTATTCAAGTATTCACTTGAATATTCATTACTTTGAAGGCAGATAATTATGTACCAAGATATGTTACAAGATATCCGATTTTGCCACTCCGTCTACTCACACTCAAATACCCATATATTTCGAAACCCTTACTATAAATATACAATGTTCAATTGTTCTTCAAACTGTACATATATTGGTTAGATATTCCGCTCCACTGCCGTTGTCTGCGGCGAGTCGGCTAATAAAGAAGCTCGCATTCGGTTTATCGGCCCTTAGAGATCAAACGCCACTAGCTACCAGACGTTCTCACGACTCGTCTGCCATTAACGAGGCGTTCCTCACTTACGGCTCGTAATATCTACGGTTCGATTTATGTTGGTAAATTCTTTATTAGTGCAGATATGTTGTGAGCTCTTGATTTTATTATCGCGTAGATGATGTGTGAAATAGTGGTTTATTAAAACTTTCAGAAGTAAACACAAGTGTATTTCCACTACTGAATAAATGCAAAAATTCTAGTAATAACAGTTATGTAAAATTCCTTAGTAAAAAATCATTAACTTTCATAAGGGTTAACAGACAGATGCACAGTTACACCTGCTATTATGATAGGCCTAAAGTTTAAATGACATTTCAGTAGAATTTTATTATATTACATTCGTAAAGTTCAAGAAAACGAAGCCCTATGAGATTAGAATATATCATAAAGGCATGGATAAATTATGATTCTCGATCAAATTCTCTGAGGGGCCTCATCCGCGCTGCTTAGAAACGATAGTACGAATGAAAACGGAAGTAAATTTAGAAAAGGCAATTCCTTCCTTTTGATACTTTATCTCTAAACCTATTCCAAGAATTGGCTCTGAGATATACGGTAAAAAGGCTGCTCCATTGGACGAATTAATTTATTTGAAAGAATTTAAGTTGCAAAATATCTTCGAAAATCCAAATTTTAAAATTTACTCTATTTTAAAAGAAGAAACGCTTAATAATTTTTTTTACCAAAATTCACGCTTCCTGCGATTGTCATCAGCTTTATAGTCTAAAGGAAACGGAACTATATGAACATTGCTAATCGGCACAATCTATGTACATTTCCTCCACCTCTTTCTTCTCTCCTTTGATGAATACTGGCGTGACTATTACTTCAATATTGTATTCTTTTATACGACAGATTATACCAACTGTAATCAACATAACTATCTATACTTTCAACATTCGCAATTCCACATTTACCACATCCCAAAGCTGCCCTTTTTATCGTCCCAAGACAGAATTATGTGAAAAAGAGTTCTCTTAACCACCTCGTAAGTACTCAAACATGTAGTATTAGTGCCTACCTGTGTCGTAATGGCTTGGTTACGACTGTTACGAGTCCTGTTGAGCTAAACGGTTACCTTTAGGCGACCTACTAGTCACCTAAACGTTTGTTGTTTTTGTTAAACGCCTGCTCTAGAATTGTGGACGTTTTGCATTATTCAACTGTTTATACCGTTTGTTGGGTAGGTTTATCTTGAGTCTGTGTTCTATTTTGTTTTTGTCATTTGTTTGAGGGAATTTGGTTTTTTATTGTGTTGTACTCACGTTTTTGTCAGATTTTTGGATGAAATGGCGTTTATATGCTGTGTTTATGTATCTGTTGATACATTTTTTAAACCGTTTACTAAGTGACAACTTTGAATTTCTGCCGTGATTCAGGCGCTCTTTGAGACCTCACCAAGCTGAAGTTTAGAAATGACTTTCTATTAGGGCATAAACATATTTTCTCCGGAATCATTGTGGAGCAAGTTCGGATCACATGGGCATTGCGCTGGTGACAAATAAACAATATCTTTAACCAACAACTTACTCAAAGAACACCTCAATTTACTGCCCTCTTCCACAAGCTCACACGTGCTAACACAACAAAGTACGACATAATTTACCGACAGCAGTTCACAGGTCGTGCGGCTGTAAGGGCGGTAACAGACTGGCAACACGCACGATTTACGGGTACTATCGGTATAACTCCCAAGCGGTGCGGTGCCACGATAGCGGTAAATTCTCGGGAACAGTGCGTTTGGGCCACGATGTGGTGCAACGGAATTGGGTGCCCGGAATTAAATGTTGTTTATAGTGTATTTAAAGCATGTGATGACGAGGCATGAAACGCATGACTGTGACTAAAGGAGTGGATTTAAATGTTTATAACGTGTAGAGTAAGGTAGGACATTGACGATGGACTTAAAACCATTCTTAGATAAGTCGTTGCAATGTAACTCTCACCGCGGTATGGTAAGGTGTAATCTAGAATGAGATGAGAGTTATTGCAGTTGGCTTACTTATAGTTTAACGTCATTCAAATTGTATCGTGAATGCGCCGCTTTACTGATGTGCATGAAAATGTCACTACTGACTTGTTGCGAAAGAAAACTTCGTAAGAACACTTGATTAGTACCAAAACTTTTTTTGCGGTGATTCTTTCCACTTTCAAATAAAAAGTCGCGGGGTGCATTAAATTTATCTTCACGACTGATTGTACTTACTAAGGGATCTTGCGCACTAGATGACCACGACTCCGGCCAGTCGTAGCCGTTTCGTGGTATTGTATGGTGTGCGGCTAGTTGGCCGTTGCGTCGGTCGCGCGATTCGTATCGGTTTCTATAGTTGACCTGGTCGCTGCTAGCACTGGTCGTGGTCGTGGCCATTTAGTGCGCGAGATCTCTAAGTGTTTGGTTGCAGCCGCTGATCAGTTAGCCGTTTCACTGACCTACTGACTGGCTTATCTTTTTGCCACGGAATGCATTGATATTCTTGTGTGGCTAATGCTGATACACAAGAACAGAAGTAGCTACCTCAGAGTAAGGTTGAGGTTTTCATAAACCTGCCTACCTGACATAGCACGTCTCCGATGAAAATAAACTTGTAAATTCCAGGTAGTTTGAGTCCCTCTTCGCCTTATAATTAAGGCGAAGAGGGACTCAAACTAAACATATAAAAAATAGCATATAAAAATGCATTTTTTATATGCTATTTCATCGCGAATGGATAGAATAAGAAATGAGTATATAAGAGGAAGTCTGAAAGTGATACCGGTGATTGAAAAGTTGTGCGGAATTGGAAATAGGTTGTCATGGTATGGGCATGTGAAGCGGAGGAATGACGGAAATGTCGTCAGGAAAGTTTTGAGTTTGAATATGGATGGCTATCCGAGTAGGGGCAGACCAAAGAAACGGTGGATGGACTGTGGGAAAGATGATATGGCTAGAAAGGGGGTGACTACCGAGATAACGACTAATAGAAAAGTATGGAAGAAAGAGACATGTTGGCGCCGACCCCAAATAATTTACGATAAGGACAGGAAAATGATGATGGTATTGTAGCTCATCAAGTTACGTCTGATCCAACGTATTTTTAACCCCATCATAAATGACACTCTTATCTTGAATACTAGTTTAAGTTTAAGCATTGTAATTACTTCGTACTCAAGTGATGTAGATAGTTTAATTTTATTGTGCACCGTACTCGGTGTCGCAGAGTTAATCTATGTCATTAACTTAAATAACTTACTTTAAGAATTGCTGTTACGTTTCATTTTTAGTATTTTTAAAGGTACCTTATCTTTTTTTTGGCGCGAGTCGATTGCCGGCCTAACGGAATGTTGCCATTTTTAAATTTACACTTTATTTATTTATGTAGAATTAATTATTGTATATTTATTTTATTTTTATATCATAATAATATTAAATTGTATGCTGCACTAGTCGACGTCATAACGTCAACGCCGGCTGTCGCTGAAAACCAGCGCTGGGGCTCTGTCTTGCATAGGGTCGCAGCATTATGCTGAGCGATGGCCGTTTTGCGTGGATGTGGCGCATAATTTCCCTAAAGTTGTATATTTTTTTATTTTGTGTTCTTTTTTTGCATCATGTTTACCGCAAATAAACGTATTTTCTTTCTTTCTTTCTTAAATTGAATACAACCAGTATTAATACCAGTTACCGAAATAAAAATTAACTCTATCTTACACGTGCCGTTGGCATTAGTCAAAGGGCGCACATCGCCTGTGTGTGTAACCAGTAATAAAACGATAACCTAATAGAGGTAGCATATTTCTTCTTCTTGGTTACCCAGATAGCGGTAACCATAGTCGTAGAAGTAACTAAAATTCTTCGATATCTTACGGTAATCTATAAAAAAAATCGGTCCCTGATTGAAAGTACTTGATAAAGCTTTTTGCCATAATTATGAAACCGTATTTAGGTAATTTATATAAAACTCGAGCCTGTTTTCAGAGGCTTTTTCTTTAGTGTACAATCAATCAATTTCCTCAGCCTATCGCAGTGCATTGCTGGTCATAGGCCTTTCCCAGGCTGCACCACAACACTCTGTCCCCCACCTTTCGCATCCAATTTGTCCCAGCCACGTTGTTAAGTTCGTCGGTCCATCGAGCTGGGGGGCGTCCCACACTACGCTTTCCGATACGCGGTCTCCACTCTCGTCCGCTCCATCGGCCATCGGTCCTTCGACAAACACGGCCAGCCCACTGTCACTTCAGCTTGCATAATCTGCAAACTATGTCAGTAACTCCGTATACAAATTAGTTGGTTATTAGTAGTACAGTTGGATAGACCGCTAACTAAAGCGCTCTATAAATTTCTTAATGATCATTTATGGTCCCATTAACAGATCCAACTGCTTTTAAGCTTATGGTATTTGCACATTCATCTTATATACGTATTATCCTTCACAAGTTGTTTTTTAGTTAGGAAGATCCTTAATATCATAGCGTATCACGCCTGTATCCTCGAACGGTTAGGCAGAGGTGTGCCTATAGTACACCCACATTTCGCCAGTTAGGTTTAATTCCCATGTAACAGGCGAGCCTATTACCATCAACCGGGCACAAATCCAGATTCTAGGCTGCTACTGAGAAATTCCTGATGGAAAAACCCAAAAACATTTTGACTGTCCTGGTAATTGATCCCAGGACCTCACCAGGAGACCAACGAGCCAGTAAATCCTATCTTATATTATAAATGTGAAAGTAAGTTTGTTTGGTACTCTTTCACGCTAAAACGGCTGAACAGATTTGGATGAAATTTGACACATGGGTAGGCCATGACCTGGTTTGGGACATATAATACTTTTTATCCCGATATTTCCACGGGATAGAGACTTATGTGTGGTTGAACTGTGGGGCGCAGCTAGTAACATATTTATTTCATTTATTGCGGATCAAACATAAAAGTAGGTACATATATTCCGTATAGTATTAGTAAAACTATGTTAGTAAATCTTACAAACTAACCTAACAACAACTAATAACTACGTGGCTCAACATATGTTGGCACGTGCCTCCACACCCAGTGCCTAATAAAGGGGCTGTCCACCTTGTCCAAAAAATGCTCATCTAAGATACCGTTAAAAGTTTTCTATGTGCTTTTAGCTATTCTGAAATAGCTGAGCACATGGAAAGCTTTTTCTTAAAACATTATGGTAAGGGTTTTCATTTCTAAAAAGTATGAATGAAAAACTTTATCCTTCCCTGGCAGGTAAAAAAAAAAAAAAAATCGTAAGTAGCATTTGCATACGTAAGTAGCATCTCCTCGGGTGAGTATCTCGATTCCGTCACTTGTTTCCTAGTAAACTCTGAGATAAAACAAAAGACGATGGACGTGATGCGTCTCCGTTGATCGTGGATAAGAGAAGCTAGTGCGAGTCGCTTAAAAAACACAGCACACATATCAACTCGGAAAGGGATCGTCACCGTATCAACTCGAGCCGATCAGTATTCTTTGTATGTAACTCCCTACTGCAACGCACACTAATTGGAATCGTAACGTGATCGCCTCGCCTCGGAACAAGCTCAACTTGCAGTTCCCACGCTTACGGCTCGTCGTCCCCGCGCTTATGTCTCTCCGTATCCGAGTTTACGTCTCTTCGCCTACCCTTGCCCCTCTCACTCCCAACGCGGTCTACTCACGCGGCACACTACTGCCGCGCGCGCTTACGGCGAGCCGTTAGCGCGGCGGCGTCTAGCCGTATCGGAGCTGCCGATCCGCTTCGGTTACGTGCTTACGTTAGGTTGACGCCATTTTGACGGTGAGGCGAACGGCGATACGGTTACGATCCCTTTCCGAGTTTGTGTGCTATGACTTTTAGTAGTTCCCTGCTATAAGAGTTTAGTGGCATGGCGAATCTATTCTCGCGATTAACTCTCACCTGATAGAAAGTATCAATACGGTGGACGTAAAATTAATATTTCTTCTTTGTTATGTTTTTAGATTCAAAAATTACTTTCATCTCTCAGTTTATTGACTTCTAGTTTAGATTAAATTCAAACCAATCGTGCATGCTGTTCTATATTATTATTCTCGTTTCATTCAGTAAAAGCATTTTATTCCTTTCTTTTCAGGCATTTTTAATCACTTCAATTTTTTTTTGTGTTTGTAGATTTTAAACCATAATATTAACAAATTTAAACTATATTCAAATCACATTTTCCAAGTCTAAACTCTAAAAGTATTTCTGTTATTCAATATATTTATCACAAAACAGCCCATAAGTTTCCCCACGTATTACTTCCTACTCCGTGTGTCCACATCATGCCAGATTTTCTTTTCTCCTGAGGTACCGGGTAAAATAGACATGGTAGCATTGTCATGGTAGCATTTTGACCTTGAGCGGGCCTAGCCTAATACGGAGTTTCATTAGAATACGAGGCCAGTATAAACTGGTTTTGTACCACTGACGTGAGACCTATTGTATTACACGGGTCTACCCTTTATAGCAGAACTTTTTATGTCATATTATTTTGCATAACAGCAGATAGCATAAACTTCATTTCGCAGAAAATCGTTTGTCATACACTCATTTATCATATATTCAAAACTCATAATTTTGTAAGTCATAATCATCTTTAGGCATACATTTAATATTCATAATAATTAAGAAGCAGAACCATCATATCGTAGAAAGTTCACACAAACATGCAAACAAGCATACACCATGCATGCAGCAAGCATGCAGCAGGCATGGTTTATGTCACGGCTCCAGCGCTGCGGGGCTCCGGCGCGCGGCGGTCCCACGCGAGCTTATCGTCGCAGATAGTTTTAACGCTCAACTTCGCTCAAATTCGCCGGCCAGCAAGCCGAAGCTGCGAAACCACCTGCTCCTCAGCTCGCGGGCCGCTTTGCCTCTCCGCGCCTACGCGGGCTTAAATTGCACTCTAGGGGTAGGGCAGACAAGACTACGTGGTGCAGCGATTAGTTTCTGTCATTAACTTTTGTAGCACAACATAATGACTTTTGAAAACAATATTTTATTTTAATTTAAGATTAAAAATATTTTATAGAAATGGCAATATGCCTAATAAATTTATTCCAAATAAATTCTGCCATCTTAAAAGTATGCCATTGTAAATTCAGACATACACATTCAGCCAAACAATAATTATATTAAATAATTTTTATACCTTTAAACGCCAAATAAATTTCGGAGCATCAAGATTCTCTAGATAGAGGGAACCCGTACCACACACGTATAAGAGAAAGCTCGGCTTTCCTATCACGTAGTTTCTTTATTGCAGACGCTACCTTCAATTTGCTTTGTAAAATATTTCCGTGATGTATTTTTACTATTACGGGATATGAATAGCGGTCGGTTTAGTTTTTCAATTGTGGGCAAAGGGTTTTACTTGCCGTCCTTGACAGCCGGTGGAACTTCGTGGACCATTTCCGACGTTTGGCTCCCACACTGGAGCGGGCCGGGGCTGCCTTCAAGCAGCTCCTGCCCAATCTAGGGGGTCCAAACGCCTCCTACCGGAGGCTCTACGCGGGGGTCGTGCAGTCCATGGCCCTTTATGGGGCACCGGCGGTGTGGGCGCGTTCCTTGAGGCAGTGGCCAGCCCGTTGACTGAACGCGTCCCAGAGGGTCATGGCCATCCGGCTGGTCTGGGGATACCGCACGGTTTCCGGTGAGGCGGCGAACCTCCTTGCCCGATTGCTGCCATGGGATCTGGAGGCAAAAGCCCTCGCGCACTTTTGGGTGTGGCGCGAAGAGGCGAAACACCGGGGCGTAACTCCGCTGCTGCGAGAAATCAGGGCACAGCGGACAGAGCTCCGGCGGGATCCCATGGATAGTGCGATTGTCGCAACCCAGTTCTGGGCACGCCACAATTGCGGCGATAAGTCCCCTCTTTGAGGAGTGGCTAGATACGCGCCACAGCGTCCTTACCTTCCGCCTGACGCAGGTCCTCACTGGACACGGTTGTTTCCGGAGGTTCCTGTTCCGGATAAGGCGAGAGGAAATGCCTGGGTGTCATCATTGCGTTGATCGCCCGGAGGACACGGTGGAACATACGGTGGAGGTCTGCCCGGCGTGGGCAGAGCATCGCTGATATTCCCCCGGGATCGAGACTTACGCGGGTGAAACCGCGCGGCGCAGCTAGTTTTCCATATTTCAGTTCAAAAAGGTTCACTGTTTAGGCCGAGTCCATTTTTTGGATACCTAAAGTTTTCTATTTGCAATAACCTACTAGTTCTTCAGCACAACTAACTTAAAATCACCTACAAAGACTTCTCACAGTGTGAACAACAAAGTTTTTTATGTAGCCGTAAAAGAAGAAACGGCACGTTGCGTCCATTCACAAGACATTTGGCACGAAACATCGCCGTTTCACACAAGGCCGTGTAACACATATACCTCCTCAGAAATGACGGATAGGGAAAAAACAAATGATTACAAAAATATGCCATACAAACCTCCTAATGTCTAACGTACACGGAGAGGCTAAACTCAGCAGGCGAACCTGCGACAGCCTGGCCGGATGCGTGCACATAAACACTATAAGAAGAAAATAAAACTCATTAGTTTAATTCAACGATTAGCTTCAAGTAGGTAGTTGTCGTAACGTTCTCATATTATATGAAGAGAAGAAAATAAAATGAAACTGAAGGTGAAACTGATAATGTATGGAAACCTTAGACGTGACAGATCCGGAAAAAACAAATGACTACTTTAAAAAAATATGCCTCACATCCCTACTTAAAAATGACAGATAGGAAAAAACAAATGACTACAAAAAATATGGCAGAGACGGTGAAAACGGCAGAAGCAGTCCCCTTTCACAAATTGTGAGGAATCCTTTTTATCGTCCAGTGATTTGTTAGAAGGTCCCTCAATTTGAATTTCATCCCCGTCCCGCGATTTCGTCTCGTTAAATTGCAGATTTCAAGATTGTCCGAGGTCTTTTGCGGCGCCTTCACAGCTCGGGTCTAATGTATCTTTAGAACTTTTGTATTGAATTAAAAGAAAGCTGTCTAAGAGATTTTTTGAGACGTTTGTGGATTTGACTTGATATTCATGCGTCGCAAACATTTAAAGGGTCATAAGTACCTACCTACGTTGGTATTTTTCTGAAGGGTTTATACAGTGGTATTGTTCACTTGTAGATAAACAAATGGTTTTTGATGTGTATCATCTTTCCTCTCGCTTTCTTGCAATCTAAATCAAAATCTACAAATCTAAATAATTAATTTCGTGTGAGTGATTTCGTGAAAAAGGACGGGAGTGTGTCACAGGAAGCCGGGGAAGTGCGCGCTATTTGATTTGACCATGAAAATGAGCGCGCGCGCTGCTAGAGTTGGCCATCAGAAACTACCTTGACGAGGTTCCGCCTGTTTAATGTTGCTTGTTACCTTAATATTGCTTAATACCAAGGTGAGATGTAAAATGTTACCCATCATATGCGAATATCGAATAAAAATATAATAATATGCGAAATGCGAATAAAAATATGCGAAATCCAGGCCTGCTCGTTTTGTTTTTCAGATTTCGTAATAGTATTTTATGTATGTACATGGGTCCCGTACTGGGCCAGTGTGGTAGATTACGACCCATTTCCTCACACAGAGCGGAGGCCTGTAGGTACCCCAGAAGTGGGTACATTGTAGGCTATTTATGCTTCTGCTATAATATAGGTAGGTATTTTGTTCCCGGTCGGTTTGTGCAAAAAGTAAAAGGCTAAAACCACTGTGCCAATTGAGTCGTCAATTTAAAAGATTTCTTTTTTTATATTATAGCCTAGTTCTAGATGAATAACAAAAGGGCTTTAATACGTAGAACAATCTTAAACACCATTAATTTTCAAAGAAGATCGTAAGGAATATAGTGGAGCTAAATAAATTACACACTTATTTACGCAACTTATCTCTACGGAGGCTATTTACACAAGTAGTTTAGTGTAGTTAGATAAAGTTTCATGAGATAATAAATTCATTGTAATAGGAGTGTTTTAACCGCTTTATTTATAAAGCTGTGTTTAAGTGGTGTAAGTAACAGGGCGTTTTGTATCAAGGCGCGGACCGATTATTTTGCACTATAAGATACATGGCGTTGTGAAAAGCATAATTTTCTCAACATATACGACCTTATTACAAAACAAGGTTTATCTTTAAACCACGACCAAATCCAGGTTTAAACCTTTGAGCCAGATAAAGTTCTTAATGTAAAAACTGATTTTAAACCCGCGTCTAAGTTTTTGTATTAAGAACTTTATCTCAGACGAAATAAGACTCGAAATTAAAAAAAATTACACGTTGGTTTAAACCTGGCTCTAAAGATAAATCATGTTTAGTAATAAGGCAGTAATAAGTCGTAAAAGCCATACACGGCGCGATTTAATTGCCTGTGGCATTCCATAACTTGAAGCAACAGTAAAAGTTGCACCATATAAACAGTGTTTAGACGATCTTCTTTTCGTGTGGTTAGTGACTACCCTGGTGTCAGAGTTTTAAAGCCGCCCCCTCTGACTTGGCTTCACATGCCGTCAAGAGATATCTCTCAGGCATGCCGGTTTCCTCACGATGTTTTCCTTCACCGTTTTTGACGCAAGTGATAATTATACAATACGCACATGAATCCGAAAAGTCAGAGGTGCGTGCCTTCGGTTCGAACTCGAGACTTATGACTTGGCAGTCTGACGGTCAAACCACTAGACTATCTCACTATTTAGACGATGAAACTCATGTGTTGCTTTAATTTTACTGTATTCCACAGGTAAGAAACTTGCTTAGGGTTACACGTGCACATTTTTAAGATCTGATACAATATCGAATTTATTAACTACACAATAAGATTCACGCGCATCGCAGCACCGCGCATATCAGCGTACTTCAACACGCGTTCACGCTCGCACTGAAATTATACCTTTACGTGAAGAAAATAAGTTCAATATTTGTATAAAAGTACGCGGAGCGTCGCGTCGCGTCGAGTCTCGGTGTGAACTGACCTTTAGTATAAATGGGGCTTTAGTGATGTGCTTAAAACAAAAGAAGTGTATTGTTTATGGGCCGCGATGTGTAGATGTCAAATGAAGAACGCGGACGGACGCGACGGGCGTTGAAGCCACATATTTGGTCGGAAAATTACACGCTCGTGTATTTACGCTGCAATGGTTTCGAAGAGACTTTAACACTAGTATTAGGTCGACCGAGCTCAAAAGGTGAAAATAGAGAATTCTCATTTAATAGTATAGGATAGTTCTTACTAATTCCATTTATGGTACATACTAATTCCATGCTGCCATGATAGTAAGTACTTACTAATTCCATGCTGCCATGTCATTATTCTAAGGCAGCCATCTTGTTTTAAATTTTGGGCGTCCGTGCTCTGCTCGGGTAAAACGGAGTACGGAGTAAACGAATTTTCCCAGATATGAGACCTAGCTGCCGTAAAATAGAGGTATATCGGGGTATATTGCAATATTAAAAATATTGCTCGTTTAATAGTACCTACAGTAATTGGTGTTGTAAGTGTGAAACTGTTTAAACAATGCGAAACCGCGCCATTTTGACGTAGTCTTAGAGTAGAGTATTCTTTAAGCAGTACATTTCGTGGATTTATATGGGCATTTTGTCTCTTAAGTATCTGTCTAGACATAAGCCGGTAAACAGCTATAAAACTTAGCATATCTCATCTAAATAACTGCTAAAAGGTACACTTTCGAAACGAAGCGGTGAGGCAAATTTTGTTATACATTTCTTTCCCGCAACTTCATTTACTCAAGTAAGCGTGTTACCTTTTGATTAGTAATTTGTCAGCAATAGGTATGTAGTTGTAAAAACAACAGTTTTAGCACTTTGCTAGGGAAAATAGGACCTCATTTGATTCTGCCTAGCTTTATCCCAACTATATTGGGGTCGGCTTCCAGTCTAACTAGATGCAACTGAATACCAGTATTTTACATGAAGCGACTGCCTATGGCCTCCACAACCCAGTAACTGGGTAATACGATACCCCTTGGTAAGACTGGTTGTCAGACTTTCGGGCTTCTACGACTCGTAACGACTGTCAAAGATCCACGAATGACAGCCGGGACCAACTGCTTAACGTGCTTTCCGAGGCACGGAGGAGTCTTGGTATGTACAGATGTCACCCATCCACAGACCAACCCGGCAAGTAGCTTAACCTGATGGATCGACCCGTGCGGCAGTTATTACTTAGCCACGAGCTCCTCCAGTAAAAATGGGCCCTCAAGACATTAAATTATATCTCCCCTATATTTTGTTCTAAAACGGGTTTACGTGGATGCATAAATCTTTTTTAAGCAAAGTAGATCACCTGCTATTTATCACGATCGTGCTCTAGAACTTAACTAAGGCAGCTCTCATACTTAGTAGAATTTGCATAACAGTATGATGTAGAATTAAAGTGAGGTAATACACCACATACCTGCACGTATCTTTTCTTAACAAAAAGTTATTTTTTAGGGTTCCGTACGGCCGAATGAAAAAACGGAACCCTTATAGGATCACTCGTGTGTCTGTCTGTCTGTCTGGCTGGCTGGCTGGCTGTCTGTCCATCCGTCACAGCCAATTTGCTCCGAATCTACTGGACCAATTTATTTGAAATTTGGTACACATATGAATTTCTGTGACCCAAACACGGACGTGTAAAGTAAATAAATGAATTTTAAACATGAGGGTCCGTGAGACATATAAAATGGAAAGGCTAGTTGTGGGTTTTTATTAAAATAATTTTAAAATAAATACTTTTAAAGATATTTAAGTAAATAGATGAAAATTTTCCATTCTCCCCTTTATCTCCGAAACTACAGAGCCTTACATATAATGGTTCTTTATTCATAGATTACAGGAAAACCTATAAGAAGTCTATGGTCTTAAAATAACATGGTAAATCTCTCAATACGTGCGTACAAACTTACATTTGCAGATATATGGAAGAACATGTTTAACAACTACAATGATAAGTTTATTCTTAGGATAAATTAACTCCAACTACGGAACCCTTCATTGTGCGTGGTCCGATACGCACTTGCCCGGTTTTTTATTATTTCTGTTTTTGAAACAGTAGACCATATTGAACCTGTTCTAAGGTACACCTAAACGAACACTATAAAACTTTTTATTGTTATTGTATTACCCATAAAGATACAAAGATCCGTATTGAACTACTTTAAATCTCAATGTTAATCGTATCCTTAATTCTATCCTTGTTATCATAGACGACTTAATGACTGACATTACTAGGCAACATAGCGCTAACTGGCGGTATTAGTTCAACCGTTATATTTAATTACCTTCAATATGTACTCGTATGTAGGTACTTGAGAATAAGCCTTAGAGAATTGTTGTGACCCTCGTAGTCTGAAATTAATTGCGTTAGTAATAGAGTGTTGACACGAGTGGGCACTAAGCCCAAGTTAAATGTATTGAAATTTAGTATTTTACCCACGGCTTGGTTCGCGCGGATTTAATACTTTTTCATGTGAAAATCAGCACCCCTTCCGCACCTTTAAAGGGTAGTTTTCGAAAAAGAATCTTAAAAAAATTAAAATAAATGTTTTGGTTTTGTGGTCGCAATTGCTACTGAGAAAAGCAAACAGAAAATGCTGTACCGCTATAAAATGATCTCATATTATACATTAAAACAAATAAAATAATATTTGTCACAATCGTAATTTTGTTTCCATATTGTTTGAGAAAATAGCAGTAACCAAAATGAACAAACACTCGTAATTAAATACCGTTACAACCTTCACAAAACAAACATCGGTAATTTCGTTCGGGCCAGGTCCTGCTAAAATAAACTTGTTTCGCGAATAGTAAATGTAATGTATATAGAACAGACTTATGAAACATTCATGATGGTACTGTATTTTACATTACATTCAAACCTTTCACATTCAGCGTCAGATAAACTATTGACTTACTAAATCTCGTGGAGGAAATAGATTTATATTTTTGGAGACACATTTAGAAGTTTTTCCCGATTGTTTTTCGAGGAAGAAAATGTATTTTAGTCATGTGTGTGTTTACTGGACAAGTTTTAGGCTACTCTTGTTGTCGGGAAAGTAAGTTTATTTGATGTCTTACAATTTTGTGAAACATTCAAATACACTTCCTCAGACAAAATTGGAGGATATAGCATAAAATATTCCGTAATATTTTGTCGCCTGGAGAATTTGGGATTCAATATAGAGGAAGACAATTTTGCACTTCACTTGGTGACTCATTTATTAGCTATAGGAAACCTAATCCTAAAACGTTTTGAAAGGTCTTATGATCTGGAAAAATAAGGCGTAATATTGTGTGAATAGGTTAATTCATATTATGTTTCTTGGAAAAACAATCCTTATTATTTGACTTAAAGGTACAGTTGCCGTAGCCGACTGCAGGCGACGTGGCGAAATACTGTCCGTAGCTAGCGCCACGTCGCCTTCATAGAAATACATAGAATCCTGTTGTGTCGCGGCGACACGTGTCCTGCAGTTGCCGCCTGCGGTTGTCTACGGAATGGTACCTTTATTGTTCCGATTTCTAAAGTTCCATATAAGTTAGGTATAGAAAAGTACCTACTTGAAAGCAATTTTACTTTCACCGAAGGGATAGGCAGAGGTGTACCGGTATGAAAGTGTAGTTGGTATAATCTAAAGTCATTATTAATACATTATGAATTGACACACACACTTACACACACACAGACATTTTTTTTTGGTCACAGTTATGTAGGTATCTACCACAATAATTTTGCATGGCCTACAATTTTTCCGACAAATGCTTTCCACGTCCGGATATTTTGCACCAGCTGACGTGTACAAAAGCGATACACACACAAACACACCCGATAATTCTCATGCACAGATCCTCACACACGCAAATACAGGATGTCTTACACAAGAAACACACACAAATACAGGGTGTTACACACACGCCACGGGAAATCCTGGCGGGATGCAAACAGGTGTGGAGCGCGAAAACAAACATTTTAAATCTGTTTTACGAATAATTTTTCAACGAGGAGCCTTGTTTTGTAATTGTTGGACCGTATGTCATCGGATTACCTTACCGGTCACAAAGGACAGATACTTACACCTACAATAGCTTTGTAAACCGATCTATGATAGATCTGCAGTTTGTCCATGAGATAAATTTTCGGATGGTAACGGTATGTAATGTAATTAAATATATAGCTTCCGCCCGCGACTTTGCCCGCGTGGTAGTCGACTAGGTACACTATAAAACATACCCTATGGTACTCAGAAATAGTGTAGCTTTCTGCCCGTGAAACAATTTTCGAAATCGGCTCAGTACTTTCAGAGATTACCTCCTACATCCAAACTCACAAACTTTCTATATAATATTAGTGTAGATATCGTTAAGTCTAGTAAAATTTTACCTTTGAGCGAATCATGACAAGTATTTCATATTATATTCTGTTTATCTTTCCCACTTCAAAGAGAATAAATAACTGAACAGCAGCAAGTATGGTTTCCAAAGTTACCTAAGCTTAACATAAATTTGTTAATTGGCTGAAAATATGTTCACCTACAAGTGATAAGCTATTAATATTTAATTAATTATTAATTCATAATGATACTTTTTTCTTTATTGGCATAAAAAGATGTGGACAAACAAAGTGAAACACTGACTCCTGTGTTAAGTAAACACACCTGTGTTACAGGAGCCAACGTCTTCTCCCAATCCAGAGGTTCTGGATTTTATGCAATCTATATACTCGTATATGAGAATGAATTGCTGTTTGTTAGTCTCGCTAAAACTCGAGAACGGCTGGACCGATTTGGCTAATTTTAGTTTTAAAATATTTGTGGAAGTCCAGGGTACGTTTAAATCGTGAGAAAATATGGAAAAATTGCGGGGAAAATCGTAAAAACAACAATTTATTTTTCCCATACAAACTGTTCCTAGACAAAAAGTACTAAGCTTGCATGAATTCACGATAGTACCTATTTCAATAGGTAGGTAGATATGTAGGTAGGTAGGTATGTAGGTAGGTAGGTATGTAGGTAGGTAGGTATATAGGTAGGTAGGTGGGGTATGTAGGTGGGTAGGGTAGGTAGGGTAGGTAGGGTAGGTAGGTTAGGTAGGGTAGGTAGGGTAGGTAGGGAGGTAGGGTAGGTATGGTAGGTAGGGTAGGTAGGGTAGGTAGGGTAGGTAGGGTAGGTAGGGTAGGTAGGGTAGGTAGGGTAGGTAGGATAGGTAGGGTAGGTAGGGTAGGTAGGGTAGATAGGGTAGGTAGGTGCACCGTAGATAAGTATTCAATGCTACCCGTGCGAAGCCGGGCCGGGTAAAGCTAGTATAATATAGATTGAAACCGCCGATTGCATTAGCTGTCGAATATAGCAAATCATCTGAAATTGTTCAGTTTTACCCTACCTCATGTTACACGTTTTTTATTTAAAAGAAGCATCGACACCGATTTGGCAGACCATACATTACATAACTAAAAGACTTACGAGCCTAATTGAGAACTTCCTCAATTTTTGAAATCAGTTAAGAAACGCCCGGATTACACCTGTATGTAACGCGGGGGTTTGAGGAGAATCTCAAATGCTCGCAGTTCCAGACGTGACAAAAATACCTGTGAAATATAGGACACACATATTATATCTTCGGAGTTAGTATCGAGACTGTGACCCCTTGGCACAGAAAGACAGCGCTAAGCCAATGCGCCAATTAAGTTAGCCGGAATATTTCGTTATCACGTGATAGACTTGATTTTTACGTCTTTTTTTAACACCTTTAAAGCCCCCCATGTACATGATGCAAGTTTCTTGCCAGTGGCATACGATCAAATTTAAGTAGCAAATGACTTGCGTCGTCTAAAGCCTGTTTAGACGGCGTAACTTGTATTGTTGTTTCAAGTTATGGTATGCCACAGGGAATTAAATCGTACCGAGTAAATCAAGCTTAATGCCAACTTGAATAGATTTATTTTCCTAATGAATATTCTGATTTTCGGTTGTAATTTCCCAGTACTATTTGGGCTATTGTTTCAGAATATTTTACCAGCTAGCATGGTAGCGAGAAAATATCGTATATTTAGATTCAGGATCGGTTTCAGGAATTCCCCTTAAGGGAATATAGAGAACGGTATGACGTAATTACGGGGAATTTCAAAAGGAACATTAAAGCTAATCAAGATCAAAAAGAATATTTAACCTGATCAATGAATAAACATTTGTCAAATTACCTAAACATAAAGTTTCAAAGAAACTTTCAATTTAGCAATTTTTTTTCTGTTGTCAATTCAATAATGAATTCGGAAGCTTTAGCTAAAAGAATTTAGCAAATTGTGTAAATTCGGTTTAATCGCACCTGTAAAAAGGTGTGCTTGGAGAGTTCTTTCACTATTCACCTGTGAGTCTGGGTTACTAGGTCGAAAAGAGTGGCTCTACACGACTCAGCGAATATAAGCTGCCCACATTTTTAATGCTTTTTATAAAATTACTTCGTGAGTGTAGTGGTCTTTAACGATGTGAGTAATCGTGTCGTGGGTAATTTTAAAAGGAAGCGTTATTTTTCGGTGTATAATTATAATATGTAAGCTATAAGGTTTTCCTTTGGAAGGTTAATTTTAACGTAGAATTGATATTTTTTACGGTGTAAAATAAATGGGCGATCCCTCATGGAGACGCCCTGCGCGTCGGGAATCGCAGGCCGATTCCCGGCCACCGTAGGCGCGGGCTTGCAGACGGTGAGCCGTCCAATAAGGACCAGGTCCGGGTCGACGGCGCGTTGTGTTCCACGCGCCTCAAAAAGATGTCAGCAGAACTGAAGGGATAGGACCGATGCCTGCCGGGGTTGCGGGAAAGTCCGAAAGGGATACCGTGGTTTTAGTCAGTAAGAGTCTGACGCCCTCGAGAAGATATTTGATAATTTCCCACCGAAAAAAAATAAAAAAAACCCTCATGTTTGTCGAAGAATGTATCTAATCTTGGGGATAGGTCAAGACTTCAAGAAGGTGGGAAGAAAAAACCATTCGGCAGACAAAAACCCTTACGTAACAGTCGGTAAAAGAGAAAATCTAAAGCGATTTTTTCTTTAGATTAAAAGTCCTGTCATCAAACAATCAAATAAAATTTATCAAACAAGAAAAGGACATTCAAGTATCTTTTATAAACAGACTAATTTATATTTGACTCAAGTACCTAAAATTAAAAGATTTAAATTCCGTTTTGTCAGAAATTCTAACGATAACAATCTACATTTTTACACAGCGGTCTGCGGTTTGCAGCTTAACAAAAAGCTGCACTTAGCAAAACTAGAAATTCAACATTTTCCAGTTGTAAAAGGTGCTGGAATATTGTAGGGTAAAATGTACTTACCGGGTTACATTTGTATGGCATTCATACCGTCATGAAAGAATTATTATATTTAGCTTCTACAGAAAGTGTTGTTCCATACATTTAAGACGTGATAGTTAGACAGTTCAAATTTTCACAGATGATGTATTTCTGTTGCCGCTATAACAACAAATATTAAAAACAGAATAAAATGAATATTTAATCGGGCTCCCATACAACAAACGTGTTTTATTTTGCCGTTTTTTTATAGATAATGGTACGGAACCCTTCGTGCGCGAGTCCGACTCGCACTTGGCTGGTTTTTATTATTATTTTTAATTTCATTAATCCGTTGTTGCTAAATGTACGTATTTTTTTTGTAAACAGTTGTCAAGGGTTTAAGCAGAAAATCAGTGCTTAGCAACCTGCTAGGGGACCTAAGCATAATGCTGACACTCAAACCTTTTGCTTCCGGTATTATAGTTTTGCGAATGTACCACTACTATTAGCTGTAATACTGGAGACAATAAATATTATTCTATTTTTAAGAAAGAAAGAAAAAGTATTTATTGGGACAAGCACAGGACATCTTAATTAAACTAAACACACACTCACTAAAAATAAAAATAGAAAAAGCAAACAGAGTAAAAATTAAAATAAACTGGAAAGTCCTGTGCGAGGCCAAAAGGCTCCTATCTCAGCATGATGCTGCGACATTTAATAATAAATGTCGCAGCGCTGGTATTCTAATAGGGCCTGCAGTGATATCACGGACAAAAAGATACATATACATAAATACTAAATAAAAGCATTTTTTTCTATTCTATTGTTTAAGAAGAATGAATATTCTGATTTTCAGTTGTAATTTCCCAGTACTGTTCGGCTATTGTTTCAGAATATTTTACCAGATAGCATGGTCGCGAGAAAATATCGTATATTTAGATTCAGGATCGGTTTCAGGAATTCCCCTTAAGGGAATATAGAGAACGGTATGACGTAATTACGGGGAATTTCAAAGGAAACATTAAAGCTGATCAAGATCAAAAGGAATATTTAACCTGATCAATGAATAAACATTTGTCAAATTACCTAAACATAAAGTTTCAAAGAAACTTTCATTTCAGCGGTTTTTTTTCTGTTGTCAATTCAATAATTAATTCGGAAGCTTTAGCTAGAAGAATTTAGCAAATTGTGTAAATTTAGTTTAATCGCACCTGTAAAAAGGTGTGCTTGGAGAGTTCTTTCACTATTCACCTGTGAGTCTGGGTTACTAGGTCGAAAAGAGTGGCTCTACACGACTCAGCGAATATAAGCTGCCCACATTTTTAATGCTTTTTATAAAATTACTTCGTGGTCTTTAACGATGTGAGTAATCGTATCATGAGTAATTTTAAAAGGAAGCGTTATTTTTCGGTGTATAATTATAATATGTAAGCTATGAGGTTTTCCTTTGGAAGGTTAATTTTAACGTAGAATTGATATTTTTTACGGTGTAAAATAAATGGGCGATCCCTCATGGAGACGCCCTGCGCGTCGGGAATCGCAGGCCGATTCCCGGCCACCGTAGGCGCGGGCTTGCAGACGGTGAGCCGTCCAATAAGGACCAGGTCCGGGTCGACGGCGCGTTGTGTTCCACGCGCCTCAAAAAGATGTCAGCAGAACTGAAGGGGTAGGACCGATGCCTGCCGGGGTTGCGGGAAAGTCCGAAAGGGATACCGTGGTTTTAGTCAGTAAGAGTCTGACACGCCCTCGAGAAGATATTTGATAATTTCCCACCGAAAAAAAATTAAAAAAACCCTCATGTTTGTCGAAGAATGTATCTAATCTTGGGGATAGGTCAAAACTTCAAGAAGGTGGGAAGAAAAAAAAATTCGGCAGACAAAAACCCTTACGTAACAGTCGGTAAAAGAGAAATCTAAAGCGATTTTTTCTTTAGATTAAAAGTCCTGTCATCAAAGAATCAAATAACTTATCAAACAATTCAATTCAATTCATTTATTAATTTTGTGAACATAGGGTAAAAAAATATACAGGTGTTTTACAAAGAAATATTGGTCCATACTATGTCCCACCAGAAGGCATACAAAATTTGTTGAGGTAATCATAATGTCGCATTAATAAAATAAAAATATAAAGTCAAGAAAATAACATGTCACAATTTCATGCCAAATAAAATGTCAATAAATGAAAACGGCACATAAACAAATAGGTAGTAAGTATTTAGTCATAATTTCGTATACAATAATAAATTAAATAGTAACATTTTAAACAAACAGACATAAAATTATAAAAATATTATTTTAATTTGTCATTAAGATATTCATTAACAGAATAATACGCCTTGTTAATTAATAATTTAAAAAGCTTATGTTTGAACTCATTCATGCTACTGCTTGATACAATTTCATCAGGCAATTTGTTGTATAGTTTTGGAGCCATTGCATATATACTATTGTATAGAAATTTGGTTTTTGTGCCTAACGGGTGCAACTTTTTTGAGCGTCGTTGACTTTCGACAGCTTTAAATAAATACATGTTGTTTTTTACAAAGATACAGGCTTCATAGACATAAAGTGATGGTACAGTCAATATTTTTAAGTTTTGGAAATGTGGCTTGCATGAATCCGTTCGTTTGATTTTACATATAGCTCGAATACATTTTTTCTGTGCTAATAATACCTCCTGAACTTTAGTAGCATTACCCCAAAATATAAGGCCATATCGCAAAGTGGAGGCAACATACCCATGATACGCTGTTAGGAGCGCTGTCTTATTTGCAATTTTGCCTAGCATATAGAGAGCATAAGAAAACTTACTTAGCTTCCCACATACATTATCGATCTGACTCTTCCGTGACATATCATTATCAATAAGCAGTCCAAGAAATTTCGTTATATTAGTTTCAAGTATTTGGTCTCCTTTACTTCCTTCCTTTTTTACTTGAGCGTGTGATAGTACTTTATGTCTAATTTTAAAATTCATAATTTTCGTTTTCGTGAGGTTAATTTTAAGGCTATTATCATTCAGCCAGTCAACAATCGTAATAATACTAGTGTTTATGTCATCTTCTATTTCTCTATTATTACCAGTGTTATATAAAACTGTGCTGTCATCGGCAAATAAGGACATTTGATGCCTGATTACTAGGGGAAAGTCATTAATGTAGCAAATGAACAGCAAAGGCCCCACCACAGAACCTTGCGGAACACCGTAACAAAGAACTCTAGAGCTAGAAGAATAAACTATTTCAGTTTTGGACTTAATATCCACTTGACTTATCTGAGTAATTTGTTTTCTGTCCTCCAAATAAGATTGTATGAGCTTAAGCACGTTACCTCTGATGCCATATCTATATAGCTTAGTTAATAATACTTTATGATCCACATAGTCAAATGCTCTGGTCATATCCATATACATTGCCATTACTGGTTTTCTATTATCCATGTTCTCATGAATTTTTTCAAGAAAATTGTAGATGGCCATATTAATGGTTTTTGTCTTTCTGAAACCCATTTGTTCCTTGCAAAAAATATTATGTTTTTCAAAGTAATTATAAATACGATTATAAATGACTTTCTCAAATACCTTTGAGATAATCGGTATAAGAGCTATAGGTCTATAATTATCCATCTTTGTTTTGTCATCTTTTTTATGCAGTAAAAGGACATTCAAGTATCTTTTATAAACAGACTAGTTTATAGTTGACTCAAGTACCTAAAATTAAAAAAATTAAATTCCGTTTTGTCAGAAATTCTAACGATAACAATCTACATTTTTACACAGCGGTCTGCGGCTTGCAGCTTAACAAAAAGCTGCACTTAGCAAAACTAGAAATTCAACATTTTCCAGTTGTAAAAGGTGCTGGAATATTGTAGGGTAAAGTGTACTTATCGGGTTACATTTGTATGGCATTCATACCGTCATGAAAGAATTATTACATTTAGCTTCTACAGAAAGGTGTGGTTCCATACATTTGAGAAAGACGAGTAGGTATAGAAGTTTTGTATGGAACGACTGATTATTTTTACGCGATTACAATGTTGGTCCCATGAAGAAAGTTGTTCAGTGTGATGGTCTGTACCACACCCTTAATTTTGACCACACCTTTCTGACACAACCTGTATAAAGCTTATAGCTTCTACATGCAATAATAGCTGTTGCTATTTTAACATATATCCAGGATGAAAAGTAACCTATATCTATTTTATTCTCTAGGTCCAAGGCTATCTATCTATCCGATTCAGTGGTTTAGGTGTCAAAAGGTGACAGTCAGGCACGGGTACTTTCGCATTTATAATTATTAATATGGATTAGTATTAAGCCCTTGGTCCCGGCTGACGTTCATAGATCTTTCACCGTCGTTACGGGTAGTCAGAAGCTCAAAAGTCTGACAACCAGTCTTACCAAAGGGGTATAGTGCTACCCAGTAACTGGGTTGTGGAGGTCAGATAGGTAGTCGCTCTATGTAAAATACTGGTATTCAGCTGCATACAGTTAGACTGGAAACCGACTCCAACATAGTTGGGAAAAGGCTAGGCTGAGAGAGAGCGAGAGAGTATGGATTATTACAATTATAAAATTAAGCTTTTGTTTTTATCTGCTTCGTTTGCAAAGCTATGCTACTACATATATACAATAATTGATGATTTAAGGATGGCAAAAGAGTTATGATGCACTTCTAACTTCATTTAATTTTTTTAAACTTTGCACGAACTTTGGACAGTTTAAAAACTTTGCACGTTTTGTCGGTTTAAAAAATAATTAAATGGTTTTAGGAAAACATTCTTCTTTATCTACATGTCTGTTGGTACAAAACATTCTAGACATTAGTTAAGAGATTATCTCTGCAATAAACGACAGAAATACGTTCTAAAGTAAACTCCAACGCTCGTACTCAAACCGTATAAATCAGAAGGTTTACTTAGATAATGGATCCATAATACGTCGAGATTGGCCAACGATTGGTTTGATATAACGCTCTCGGCTTCGGCTAAAATGGATCCAGACTATTCCAGACCGGTTCAAAATGGCGCCATCGGAATGTGTGGCTAATAGCATAGTCAAGTTCTGAAAGGATAACGGCTAAGTGTTTTTCTTTTCACTTAGCCATTTCAAAACGGGGCTTCGCATAAAACCACGAGACCTTTTCGCACTTAGGGTTTTATTGCATTTTTCAGGTAGTTAAATCAGAGTAAATGGGTCAAATTGTTCACAATTTCTTGTATTATACAAGAATATTATATAAATTTGCTGTTTTGGGCCTTTTTTTTTTTTTTTTTTTTTTTTTTTTGGGTGGGAAATTATCAAATAACTTCTCCCGCTCTGGGTGGAGCGGGAGGGCGTGTCAGACTCTTACTGACTAAAACCCACCCGTGTTCCTTCCGTTGCCTGAACATTGCCAGGGGCCACGGTATCCCTTTCGGACTTTCCCGCAACCCCGGCAGGCATTGGTCCTATCGGACCCCTTCACTTGCTGACATCTCTTTGAGGCGCGCGTGGAACACAACGCGCCGTCGACCCGGGCCTGGTCCTTATCGGACGGCGAGCTACCCATTGCTCACCGTCCGCAAGCCCGCGCCTACGGTGGCCGGGAATCGGCCTGCGATTCCCGACGCCCAGGGCGTCTCCTGCGGCGGCTAGGGGCGTGAGGGCGCGAAATTTGCCTCTCCCTCACGCGTTCTGCCTCCTCCTTCGCGAGCATTACTGCTTCGCAGAAGGAGGTGACGGCCTCCCATGCCCTCTCGCTCCGTACCATGGCCTGGACTAGGGCCGGACGCGAGAGATCCCCGCCGCCGATCGCCTCCACGAGGACACGGCGATGCTCTGCCCAAGCCGGACAGACCTCCACCGTATGCTCAACCGTGTCCTCCGGGCGATCCACGCAGTGATGACACCCGGGCGTTTCCTCCCGCCTGATACGGAACAGGAACCTCCCGAAACAACCGTGTCCGGTGAGGACCTGCGTTAGGCGGAAGGTGAGGACGCCGTGGCGCCTCTCTAGCCACTCCTCAAAGAGGGGACTTATCGCCGCAATAGTGGCGTGCCCAGCACTGGGTTGCGACAATCGCACTCTCCATGACGCCATGAGATCTCGCCGGAGCTCTGTCCGCTGTGCCGCGATTTCTCGCGGCAGCGGAGTTACGCCCCGGCGTTTCGCCTCCTCGCGCCACTCCCAAATGTGCGCGAGGACTTTTGCCTCCAGATCCCATGGCGGTAATCCGGCAAGGAGGCTCGCCGCCTCACCGGAGACCGTGCGGTATCCCCGGACCAGCCGGGTGGCCATGACCCTCTGGGACGCGTTCAACCGGCGGGCTGGCCGCCGCCTCAATGAACGCGCCCAAACCGGTGCCCCGTAAAGGGCCATGGACCGCACGACCCCCGCTGTTTTGGACCTTGCGATAGGTAACTTATTTAGAGTAATTTCTGTTTATTTGCTGAGACAGTTATATTAATAGCTTTGCGCTTTTATCATATCTAACATGACGATATTATCGTTGACATCCATGTCCACGTTCATAAAATTAATAGAAATACGTTCACGTCCACGATAAGAAGACCACGTTATAAATTATAAAAGCGCACATTTTGCTGTCCAATTTTTGTTGATAAAATTTCAAAAACAATGTCATACAATAGGATTTTTTCGTGTTAAAGTCGATTTAACACAGATGTGTAATCGATTCGGTTTGTTATCGAAAAGTTCCGAATGCGCCAGTATATTTAGTTCGGGTATTTTCGCACATCAGACAGGAAATTCGATATAACGTCGAAGTGCCAAAGTGAATCCTATATCCGTTTGTTTAGGATGACGGCAGCGGGGCCCTTTGTTGACTTACGGACGCTCCTAATGCATATAATATAAGTTGTTCATTTAGAGCTCTTCCTTCTTCTCAAGTATCGATAAGAATATCTCGTTTTTGGTAAAAATATTACCAAGTTAGCAAGGACCCGACTGCGGGGCTCGGGTCTCGTTCGTTTTAATTTAATTTTTTAAATTATTTGACTAGCTGCGCCGCGTGGTTTCACCCGCATAAGTCTCGATCTCTTGGGAATATCGAGATAAAAGTATTCTATGTCCTAAGATATGTCATGGTCTACCCATCTGCCAAATCCGTTTACCCGTTTTAATTTGAAAGCATAACAAACAAACAAACTTACTCTCACATTTATAATATTAGTGTATTATATATATCAAAATTACAAGCCATTCATACAATGTCATTCAGTAGTAGTTACTCGTGAGAGCGATTTTAATTTACTCGATTTAGAGCTCTATTTACCTAAGAGTTTGAAGTATAATATAACTTCAATATCGTTAGGTGTAATAAGCGTGTATTTTAGGTGACCATTTTGTATATTACAGATGAAGAATTAATAATAATATTTAAGCTGTAGCTATTGGTTTCATTCATCGTAAGTGGTAAGTTAAATTACACGAGCACAACTCCGGCCACTGATATACATCGATGCTTTATAAAAACTAATTTAAAAAAAACACGATCCTACTTAATATAATATTATAAACGCGAAAGTTTGTAAGGATGGAAGGACCAGGCCCGGGTCGAAGGCGCGTTGTGTTCCACGCGCGCCTCAAAGAGATGTCAGCAACTGAAGGGGTCCGATAGGACCGATGCTGGGGTTGCGGGAAAGTCCGAAAGGGAGACCGTGGCCCTTGGCACCGTACAGGCAACTGAAGGGACACGGGTGGGTTTTAGTCAGCAAGAATCTGACACGCCCTCCCGCTCCGCCCAGAGCGGGAGAAGTTATGTGATAATTTCCCATCCCAAAAAAAAAGTATGGCTGGATGGATGTTTGTAACTCGTTCACGCAAATACTACTGAACGGATTTGGATGAAATTGGGAACACAGATAGTTTATAACCTGGATAAACACATATAGTACTTTTCATCCCGATATTCCCACGGGATCGGAGCTTATGCGGGTGAAACTCCAAGACGTTGCTAGCGATTCAATAAATGTTATTTTTTTTTTATCTACTATCCTTTATTTATTTCAGCAGAGGAAAAGGGATGGACTTTCAGTAATAGGGTAGGATTGTTGTACTGATATAGGTACGGTGGGAACGTTCGCACGTTGTACATGTTTTATAGGCCGTTAGTTTGGTGGGATAGCCAATTGGTGAAGATATATGGGTATACCGAACATTCACAGGTTCGGATATCGAAAATAAATCCATGAAAATTGAAACGGGGTATGTTATCAGCCTTGTTACATGATTATTTTGTTGCAATAAATGAGGCTGCAGGGAAATGAGATTGAATAGGCTGTCTTAAAGTCGTGATGTATTAACGTGAACATGAGTTAGGATAAGAAAAAAGGTAACTAATGCTCTACCTGCTGAACATGAGTTCCTAAGTTCGATTCCCAGGTCGGGCAAAAATATATTGCGTTTTTCTATGTGGAATTTCTCAGTGGCAGCCCGGAGTCTGGATTTGTGCCCGGTTGATGGCTATAGGCTCGCCCCCTATAACATGGGACTTAAACATAATTGGCGAAATGTGGGTATACTATAGGTAGGTATACCTCTGCCTTACCCCTCGAGAAATACGGGCGTGATGTTATATAACTAATAGTTATGCCAAAAACATTATACAATTGGGTTTATTGTTTGGCAGACTACCACAATTATTTTCCCTATAATAGGGATTTTCATGACTTTCGAAGAATTACAATTATCATTTGAATTTACGGACAATTTCCATTTCATTACAAAACAAGTTCATATTTTAGATGCCCAAAACCTTCGAGCCCGTTATTGCATTATGAACTTTATTTTGACTAACGTAGAGTTCATAATACAAAATCGTGAGTTTTTGTAATTAGATCTGTAACACGGTCGGAATAAAGTTCGAAACTCAAAAATGGCTCGATGGTTTAAACCTTGTTCCAGAGATGAACCTTGTTTTATAACAAGATTGCTTCTAATTCAATATTGTTAGTGTATTGTATGATTATCATAATTTATAATTATCATTTTTAGGGTTCCGTACCCAAAGGGTGAAACGGGACCCTATTACTAAGACTCCGCTGTCCGTCTGTCTGTCCGTCTGTCACCAGACTGTATCTCATGAACCGTGATAGTTAGACAGTTCAAATTTTCACAGATGATGTATTTCTGTTGCCGCTATAACAACAAATATTAAAAACAGAATAAAATGAATATTTAATCGGGCTCCCATACAACAAACGTGTTTTATTTTGCCGTTTTTTTATAGATAATGGTACGGAACCCTTCGTGCGCGAGTCCGACTCGCACTTGGCTGGTTTTTATTATTATTTTTAATTTCATTAATCCGTTGTTGCTAAATGTACGTATTTTTTTTGTAAACAGTTGTCAAGGGTTTAAGCAGAAAATCAGTGCTTAGCAACCTGCTAGGGGACCTAAGCATAATGCTGACACTCAAACCTTTTGCTTCCGGTATTATAGTTTTGCGAATGTACCACTACTATTAGCTGTAATACTGGAGACAATAAATATTATTCTATTTTTAAGAAAGAAAGAAAAAGTATTTATTGGGACAAGCACAGGACATCTTAATTAAACTAAACACACACTCACTAAAAATAAAAATAGAAAAAGCAAACAGAGTAAAAATTAAAATAAACTGGAAAGTCCTGTGCGAGGCCAAAAGGCTCCTATCTCAGCATGATGCTGCGACATTTAATAATAAATGTCGCAGCGCTGGTATTCTAATAGGGCCTGCAGTGATATCACGGACAAAAAGATACATATACATAAATACTAAATAAAAGCATTTTTTTCTATTCTATTGTTTAAGAAGATTGTCAATATTCCAAGCAAACCATTTCTCTTACTGTACATGAACAGACAAAGCGATAACAAATATCAAAACCACAATGAACTCTTATAAAAATATGGTGTTTTTATATAAAAGGGAGATAATACAAACAAGATAAATGTGTTTTCTATTCAGTTTGTTTGGGCACTCCATCAGAGCCCAAGATAAGCATTCTTCATACGATATTATGAATACGGAACGGTCTTGTGGTCCATTGGTCATTGTAATGGATGCGCATCGTATTATGGTGAATAGGAACGGATAGATTTGATTCTACGGGCCCAGGGGTTTAGTCCTGTAAGTTTGAGCAACGCTAATGATGTTTGCTAATGAATATCTTGAAACAGTTTCATTTGAGTGTGGAATTAAATCGCTCATAGATATTTTTCGAAGAATTAACCCTAAAGTTGTGTAAATAAATTCATCACCACTGCTCTCAAAACGGTGAAGGAAAACATCGTGAGGAAACCGGCTTGTCCTAGAACCAAAAATTTGAAGACATGTGACATCTACCAACCCGTACTGGGCCCGTGTGGGCCCACCCCCTCTCGACCAAAGGAAATGGGCTGTAATGCCGCAGACACAGGACTGTGTCCCAGCATTGCGATCATTAGGCTGATTATAAGCCTAAATTCATCGATATTCTAAGTTCCGGTTTTTAAATATTTGTATTTATTACTTTGAACGCCATTGTATACCACATACAAACGTTGTTCCTAACGATAGTCATAGTCAATATTATAATTATTTTATAATACGAGCTGACCCGAAAGACGTTGTCCTGTCTAAAAATAAATAAAAAAAAGGACTTCCAGTTTTTCTAATTTGCAAGGTATAATTATAGATAGGTAAGGTTAAAATTTTTCTTTCCCTAAAAAAATATTCCGACTATTACAAACTTTTTAAAACCAAATAAAGTCAAATTAGTCAAGCTGTTCTCAAGTGATGCGCTTACCAACGAACAGCATTTCATAATTTTTATTTACCAGGTATTTTCGTCGAAGTTCAGATCTTGAGAAGTGACAAGCAAATATCGAACTACGCAGTTTGTGGTGACATTGTCCTCCGGTACCAGGTAATAGATCTGATTACCATACCTAATACCTGATTGTAAACATAAAATAATTAAAAAAACGTATTTTATTAAATTAAAAGATCATCTTTCAGAACATTAATATTATAAGGCCGGCACGGGAGAACGGAAAATCTCAGAAGCCTAACCATAGATCCTGCTGAGGTTGGCCATTTGATCTCCTGTCAAAGTTATGGCTTTGGGGCTGCCCAGAGCAACTGTCATAAGTATTAGTGACTGCTCTCATTCAAGATATGATTGCGGAAAGGGCGTCGGTAACCCTTGGTCATCTTGTCTGTGGCACATTCATTTGTGAAGGCGCAAACTGTTTGTAGGTACAAGATGTTAAATTTAATGTACTGACAGGTATTAGGATGAAGTGTAATTAAATAGCATTCAAGAGTACTTATATGTACCACACATACTGGGCAGTCCACCTACTATGACTCTGCAGACTAGCTATTATTTTTACTAAGGAACTGTTTTTTATAGTTATAAGTTAATACCGATGAGACTGTTACTTATAAGTTCATACCGATGCGATAAGTTAAATTCAGGTGTGTTTATTTGATTGTGAATTAAGTTTATAATGGTATATTTGTACTTAACTATCGCGTAAGGGCAACCTGAAAACTGCCGGGGTTGCGGGAAAGTCCGAAAGGGATACCGTGGCCCCTAGCAACGTACAGGTATCTGAAGGAACACGGGTGGGTTTTAGTCAGTAAGAGTCAGACACGCCCTCCCGAGTTAGGTTAGTAGTAGTAGGTTAAAAAAAAGGGCAACCTGTAAAGATAGATTGAAGGTGTAATCTATTAAATAAATAAAAAAAATATTCAAGATATGACGGCGAAAAATGCAACTGTCTTCACTGTGATACATTTGCGATGTCTCGGCACAAGTAGTGAAGTTCTATGTACCAACAAATATCAAAGATGGAACAAAAGTATTTGAAATAAGACTTATTTCAAACACTGTAGCACAGAAAGCTTTGCCCGTAAATTATTCCATCTTTGAAATATCTCCTGACCTATAACAATGTGGCGACGTTGGTCTCCAGAGTGTGGTAAACTGGTCTAATGTGCCAAGTAATTGTCAACTTAATTGGCATAATGATAGTTCGTGTTACGCAGAATATGTGCCAGTTAGTGCAACTAATTGGCTGCCATGAACGTCGTTAGCGCATGATAGAGGACTTTGACGTTAGAAGATATTTTAGAAGACGTAAGTAATGGCGGACATTTTGAATTTCAAGTACTTGTGAAGTTGATTTATGTTTGTGCCCGTATGCATTTGAGTTGGTTTAAAATATGTGTAGATATGACAATGATAGAGAGTATAATTTTAGCTTAAGTGTCCAACAGTGGACGTTTAGAAGCTGATTTAATAATGACGAGTAAGAGAGCCACATTTTCGTGGGGTTATAGTATGAAAATTAAATGTCACAAACTAAATTCAATTATTCGTCAAGTTGGTGATTGTTAAGAAGATTGGCTTGGCAGTTTATTAGATTTCATTTTATCAGTGAAAAAGTAATCATGTTTCTGGTGCTACTTTATATATGTTGGAACTTCTTCACACAAATGAAAAAAATATTTTTACTAAAGTTCAAGTGCGTAAATGCGGCACATTTTGCTTTGCCGCCTGCGTAGCTGTGACGTAGGTAGTCAGTAGATAATGACGACAATTTAAAATGTTCAATTTCATTCCGCGGCTATCTGATCTTACCCAGGAAAATTATCTGAATATTTTCAACGTAAAGTGTTACAAATATATGAAAATGTGCAATTCACAATTCGTTTATCTGATCTGTATAAATTAAAACAAATATTGTAACAACTCTGTTATCTCGGATTTCATTCGCACGTTAGCGGAAAAAAAAATCGAAATCATAAAGAAAGAAAGAAGAAAAAATAAAGAGAAAGAAAAGAAAGAAGAATTTTTTTTTTTTTTTTTTTTTTTTTTTTTAAAAAAAACATTGCCCCACACTAGGAATTTCTCCTGTGTCGTGGGTGCGTTTACAAACATTTAAACTCACATACACAAACAGCCAGACCCGGAACAACTAATTGTAGGTCATACAAATATTTGTTCCGTGCGGGAATCGAACCCGCGACACGCAGCGCAGCAGTCAATCGCTTAACCACTGCGCCAACCGTGCCGTCAAAACAACAATTATTACAATTATTACAATTATTGTGTTTCTATTCACATGACAAAAGGATAATGCGATCTTGAGACTATTTCTATGTACTGTAATCTTTTAAATAAGTTTGTATTCTCATTATGTATCCTAAACGGGAAGGTATTGGAAGGTTCTAATGCCGGCACGATTAAACATGTGTTCGTGACAACCATACAGAGAGCAGGAGGTTCCTGAGCATCAATCAAATTCACAAATTACTTGACGATATTTTACCTAAATCCTTGTCAACATGTGAATCAATTTTGCTGACTTGATCAACTTTTCGGATAAATCAAAATTCAGGACTAAAAACAGAAAATTTAAATAAATGAAGGTACTTTGTTTTTCGGGGAAGAAAATGTTTTTTGCAATGTGTGTGTTTACTGGACAAGTTTAAGTTTATTTGATGTCTCACAATTTTGTGAAACATTCAAAAGACAAAATTGGGTGATAGAGTATAAAATATTCCGTAAAAGTTTTGTCGCCCGGTGAATTTAGGAAGCCATCTTGAGGAAGACAATTTTACACTTCACTTGGGGACTCATTTACTAGCTATCGTTATATAGGAAACCTAATCTTAAAATGTTATGAAAGGTCATATGATCTAGAAAGATAAGAAAGATAAATATTTTGTGAATAGGTAAATTCTTATTATGTTTCTTGGAAAAAAAGCCTTAGTATTTGACTTAAAGGTACAGTTCCGTAGCCGACCGCAGACGGCAACTGCAGGCGACGTGTCGCCGCGACACGACTGGTTTCTATGAAATACATTCCGTAGCTAGTGAAACATCGTTTTCATAGAAATACATAAGAATACATAGAATCCTGTCGTGTCGCGGCGACACGCAATTGTCGCCTGTGGTCGGCTACGGAATGGTTTACCTCCCTAAGCTATTGTACTTATTTTTGTATAAATAAGGGCAAGACAATAAAATTATTAAAAAAAAAAAAAAACAATATTTCTGCCCTTTTTCACTCGTGACTTTCCGTTGTTTAAGTTAAAGCTAAAATTTTGACCTCTGCTCTGATCGGGGTCATTATGACCCCACCTTGTTTACGGCTTTATTTTTGCGGCTTTTCATAAAATAGTCGTTGTCTAAAGCTTAGTCGTAACTATAATGGATAGCACTAAAAGTGCCATAAAGTCGGGTAAAAATAGTGAGTAGATGACTACGAGTTTCGAGATAAGTATGATGTCATTGTAGGTTTTTATAAACTTTTCTCTGATCTGCCTATATTGGCTCAAATAGTCGTAGTTTAACCTAAAAGACAAATAAAATTGTAACTTAGACTCTTTTGTCCGCATATCATGTTTGTCTTTAGAAAGTTACACATTTTATATCATTTTAAAGTTTTTTGTTAACTTACCAATATCTTTTTCGAATATAATGTTTAAATTATTTCTGTTATCTACTGAAAATCATCTAACTTTTCATCAATATTCAGATGAGCTGCTGAAAATTTCCATTCACAATTCTAATAGCGAAGTGGGCCTCAAAACTGCTTTTCATTGTATAATAAAAGGTTTTATTGTACTCAGATTTCATACTTCGCCAAAATAGGGGAATTCAGAATTAGATCGTCTAGCCTGAAATTCAGCCTGAAATTAACAAAGGCTTTCTATTGTTACCTACCATTTTACTGTTAGCCTCTCTATGCTAATTAGGGCTTATTTATAATGGCCGAATCTATTCAGTATTCTATAAATATATATAAAATCGTAATAAATCTGCTTTTGTATACAAATTATTAGATAAAATATTAGTTTAGGAGGCGTACAAGGTTAGATTGAGATAAATGCTTTTTATGAATTGTTATCTTCTTTATTGTAGTAGTATTCAAATCATGCAAAAACTAGAGCCACAGGGTTTAGATCTATTTACTAGGTCTGCTACTTTACCCTTAGTAAGTAAATCAAACTATTAATCTCAAGTAACGTGTCCAAATGTCTGAAATCGTCATGTCGCACGGCGGTGTTCAGCTTCGAGCACGTAGCAAGCGTAGCGGTGACGTTAGCTCAATCGTAGTCACCACGAAGTAAATATTTTTCTCACTATTCACTATAGTTCACTAAAAGACTTGCGGTAGCTAGTATTGCAGTGTGATGTCAAGGTGAGCTAACGAATTAAATATTTCTTATGTGCAATCAATGTGTAGTGATCATCAGTAATTAGCTACGACGTGGCTAGCGTAGCAGTGACGTCAGATGAAGAGTAGCCATCACTATGTTTTCTTTTTTAACAGTATTTTGGAGGAAGTTTTTTTTTTGTGTTTTTACGTAATTGGTTTTTCTAGCAATGTGTTAAGCAGCATTCTATTGTCTTGTAGTGAAGTGTATGTATTAATTTTGTTGGTGGGACCACCTATAATCACAAAAACTGCTTACCTACTTGAAAGCACAATTCAGCTCTTTCAAACAAAATTCAATCATGCACACAAAATAGAACACAATATACACAGTACACCATTTTCATAATTCTTTACGCTGTCAGTTATAAAGGCAGCGACACATAACTTATGGGACGGGATTGCTTCACCCTCATCAAATATGATATCCTAGTCGACATCAATAGAGGAGTCTTTATGGTAAATATGCTGTGGTATGAATAAAACGCTTTTTTTTATAGCTTTCGGCCATATTTATATTGATGAAAGAAATGTAGAAAGAGATAAAAATATACAAGGCGTATAGCCCCATCCCTTTTTTGCACTGGAACTATGATCACTTTAACACTTCCGTATACGGCGACAGATTTATGTAACTTCTTGCGATATTGTTATTTTTCTACTTATGTGTGGAAGATAGTATTGGGACTTGTCAATAGAATGTTCTTTTGTATTGGGATTTTTATACTGCTTTGTGTGTAGGGTCGAGGGGAAAATGGTTGTCTCGAGTAAAGCAACTCTGAATATGAATCTTTTGGATTGAATAAGATACTCAATGCTAGGATGAGTGGTACAGAAATAAGAAGTTAAGCTTAGTTAATTTTAGATTAAGTTACATATAGTTCTAGTAGCACATTACTTATTTAAAACTTCAATTTTGTTAAGTTGGGTAATATATGGAAGAGGTATCAAATATATTCCACAAATTATTGTGAGTGGCGTTCAATATACAAGTTAATTCCTTTGAGTGTACGAGCGTCAGAACAGTCACTATGTTAACTAACTGAAGTACTAGGGAAGCAGAAGTTGACTGCACGTCGAACGTAAAGAGATTGAGCATTGACTGCGAATCAGTTAGACACTCCATGAAGGCTGTATATTAAATAAAAATGATAGAAGGTTTACCCCACACGTTAATTCCGTCAGCTTATTAAGATATTTATATAAAAAGCTCTCTAATGAGTAAGCAATATTTCGCATTGCTTTTGAGTTTTGCAATTATCGCATAGAGAAAGAATAAATACAATGTGGAGATAACAATACGACAATAAATAAAATAAAATACTGGCTATACCAGCACATAGGAGGAGTATCTTGAAACTGGGATCTACATCGCCACATGCGACCTACGCATCACACTGACGTCACGCAAAATCCTGCATCGCGCAAGCATAGTTTATCGCGCGACTAGCATATATACAACATCCCGACATCAATCGTCGGGCAGTTCCCCACCAGACATGACACCCGTCTGGTCAGAGGATTCTCCCTTTTCTATGGAGGATGACTGAACTTTACGCCCTGTTCCTCATACCTCTTTTAAACCATAAAATATGATAAAAATAAAAAAAATTACCAACAAATTAAATAATAGTGATAGGTCAACAATGGGTTTTTCCGATCTTTAATTAGCTATGGTGACTAAAGTATTGGATATTCTTTGATTTAATTTTTGTATGCAGACTGGGAACGACATTAGATGTATGAAGTTTAAATTATTGTCGTATTGTCGTCCCTACATTCTATATCTTGAATGGTATTTCTGGACCTATCCCTGTTGTATATGTATACAGCTATTCTATTCTGTAAGCCAAACTCGTACTTACATAAATTCATTCTTATTTAACTTTCACTTTTAATTGAGCCCCGTAGCCCGTATACACCGGAAACAAAGTAGCAACAGTCGCGCAACATTATTCCCCGTTACAAGTATATACAAACCGACCGAACTTATCTAGTTTTTAAAATGGTGTAGGTACTCCTTTAGGTGACAAACTCACCATAATTGTATACGAATGCTCCATTTAATTATGGTGTATGTTATTAGTGAATAACGGCCGAACCCAATAACTTTCAATAACCTATCTATCACCAGCTTTAGCATACTGGAGATAGTAAAACCTGACACAATGACAGATATAATTATACTGTCTACCATCAATAGTGATCTGTCTTTCACTGACAATAGGTTATTGGGTTCGGCCGTTAGTCGTTTAGTACCTACCTTTCAAATAAATATAAAAGTTTAAACCTGCTTCCAAAAAACATGTTATTGTAACTAGCTTGGGGGCTTTACTGGGGAGCGAATAAAGTAAACACACATGGCGACAGCAGCACTCACACACTTCACCAAAGTTCATACACAGGGTGTGTTCTTACGCGCCTCAAAGAGATGTCAGCAAGTGAAGGGGTCCGATAGGACCGATGCCTGCCGGGGTTGCGGGAAAGTCCGAAAGGGATACCGTGGCCCTGACGTACAGGCAACTGAAGGAACACGGGTGGGTTTTAGTCAGTAAGAGTCTGACACGCCCTCCTGCTCCACCCAGAGCGGGAGAAGTTATTTGATAATTTACCACCCAAAAAAAAAAAAAGCGTGTGTTCTTACAGAATAGTACTGCTGTACTCAATTCCTCTGTGATCTATTCATTAGTGCGACGTTTGACATGACGTCAGCGTATATTTGCGACGCGTCGTGCCACTTTCCATTGCCAGTATCGTAATCACATTAAGTAGGTTCTTTTGCTTGTGTTGATTAGAAAATAGACATAGGAGTATGCCACTTAGCCAAAGTCGAATTGTTACTCTAAAAATGTGAAAAATGCTTAGTAATTAAAGAGGCCAAAATACAGGATCTTGGCCTCTTTAATTACTAAGCATTTTTCTGATAAGTAGTATCAAATTTCAGTAGTTTTGTATTCATTTAGAATAATATACATTACATAGGCTAACAATTTATTGTGTTTTCAGAAAGTGCTTATGCTACATTGACTTACGTGCTAATTTGACATTAAGTGTAGTATAAACAATCTCCAACTCATTTGAAAGAAACTGAAGAAAAGTTACAAAAGTGCACGAAAATAAAATCACGGAAAAATTGAAAAAGTTCGCACAACATCAACAAAATAGTGTTAACTCTGAGTGACAAACGTAACAGTGTAATAAAATAAAGGCCTTAAGCCCCATTGTAATGTCAGTGAATAGCAACGTCATTGGTGCAAAAATGCAATGGGCCGGTGGGGGGGTGGGGGGCGTTCTGATTGGCTGTCACAGTGATTCATTGCATTCGATAGTTAACTTCCATTAAGAGCGGACGTCTGAGCGCCAAAATGTCGGCAGGTAATTCTATTGTTGTTGTGATACGTAAATGTGTGTATATGTTAAATGTTGTAGAATGATTGGAAATAGCAAATTGGCTTTTTATGTCTTATTAAAGAAAGTTCAAAATTTCTAAATTTTCTATTTACTTTTTCAAACGATCTTTGTCTTTGATTGAAAAATAATCTTTAGACATCGATCATATCTTGTCTTTTTACTGTTATTTATTTGCAATTTGTTGATGTTGACTTGAACAATATTAATTTCATCTTTCAGATCACGAAACTAATAGCAAAATAACAATAGGTAACTATGGGCCTATTTCTATGTTCATGTTGGATTGTATTCCTGGTTTTTTAACAGGCGTTATTCCTCAAGCAGGGTCTGCCGTGGCCATGATAGGAGCGAACCTCCGCTTCGGTTCGGCAGGCGCCACAAACTCCTCGGTGGTCAATAACACGCGGCATTGTCCGCCAGGTGGCGCTGCTAGCGCTGCGGCTTTGCTCGCACTCTCAGGATTGGGAATGTCGGCCAATTTGGCGCTAATGGCTGTGATCCTTAGCAAAAAACAGCTACGGAGGTGAGTTTGGCAAAATAGTTACTACCTACTTAAGAAATACTGGTTGTTTGTGAAGGAAGTGAGATTTTTATCGCAAGTAGGAAAACTATCTATATATTTGTACATCTATCTATCCATTTTTACTATCCAATACTTTTTGTAGTACTTTCACAAAGACCTGAATAAGAATATTTGAATTACATTACAGAACGTAAATCACGATAACTGGCTACATTTGAATACCCATAGCCTCCACAGCAATATTATCAAAATATTGTCGCAAAAAAAAAACAAACATAAATCAAGTCAGAATGCTTTGCAAGAAATAAAGGCTATAAATTAGAGCAACCGTTTCGATACGAAGAATGAGAAAACAGGAAAAAATGAATGTATATCATTATTCAAATGTTTCTTATTTTACGATACTGTGGTCCTTTTACAACCGTTGGTGTAGTATAACATGTTACGACACTCGAAGACGTTACACCGATAACATTAATGTTATTCGCCACATACACATAACAATGTAGGTTTGATATGTATTATTGTTGAGCCAGCGATCGGAGCCACAGATTGGGCACGTCTGTATTCGAGAACACGGAATACTACTTACGGGACCACTGAATCTGCATTTTATATGGCGCCAATCTAATAAGTGTAGGCTGGATTTTATCAAGATCGAACTTGAAAATGACTTTGGAGTTGACGAAATTGGAAGGTTCGTGCGTATTACTCGTAATTAGATAATATCAGGCGTTTTCTGTCAGAAGACCTTCGCTTATTATTTGAATGAACAAGATTTTTTTTAGGAAAACGAACTGTGTAAACTTTCATTAAAAAAGTTCAGTTCGTTTGGTGCGAATAAAAATATGTCCTCCCACAAGATGGACCGATGACCTTACAAAGGCCGCAGGAATCCGCTGGATGCAGGAGGCACAGAATCGGTCGAAGTGGCGGTGCTTGGGGGAGGCCTATGTCCAGTAGTGGACGTCTTTCCGCTGAAATGATGATGATGATGATGACTGGTAATCTTATAAATCACGTAGACACTGTCAATATTTGAAAGTGGTAATGATTTTTTAAGGCCCAGGCCCATTCAATAACTGCTTATAAAAACAAGTCATACTTAAAGTATTTTAGGTCTCCAATACATAACAGGGCAAGCGAACAAAGTTTTGAGTATTCCTAAAAGTTGTAGGTGACACAAAATAAGGTAACATAATAGGCAACAAACATAAACGGTTAACTCAGACTGAAAAGAGCGAAAAAGAATGTTTATATAATTGGTCATCAAAATATGAACATACTGTACTAAAATAGATCTCTAGAGACAGCGGACTTAACTAAAGTACCAACTAGGCTTTGCTTTGGTTTGGGGGTAAGTCGTTCCCGTTATCCAATTTGCTCTGAGTACCTTTATCCTCTAGCTAAAAGAGAAAGCCTCTAGAAAATATGACTTAACACCGGGGGGTTCTCAATTTGCTGCGAAATCAAATTACCGAGTCATTATCAGTAGTAATCCAATAAGACAGGAGCTATTTAAATCGGATTGAATCAATAGGTGTCTTGACAGAATACCTGATAGTAAAAAAAAACTGTTTTTATCTATCTAAGGTTTCGAACTCGCTTGTTACCTAAGCATGACATTGATCGGATTTACATCCGTACATCGTGTGATCAGCTTATTACATGAAAAAAGAGACTACCTCGTTTCAGTCGTTGGTCTAGTGGTCACAAGTGCTGAGCATGAGGTCCCGGGTTCTATTCTCGGGTCGGGAAAAGCGTTATTAGGTTTTCCATCTGGAATTTCACAGCAGCAGCCCGTAGTCTGGATTTGTGCTCGATTGATGGCAATAAGCACGCCCCATATTACAGGGGAGTTAAACATAACTGGCGAAATGTGGGTGTACTATAGGTACAACTTTGCCTAACAATTCGGGGAAATACAGGCGTGATCTTATGAAACAGAGAGAGAAAGTCGCACAGAGGGGTCATAACACTTTTTCGTTACGTGACGATTTCTACCAGCCAACTCCTACCGCAAGTAAAGAAAGAAAAATAGGTTTATTTGTCACAGAAACACGTCGCGTAAAAGAAATTCATTCAAAAAAAAAAAAACCTTTTGCCATTACTATTTAGGAAAAAAGCCTTCTCCCTTGCAGTGGGACCTCTAATAGCTCGTCTTATACGTAAACTAGCGATCCGCCCCTGTTTCACACGGTTTTTACGACTTGAAAAAACATCGAGAATTCTTAATTATATGTAGGTAAGTTTAATATTAATGTGTAATACACATAAACTTTCCGGAATACATCTTCTGAGTGAAGCCGTAACAAAATCCATTGCGTAGCTTAGACGAACAACACTGTCACAGACGCGAAAAGCGACTTTAATTTATTTATATTGTGTATGTATAGATATTGTATATTGCTTTCTGAACACGTGCGTGTAGATAGCAATGTAATATCAATTTGTAGGCAATTTAATAATTATTATTTGCAAATTGGAGCTAGTATTGACGATAGCTAACGTTTTGCATTATACTGTAATATTTTTTATTTATAGAAGTGTGTCTATAATATGTCCCACTGCTAGGCGAAAGCTTTCCTAGTTTCAACCCTTGTTCTGAACAGCTATCTAATTACGTAACACTGTTTCGTTTTAAAAAAAAGAAAAGAAAGAAAGAAGGAAAATACGTTCATTTGCGGTAAACATGACGCACAAACACAAAACGGTTAAAAAACGAACACAAAATAAAAATAGAAACAAGTTTAGAGAAAATATGCGTCACATCCACGCAAAACGACCATCGCTCAGCATAATGCTGCCAGTTCAACAACATTCATTGCGTTATTTACGTTGTTGAGCAGTTTTTTTTTCCAACTTATGAATAATGGATTAGCAATCTGTTTTAAAACGATTCAGATTGTGATTGATCGTGTATTACGCAATTAGGGTACAGAATTTGATATAAGATATTTTTTTTTTATCATTTGATATCTTGGCTGACAGTATCAACCTTTCGGAAAATGGGTTGGTACCATCTAACGGCCAACTCAAGCAACACGCGCGCTCATTGGTCAAATCAAATAGCGCGCGCTTCCCCGGCTTCCTGTTACACACTTCCGTCTCTTTTCACGAAATCACTCCCACAGATTGCAGTAAAGCGGGAGGCAAGATGTTACACATCAAAAATGTATTTAAAAAATCTTGAACATCAAAAAGCGGATTAAAATTTAGACTGCAAGTTTGCTAGTAATTGTCACCTCACAAATTACCCTTGGGCTTTAAAGCCAATTTATTTTTACTAGTAAAGTTTCAAATCAAGCATTATCTTAATTCTAATCTTTGTTTAATTCCATTTCAAGGGATTATGGTTAATTAAGGTTTTAAGATTAAACAATTTGCGAACAAGCTTATCTTATTTATAAAACTAATTTATATCTAAAACCTAACTTATTTTGAGTATTGTAATCAGGTTTAGCTTATCTCTAAATATTATAAAACAAAGTCTCTTTTTGTTTTTGTCTGTGTAGCAGCGTTCTTCTAAACGACGCAACGGATTTTGATGTGGTATTCAGCATTTTTTTTTTTTTTTGTATGGTTGAGCGGGAGGGCGTGTCAGACTCTTACTGACTAAAACCCACCCGTGTTCCTTCAGTTGCCAATAGGTTGCCAGGGGCCACGGTATTCCTTTCGGAATTTCCCGCAACCACGGCAGGCATCGGTCCAATCGGACCCCTTCAGTTGCTGACAACTCTTTGAGGCGCGCGTGGAACACAACGCGCCGTCGACCCGGGCCTGGTTTTTATAGGACGGCGAGCTACCCATTGCTCGCCGTCCGCAAGCCCGCGCCTACGGTGGCCGGGAATCGGCCTGCGATTCCCGACGCCCAGGGCGTCTCCTGCGGCGGCTAGGGGCGTGAGGGCGCTAAATTTGCCTCTTCCTCATGCGTTCCGCCTCCTCCTTTGCGAGCATTACTGCTTCGCAGAAGGAGGTGACGGCCTCCCATGGTTTTCCCCATCATTTAGAGAATATATTCCGGAAGGTTTATGCGAATAAGACATTAACATTAAAGTAACATAATAATAAAGAAATTTCTATGTTTGTCAAGTCGTAAAAACCTTGTGAAACGTGACGCTAGTTTCAAATATAAGAAGTTTATTATATAAGTACATAGTTAATTCCTATCTCTGTGTCGTTTGTGTTTATGCATGTGTGTACAAGTAAAATCGCATCAAAATCCATCATACACTGACAAACGAGTTTCTTCTACACTATCAAGAGATACCTTGGCCTTTTCACTTTCAGAATTCCAAATGGCTTTTCTATGTCTAGTCACGTAGACGTATCCGCGTAGCCTAGTTCAAGACGATTGACACGTCAGTGTAAAAAGTATTTCGGGCGCCACTATTCTTGTCTTACAAGGCAGCCGGGTAGGTGACGTTGTAACTGTGGGTTCCACGTCTGGGGAAGATCGATTTTTAATGTAACTTTTTATAGAAAACATAGTTGATTGTTATCAAACATTTGAGTTTCTTTAAAACGGTGCCTTTGTTACTGCATATGTCTGTAAGCTAAGGTGATCCTTTATCACCAGGTGGACAGCCTGCTCGTTTACCACTCTATGGTATAATTTAAATATCAATAAATCTGTTTAGCCTTTTCCCAACTATGTTGGGGACGCCTTCCCGTCTAACCGGATGCAGCTGAATACCAGTATTTTTATACATAAAACTTGTAAATAAGTAACTAAAATGTTACTAAATAAATGGCATTAGGTAGGCAATTAACAGCTCGATTTGAATCTGATATTAGGTGTCAATTTTCCTTGATAAACAAAACCTAAACACAAATTAATTGAAGGCATACAAATAGAAATGATCCTCTTTGATTAGCAGGGATGAAGGGTATAGTCGACATTGAATGATTCACTTTGATGTTTATACCTATGATTTAATTTGATTGCTTTCCAAATTGAAAGGCAAAACTGAACTGTGTATAGGCTATACACAGTTCATTTTTTGAACAAACGCCGCCATCTTGTTTTTTGAATACACAAAATTAATATTGCACAAACTTTTACTAACAGCATAAACATAAGCAGCCTATGATGTTCCCACGCTGGGAAATAGATCTTCTCTCTGTGAGAGGAAGTGGGCCGTGCCACCGCGCAGGCGCAGTGTGGGTTGGTAGATGTTACATGTCTTCGAATTTTTGGTTGTAGCACATGCTGGTTTTGATGTTTTCACGATGTTTTCCTTCACCGTTTTGAGAGCAGTGGTGATGAAATAATTTACACAGAGTACTTACAGCGCCTGTCTGGGTTCGAAACTACGACCTACAACTCGTATAAGTCGCGATCGTTACCACTAGGCCACCACTGCTCCGATAAGGCCATCACTGTTCCTACTAGGCCACCACTGCTCCGACTAGGTCACCTCACCGCTGCTCCGACAAGGCCACTTCTGCTCCGACTAGGCCACCACTGCTCCGACAAGGCCACTTCTGCTCCGACTAGGCCACCACTGCTCCAACTAGGTCACCACTGGTCCGACTAGGTCACCACTGCTCCGACCGAACAGCGCACCCTGTCGACGTCATTCGGGCGCCAAAAAATCTTCGTAGCTGTGAATTTAGAAACACGTCCGTAGGTACTGTCACAGACATTTTCTTGTAACGACTATGTTACAATGTTACTAAGAACTTATTTTATCAACATTTTAATCTGAGAAACGTTCGTAACATTGTTATTGACATTGTTGTGAGTACACTGACTGGCAAAAGTTTACCAAATGCTGGCTGTAAAATGTGTTGAATGTTAGAGCTAAAAAAGGTTTATATCATGTTTTTCTTAATTAATGTTTTGTGTTAACAGTCTCATTTGTGCTTGGTATTAATTACACTACTGAAATAATTATTTAGTAATTAAAAATATTCCTATTTTGGGAGAGTGAAGAACGTTTATGATTTTTCCATGCTTTCCTTCCAATTTGTTATAATGTCATCTCTTATATATATTATATAGTCCTCCAGACCGTATTTCGGCCACGGTGGCCAATCTCAACGGAGACTAGCCTTCGGCGCGGGAGATATTATAGTGCACAAGTATGTGTGCAGACACAGGTGCACTCTCTCTTCCCTCACTCTCATAGTCCGATGGGACGGCAATCCGACACGACCGGAGAGAGATCAGGTGTAGGACCAACGGCTTAACGTGCTTTCCAAGGCACGGGGGTATCACACCGCCAACTTCCAAACTCCGGGCTGTTACTGAGAAATTCCTAATGGAAAAACCCAATAACACTTTGTCTGACCTGGGAATCGAACCCAGGATCCCACGCTCAGCAGTCGCGCTTGCAACCACGAGACCAACATTTCTCTTTAATAATATTGAAGAAAGATTCCCATTCCACAAGAAAAAAAGTCCAGGAAACTCAAAAACTGTCCCTTATCCTTGATACTTGCGAAAAATACCCCAAACATTCACCTGATGTATTATTTACGTCGAGATTCGAAGGGAAAGTCTTCCCCTGTCCCCCCGGTGTTGCCCCTCCCCAGGGGGTCCCTAAGTGCGTGACACTTTGGATGATTGATAAATCGTTTATCGAAATGTTATACTTGTAACTTGACAGAATGAATTATAAGGTTTATCTGGCTCTCGGGAACGTCTGAAGTAGTCTTTACCTGTAAATGTTTAAGAAATAATAATGTAGGTATTTATATTTGTAATTTGAGATGATAGATCAGTAATTAAAAAGTCGGGTACGGGTTTGAACCTGGCATGTAGTTACTAATAATATTATTATTATTAATTTATTTATTCGGAAATAGTTCATAATTGCTAGTCACAAAAATAATCTTATACAAACTGTGTTGGTACAGATAATATATTAAAAAAGCTAGGTATATAAAAGGCGTGTAGTCATGGAACCTCTTGCTCGAGTGCAGAAAATAATTACAAATCCTATACAACAGTAGACAGACTATTTCGATGCATTTATGTTTTTTTTAAGAATTGGTTATGAATTTCATTGCGCCCTGTATTATTTTCACAGTTTCAAGTTAATTATACTACCATTCATTTTTCGTCGTTTATTTCCACATATTTTACCCTAATCGTTTCTGTGCGTCAGTGTACTTTACTACTACGTATTGCTGGAGTTGTCGATTCATCCACAAATAAATTGAATTCGTGCGAATCGCCTCAAGAAAAACTAATATTTATTAAAATGGTCGAATCGCCCGGATTCGGGCGAGTCACCAATAAGCCAAGCCTTCATGACTCAAGTAATTGCCGAGTCATACTTACTCGGCAATTACTTGAAGGTTTTCTTACAAAGTTAAACTTTATAGCTTCATTGACGAACGGTGAATGAAAACATTGTGGGAAAGAGACCTAAAGTTACAGTAATAGACACGAATTTTTCTATAGTGACAAGTGTTCTTTTTTCTGTGTATGAGAAAAGTTCTTTGCAAATATAGACCTGTAAATGTAAAGTAGCAGGTATTCAGAGTTTCGTATGTACGTATACTTCGGCCGCCGAGAGAATTAGTTCTTGACGCCTGTCAGTTGAGTAAAAAAAAAAAATGTTTACGAATTTATACTTTATTTATTCCTAATCGTGTCCAGAGGTGCATTTATACTTTATTTATTCCTAATCTGAGAGGTGTCAGGAACGCATTCTCTCAGCGGCGTTAGTTTAGTATTGTTAATAGAGTTCACCATTAAATTGACGTTCAATTAGTCTCTCTGTTACCTGGAATAGGTCCATCGCTCTCAGAAACGGTCCATTATTTAACTGAATAGTTGACAATATTGACGTTATATTAAATGTTTTTCATTAGATGACTGCCCCGTTGGTCTCGTCGTCGCAAGCGCGACTGCCGAGCGTGGGGTCCTGGGTTCGATTCCTGGGTCGGGCAAAGTGTTATTGGGTTTTTCCCTTAGGAATTTCTTGTTAACAGCCCAGAGTTTGGAAGTGGGCGGTTTGATACCCCCTTGCCTCGGAAAGCACGTTAAGCCGTTGGCCCTGGGCCTGATCTCACTCCGGTCGTGTCGGGTTGCCGTCCGATCGGACTATGAGAGTGAGAGAAGAGAGAGTGCACCTGCGTCTGCACACACACTTGTGAACTATAATATCTCCCGCGCCTAAGGCTGGTCTCTGCTGAGATTAGTCGCCACGGCTGAAATTCGGTCTGAAGGGCTATTATTTTCATCAGATACATTTGAAATAGAATATACAGTTATTTTGTGTTACAATTTTGGGCGAAATTATGTTTTAGAAACTTTTTAAATTGTTTCATAAATACATAATTGAGCTTGAACAAGTGTAAGGAAATATTATTTAGAGTTGAATTATTGGTTGTTGAGGATTGAGTTCCAGAAGGCTAAGTATCAAAATGTGTTGTTTATTTGATTTATTCATTAACTTTGTCGTAGATGGTCGCACGGTCTGCTGTTCCACCAAGCGGTAGTGGACCTGGCCAGGGCGGCCATCTTGCTGCCCCTCGGCATCGCCGTGTTCCGCTGCCAACCCGTGTATAAGTGCTCTTTGGTCGAAACCGCCTTTTTGCTACTGGTAAGTATTTAATAATAATAAAAAAAATATGCAGACCACATAATCCGTAAAAAAAACACATACATTTAAAATAACGAAATTACAATTAAAATTAAAATTTAAGTCAACATTAAAATCAAAATTAAAATTAAAAACATTTACGCGGCTATTTGTAGCCACCGTTTGTAGGTCTCGGTAGCATACATCCTACCAGCAAGGTCCTTAACTATACTGTGTCTACACGTACCAACCCTGGACATGAATGATGCAATTCTGTTTCTCTGAATGGCATTGAACGCGTTCACCCTCGCCTCCGCACAACACATAACATAACATTGTTGTATTTGACACATATGTTTACTATCTTAGGAATACTCTGGACAAGACACGGTTAACTTTTCAGAAAAATATTTCATACAAATTCTATTCCATTGTTTACCAGACAAGTAGAAAATGATAATCCGTAGAATGTGAAACAGGACCTCACTGTAATTTTAAGTTTCTTGATAGGAATTATTTTCTTATACAATGAAAGTCAAACGAGTTGATGTCGAAAACACCCACTCGTTTTCTACAAAGCAGAGAGCTATCTCTACAAAGCACAAACGAAGTACCTAAGTTTGATTTTGAATGAGGTTTTCCGACGACTTCAAAACAACTTAGAAATAACTTTTCTTCAACCAAAACAACGTTCACAGCACAATGAAAACCAATAGTTTGAATTGCTATTTATTTGTAAACATAGACCTTATTACAGTAATACAATTAGTGCTATAACTATAACAAAATACGGTCTGTTTATATAAATATTTTCCTCCCTACGTGACAGACTTTGGTAAAACGTATGACATGCAATCCAACATGGCGGACTGAACAAGATGAACCTTCACAATCTAAAACCGTTCGAGCGTTACAAATTAAATTCCACATAGGCCACAACCGCACTGGCGATGGCGGTATCAGCTGTTTTTTTGTCCCACTACATTTGTGTCACGCTCAATCTGCGTTTTTGGAAACACTGTACAAAAATTGAAGCTAAAAATTCAAATAGTGTGATCTAGGACTTACGTATGTAGTGTATTCGTGCCCTGTAGATTAGAGTTGAAAAATTGAGGTTCGGTGTAGTGCTAGACGAATGGAAATTGCAATACTGGAATTAGAATTATACTTAGGGACAGTTTTACCACCGCACTACTCAACACAAATACAAAAGTATAATAAATAAATAATTAATAAAATCAAAAACCTAAAAATATGGTGTAACTTTTGTTTGTCCCCCGCCTGCAAAACCATAAAATTCTATAGACTTGCTATGCTTGTTTTTCTCTTTTCAGTTATGTGATTTTGCAGTCGAGTTTTTGATTTTTTAATTATTTATTTTATTTTAGAGTCCCGAGTCCCGGCACACTCTTATGAAAAACTGGTCCGACACAAACATGGCCCATTGTTACGCTAGCAAAAACTTTTTAAACCAATTTATTATTTCTAATTAAATGTAAACATATAACTTAAATCTATTTTTGTAATTCCCTTTTAATTCCCTTTATTTTGATACTCTACTCGATAGGTTTGGTATTTTTTTTATTAACGTATTACTATTTCGCGCTAAAAATCCGCCATTTTTTTTTCTCTCTAGAACCTATCGAAGGACACTTGGGTTTTTAAGACGAATATAACGATAGGTTTGGAAGATTCGAGGTTATAAAGAAATTTCCAAACAAATATATGTACATACATACAAGATACGCGCGAAATACATAACACTTCCTTGGCAGTCAGGTAGAAAAAATATCCAAAGGTATTGATAATAACCATGTTATTGTATTGTAACATAATAATGTTAAGGACTAATGGTAATAGTAACATCGATAAATGTTACACTCATTCATAAACCTTTTTACCATGGCAGAAATTCCACGAAACGTAACATTAAAAAAAGAGTATGTAACTCTTTTTTTAATGTTACGTTTCGCTATAAGCGGATCCGTAGTAATACAAAAACGGAACACGTATGCCTTTTTTATCAAAGTGACATTTTTAGCTGAGTCTGACGTTTAAAACCTTTCTGGATACAGTGGTACAATTTTATCCAAAAAAAGACCCGGAATGAGAATCCATTAGAATCAATAATGTATACGTCCACATTTGGAATGGCCCATTCTCATTGGCTGGTAGCATTTGCGTAAATGTTTGCAAATGATTATCTGGATTAACGGCCTATACGGCTATAAATTGACCATTCGGCCATATGGCCCCATTATCTTATATGAGCCATTGACTGTTCATTGACCCATAACTTTTTATCTTTGTGAATGTCACCGTTTATGTTATCAGTTATATGAATTATAGTGGAATTAGCAGTCTGGGGTCCTTTGCCTATTATTTGCAGTGGTGTAGCTGTGAACAGAAATTTTCAATCTCTGAGTAATTAATTCAACGTATGAAATGGTGAATGGAAATTACTGACATAGACCATTCAATTCAGAAGTTTGAATGCTTGCTTCTAGTTAGTCAATAGAGCAGTTATTTGCGAAAACATATCTATACAATTTTAATGGTATTTTTATAGAACGATTTTTTTTTTGGTGTGAACGAAAACTGTCTTTGTCAACAATCACCTTTAGAAGTCACAGTCGCAGTGCCTTTGTTGGAATCAAAATGAGACTGAACTTAAGTATCATCAAACTCCGATGAGCATCAATGGAATGCAAAAAGTAACAGAACTTCACTGACAAAAGTACGATTGTTTGAAACTGGAGGCAGTTGGCACATAAAAGTGATTTATCGGCACTTAAGTTTAGTAGGGACGAACGAGAAAAGTGCCAAGAATAATCTTCGATGCTTAATTTTGATAGTATCTTATAAGTTCGGAATAGTTCGAGTGTTTGTAGACGAATATGTCTGGAGGCTGGAATTATGACGTAGATTAGGAAAATAATGCTTGAACTAGGGTGGAGAGATATTTGAGCAATTTTTAGATTTGTTTGTTTTGCCATTAATGTCTTTTTTAGTCCATAATTGGCCTGTTGGTGATAGGTGCGTATAAACACTATTAATAGTTATTATTATCTCCTTTATTTAACTATATACATATAAATTATATTTTTAAATATTAGAATAAAAAATTAAAAACATTTAAAAATATAAAAATAGTGTTCCGCCGGTGTCGGGAGCAGGGTCCAAGCTACCGGTGGTTAGGGCTGCAGAGACAGGAACCTCCTCACAATACGAGCCGTATCGAGGAGTACTGCCTTCTGAATCAGGCCCTTGATCCAACCGCCTAATGAGAGCCTCGAGAGATGTTGGTCGAGGCTTTCGGCCATCAGGCCATTGGCCGTTACGACAATCGGCACAATGATAGCGGAGCACACGTTCCACATGTCGACAACCTCGTGTGCTAAGTCGAGATATTTTATTTGTTTCTCTTTCTCAGCTTTCACGAGGTTCTCGTCATGTGGAATGGTAACATCTACTATCATTGCGCGGCGCGCTAATCGGTCTATCACTACTATATCAGGCTTATTGGCAACAATAGTCCTGTCTGTAATGATAGACCGATCCCAGTACAACGTGACATGGTCATTTTCGAGAACTGGGTCGGGCACTGCCAGTTAATAATAATAGTTATTATTATTAACTAGCTGGCTTGACAAACGTTGTTCTATACAATTATCAATAATTCATACAAAAATCCCAGAGCAAAAAGGATGTTCTATTTTTCCAGAATTCTAACATAATTCGGACTATTGTGTACATTTTCAAAACAAAAAATTGCCAATTTGGTCCAGCCGTTCTCAAGTGATGCACTAACAACGAACAGCATTTTATTTTTATTTAGATTAATAAATTGAAAGGTACTACTTAATGCAACAATATATACAGCAATCTATGTTAATATAAGGCTTTTCATAAAGAATTTTCCCAGTGTATTGAATACTAACGACAAAATTATTATAGGTGACGGTGTCAACAGTGAATATGCTCACAACAGTGCTTAACGACAGTCCAATTTTCCCTGAAAATGAGGAAGAGCAAGCTGATCTATCAGCGCCATTACTAATGGACAGCCCACAGGTAAAATTATGAACCAGTCGTTCCCTTCACGACCCCTGCCGTTACTTTAATTCGCCCGAGGAGAAAATTTCAAAATTGTCAGAGATAAAACAGCTCATTTCCTGTTCTGAATTTTGGCAATTTTAAAGAGGTTTCCCAAATGAAATACTGAGATCATTTAAATATTTTGTGAACCAAAAATCCTAAAGTAAAATTAATATTTTGTTACAGTGCGTCCTTTTCGGAACATTCATGATTTGGTTCGCATCAATAACGATAAATCTTGGGCCCACGTTCTTATCAGGAGCTTTGGCTGCCAGTGCAGGCTCTTACGGGTCTTACGGACCCGCCCCGTCGTGTCCTTTAGTCCGAGGACCCTTCAGGCATTATGTGCTTAACGCTCTGTGGATAGGCGTTAACGCAGTCTGTATTGGATTGACACTTTTCCACTTGAAAAAGCTCCACCGGGATCTCACGAAGGTTTGTATATCATTAATCACACTACATTCAACGAACACCCTCTGAACCCTTTAACAGATGGCATGGAGAGGTTAGTTTCAGGAGAAATAATAATAAAAAATAATGCTTTATTTACATTGTTTGCATCATCTTCCATTCTCACAAAACAAACTTCTCCATGATCTTCATTTGTTTTCGAAGTAATTTGTAACCATGACATGTCATCCACAGCTTTATGAGAAATGGTACTAGCTAGAAGTTGTTTTGAATGACATGTAACAATTTCCGTAGTGTAATGCAGTTCACAGTTGCGAGAGACGCATAACTGGGGCGCTGCAAACTCGTTGAAACTCACGAAGTCATCCGCATAATTCCAAGTCGCTGTACAATATTGTGCATATATCCTAGTCTTACGTTGGCCGGTATAGGAATTTTTGTTGGTACCTTGCCAATATTCCTTGCGGTGTACCGCAAATAAGATTTAAATTTTCGGAATTCGCCCCACTCGGAGTGGACGTTCGCATTTTAGAAGTGCATCGTCCATATAAATTGTAAACAACAAAACCATGCTCAATGCTTGCCGTTGCCAAAGTGCGGTTCAGATTTAAGTATTCGATAAATTTAAATCTTATCGCATGCAGGCTAACGTAGAAGCAGTACGAGTAGCTGGTTTAGTGACCACGCTTGTCAGCATGGCAGGAGACAACAGGAGGATGGATAACCTGCCCAACAGCGTCGGACCCAGGGTAAGGACTGTGATGCATGCTTGTTTCATCTCGTAGTTCTTAGTCATTTATATTTTTAGCTGTTCTGTTTCTTTTCATCAGTCTTGCTATAAGATCTCTTCATTTTCCGCAAACTTATCAAATAAACTGATCCTACTCTCCTTCAAAAAATCTCGATATAAGTACGTCTATTTAATTAGTATCTTCCCTCCACTGATCTCCGTTTCTATTTACTAAACCATCAAGGCTATCTAAATAGGGCTTCTAAATTACTCCGGAGTGACGTCCACAGACGTTCCCTTCTGAATTGGCTTTTGTTTCTAAATTATTTGATTTCACTAGGCACAATTGGTTGATTTTATTTTCGGCATCAAAATTTTATCATCTATAAAATCCGGGCTTTATTGCAATATTTTGAGAGTCAGATTTGATGTTTTCTAAAATTACTTATTTTTTCTTAGACAGTGGATGGCACTCTATCAGACGGTCACTGCCGTCCATCAGGCAGTAACAACCTGCCTCTGGGTGGCGGTCGTCGTCTCCGAGGCTACTTGGCGCGGGTGGAGCGAGAGGGCGTCCGCCGTGTGCGCATGTTCCTTGTCATCACGGCTGCTTATGTACTGTTCTGGGGGCCTCTGTTCCTCATCACCTTGCTGCATCATCCGGCTCTTACGTCACATATAGCTTATGAAGTAAGGATTACTATTCTGTCATAATATGTTAAAGTTTATATGAACATAGATGTTAAATGACATAAAGATATATCGTTAGTAATGACTAATGATATATTTTTATATCATTAGATATAGGTAATGAATGCATATTTTACAGTGAACTTACCCGAAAGATACAAGCAGGTTTGAGCGTGCATTTTTTTCCAGATGTATTTCCAAATCACTCTACATATCTCGTACGTGCACGCGGCAGTCAATCCGCTGCTGTTCATGGCTTTGCATCGAGCCTTACGAAGAGCGACTCTGCAGCTGTGCTGCGGGTGCTGCGTGCATTGGAGTCAGTTTGTATTGGCTCTGACCGCCGCTGGTAAGTGGATTTAGAGTGGGAAGTCTGCCTCGAAGGACCATGTTCAGGAATAATCCTAACATTTTTCTTTGTAGCGCAATCGCCATTAGCGCCAGCGTCGTTTTCGCCCGCGGCGGTATCACCGGAGCCTCCCCCCGCGCCACCGCCGCCGATGGCCCCTCCCGCCCCCCCGGCGCCGGCGCACTCCGCGCCTGCGCCTCACACGATGATGGTAATTACTTCTTATATGTAAGTGTTGACACCGTAATACGTGGTTTAACTCAGTCGCACAATCCCGCACGTCAACTCCCTAGACCCCGCGAGTCGTAGTCTAAGATTGCCTGCGAGCTGAATGCATGACGAAGATGAGAAACTTTCTGTCGCATAGTTTCCTCTTCCGTGGTAGTGGCGTCCTAGTCCTAGCTGCCCTACTCATAGTAAAACGAATGAAACATCTCGCTCTCAGAGTTGGGAAGTTGAGGAGTGTGATGCTGAGAGTATGTCGAGTGCGCGTGTGCAGGGAGACGAGGATATGATGGGGGAGGCGTGGAGCGGCAGCGTGCGGCGGGTGCCGCGCTCGCCGAGCCCGCTGCTGCCCGCGATCTGAGCGCGACCGGCCGCGCCGCTCGCGTCGCCGTCGCCGCCCGCGTCGCCCGCTCCGTACGTGCCGCACGCGCCGCATTCACCGCACGTGCCGCACGTTATTCACGTGCCGCACGCGACTTACTCGCCGCGCCCGCCGGCCCGCGCCATCTTGCCCAACATATCCTACATGTGGCCGCTGTAATCGTCCGTTACAAGATTATTCTGTAAATATACGTAAGAACATTGACTTTGATGTCATAAAATTGTACATAAAGCTCTTGAAGTGTCTCTGTCTCAGTAGTCGTGATGCTCTAAAAATATTGATATATAGAAAGGGTATTTATAATTATTACGAAAATATATATAAGATAATTTTAAATATTCGTTAGATTGTTGTACGTGGTAAAATTATAATTTATTTAAATGAAATCTAGGTTTTGAATTGTACATTGTGTAATTTCAATTCTATTCTGTAAGTAAGTCATTAAAGAAAGCTAAATTCTAAATACACGAGTTTGTAGAAAGAATATATTAAAAGGCACTTCCAGATACTTATTCAGTAGTGACCCGAACACAACTAAAGTACCTAAATAATAATATATTTTTGTGAGGATAAGTAGATGATGTGTATTCTCATTAAGTGAAACACCAAGTAGGTAGGAATATAAACATAAAAAAGTAGTTTAGGTAGAGAAAAATAAATGTGTCATTGGGTCGTATTTCTAATTAACGTTTGTATTAATTCTGTAGCTGAAAAAATAACTTGCCAGCAGTATTTGAGAACTGTTTAAAGACTGAATATTTTTTTTTTTTTTGTTTGTTTGATTATTTCATCATGTCTTGGTTTGCTAAAGGCTATTTATAGGTACTTAGTTTTAGAAACAAAAGATACTTTTTTTAAATGTTTATTTTGTAATCCTATTTTAATAACTACTGAGCCAAAGATTTTATTTGTATTGTACAAAACTGTGCCAAATCCAATGTATAAATACCTACTTATGAAACTCATTGTGACATAGATTTTAAGGCAATCAAAATTTGCAACGGGACTAATTTCTTCTTTTTTCTATTGTCCAGGAAAAAGAAAACCTACTTGATATTGTATAAACTCCTTTTAACATAGAAATATTTATGTAAAAGTGTAAAAAAAAGAACTTTGATTTCGAAAGCCCGCTTACACCACCGGTCACTAAATGCGTTCAACGTTAAACGTATTTAAAAAATAATTCTGTTTCTTGCCAGAAACATCCTTTGTAGATATGCCATAGACAGAATGAAAGTTTAAATATACGGTGTTAAATTAAATTTGCCAGCGAAACACCACGGACGTGATGGGTAACGATATCTAAACATGATAAACTAAAAAATAAATTCATTTTATGATTTTTTTTCGAGTCATCAACTGCAGTCTAGTTGAAATATCGGTTTAAACAAGCAGTTTTTTTGTGTGTAAATTCCACAGAAAATTTAAAACTCAAAAGTTAATTATTCAAACTAGGCTGAGAATCAGTACTTTTCGAACGTCAAAATTACATAAGACAGACCCCCAAGACGAAATGGTATCGATTTCAAACACGATAAAACAAAAAAAAAAACTGATTTCTCTACTCATAGGTACTTCAAGTAACAACACTAACTATACCAGCGGTCGTCGACCAAAAAAAAACATCAAATCTTTTTTACATATATTTATTTAGTCGTGTTTAGATATCGATATCGTCACATCTGCGGAGTTTCGCTAGCTAATTGAATTTGACCCTGTATATATGTTTAGCGCTAAAGGCATTTACTCATTTGTGGTGCAAGCGGGCTATAATCTCCGAAATAATCTAGTCAAAAGTTTTCTTCGTAGTTGTGTAGTAAAAATGTTTGTTCTGAATAACATTTTCTTTATAGATGTGTATTAAAATTGTGTATAAAACAAAAACTAAAGATTAAAACGTAAATAAAGTCGTCCCGTTTACAATTATTTATAATAATATACATTTTTATTGATAGTTATGTAATATTTATTGTAAATCAGTGTATTAATGATGGTTGTAAAATAAGTAACTATGTTGTAAAATAAAAAGATATATGAACTAACAGAAGATTATAAAATTGTGTTCTTCAAATTATAATAAAACGAAGAAAATAAATTATTAAAAAATAAAGTGATTTATTAAATGTTTTAATTTATTTCTTACTTGTGCTCATTTCACTATCACCGATAATCCTTAAAGAATACAACCAAGCATAACATAAAATACAAAAAACAAACATACTGAAAATAACATTAAAAAGTGTTTGTCTGTGTCAGCTCCGACGCACGACTGGTGTTTACTCCTTAATACGATTGTCTTTGAATATGCAAAAGGCAAAGAGGGTAAATAAACGCAAACCTGATTTCGCGTAAAGAAATAACTGTTCCCTACATTTATGTTCGCAAAACTCGTCAAAATGTCGGGAGTACCTAGCTGTTTTTTTTTTGCGATTTCAGATTAGGTTCCATAGTAAAAGTTGTTTATAATAATGAGTAAAATCACGTGTTTAAGTATTGGTCACTAATTACCAGTCACCCTATGTAAGCTATCATACCATACCACTTAGTGCATGAGTGCTCACGGAAAAAAATCTGGTATAAGCAGTTTTTTGATTAACGCGCGGGCGGACCCAAATGACGTCATGTTATGGTAATGCTTGTGTTATCGAAAAAACATTATGGGGAGGTAGGGTAGTTGTATTTTTCATAATTTATTAACATAAAATAGTGTATCTTTATGTTAAAAAGATAAAAACATATTATTTTTTCTTTTTTTCTGTAAATTGGACCCCCCTGATTTCACATTAAAAATATTACGAGGCAAAACTGTACTTATATTTTTTTATGTTTTAACTTATATCATAACGATTCCAACGATATAAGTTTTATACATACATATACCTCCAGCTCCCATACAAAACTTTAGAGATATCGGCATTTTAATCTCAAGATATCGGGTTACGGGACCACCTAGAAGTTGCGCACCAGAGGATGCGTTAATTCGCGAAAATGGCCGACCAGCGGACGGGTCATGAACACACGATGGTCGGTCAAAAAAGAAATTTCAGTTTCGTACTGGTCAGAAGAAAGACCACAAAGTGCGCCTAAAGAAGTTTTCACTTCAAAAAAGGAAATTCTACAAAGAACACGCGGTGACCTACACACTTTTTACATCTTATTCCGCCATGATTCCAAATCAATCAATTATAAGAATGAAAGCAATTCAACTTTGAGAAAGAACTCCGAATAAAAATCACGCTGTAGGCAAATTTAACTGAATACGAATGGAGGCAAAAAAAAACCTTATTTACACTTATGTAAGGAAGTGAATGTTGGGTTTGGCAAAAGAGGCAAGGAAGTAGAATAAATGCTGTGATTTCCACAGAATTTATTCTATTTTCGTGCCTTGCAAAGCATGTGTGGTGTAACTAGGGTTGCCAGGTGTCCGGCCAAATATATACAAGTCCGACTTGTCCGGCTTTTGTTCTGCTTTTGGACAACCCCACCCCGCCAAAAGATCCCGAACGAAAGCGCGCGCGATCGACTCACATGACTCGCGATAGTAAGAAAAAAGTGTGATTTATAATAATATATAATGAAGAGTAGAGTAAGTCTTAAATGAATAACAGTAATAAATACACAAATAAAAGCATGTTTTTTTCTCTTTTCAAAATCAGTGTTTTTTGGAAAAATGTCCAGCTAAATATGAATCTGTGTCCGGCTTTTCTATTTTTGTGCCTGGCAACCCTAGATGTAACCATAGATTTTCGAGGTGTAACTATGAATGATAGGCTGGGGAATGATGTGATGGCAACAGTACGGTTTAAAAGAAGATGTAGTCACAAAAATTGAAAACAGTATGAAAGGCGACTAACACAAGGCAGATGGGAATGGAAACACCGGAATGGGACGCCCTAGAAGTACATAATTATAGTGACCTTATTGGTGATGTTCGTCAGAAAAGTCAGGTGCGTAGTACTCGCAACCAGCGTGCGTGTATGACCAGATGTATGAACTTAAACGAAGCAAAAGGAGTATGTAAGGATCGTAGCAGGTGGCGTTCTGTAGTTTATGCCCACCCCATGGGAAGGCGGCTTGATGTAATTTTCTTATTCATACGTATTTTGTTGAAGGTAAAATGTACGCTGAATAAAATTGGAATGCTGACTGGGGAAAAAAAAACTATTTAGTCCGTCATTTATATAATAAAAAAATATTAGACACGTATATTTTGCTTTATCATATTAATAAAATGGTTTAGATAAGACGCATTAAAGTTGGGGAGTGACGTCATGCCACATTTTAACTCAATCTATTGCCGTAATCAAAAGATTACGTAAAAAAAGAAAAAAATAAGTTTCCAATATTTTAATAATCTTCCTGACGGACAAAAACAATTTCTCAGCCAACATCCCTATTGTTTGACAAATCTCCTAGTCTAACCAACAATCATTTGACATGGTCTCCGCAAAATATTGTCGCGTCATGAAGGATAACAAAATATAGCGTCTCGAGAATTGTTGCCAGAATGATTTATTTCTTACATCTATTTTAAGGGTACGCTAGTCGGTCATTCTTCCATACAAATGTCTGGAATGGTGATTACTCGTCTGTTTGACAGTGTACGTTCAAAACTAAATATTATATCAATTTGTCTTGTCATTACCTTGCCCTGTATGGAAGCAGAATTGGAAAAAGAAATTGGTTTGGAAGTTATGAGCGTCGAAACTTCCATATTTTAACACTAATTTTAACTCGTCTTTGGACGTAAATAAATAACTTATGTACTTAAGAAAATGACAAAATAGAAACCGTACAGGGATAGATAATTTATTCAATAGTTCAAATCATTTTATTTTGAGTAAATACATTCAGTTTTTTTCATAATATCTATACGCCCAAAAGTCTGTTCATGAAATTTTACGCGCATGTTTTTGTTATAAATCATCGTCTATTTCACTAAATAAATGAATAAATATATAAATAAATAAAAAGTAGATAAATAAATACTAAATAAATAAAACTAAATAAGTAAATAATTAGCATGCATATTAGTTACGCCCACCAACGAGTTCGAGCCGTTGGCTAGTGTACTCTTAACATCTCGCTTATTTTTCTAAAAGGGGAGTTCAGTTCTAGTAGGAAAGTATTAGGTATTATTAAAGTATTATTATTACCGCAGATTAGTACAGATGGGACACTCCGCAAAATCAATTAAATAAAAAGTGACTCTTGCTACGACACAATAAAGTCCAATTAGAGGTCGCGCAACGCTAATTACCTACAGTTATATTCACCTAGAAGTTGTCTCTCTTTCTATCGCATAACTCTACGCCCACTGAATTCGAGCCTACCGCGTACTTACTTGTAGCTTCATACCTAAAATGCGGAGTGAACAATCTGTATTCATTTGTGGTATTACTAAGACGGGCTAGTGCCCGCAACTCCACGTCATAGTGCGTATTTTGCGATAATATAGGTTTTCTTCAATCATCATTTCCACGAAACAGATCATTATAAATGAATAGTATTTATGATAAGCCATGTGAGTGTTAGTTAATTACGACACTATTATTCTGTGGTCTACATTCAACGTTTTAGTTCACTCACTAGCCCGATAATTAACACTGTCTGACCTGAGAATCTAAATTAGAAACTCAGGCCAAGTCAATCTATAAATAAGCATCACTTTATTCAGACTTTTCTCGATAGAATATTTTTCAAACTGGTTTTATTTTCGATATTTCACCTTAAGATTGTGAGAACCGTTAGTTTATAATCGATCAGTATTATTTCCGTTAGTTAAATAAGTTCTGCCTAAAAAAAATAGAATTGGGTGAAATGGTTTAGGTTAGAACTGTAATCAACCGCGCTACTTCCAAGTTGCTCGCAGCTTGGCAGGTTATTTATTATAAACGCAAAGTGCGTTACGTCACAACCAAGTTTTCACAATTTGTTGGTTTCCCATAGATAGATTTTAAACTATCAAAAATAATACGTTAAATTGTAAACGGTTAATTGATTACAAGTTTTAATTTATTTTAATTTAATTGGTTTAAGTTTTAATAGTTCACAAGTTTTCCACAGTTTATAATCTAACGGAAATAATACCGATAGATTATAAACTAACGAAGTTCATAAAGGTACTATTCCGTACCCGATTGCAGGCAGCAACTGCACGCGACGTGTCGCGGCATAATGTCGCGGCGACACGTCGTGGAGTCATGATCCCGAACTAGACCGCAGGCGGCAGCAGCCCGTATTCCAGTCGATAGATAGAACATAAAAAACGTGTTATCGCTCGAGCGTTGGCAGCGCTACTGGTCTGTGGTCGCTGTGCTAACGACGTTTCGCTAGCTACGGAAGGTATTTCATAGAAATTCACAGAAACCAGTCGTGTCGCGGCGACACGTCGCCTGCAGTTGCCTCCTGCGGTCGGGTACGGAATTGTACCTTTATTATACGGTGACAGGTACAAAGTTTATTGTATACAAGACTGTAAAATTGCGTTACCACATCTGAGGGGCAATAGGGATGATACCTGGGTCAAAAAAAAGAAATTCTATTTAGTCCGTCAATTAGATAACAAAAAAATATTAGACTCGTATTTTTTGCTTTATCATACTAATAAAAAATTACTTAGATAAAACGCATTAAAGTTGGGGAGTGGGGGTTGATACGTCACAAGTAAGTATAAAATCTACATACTCGTGACATAATGGCACATTTTAACTCGATGTATCGCTGTAATATTTTGATAACGTAAAACGAAAAAAAATTCGTGTACGTTATTTTTTCATAATCTACATAACGGACTAAAAACATTTATTTAGTCATCATCCCTATTTCCGTATTTTTTAAGAACGATCGCAGTCAAATCTTATTCGTAATCTTTCAAAAATATGTACAATCAATTTGCCAACATTTTGGACAAGTTTGACAGATCGCGACTAGAATGTGAACGTTTTTTAAGTACGAGAATTGGCCTTCTGGACATTTTGCTAACAAGACGTGTGACAGTTAGACATTGTTGACATCTTAGTTTGAACCTCAGTGTTAAGCCCACGTGAAGCAAGTTTCTTGCCAGTGGCATACAATAAAATTGAAGCAACAAATGACTTCGACATCGTCTCATAACTGTTTAGCTCATGTCATGCTGAGCGATGGCCGTTTTGCGTGAATGTGACGCATATTTTCCCTAAACTTGTTTCTTTTTTTAATTTTGTGTTCTTTTTTTGCGTCATGATTACCGCAAATAAATGTATTTTCTTTCTTTTCTTTCTTTTTAGACGGTTTAACTTTTTCTGTTGCTTCAACTTATGGCATGCCACAGATAATTAAAAGGCACCGTTTAAATCAGGCTTTAATTCACTGAGCGTTCTCGACAAAAGTTGTAAAGCAATTACGAGATCAACTATACCTACATACCTATTCATCTGAAGGGGTGCGCGTCCCATCCCTCGCGGTCGAGTGGAACTCCTAGCAAAGGGTTATGACCCTGACCGATATACCGACCAATTAATGTTCGAGTGACACGCTCCTGCCATAAATAAGGACTGTGTTTGCGAGATATCATTTCATGAAGGTATAGTCTGGTTGGTGAACCTGTACCAGCAATTCTGCAGGATTCATGAAATATCTCATTGAAAGGTTATGTCAGTAAAGACTAAAAGTTGATGTTCAAACAGTAGGTATATTAATAGACGATAAGACCGCCGTTGTGCCCTGAATATTAATGGTTATGTAAATGAGCTTTGTAAAATTTTGTTATACTTTACAACAAAGCATATTTTATCTATTATACCGATGGATAATGGGCATTATTGACTAACCGTCATGCGCATAACATAATCAGCCTATAATGTTCCCACTGCTCAGACGCAAGCCTCGAGAGGGAGTGGGCTGTAATCAACCACACGGGTCAAGTGCTGGCTGGTTGATGTCACAAGTCTTCGAATTTTTTTTCTAAGACATGCCGGTTTCCTCTCGATGTTTTCCTTCGCCGTTTTGAGAGCAGTGGTGATAATATTATTTACACAAAGTAAACCGCCTGCCTGGGTTTGAACCCACGACCCGTAAGTTGGGCGTTGGGCTGACCCCTGGGCCACCACAAGAGATAAATTGGGTTCAAAAGTTGGTCTATTGAATTCTGTATGGTAGGCAAATAAAAATACAACGAAAAATCGTACGAATATTGGGCACGAGATAGTCTTAGTTCCTAGAGTCTATGATGATTTACTTGTGTTTAACACAAGACCTAAGTGCCTCTTCATTGTCCTAACCACAGGCTCTTTGTGATAGTAGCAGAGATAACTCGGTTTATACCCACACGTTCCTATTTCGGGGACTTAGAACATGTTATAAGTCCTGAAGGTCTTAAGGTCATATTTCGACATTATACGTATACAAAATGGATTTTTTTGACCGGTTATGGATGTTCTATCTATGTTCTATGTTAGGGGGTTTGGTTTCCGCACTTAGTCCGTCAGGTGGACCATTGTGCGTGGGCCATAGCGGCCGTTCGGTGGTTATTCCAACCAGCCCACCTCCCTCCGGTTATGGATTCTAAGACTGTTTTCCTGTAGCTACAAAGCTCTTACTGTCCCATCCACATAGAATCCCGTTTATATCGTGTGGCTCTCGCATGTCGTGGTTTTAATACAGGGAGCAAACTTGTTTGACTAAGCGTACCGATTAACCAAGACGAAAAGAGGACGATTTTGATTTCAGGAATTAATAATTGGTAAGAGCTTGAGATTTGATAATAGGAATGAAGGAATTTCCAATTTGTAAGAGAATTTAATATAAGTGGATACATAAATTGTACCTATACTCCATTGGTTTAGGTAGATAAATAAAGATAAACAAAAAAACCACGTGACGAGAGAGCTGTCAAGTAACCGACTAAAAGTAATAACTGTCACTTCAGTTGTCATGCTACGTCACAGTTGTACTCTTCAATTTAACAACGGCAACGTTATAATTTGTTGACGTTTAGAGAACCTGTCGTTTTGGGCTCTTTACAATAGACAGATTACAAAGTATTATATTCTTATTATAAATGTAACAACAAAAATGTGCTCAAGCAGTTACATCTACGAAGAGTAGTTTAAGAATAAATAATACAGTTTAGCATACACTAAAGAAAAAGATAAAGTACTATAATAGCAAGTAATAGAAGAGAAAACTATCGTAAAAATCGAATATAAATTCAATTTAGTTATAAAGTATTTTTAAACAAGGAACTGTCATCTATAAAAACCCTGTTTACGATTTGTTTATCTTTATTTAATTACCTAAGCCAATGGAGTATAAATGGAGTAGAAATTAAATATCGCAGGAATAAAATATGTGAAAATTACAAATAAATAAAGCTTTCTATTTTGAATCATGTTTTGATTGAAGTATTTGAATCAAAACATGATACAGAAAAATAACAAAACAATCTTATTCAAATATTACGAGTATAATGTTTTGTCTGCCTGTCAAAACATGAAAAGATCGGTTTTATTTACTGAATAAATAAAATTACATCAACGTTCACAGACATATCACTCCAAAAATATCATTTTCTGCTTCAATAATGTAATATTATTTTCTGCAAAAAATTTATATAATAGACGAAACGAGTGTTTTTTTCAGTTACAAAACCGATTAAAAATACCTTATATGTGCGTGGCGTGGTAATAAAACATAACTGAACTCTTATCTATCTATACATATATATGTATATACATACGTACATATAAACTACATACAAATAAATAAAATTTAAATGTCTGATTGTAATGTAAAAATAACAGCTTTTTTTAATTGCATATGTACGTATATTCGGTATTTATAACAAAAAACAATTTCTTATTTTATTGTCTGTCTGTCTGTTTGTTTCGGCTAATCTCCGAAACCGCTAATCTGATTTTTACTGGCAGATAGCTGATATTATAATGGGTGACTAAGGCTAATTTTATTTTAGAAAAAGAGTCAGGGTCCACGTGGGCAAAGCGGCAGGCAGTAATAGTTAGTTCCAAATAAATGAAATGAAAATACTGGTCAGCAGACAGACAAAAACAAAAGTTTTCAATTTTTGTCACTTAGTTGCGGTACCCTAAAAACTGTCTTGGTATCTGATTTCGAGTAATCGATTCGTAAGGTGATTAAGCCAACACCAGCAAAAACCGCGTACGACTAAGTTGGGTCGACCCCAGAATATGTAAGGTCTATCTAGAACCTTGTTTCCAATTGATGTTATTTCCACTTAAACAAACATCAACTTTACTCTTGTGTAAATAGAGTTGATTTTAGACTGACTAGTACTGTAGAAAAAGTCATAAAAAAGTTAAAGTTGTAGCGCAAACTGAACCTTATATGTAAGCTTTACGGTTGTTTTTCTTAAAACTCATGTTTGTTTACATGTTCGGCAAATAAATTGCGAACGCAGATTAGGGAGCTAATTTAATTATCTTGCCCAGTCACCGTTTTATCATCGGTGACATCAATGTATGAAAGGTCCAGACCTCTTAATTAAGGTTTCAGGTTTCGAGATTCATCTAGACAGGTGATCTTAATAAATCTAGATTACTTTTACAAGTCTGTCTAGACTTTTGTTCAACTAGGCCTTTAATATAGTTCTGAAAGTTTTCTTGCGTCGACCGTAGACTCATAGCAGCATACAATGTTTGTGTCTTTGACAAAAAAGAAAAGAATTTATTGATTGTTTATTTAAAAATAGAAATTGAAAAACGAACTCTCTTGATTGTTGCTGCTCACATAGACTAACAAACATTACCTACAGTACAACTATTTTCTAAATGTCCTTCGGCAAACTTCGTGTTTCGTCAGTTATCAGTTGCCCTTTGCACTTGGTGCAAACCGGACGCTCTCAATCGACTTGGAAGTATATAGAGTTGTTAATACTCTTTTAACTTAATGTAATTTATTTAAAAAATGGGAGGAAAGGTATTCGGAAATGCGATGATTGCCGAGGGACATTAAGAAAATAGTTGTACTGTACATAAATTCGTGTCAAAACGGGAAACTTTTTTTAAGTCAAGCAGTTATAATATAATGGCTATAGCAACGATCAGCAGTTACCTTCTTAACTACGCAACAAATTTCGATGCGGTTTTCACCATCATTTAGATAATTTATCCCGGAAGATTGATTTGTATAATACAATTAATATTAAACTGACATTTAGTAAAGAAATCTCGACGTTATGTCAATTTATAACTACCATTCTCTCCAAAGTTTTGCACGATCAGGAAAAATATTATGTTTTTAATGCGGAAGACAAATACTTTCACGATTTTTACTGTAAGATATTGTCGTAATAAACATTTCAGAAGCGTGAAAATATCTCGTTACTCCAAGTTTCAAAAAGAAAAGAAGTAGGTATAGCAATTAATTTTATGGTAATGGCAGAACGGTCCAGAATATATTAATATGTTTAAGATTAATATTAATTTGCTTTCTTCCCTTTATTAATATGGTCTTTTTAATAATGTTTAGGTATTTTTAGGTTGAGAATTTATAACAGCTGTCTAGATATTTTATTGACAGTCCTTTTTTTTTGCAACTGGATTTAGGCTTCCCAGTAACAGTTCGTTTTAAAGGCGGTTAGTTAATCGCAAAATATCGTCAATAGCATACAATGATACCTTCTTATAGTAAACTTTAAAATATCAATAGATAAATAGACGTAGCCCTTGTCTCGCATTTGTCTAGTTGTGTGAAAAAATATTTTTCTCAACTGTTTGAAGTTCGAGTAATATTTTGACAACCTTCTTTGAGATAAATTGAAATTACGATACTGGTCGAATACGTGCGAGCTCCTGGCTGCAATGTTTGTATAAAAATCCTTAACTGTCCTGTTAAGCGGCCGAATAAATTATTATAAAGTTTATCTGTCGTGTTATTTAAAAATGGAACCCATTTTTATATTTCGAAACATGGCAACAAAGGGGGTGCGCCAAAGTTCACCTAAATTTTCAACTCCGATAATTGGAAATCCGAAAATGTTCTTCCTAACATTTTTCATCCTAACAATCACAATTCCTAACTACTCTGTCTCTAATGTTCATAATTCCGAAGCATTCAACTTCATAATGTCAGTAGCAATAAACATCTATTATACTTTTATTTGTTCCCCTATATTTTCTCAACATAACCATCTTTTATACTATTATTCAAAGTCATATCTTTTTTGTTTAGATTTCTTTTTATTCATAATAATCAGTATTATATACATTAATTTTGCGAACTTTATTTTCACATAACATATATAACGTTTAACAATAATAGTACCATGGTACAAGTAGTTAAATACATGTTGTCTTAAACTCATTTCAATTAAATTAGTTTAATATTAGCGGCTATAGCTTTCAAATAATCACTTTTATTGGTGTATTTTGCTTTTAAATTGCTTTTAACCTGCAAAGATATCCATAGGTTAGGTTAGGTTAGAACTGTGACCAACTACGCGCGAGCCGAGCGAGCGAAGCGAGCGGTGCCGCGGCAGCGGCCGGCGAGCGCTACATCGAAATTGGTCGCGAAATTTTTCTAAGTATTTTTAATAGTGCCCCCAAGAAACGAATCGTTGCAAAATCGACTCCACGTAGTCTTGTTTGCCCTACCCCTAGAGTGTTATTTAAAATCGCGAAGGCGCGGAGGGGCGAGGCGGCCCGCGAGCTGAGGAGCAGGTGGTTTTAACGCCCGCCGCCGAGGCTGAGGCTGGCCGGCTGTGCCGGCCAGCAAGCCGAAGCTACGGTGGTGAGCGTTAAACACATCTGCGACGAGCAGCTCGCGTGGGATCGCCGGAGCTCCACAGCGCCGGAGCCGTGACAGAAACAATGCCTGCTGCATGTTGCATGCTGCATGCTTGCTTGCATGCTTGCATGCTGCATGCCTGCTGCATGCATGGTCATGATCATTATGCGTAAACAAATTTATGCTTTAGAATTTGATTAAGTTATGCGTACATACATATAATTAGGATAAACAAAATTATGCCATGTTATATTATCGAACGCTCAAATTAAAATTATAAATATCATCTTCTACCCACATATATTTTTTATAACACTTGGTAAATGTTTCTTTCTGAGTATGAGTGAAAATATTATGGTAATTATGTTTAGGGATAAAAGCGTTATGATAAAAAACAGTAGGAGTTTAAATATATTTACATTAATGATATTATTAATTACAATTTTCGGAAACATGAGTGTTATGAACATCGCCGGTAGCACTACAAATAGTATGAATGAAAACTTTAGGATGAAAAATTTTAGGAAGAGTGATCATTCGGATTACAAATCGTTAGGAAGAACAATTTCGGGTAAAGAACTTTAGTTGAGCCAATATGGACCCCAACAAAGGAGATAACTTATTATAGATTTTATTTATATTTAGATTTGACTTGCAAATATAGCTGTTTAAAGTAAAGAAGAAACAAATTAACATATTAGTTTGAATTTCCGCGCTTTATTTAAGAAAAGTACACACATCAACACGGTCTAGGGATATTTCATACTCAATTAAATAACTCGAAAAGTACTGGCCGCATTGTAATCTATCATACACCGATTTGTTTGTAATTTATCTCAGACTAATTCCAAATTAAAATTTTTGAAAATTCTTTTGTTTCGGTGGCATAAAAATGTCTTGATGTGTAGGAGAGGGAATTTTCATTTGTGCGAAATTTAGAAAACAATACGAATTACGTTTAGTTACAGTTTTTTTTCATTTTTAAACGAAAGATAAAGTTAAAATTGAGGTATTGTAGCCATGCAACGCCAACATTTGACGAGGGCGGAGATGTTACGAGCTGTGGGAATGCTGGAAGCTGGGTCTGTTCAGCGTAATGTTGCTGAAGCCATAGGGACCCACCAAAATGTAATTTCAAGATTGTGGACACGCTATCGTGCCACAGGTGAAGTAGCGGAGAGGCACCGGGGGCCAAATCGCATCACTACCCCCAGACAAGATCGATTTTTGCAAATTACTGCGCGAGCTCAACCAAATGCAACGGCGACTCAATTGGTCCAAAGGCTGCGAGTGGAACACCAAGTGCTTGTGAGTGACCAAACTGTAAGAAGGCGACTGCATGAAAGCAATATACGCTCTCGTAGACCACTCCGGGTCCCACCTTTACGGAGAGGCAATCGTGGACGACGATTAGAATGGGTTCGGAACCACGTGGACTGGGGCCGTGAGCAATGGTCCAATGTGCTGTTCACGGATGAATCCAGGTTCGGCTTCCATCCAGATTCACGAAGGACGCGTGTTTGGCGAGTTCCTGGACGATGGAGCCGTCTTCAGAACCCTCAGGAAGTTCACCCATACCAAGGAGGAACAATTATGGTTTGGGCAGGAATTCGTCTTGGAGGACGGACGGATCTCGTTTGGGTGCGGGGCAATATGACGGCAGAACGATACGTCCAACAGGTGCTGGGGCCCGTAATCTTGCCCCACAGAACACAAATGGGGCAAGATTTCCTGCTCATGCACGACAATGCCCGGGCACACACGGCGAGAACGGTAGCAGCTTGGTTACATACACACAATGTTAGGGCCTTAGACTGGCCTGCTCAATCGCCAGATCTAAATCCCATTGAGCATGCGTGGGATATGCTGCAAAGAAGAGCTCTGAAGGAAGTTCCTGAAAATCTGGCTACAGAAGATCAACTTTTTGCGCACCTCAGAAGGACATGGGACAATATTCCGCAGCAAGATATTGACAACCTTGTTCTGAGCATGCCGAATCGTTGCCGATGTGTTATGAACATCATGGGCGCTTTCTCAGACTACTAACTTCAAGTTTATAAACATAAATTAAATGATTTTTCTATTTTTTTCAGTTTTTACTCATAAATTAAAAGTTAATTCATATACGGTTTCCGTCTATGCTTCATTTTTTTTCCATAAAATCCTGAAATTTTAATCGAAGTACCTTAACCATTATTAAAAAATGGTAGAATATTAAATAACGTATCTTTTAAATATATACATGTCATATAAATAATTAACACCTTGATAGTAATTCGCTTTTTTAAAAATATTCCTAGACCGTGTTGATGTGTGTATTATACAAGCCTTGGCCGCAACTAAGCATTGATGGACTCACGTATGTACCTTCGTCCATTAATTTCCCTGTTGCAGGCCGTGACAGTAATGTACTAAATTCCGTTAATAATAGATCCATTTTATATATCATCGTCTTCGTAAATCGAGGAAAACAGACAGAAATCCAATATTATCCTTATCTCCGTGGCTTTACTTCGAACATTGATTCTATACGTTTGAGAAATTGACACTAGTCCGTAAGTGTATTGGAACGAAAATAGTTTTAACGCGATTCTTGTTTCAAATTCGATTGCTTATGAATTATTTCTTTTTCGTGTGGTTAGTGACTAGCCTGGTGTCAGAGTTTTAAAGCCGCCCATGGACCTCTGACTCGGCTTCACATGCCGTTGAGAAATATCTCTCAGGCAAACCGGTTTCCTCACGATGTTTCCCGTCACCATTTTTGAAGCAAGTGATAATTATACAATACGCACATGAATCCGAAAAGTCTGAGGTGCCTTGGCTTCGAACTCGACACCTATGTCTTAGCAGTCCGACGGTCAGACCACTAGGCTATGCATTTAATAGGAGATAAATTGTCTAGCCGGTCAATATTTGATTATGACCTAAAATAAACTGATTTTCTCTATTCTCTTATGCCCGTTTTCACCGACAAATAATTGACACTTAAATTAATTCCTAAATAAAAGTGCACTGTTGGATTTTCAAATCTCAGCGCTGAGCCTAGCGTTGAAAATCCAACATTGCACTTTTATTTAGGGATTATTTTAAGTGTCAATTATTTGTCGGTGAAAACGGGCATAAGAGAATAGAGAAAATCAGTTTATTTTAGGTCAAGGTACAAATGGGCATAAGAGAAAATTATTTTCGCAGAGAATGCCACATAGCGTCCGCAATTTACCGTCGAATGACGTCACTAAAACATTATTTATGAAAGTGAGTTGGTGTGTTTCCCTAGAGAGCGTTTTTTGTCACAGTAAAGTCAAACCCCGGTACCATCATTTTCATGACGGCCGTCAAAGCCGTTATGTGGCGTGCCTTTTAAAACTTAAGTTTTGTTAGGATGTTTGAATTATTGATGTGTAACATCTTTCCTCTCGCTTTCCCGCAATCTATGCACAGAACACATATACCCTAAAAATCTGTGAGAGTGATTTCGTGAACAGGGACGGAAGTGTGTAACAGCAGGCCCGGAATACGCGCGCTATTTGAATTAACCAATGAGCGCGCGCGGTGATTTGGCCGTCAGTAAACTTGACGACGCCCCGCCCCTTTAAGGTTGTTGATTATTACCAGATGTTACACATCATATGCTCCTACTGTAAGGCTCGCTCGTTTTCTTTTTTTGCTTGACGGTATTGAAATACAATCATTAATTACAATCACACTACTGTTGTCATCAATCTTTGATTCTATCATTAATCAGGTAAATTTTCTTTTTACCTTAATATATCAAGTGCCGCCATGACACTTATAACGAGGAGGGTGCAAAATGAATGGTGCTATACAGGGTGGAGATTAATTTATAAAGGTTTATTATCCTTGGTAATAAAATGTCGCATAAAAAGTAGGCTTGGCAAGTCATTAGAAGGGGGGGCTAGAAATGAGGTAGTATACTACATAGTAACTATTATTATAATGTTTATGACAGCACGAGTAATTGTGTGGCAGTCGGCGATAGTAAGGTCAGAATTTTTACTGTTGTTTTTGATGTTTTTATTATTCAGTGACATAATTTTGCGAGATTAGAGAATGGTATTGCTAGCTAAAATGAAGTATTTTACTGAAGCAATTTCAAATATTTAGAAGCACCGATTTCTCATAGGTACATTTTATTAAGTAAACAGGCTTCCGCCAGCGGCTACGCCCGCGTGATCTCTTTATAAATTATAGCCTATGTTACTGAGTGATAATATAGCATACTACTGGTGTAAGGATTTTTAAAATCGGTCCAGTAGTGTTTGAGGTTATTCATTACAAACAAACAAACCAGTATAGAAACATACAACAAATCAAATCATTTCTCTTTATAATATTAGTTTAGATAACTTCGCTGTCCCAGAACGTGCCGGCGGCTTATTACAAAAGAGGAACCAGTGCATTTTACAAGATATTGTGGACCCTCGCCTTCTACTCCATTTTTTGCCTGTACGTTGCCAGGGGCCACGGTATCCCTTTTGGACGTTCCCTCGATCCCGGCAGGCATCAGTCCTAGCGGAGCCCGTGAGTTGTGCTGACATCTTTTTGAGGCGCGCGTGGAACACAACGCGTCATCGTTGCGAGCTACCCATTGATCACCGTCCGCAAGCCCGCGCCTACGGTGGCTGGGAATAAGCCTGCGAATCCAGACGCCCAGGGCGTCTCTAGGGGTTTGAGAGCGTGAAATTTGCTCCTTCGCGAGCATTACTGCTTTACAGAAGGAGGTGACGGCCTACCATGCCCTCTCGCTCCGTAACATGGCCTGGACCAGGGCCGGACGCGAGAGATCACCGATCGCCTCCCCGAGGACACGGCGATGCCGCCTCCTACCCTTTCCCTTTCTCCTATCCTTTTCCCTTTTAATCAAAGCCCGATAAAACACTCTACTTCTCTTTCCAAGGACCTTTTCATAACTTTTACAACTTAAAAGTGCCACATTAAATTAGAGAATGTTGCTGGACTAAGTGGAACTGGACTGCCACATTTGTCGCATGTTGGAGCATCAATACGCAAAAACCACCACTCAGTGGATCCCAAATAGCAGGAAAGACTACGCGGCAGGCCCAGAAATAAAATGGCGGGGTGAACTGGACTCCTAAAATAATTGGACCGCAATCGCAGTAGACCGGGAAAAGTGGAAAGAAGGAAGGGAGGCCTTTCCCCTGCAGTGCGACAATACAGGCTTATAATAATAATAATGATGGCCCATACAAATAGTCTTTATTAAATTGAGAATAGAGACTACAATCCCTAAAACGAATAGCGACTCCACCGTATATTAGTCTTATAACCACAATACACGGATCACTGGCCAATCAATAAAGACAACCACATGTGTTGTGGATCTGGCTGTTGTCAATGTAAATACACGTGCTATCTGCATGTGTAGCGTGTGTGTCCCACGCACTTAGGCTACAACTATTACATGCTCAAGTTATCAATACCGTGTATAGTCAAAAAAAGTGATTGGTATACAGGCACCTAACTAGTAACTGCTGTGATTGTGCCGAGTAATGTAGTCCTTTATATCGCTCTTATAAGAGTATTTCAAGCGTATAAAGTTATAACGCACATATACAAATAAATATTAGCTGTGTAGTGGAATGATATTTTTATTTTAATCATAATCCCTTGTTTTACGGCTTTTTTTCACTCTATTTTCGAAAAAAAAATTGGTGTGTCAATCTTTGCAATAAAATATTTTTCCCGTAAGTGATTCAGCGTGGTCGAATACTATGCTTGTTGCGTATACTATGCTGAATGAGAGAAAGAGGCGACGTGTGGGTGCAGCGGGGACGTGTATCCACAGATTGTATCCACAAACGTAGACACAATATTTTAGTACTGAATGGTATTAAAAATAATAAAACGTATTTTATTATTTTCACGGAAGATCTTATAATTTAAATTTGGAAGGTGATTAAAAATACTTCCTGTTTACCAAACTGGAAGTTAAACAAGACGTTGCCATATTTTTTTCTTAATTTATAAGAAATTGTAAAACGAAATAAACATGAGAATCGTACATCTTACAAACTGCAACAAAATATAATGTATTTCAAAGCATTTTATATTCGCTACCGACATCATTACGGTGACAGTAACATACTTATCATGTTTCAAGATCATAAGAGTTCTGCAAATGTCAGTAGAAATACGAGCGAGTCGGAAATTAAAGTGCAATTCAATGAGGCTAGCTCGCTTATTCATATCTTGTGTATTCTGTAAAATTTTGCAAATAGAGAGTAGAAAAAGATTTATGTTTTTGTAATCTCTTATTATGGAGTGTAAAAAATGTCTGTTTTTGTCTGGGGTGGTTGTTGCCCGCAGATTGATTGAACTTGCTCAAGAAAATATTTTTACAGCCTGTAAAATCCTTTATACCATTCCCCCTCTAAAAAGCTTATTTTATTCACTGAAAACAGTAAATAAAAATAACTTTTAATCACTATTTTGGTGTTTGAATTTAGAACACACCAATATATTCGACCTTCTCCATTTCAATGCTATACAACCTCCTTGCGAAAAAATACTCGATACAAACTCCTTGTGCAAAGAATATTCGACATACAAACTCCTTGAGCAAGTAACTCCTCGAGATTTGATTGGTCGACATTTTCGACAAGGAGTTTAAGCATTAGAATAAAAACGGTTTTGTGTTCCTTGCTGTCATTAGTAAATTGGCGCTATTTTGAATACTGTAAGTTGTACGAACACAAATTGTTCTAATTTTAATAATAATAATGTGCATTTTAAGTAATTTAACCTTCCTTTTTTCTTCATTAAATGTATATTTTCGCTTAAATCTTTCTTTTTCTCGTAGTCATGGTATAAAGTATATTATGCAACTCCACGAATAGTATATTATGCAATTAGTGAATAAAGGACGGATTTATATCGAGGGCCATGAATCACTAGCGTCGCTCAGGATTCAATCATCATGAATCACTCCCTACGGTCGTGATTCAGTCGTTAGAATCCTTCACTTGCTCGTGATTCATCTATGGCCCTCGCTTTAAATCCGTACTTTATTCACTAATTGCATAATATACTATTCTTAGTGTTCTACTAAGCTTTCAAAATATCCTCCAAAACAGTTACTAACATCACTGGAGTTCTTTAAAACCCTTTGTACGTGCACCACGTCAAATATGTCCTACCACCCTATAAATTAAAGATGTCCTCATGGTTTTATTTTCATTTATTTTAATCATGAAACTGTTTCACAATATACATAGCAGAAGGCGGAAAAGTAGAATCCCAGTGATGAATAACAATAAATTAATGATTTTCTAAAATAGTCAAAGATTCTAATAGTTTCGTTTCATAACACTTTGTATTTATAATACCACATGGAATACATACCTTTCTATATAATTATGCATGCTGACGTAATGACGTGTCATTTCGCGCTGTCGAGGCTATCCGATGCCTGCCGAGCTAAACGGGACTAAACGACACATTAGTTCCACAATATACCACGTACTAGGGATGTAGGCAATATACACAAGGTTACAATAGGGGAGTTCGATGAAGTGGAAGTTATGAAAATTATGCGTGACTTGTAAGATTGAAGGGGACTGCGGTTTTGCTTGCGTCAATGTGTGTTAAAATAGTGTCTTTTTCTTTTGTCTTTGCATGCATAAATAAACGTTAAGACTACTCTCTGTATATGCAATGATGATTTTCATAAATCAAACGTTGATTCAGTAATCGTTTTTTTTTAGAACTGATTATTGATTAAAGTAGATAGTTACAAGTTGAGCAAAAAAGCGTGACCATAATTTTAAACTCTTACGCATCGTTATAATAAATTGAGGAGACTTTAATAGCGAAATCTATCTCGATGTGATCAACAAAGATTTTACTCAATGATATGAAGCATAAATAGGTACATAGGTATAATAACGTGAACGACACTTTTGCGCCATCTCATGTTTCTAGCACGGCGGGCTGTGCTGGCGCCGCTACTGCGGCTGCTGAGATTCAAGTGGCGCAAATACTGTAACCTTATGGGTAACTACAGTTTTGAGCCATTTGGGGTTGAAATGCACACATGGGACCCGAGTGCGCGTCTCCTTTTTAAGGAAATTTCTCACCGACTGGTCGACACTTCACGTGACCAGAGGGCTGGCTCGTTCTTTGGCCAAAGAATTAGCATTGCCATTCAACATGGCAATGCTGCCAGTCTTCTGGGCATGTTTCCGGATACAGCGATGCGGAATAATACTTCGACGCCTAAGTGTCCGTTTGTTCTTTGTATTTATTTGTATACAGTGTGTCCCTGGATAAAGTGCACAAACAGATATGGGTGAAATTAGACCATTATTCATCGACCAAAAAATTTGAAAAAAAAGAAACGTAACAATTATTATCGATTTTTTTAACTTTTTTACTGCCTTTTAAATTCCCTTGTATTAAAAACATAATAATTTTTATTAATAGAAATAAAGTAAAAAGTTTATTTGAAGAAATTTTGAAATTTTCGTCTGATTTTTTCAATCAATTTGTTTTAGAATTTTTTTGTTTCCATTTTTTTTTTCGATGAATAATTGTCTAGTTTCACCCATTTTCGTTTGTGCACTTTATCCAGGGACACACTGTAGTTACTTAGTCATTGTATTTAGTACCTAGTGTAAATAGTTAATTGTGTTAAGTAATAATAATATTCAAAGCTTTGATGAAACTGTCCATCGCATCGATACTATTATCAGGTACCATCTGTTTACGGCAAACAGACAAATACCTATTGTTTCAGGAATGAGTGGAGTAGTGACAGTGATATCAAATTTTATGTAACGATTTTTATGGTACCAAATTGATATTGTTATTGAAAAGGGGTAGTTATTGTAGCCATTTCTCGTTGTAAAATTGATATTTAACGACAATATGCCCATGGGGAGTAACAATGTGTTTTCAATATTTTTAGACGATTGATTTCGCGATACGTTATGAAACCGGTAGATAAATGTACGTAATTGCATGCTCTACAAAACAGTTAAAAGATGCATTTTGTCACCCAATTTATTTGTAGTAGGTAACATGGTACAACAATACCGTGATCAGTGTGATACTCCCTGGCAGCGAAACAGTGGAAATAGATGGCGTGGCAAATTCAAATTCAAATGTCATTTATTCAAACTAGGCTGAGAATCAGCACTTTTCGAACGTCAAAATTATATAAGACAGTCCCCCAAAACGCCCACCCTTCACCACTTCCTAGTGCTGTAGCTGGGAAGAAGAAGTGGCGCAACAAACTCCCCAGCAACAAGAGATTATAGATTATACTCCCCAGCCGCGCCACCACGGTTTTTTAAACTACCTGACATACTGCGGACATAGTAAACACTAAAGAATTGTACCGAAATTGTTCTTTTCCGTACGGTTTAAAGAATTTCGAAAAATTTATTACTTTAGAAATTATAGCCTTGCGTTGGTGGGCCAGAGAGTATGATCTCCTTTAGATACTCCTTTTTGTTCTCGTTCATGTTCATAGTTAGCAATATTTAAAGTGATTTATGTTTCCCATTTTCCCAGGAATCCGCTGGATGCGGGAGGCACAGAATCGGTCGAAGTTGCGGTGCTTGGGGGAGGCCTATGTCCAGCAATGGACGTGTTTCGGCTGAAATGATTATGTTTTCCCATATTCATTGTAATCGCTTCAAACTTTACTTGTGTAAACACTATTATCCACGAAAAATATTCTTAAACACCTTTGATTGAATCACAAAATACTACTATGCTTACAAACCTGACTTTATTTTGCTGATTTCTATACTGACTGCCTCGTTGGTCTAGTGGCCATAATCACTACCGCTAAGCATGAAGTCCTGGGTTCGATTCCTAAGTCAGGAAATGTGTTATTGGGTTTTTTTATCTGGAATTTTTCAGTAGCAGCCCCGAGTCTGGATTTATGCCCGGTTGATTGCAATAGGCTCGCCCACTATTACATGGGACTGGCGAAATGCGGGTGTACTATTATAGGTACACCTCTGCCCAACCCTTCGGGGATTTTGGCACTAAGCTTACATTAAAGTTCCAAATACCAAAGTAATATAATATTCCCTTAACAGATAGAACTTCTCTGTTTATAATTTATCAGCGATAGAGAACACGTAGGCACATTAGCATTCAGTTTGAAACTAGCTGGAGCAATAGTAACGAATCACATTAATATTCATAGATCACACAAATCGTGCTTAGTTACTGAGTTCTAACTTGATATGTACGTGCAGATACGTGCATAAACATGTATTTAGTTAGTGATGAAATTCAACAAAGATTACTTAAAAAGTGATTTTAATAATTCTAGCTTCCGCCAGCGGCTTCGCCCACGTGAAATCTTTTTAACTTATAGTCTATGTTACTCAGTGATAATATAGCATTCTACTGGTGAAAGAGTTTTTAAAATCGGTCCTTTAGTTTTTGAGTTTATTCATTACAAACAAACAAAAAATCAAATCTTTTCTCTTTACAATATTATTTTAGTTTAGATGTACCAGCAAATTACAACAACAATTGAAGTTGTTTTTAGGTAGTGTTTTTTAAAAGATACATAGGTACGTAGATATCTACATGTGTAGCTTTCTGCCCACGACTTCATGTTTTTGCTCGGCTCCTAGAGGTCGTAGCGTGTTGGTAAATATAACCTTATATCCTTCCTCAAGAATTGGGTTAGCAAATGTAAAAATATTTATTCAAATCCGACTGGTAGTTCTAAAGATTAGCGCGTTCAAACAAACAAACTCTTCAGCTTTATTATTTATTACCCGGCTGACGTTGTCCTGTCCAAATTTCAATAATTCATAGACTAAAGGACGTTTAGTTTTTCCTGTGCGTTAAGATTTTCCGATAAACTTTTCCGTTAAGAACGTGGTGACCGTTGAATTGTCCATACAAACGTAATACCTAAATAATTTGCGATTTGAGCAAATTTCCACAATATTATGTTGATATTCGGATTTAGATAGTATTTATCCAGGCTTGCACATCTATTTTTTCCAAAAAACTTACCTAAAATGAAGTTTAAGCGAATTAAATTTCGCACATTTTTACAGCGTAAATGACATGTTTTCATATTGTTTTTTTTGTATTATAAACAACAATATTTGTAATATTGTTTCAGCAGAAGCATATCTTATATTATCAAGATACAAACTATCGAAATAACAATATCGACTTGCAGTTGCAAGCGTTGTTCGTCTCCCTCTTAAAACCCGACTCGGACTATTACGAACATTTTAAAACAAACATTTGCCAAATGGGTCCAGCCGTTCTGGAAAGATGCGCTTACCAACGAACAACACTTAATTTTTATTTCATAGATTATACATAAACATATTAAGAAAAATAGTAGAATATGTTAAGAAAATTGCGTTTGAATTTCGTAAAATTATACAACATGTTTATGCATGTGTCTGTACTTACCTACCAATATGGAAATAGCAACTTTATCATGCGTGTTATAAACACTGCCAACATTATCATGCATGTTATAAACACTGCCAATATTATCATGCGGGTAATAAACACCACAAACATTATAATACGTGTTATAAACACTACCAAGATTATCATGCGTGTTATAAACACTTCCAACATTATCATACGTGTTATAAACACTGCCAACATTATCATACGTATTATAACCGCTCGCTGCCAACATAATCATACGTGTTATAAACACTGCCAACATTATCATACGTGTTATACACACTACCAAGATTATCATGCGTGTTATAAACACTGCCAACATTATCATGCATGTTATAAACACTACCAACATTATCATGCCTGTTATAAACACTGCCAATATTATCATGCCTGTTATAAACACTGCCAATATTATCATACGTGTTATAAGCACTGCCAACATTATCATGCGTGTTATAAACACTGCCAACATTATCATACGTTTTATAAACACTGCCGACATTATCATGCGTGTTATAAACACTGCCGATATTATCATACGTGTTATAAGCACTGCCAACATTATCATGCGTGTTATAAACACTGCCAACATTATCATACGTTTTATAAACACTGCCGACATTATCATGCGTGTTATAAACACTGCCGATATTATCATACGTGTTATAAACACTGCCAATATTATCATACGTGTTATAAACACTGCCAATATTTTCATACGTGTTATAAACACTGCCAACATTATCATGCGTGTTATAAACACTGCCAATATTATCATACGTGTTATAAACACTGCCAACATTATCATGCGTGTTATAAACATTGCCAATATTTTCATACGTGTTATAAACACTGCCAACATTATCATGCGTGTTATAAACATTGCCAATATTTTCATACGTGTTATAAACACTGCCAACATTATCATGCGTGTTATAAACATTGCCAATATTTTCATTCGTGTTATAAACACTGCCAACATTATCATGCGTGTTATAAACACTGCCAACATTATCATACGTGTTATAAACACTGCCAACATTATCATGCGTGTTATAAACACTGCCAATATTATCATACGTGTTATAAACACTGCCAACATTATCATGCGTGTTATAAACACTGCCAATATTATCATACGTGTTATAAACACTGCCAACATTATCATGCGTGTTATAAACATTGCCAATATTTTCATACGTGTTATAAACACTGCCAACATTATCATGCGTGTTATAAACACTGCCAATATTATCATACGTGTTATAAACACTGCCAACATTATCATGCGTGTTATAAACACTGCCAATATTATCATACGTGTTATAAATACTGCCAACATTATCATACGTGTTATAAACATTACCAACATCATCATGCGTGTCATAAACACTGCCAACATTATCATACGTGTTATAAACACTGCCAACATTATCATACGTGTTATAAATACTGCCAAGATTATCATGCATGTTATAAACACTGCCAACATTATCAAACGTGTTATAAACACTGCCAACATTATCATGAGTGCTATAAACACTACCAACATTATCATACGTGTTATAAACATTACCAAGATTATCATGCGTGTTATAAACACTGCCAACATTATCATACGTGTTATAAACACTACCAAGATTATCATGCGTGTTATAAACACGAATGATTATGTTTTTTGAGGATATTTCGAGCAAAAAATATGTTGTTTTAAGGATCATCGTTTAATTAAACATTTAATTAATAGTGTCTGATTCCTCTGAAAATAGAGCACTGGAAAGTAAACTTGTTTCATTTTTATAAAATATAAAAATGAAACCAGTAGAATTCCGATACGAGTTTTCCGTTGACGTGACATAGTTACACAACACATAACATCAGCCTATAATCCCCGAAGAGTTAGGCAGAGAGGATTCACTTAATTATGATTTCACATTGGTACAGTCTTAATACATTTTCAAAACATAATTAAAAGCTATTAGCTAATCAAGAGCTAATTTGAGAAGCGAGGCTGCGTATCCAAAGTTCCTTATTTTTTTTTATCCTCACTTGTCTCTTCGTCAAAGAAAAAGAAAATTCGTCCTTTAAAATAACGTTACAGCACTACCATCATTTTCGTGTAGAAAATACTGCAATTTTTCAAACTCTCATTACTAGCTTGCAAAGTTTTGTGGCCAAGCTTGATATCAGCGTGACACAGATTGACGATGCCCAAACTTTTAGCTCAGAAACATCAATACGAATATTACTCAACTATGGCGACATCCATCCATACTCAATATTGATCTCCGGAGGTCCGTAGTACACCTAAAGTTGACTAATGACCTTATTAGGATTCAATGTGATAGATGGGCGTTTCGGTTTATCCATTTTGGTCAAGCGTAATTATTTCGATTGTTTTTTCTGTAAGTTCATCATGATGTAGATAAAGGTTTCAAGAGATCGGTAGATAAGTTGTTAATTTTGGATCAGTAAGGTGATCTCAATAGGTAAATAAACTTTGGGGGCTTCTAACGTTAGAGGGATTTGACAACTGCACCTAAATTATTGTATTCATACGTAAATAATCCCAAATTAATGTACCTACCATTTATCTTATTTAGCAAAGTAATGGGGCAACACCATTCTGTTGCACGAAACTTTAAGAATCGCGAAAAAAACACCTGTCCCGTACTTACATTATAGAACAGCAGATTTTTTTTAGCGATTTTTAATGTTGGTGTTAAAGTAAAAGTTATTCAGTTCGATGGTCTAAAGCACCTCTTAAAGTTTCCAAAGTATTTTTTTAAATCATATTATGTGATGCAACACAGATACCTATAGGGCACACATCTACCTATTTAGCAGCACACTAAAAGTGTCATCTACGTGTACACCTTACAAAATATGTCTGCTCATATTTACACATCACCATACTCTGTAATATTTTACGACTGCGAATGTATTTTCCACATTCCACACTTGTGAGTGCCGAAAACTCGAGGTAAGCGTTCTCGCCACATTTTATAGTTCGAGTCGTTATTCCTGCGTTTTTATGACGACTACACATGTAGGTCATAACTAGATGTAAGTAGCAAGGTAAGCTTAATTAATAAGCTTAACTTAAAAATATGAATAACAATCAAGCGATTGTTATTCATATTTTTAAGTGCCGTTATGAAAACTAGCGTCGGATGCAGCCTCATTTCCAAGAACGTAAAATACTTACCCTCCCCAAATTTTTAATTTTTTTTTTGGTTGGGAATTTATCATATAACTTCTCCCGCTCTGGGTGGAGCAGGAGGGCGTGTCAGACTCTTACTGACTAAAATCCACCCGTGTTCCTTCAGTTGCCTGTACGTTGCCAGGGGCCATGGTATCCTTTTTGGACTCTCCGCGACCCCGGCAGGCATCGGTCCTAGCGGACCCCACCACTTGTGCTGACATTTCTTTGAGGCACGCGTGGAACACAACGCGCCGTCGACACGTCGCGGCATTCTAGAAATATGCAAATTCGTTCGAAATTACCAACACTTTTACACGACAAGAGAAAACATACAGTCAAAATATACATTACGCCATTAAAATAGGTTAAACTTACTAGGCTCAAATTTAAAAATGCACTCAACAAGTACAATAGTCATGTCAATTAAAATATATATAAATAAATTACCAGAATTAATTAAAAAAGAATAAAAATTGAAGTCATTTATAAATTAATTAAAACAATTTCTATTATGTAAATGCTATTATAATATCAATGACAAATTTTAACTTACAAGTTTTATAAAATAATTACATTATATAGAATAATAACAACTAAGTAGTCAAAATAGAAAGCCTTCTACCTCTCTCCTACTGTGCTGTGCCCGACAGGGCCCACAATTATCATATTTTTGTAAAACCACCTAAGTTCACATGTGGAAGCAATAAATGTATTGAGTATGATAAAATTGTAGGGGTTGGGTTTTATGGTTTGAATAAGATTCAAAACTTAAAGATAAAGTAACCGTTTCGCAAATGACAATGACAAGAGCGCTATAGAAGTAGCTAGCATACATGATAAACACGATAAGACAAAGTGACGTAGATATAATAATATATATTCATGTTTCATATTTACTAGTGCCAGCCGAATGTTTCTCGTTTTGAAACAGAGGGTACAATACTACCAGAAAACTGTGGTGTTGCATCTACAGAGGGCAATATAAATAATTTATAATGATGAACAAAGCATACTCAAAATCACCCAAGAACATTACAGACAAAAGATATAAAACCAATTTCCTTAACCATGAAATATATCTCTGACGCCACAAAGCATGTCAGTTACAACCATCGATTCTAAAATAGACAATCATAGTGAAGTACAGGAGCACGGATGCGCTTCTACCACCTAGATATAACTACTAAATGCGGACTAGGTTACAAAGTTCGGTTGCATAGTTATACTCTAAAGTCAGATCATAGGGTCGCTAGAATTCTCCATATTGTAATAGTTTATTAAACTGACTTTGACGAAACTCTTGGCTTGTTTCTGTAGCATGATACAATCTACATATAAAATACTATTAAACAATTTCTTTATGTAAAACGGTTCTATAGGTACTCTAGGTTGAGAGTGTTGAGACAAACCCAGCTTAAATAACCTTCCTGATCAGGATGTGAAATAATGATATCCAGATCAGACGCAATAAAGCGAAACACAATCACAATATGATTTGTTGTGGCAGTTCAATATTGATTCTTACATATTTAATGTACGTACCTATTTTTACTAACCAACTTCAAAAAAAGGAACAGGTTCTTAGTTCGTCGGAATCATTTTTTTAATGTATGAAAACGGCTAAACCGATTCTTATTTTACGGTTCCGTAAGTCAAAAGGAAAAAACGGAACCCTCATAGGATCACTTCGTTGTCCGTCCGTCAGTCTGTCAAGACCCATTTTCTCAGGAAAGCGTGGAGGGATCAAGTTGAAATTAATATCAAATACTATAGTATCTACATACTACAGACACTACATCATATACTTACACTATACATTCATTAATATTATGTATTATACTCGTTTATTGATTTTGCATTATTATTTTGCGAATCGTTCTAAAACGATTAGTTTTCTTTAATTTTCATATTTTTCAATGTTATGACATTTACGTCAGGCTGTCAAGCTGTCATTATTTTTTCTTCTAATTTTCTCTCTAGTTTTCTTACTGGCTTAGTCCATGAAGGTTACTTTTGATTTATATAATTTAAATTATTTTTATCAATATTTTTAGCTCAAATATGGTATTTTATAGGCAATTATAATTGTTTACTGTAAAATATTTGTATCCTAACTTACATTTTATAATAATAATTGAAACGCTCTCAGAATTCATCAAAGAGGTTTTTTGGTACGAATATGTCTGGCCCTTTTCGATCTCTGAATTTGAAATTAAATTCTGTAAAGAACAAGAAAAAGATAATTTGAAAAATAAACGTCGGAGGGACTACGGATGCATTCGGCAGAGCTGATCTGGAAGCGCTCAAGGAAACATCTCCTCAAGAAAAGTCTTGCAAATTGGTCTATATACATTTCACCCTGAAATCATACTCTGTCTTCACGGGACTACGTTTCTTGCCAGGAGGACCTTCCACTACTAAGTCCTGACTGGTCTGTCTGAGAGACTGGGAAGCGGATCTTCAGGCCTCAGAGCTAACGAGGCCTGACGTCTTCTACATTGCCTGTGAATTTATCAAGATTTATCTGGGAAACGAATCTGGATGTTTCAGAACTGACAGGACGACTCGAACCTGAAAGCCGTAACATACTTCCTCTGTAAATATTTTCTTTTCTGAGAGCGCTAGGTAGGTTAGGTTATTTATTTAATTATTTTTCTGTGTTTTACCTCAAATTATATATTTTTAACTTGTCTACTTTCCCTTTTATTTTAATAAGCAGTAGATTCGTTACAATACGTAGATCTATGTTTCCTTGAAGCTTTAAAAAAATCAAGCTTCTAAGTCAACGCAATAAAAAAACACGGCCATTTATGTGACACATTTTGATACTCGCAAATAAATCAAAATCTACAGGGTACTTCCCGTTGACCTAGAATTATGAAAGGATGGCGGGCAAAAATGTATGAGGGTTGGTCCCACTACCGCCACAGTTAAAATCACCGTAGTTTTGATGAAATTACTTCTCCCTTTACTCAGGCCAAGGCGCATCAACATCTGTCCCAGGGTTAATCAGTTCTGACAATGTTAAGTTAGTTTGTATCATATTCATGCCATCAACTTAAAATCGCGGAGGTTGCATGCTATTAGCATATCAAGTCAGGCCTTTAAAGATCTTTCCAATGATACCCCACACTATGAGAAAGACGAGAAAAAAAAACTCAAGTTACTTGTAGGGTTACAGGTTACTTGTACCCTAAAAAAAAACTTGGTTTTATTTTATTACTTTGTCAAACAAACTTCACTTTTGTCACTTTGACAAAGTGGGGGCCTATGCTAAATTAGTACTAAGAGTACTAGACTACTCAGAGACTCTTAGTACTAGAGTACTAGTACTAAGAGTCTCTGAGCTAAGCCGCAGAGACAGAGAAAAATGCTTTAGATACACGTAGATCGGTTTCTCTCGGATATATTTTGATGTTGTCATAATAAAAAAGATTCAGTGCTTTTTGCTCTTTTAAGTAATTCACACTTAGTGGCTGGCGGTACTGGGACCATTATCACCCACCATCCTTTGACAGGAAGCAAGGTCCTACAGCACTAGTAAAGGAAAAAGTCCGAAAATTTATAATTCGTAGTTTCTTTTTTTTGCGATTATAAACTTACATTTGCAGTTGGAGAATTGACCGTGTATCGATGTATGGGAGAACATGTTTCTTAACTACTAAGTTAAGTTTTTTTTGGGATAAATTCATTCCAACTACGGAACCGTTCATTGTACGTGGTCCGACACACACTTGGCCAGTTTTCTTGTTTGAAAGGGCATACTTCCTAGGTAGTCCCATATACATTTTATTAACTTTGCTTGGGTAGTTTTTGAGTTAGCTTCAATACTACGTATTTTTCCCACTTAGTCTATGTGGATGTTGTTACAATAACTTCCTGTATTCGAATTTGTATGGGGAAGGTACCACAATTAAAAAATAAAAATGTTTTTACAAAAAAAAAACAATAGACTTCCCAAAAAACCACCTTTGGCCGGATTATCACTTACCGTCAGGTGAGAGGTAGAAAAAAGCAACACAGCTGTGGTAAAAAAAATGATTTTAAAATTAGTTTTTATTTTTAGCCGTATGAGTTATGGGCATGACAAGAATTTCAGCTCCCGTCTGTGAAAGCGCTGACAAGTTCATTTTTATATCCTGCTTCGTTACGTACCGTCCCAGTACACTGCTCAGTTTTTTCGCAACAAGATAATTTAATCTCCCACTCCGCACGCTGAGTTTTGCCTGAAAAAGTAAATCCTACAAATTGTTTTATACATTATTTTCACGAGTACCAGTTTCGGTTATTACTTCATAAAACGTACATGTAGTTTATCATGTCTGAACATCAGCGTGTGAAATCCTATTTTATTTTATATGCGTGGATTTGTTCGCTTGATTTTCGTGATGAGTTGTTTTTGAATGGCAGTTGTTAACTTAGTATACAAGCTGATGGGGTTTTTCAGCGGCAAAAGTGAGACCATACAAACTTTAAGCCCTTACCCCTATTTAACCCCTTTATTGAGTGAATTTTGAGGACGAGCTCCTCAGGCTAAGTAATAACAGCCGCACGGTTTGATTCATCAGGATAAGTTACGCTTGCTGAGGTTGGTCTGTGGAGGAGTGACCATCTTAACATACCGAGACTCCTCCGTGCCTCGGAAAGCACGTTAAGCCGTTGGTTCCGACTGTCATTAAGATCTTTGACAGTCGTTACGGGTCGTCAGTAGCCCAAAAGTCTGACAATCAGTCTTATCAAGGGGTATCGTATTAACAAGTTATAAGGTTGTGGAGGTCAGATAGGCAGTCACTCCATGTAAAACACTGGTATACAGCTGCATCCGGTTAGACTGGAAGCTGACCCCAACATTGTTGGGAAAAGGCTACGCAGATGATGACATATCCTAACTATACATATATCATATTATCCTACTATCCTGTTAATCCTACAAACTACAAACTACAGTTTGTACGTTTGTTACTCAATCACGCAAAAACGTCTGAAAAGATTTTTTACCTGGATAAATGCATATAGGATACTTTTAATGTATTCATATCAAACTTCTATTTAATAAAAAACCCACAATATTTTTTTCAATTCGTTAAAACCGTGCTAAGCAGGGGCGCGATGCTAGTTTAAATATAGTTAAATGTGAGAGAAAAAAATATAAATTTATGTATATTATTTTGTACACAAACCCAGACCTTAGTAATAAATATTATGTCTGTGCCCAGACACGATAATACAACTACCTATATAAGCAAGTGTGACAAGAAGACAAAATATATTATGTAGTCTGTACAAAAAATAAAGTAGGAACTTGCAAAATATTACCCCACGTGGCCAAATCCTTGCCGACAAGTATAATGGTTGCCAATTACTTACGCACATGATATCGGTCTGGCACCTACCTAATCTACTGTACCTACATCTATGTCTAAACCTTATCTCTCAAGACATTTTTCATGCGTGTGCTACCGATAAGAATTTACTAAATCTTTTGTCGTATTTCTAGAGTTAAGTTTTTTATGTAACAACTCATAGGTGTGTTATTCAAGGTGTTTAGAAATGGAAAGCAGTACTTATGTTATTTCAGGTTTACATTAGGTACATAGTTTAACTACAATTTTTTTGGCTTCCATTCTAAGGAGTTCCGAAGAGAGCTTCCGAGGCTAAGGACTTAATTTTGGTTTGAAACAATTCAGGCAGCACTCAAGTTAGAGCGTTCGTAAAAGCGTAAATATCATATTTCCCATTAGTTAATTATATACATTCACCAGAGAGAATCAATCCAACAATTGCTTAATGTAAGACTGTCAATGACTTCTAACAAATATGCTATAATAACTTAAATCTCACGGGCAGACATTTTTACCGACAATCTTGTAAATCATCTCTAACATTTTTTTCTCAGAAAAGCAATTCGTCCCAAACGTCTTCTCCACACAAGCTCAGATCTCTTATAGATCTGAGTTTTATGACGGAAAAAATACGTGAACATTTTCACAGCTTAGAAGATTGAGCGACACCCGCCGAGAGCCAAATTAATGTCTAGCATAAACACAAATATCCCAAGATCATCTGACTTGCAACTTTTTTATTAAGGCGACGAAAATTGCGAACAAGTTTCGGCGAAAACTGTTTTACGACAAAAACAAGATTTACTTCTAGAAAATGTTGGGCTAAATTATTAGGATTTTTTGTGGTTTTGGTATTGCGTTGGGCGACAAATGTGTAATAATAATAATGTGTTATATTGTGGCATTAGGTAATTTATTTTATTTACAAAATAAAATTAAAATAAAAACGTCGTGTCGTTATCTAGCTGAATAATAAATTCAATATTTTATTTTTACTTTACATACACGTGTGTTTCATTGTTGGAATGCATATTATACAAAAACTCAAAACAATTACTGTATAAATTATTTCTAAAAATGTTGTTTGTTACAAAATTTTATCAATGCCTAGTCACCTATGAACCAGATAAGATTATCTAGTTACGCCACGTAGCCTTCCTATGCTATTCAAAAGATATAATAGAAGTGCCAGCCACTTCAAGTCAAGTAATAAAAGTAAATAGTTCCGGCTAAGACGTAGCACGGTTACGGCGTAGCAAGACTACGGCGTAGCACGTCTACGAGAAGTCCGTTCACCTAATCTTACGAGGCTGTTACTGTTCGTTTTGTGTGAAACTGGTCTTGTTAGAGAAGTGAAGAGTACAAAGGTAGCCTTAATGTATTGCAAAGTTGCTTTACCTTCGTAAATGTTTTGGGTTGTGGGTTATTTTTGCTCATAAATAATGTTTTTTGTAGGAATAGTTACATGTTTACGGCATCCATAGTAAGAGAAGAGATAAGCTTTCACACGTGAGGATTTTTGACTAAGAAAAAAGTATTCAAAAAAGATTTCTTATTAAAATAAGATCACGTGTATTCGTCAAAGGGGTATTGCAGACGTATAGATTTAGTACGCCCACATTTTGCCAGTTACATTTCAGTCTCATTATATGAGCGAATTACCATTTACCAAGCACAAATCCAGCCTCTCTATTTCTCCTATTTCTAATTGGGTATTATTCTACAGTTTATATTCAACTACGGTATTCAACTGTATGGAGATGACAAAGTTTAAAGGTCAATTTGATCTTAAGATTAACGTAGAACGTGTCCCTTGTACATCGAAACCATGATATGTCATGTTATTCTTATCTCTAATTAATCTTTAGTGCGCTGTGCCCACGGCCTGCTATCATCTGTCAACCCGAGACATGTTTATGGGCATGAATGTCGAAGAAGGATAGGTACAGAAGGTTTACCATAGTGCCATGAAGGAGTTGGGAAACCTAGGCTTAGTAAATGGAAAATAAGGCTAGAAAAATATTGCCATGCAGTTGGCCAGCCTGAGCTGCAGTCTCGATACACTTAGCTATCGCTTTACGACCGAATTCGGTCGCAAAGTCCTAACGATCTGGATGTAAAGATATTTGGTTGTCTCGATACTCAAAGTAATCGATTGTCATCGGTATGTTACCGAACTTTGTTCGTATGGTTTACGAATATAGTTTGCGACCATTTTGGACAGCCCGCAAAGTAATTCGGTAACACCGTAAGCTATAATTTTTTGGGGTTTTCATGAGATAATCAACAAAACATTATGCGGAACCGGCGTACTCGAAGGTGTGGCTGTGTCGATGAGGCTTGTACGTCCTCTTATAGGTTCCGAACTTATTACATGCAAACTAGTGTCGCCAATATTCACCGCTTTAGAAGGGAGCCAAAGCTATTTAAATAAATCTTTTTGAAGGGAGTGAATGGTCTATAAATAATACACAACTGAAAATCATGTTTTCAACTTTATTAAATCACCATTATCACAATCACCTGAAAGCAGTGGTGGCCCAGTGGTAACGGCCGCGACTTACGAGTCATAGGTCGTAGGTTTAAACCCAGACAGGTGGCTTTACTGTGTGTAAATTATTTCATCAATACTGCTCTGAAAACGGTGAAGGAAAATATGGTGAGGAAACCGGCAAGTCCTAGAACCAAAAATTTGAAGACATGTGACATTTAACAACCCGCACTGGGCCTGCATGGTTTATTACGGCCCACTCCCTCTCATAGAGTGGAGGCCCGAGTCCCAGCAGTGGGAGGATTATAATAGGCTGATTATAATCACAATCATCTCCTGAGTTCACACATTCTTATAATCTAGACAGTTTACAGGAGGCATTTTGCATACCGTACGCAGCACCTAGAATGACATTAGTAGAATCTGTGCACGTCCTAACCTATATTATAAATGCGAAAGTGAGTTAGTTTGTTACGCAGACCATGCTCTGAATATGGACATAGACTACTTTTATCCTAGATTGCAGACGAAGTCGTGGACAACAGCTAGTTATTTTTAACTCTAATTTCTCGTATTTTTAAGAACGGGTCTTCTAAATAAACTAGTTATTATATCGAGTAGGACAAAAGCGGTCCTATATTGTAATTTGTTACGCGAATATGAAGTTGGTACTTCGAGCCTTTAAATTGCTAAAGTAATAACAATAAAAAGGAGGTATTGTCTGTTATTGTATGTGTTATTGTGTCTGTTGTTCATTTAGTGAGCCCCAAGGTTTATTGCGTGGTATTGTGTTAAAAGCTTGGGGCGAACACATATGCTACAGTGTTAAACTTGTTTCGCAAGCAATAGTGGTCATTGACCCACCTACATTTTCTAGAATTTGTTTAAAAACGGAAGTAAATAAATAAATAATGAAAAACCATATAAATCGTTTTTTGTTTGGGTTCCTACGTAGAGATATTAGGCAAAGGGCAATGACCGTTATTGCCATGCTTAATGGCGAGAACTATAATTGATTGGATATTTATTGTGTGTGGTATTCAGAAAGTTATTTGAATGCAGAGATTATAATAGAACAGAAAAAACAAAACCAAATCTCTTTTTTCGACGAAAACCCGGATTAATTCCACCAAAAGTTTTACATGTAAAAATGTTCTATTTTAATCCACATATTGAATAAAATAAATTCGTTATTTTTGCATACACCAAAAAAAGGAATCAAAAAGCAATCTGAACCCTATGTTTATTTTAAAGGTGGGTCACAATATTTTACAAATTTTCACAAACAAAAGGTTTAAATGTACAAGGGACGAGGGTAATATGTTGTTAAAAATTTGAATGTGAAACGAAAGTGGGTAGTCATTGTTTTACAGAGGCTGTGCTTGCGGCTAATTACCTTTGTATCCTTTATGTGACAGTGAGATAGGTACATTAGAGATCAATTATTTTGTTGAGATACCTTTCAATTTGTTTATGATAGGGGCTTTATTTGGGTATAAAAGAACGATTGGTCTGTTATTTTGACGGGATATTTAATTATTTTCAAGTAGGTACCTAATTATTAAATATGTTTTCTCATCACCACATGCTTTTAATGATCGAAGTTTTCGTAAAATATCTTAGTTTGAGACTTGATCATCTTCTAACTAAAGTATTAATTAGTACTAATATTTTATTTTAAATCATACAAAAAGGTTGGTACAAAATATCTAGTGCGTGTAAGTAATTTTTCACAAAACATGCTTGGAAATTCGAGCATTATTTTGACAATCTTCTTCGAGATAAATCGAAATTGCGGAACTGGTCGAATACATGCGAGCGGCCAACCGGCAATGTTTGTATGAAAATCCATATCTGTCGTGTTATTTTCAAATGGAACGAACTTTTTACTTCAACACGTGGCAACCAAGGAGGTAACTTATCAAATATTTTATTTAAATTTCGATTTGGCAGCAATTAGAACTATTTAAAGTAAAGAAGAAAAAAATATCAAATTGGCGCGTGAAAAATTATAGTTGTTCGTCATTGATCCTGAAATTTATAACTAATTTACTTAGTTTGAATTTCCGCGCATTATTTGAGAAAAGTACTATACATTTCTGGCCGCAACCAGGCTTTGATGAACTCACGATCACTGGATCGATCGATCGATGCATGGATTTCACGATCGTCCATCAATGCCTGTGTAGCAGGCCGCGACAGTAATGTACTAATACAAAAGGAAATAAACATAAAACTCATGTTCAAATCAGTGGAAGCGAATGGGTAGAAGAAGGATATAATACTCAAAAGTTCGAACCTATCTAGTATTGTTAAATAATTTATTAAAATACATCCAATTTTGTTATTGTCACCGTAAAACTACGGATGCATTAAAGTGCGACACAAACTTTGCAGTGACTACACAGCCTCTTAAATGTTAATCCGTTCTTGCCGTTAAGAAGCAAAGCAAAAGTTTCGCTTAAACCCAGCTTAGTCCCAGATTACACGCTTTTTGTATAAACTAGTTTTTATCCGAAAACTGCCAACTTTTGGTTTGGCTATGGCACCAAAGGCGAAAGAATTTTATTTTTTTTGTAATGTTATGTGTGATTTTTGCATATTTCTGGTGCAACATTCTGAAGATAGTTTCAAACTTAACGACGGAGTACTCAAAGTTAATGTGTTTTTTAATGAATGTCGTTTGCATGTGAATGAGAATTTTAAGCTTAATTACATACACGTGCTGACTTAATACATATTTCTGGAATAATAACGTAAAACAGCTTTATGAGCAATTAAGATAATAAAAGGTACAGTGTGGCTGATTATGGGTATAACATTGCACTTTAACTTAATAATATGATAATTATTTATTTAACAAAAATTTACAACATTGTTACAGACATTTACAACATCTAGAAGGAGCGTCTTAAACATAGGTGGTGGCTCCCAAACTAGGTTGGTACCTGTGACTTGGGAGTCAGTGTTCCTCCATTATAAAAGTTGATTACGTGTCTTATATTATGAAAAAAAAATAGTGAAAAAGAAAACACATTTTTTAAAGATAAAGTACAAAAATAACAATCATGAAAAATATGTGTGATAGTGTGTTGTGAGAGTATGTGTGTATGTGTTTGAGGAGTGTCAAGTGTATGTATGAAGATGAGTTGTTTGTGATGTTGTTTGAACTTGACTATTCTGTAACACATTGGTTTCACGTTCTCACTCCTTTACCAACCTTGCCGACTGACGTGTAATTTATTGTAAAGCATGTGCAATCCGGTAGTAAGCAGTCTAATGGAGTTCGTGGCAGTTATTTAGTTCAATCTCAGATTTGATGCCACTAACTGCATCAGACTATTTGAAAAGTGATCTTGTTACCCGACTACGGCGAAGCCAAAAGAAGGATTATGATTCTGAACGGTATGTATGTTCATCTGTTCAGTTCCCTCATAACTTCGAAACTACCATAATTTAACATATGAGGTATCGTTGGAAGCGATTATACACGCCAACTGAAAATATATAAACAAGACATCACAGAAAGCAAGTTAAAAAGCCGGATTCACACTCCGGCTCTCCGGCTCCCGACTCCGGCTTTTCGACTCCGGCTTTTCTGGTCTTATTTGTCTTTTTAGTTGGCGTTTTTGTCGTAGTTTGGTTTTAGTCTTATAACTTTTTTCTCTTATAACAGTTGGGTTTTTTATTTTATCTTCAACCCTGTCTTTTCTACCGCGTAGTTGGGTAAGAAGTGACTTACTGTAGGTACTTGAGTAGCTTCTTGGTATAAAAGTAAAGTACCTAATAAAACATTATTCGGATTGGTTCTAGAGTAAACCTTAGATGAATAGTCACAATCACAATATACCATTTAAGGGGAAGGCAAATAGGCTTAATTACAGGCACGTTTTCAGATAAGGGAGTAATTAGTTCTTACAGAGACGGCTTAGCTCAGTAGTCATTAGTTTTATGTGGAAACTGTTGAGCCGTCTGGATTTTCGGTAATCAACCTTTGAATAATGTTATGAATAGGATTGGGTACACGGTTCACTTTTATTAGCTAATTCGTCTCTTGGGGCAGCTGATATTAATTACATTGTCTGTAGTCAAAATTACTGATAAAATTTAAAAATTAAGGTGTTTTATACTGCGTACAGTATGAAACACCTTAATTTCACGTTAAATTTTAAGTTTTGTTCTTTTTTTTTTCATATTCGTTATTCAGTTCAAATTTATGAAAAAAATTAAGACTAATGATCACTTACTTTTGATGCTAACTGTAGTTTTTGACAGTAATTTTTTTCATAAATTTGAACTGAATAACGAAGAGGAAAAAAAGAAGAACATAATTCTTCTTATTTGGATAATGATGTGACAGTGATAATGTTATTTAAATTTCGAATAAAAACTAAACTAATTGTTTGTTTTCATTTGTTAATGTCGCAACACATTACGCAATTATTGTAAATTGTCTTTGGCCTCTGGCCCTGACAGCAAGTAATAAACAAAATTTGTCAAACTTTTCTGTTTTGAATATTGAATACGAGGCTTTTGGTTAATTTGTAAAAGAGTATTATACGAATATGTTTTTTTTTTGTAATGTGCGTTTAGTTTGTGCACAATAAACAATTTTTCTTACTTCTTTTCCTTTTAATTTCTAACTTTTCGTAGTAATTGCAAGCATTTAGGACGGCAATGTATCTGTAATGTAGCATCTAGTATCTAATAATGTACACCCAGTACTCACTGGTAACTCGAATTTGAAACCCTAAAAACCGCGCCGTTAGAAGTTCTCCGTAACACTAATAAGCCAGATTCGCCGCACGAGTGGACAGCGGTTAAAAGTTCAAACGTTGCTTTGATCAACCAAAGAGTAAATACCAATTTAAAGGTCAAAACTAAACGCCGCACGTGTAATAACTTACGCCCACAAGTCTGAAAATGGAACATTGATTGAATATTTGTACGGAACAAGAGGAACTATAGTAAATTTGTTCGTCAATGAAACTTTCTATACACCAATCTGAAGAAACGTTGTTGATTTATGATAGAAACACACGTGTTTTGTTGTTCCTAGGAATACTTTCAAAACAAATCTCTTCCTCACTGCTATTGTCAGTAAAAAAAGCAGGTGATTTTCCAAACGAAGATAACAATGAATGAAACGGTCTTAGCTGCGGAAAAGATGACTATCTCAATTAAATTAATAGGTTGGAAGTTGGGTAGGCCCTTGGTGTGGGATGCAACCTGTGTCGATACCCTCGCGCAATCCCATCTTCCTAGCACGGCGGGCTGTGCTGGGGCGGCTGCTGCAGGTGCAGAAAACCTCAAACGGCGCAAATATAACAACCTTATTTTCGAGCCGTTTGGGGTTGAAACACTAGGGCCGTGGGGTCCGAGTGCTCTTCGAGTATTTCGGGACATCGCCAAGCGGTTGGTAGAATCTTCACGTGACCAGAGGGCTGGCCAATTTTTAGGTCAAAGAATCAGCATTTTCATCCAATGTGGCAATGCTGTCAGCCTTTTGGGCACTTTTGCCACTGGCAACGATGCGGACGAATTTTTTGATGCCCAATGAGTTCTTCATTATTTTTTATTTTTTTCTCTGTGTACTTGTACATAATTTATATATATTAGTGTTTAATGTATATTATATTTAAGATGATAAATATTCCGAAATAAATATATCATATTATTGTAAAAAAAAACAAAAAAAATTGGTTCAGTCAAGGAATAAATATTTTAAGCATCTTAAGGTTAATTTTCACTTGCACCAATTTTTTTTTGTAACTACGTCATTGCGAAAATGTTCAATGAAAACGACAGTTCGAAAAGGGGACATGCGCCCGCTATGTGGGAAACGATTCTTTGAAAATTGATTAACACTATCGCTCCTTGACCGTACCTACATGAAATAATCTATGACACACAAATACTGACGCACCCAAGCCATTATATTGTGTATCCATCTGACGACAATATCGTCAGCAGATACGACCACATCTTAATTGGTTCACCACTACAATTTATGATCCAGAATTGACGTCGAATTTGCTTTTGTAATCCTGACGTAGCGTTTAATCTAAGTTCTCTTCAGGCGTAATTCAACAAACCACAATAGACCAGCTGCTTTCTCTGCCAGGATATTACTATGGAATGGGAATTGTTCGAAAAACAAAATGTATATTATGTAAACAAAATAAAACACCTGTTATGTGTATGGTTTCTAAAAACTGATTAAAATTAAGTATTGACAACTATCGGTCAATATTGCGATTATCTGTCAATAAAAAACTCATGCATTTTTTAATGAGAACCGTGGAAGTAGAACCTGGTTAATACTATTATTTTGAGTGATATTTGAAAGTCTTATATATCTTTGTCTTGTAACTTGTTGCCAAGACGTGCCTCTATTGTTGATACCTACCTAACTATTTCGTCAGTTAGTGTCCTTTTTGTTCTATTTTATCTTATGCCCGTCTGCAAAATGTGCGAACACGACATTTTACTTTGCGACTGCTTCTACACTGTTGCCTATCCAATAAAACTGACCATTACACCGTACTATCGAAGCACTTCATATCCAAGCAGTTTGAAAACAAAATCCCGTGAACACGGTGACCACATCTGTTACCGCCCCGGTTCTATAGCGGCCGAGCGCTGCAAGCAGAAATAGTCCTTACGGTGTATAGATATCAACTTCTTCGATGGTACAAGTTTTATTCAATTAAGAAGTTACAACTTATACTGTGTACACAGTGATTCTTTTGGTAACCAACGTGTATTTTCTATAAAAAGTAGTATAGGTTTATCAGGAAGCCTTAGTTCAATATTAAATACCTACTTACAAAGAATAACACAATTATTTTGTAGTATTGCAAGTCTCAGCTTTTTTTTTTGTGTTTCTTAATTTATTATAAGAGTTCCTTAAAGATGTGAGTGTGGAACACAATGTCCATGTATTTTGTGTTGGGCCACGGTATTTTACTTATGCAGCTATCTTCGTGTATTTTAAGAATAGTAAGTTAAACCTAAATTGTTCCTAATAAACTTTTATTTATTTATTTATTTTTTTCTTATCACCATCTTTCTTAGGCTGATAATATGAACATTTCAATCATGGACCAAATCTCATAGAAGACTCCAGTGAAACGAGCGTAACTTAATTGACCTAAGTATTACTGAACGGTGTGACAGTGTGCAGGATCCTCAGCGAGCATGTTGTTTTATCCTAACATTGTGGCTACATTTTATCAGACTGTATCAGCTCCACTCGTTGGACAATTAGGATTATTTCCACGAACGTGCTGGTTGGGCAGTATCTCCTCGGGTTAAACCGAGTTTTTATTGCCTCTATTTTTATTCAGACGTAAAAATTGTATGTGTATGGATTGTTCAAATAGATTTTCAGGAAATCAGGATTATTGAAGTTAAAACTTCTTTAGGCGCATTGAGCGATTTTTAGTAGGGGATAAACTTATGGATTCGCGTCACCAACATGTTCGCACTGTAGTCCGGTACTATAGAATATAGATGGCTCTAATACCAGTTTTAAATTTTCACTCCTGTCGGCAGTCCACATTATTTTTCTGACTCCTGCATACATATGTCGCTATTTTGTTTTTTATGAGATAGTTGATTCTGTTTTGGGGTTTACAGATTAAAAGCCTTTATAATATGAAATCAGATAATATCAACCTAAAGGTATAATTCCGTACCCGACCGCAGGCGGCAACTGCAGGCATAACGTCGCGACGTCATGACACTGCAGTCATTCGACCGCTGGCGGCAGCAGCCTGTATTGCAGTCGGTAGATGGAATATAGAAAAACGTGTTTCCGCCGAGCGTTGGCAGCACTACTGGCTTGCGGTCAGGCTTCACGTGTCGTCTGTCGCTCGCCCGTAAAAGACGTGTCACTAGCTACGGAAGGTATTTCATAGAAATTCATAGAAACCAGTAGTGTCGCGGTGACACGTCGCCTGCAGTTACCGCCTGCGTTCGGGTACGGAATGGTACCTTTAAACTAAACCACAGTGTCTTCTACACATGTAAGCTTTAACACTACTAACTTAGTACTAGTAGTAAGTCAATAATCATACGTGGTGATTTGAATATTAACTTATTAGAAAATAAATCGAATACTGTTAGATTTATTAAGTCTTTTTAGGTCATTTGGTTTGTCAAATTTTTTTACTGAACCAACCCGAGTGACAGCTTCTTCTGAAAACTGTATAGATAATATTTTTTGTAATTGTGATTACTTACTACTTACACCAACAAATTGTAAATAATTTGCCATCAGATAGCAGTGGAAAAACAATAACTGTTTGCTCCTACATACCGGCTCCTACGGCGACTAGAATCAATTCAATTTTTTTGTAAATTAAAAAAAAAATCAAAGACATTGTCTTTATGAAAAGAACATCCGGTTTTTTATGCTAAAGCTTATTTAGAAGACAGTGTAGCTTAGTTTAAGTTTAAGTACAAGACCACATGTAGGAAATAGGTCCTTTAAGTTAAGAGCCATCTTTGTCAATAATGGGAACCGCTAGGATGAATACAAAGTCGGTTTTATACGCTGCTAAATATTAAACAAAATACATATGCGAATAAATTGAGTTAAAATTTCCTTTCTTTGTAACATTTCCTTTACATCATTAAAACATTTTCAACTCACTGAAAGAAGATTACATACTTGTATTCAAGAGTATGAACAATAAGAAAGATTATGTAAAATATTTAACTAAACAAACCGGTAGGACGTGGAAACTTTACACGCAGTTAATTTTGCAAAGGTTCTGGGGGGCCTACCACCACCTCTTTAAGCAGTATTATTTTAATGTTACTTCAGTGGGGGAAAGAGATGGAGCAATACGTCCTGTAGAGCTTAATCTCTTTCCCACACTAAAGTAATATTAAAATAATACTGCTTAAAGAGGTGGTGGTAGGCCCCCTTTTTTTTTTTTTTTTGGGTGGGAAATTATCAAATAACTTCTCCCGCTCTGGGTGGAGCGGGAGGGCGTGTCAGACTCTTACTGACTAAAACCCACCCGTGTTCCTTCCGTTGCCTTTACGTTGCCAGGGGCCACGGTATCCCTTTCGGACTTTCCCGCAACCCCGGCAGGCATCGGCCCTATCGGGCCCCTTCACTTGCTGACATCTCTTTGAGGCGCGCGTGGAACACAACGCGCCGTCGACCCGGGCCTGGTCCTTATCGGACGGCGAGCTGTGGTAGGCCCCCTGAACCTGAAAGTTACGGGGTGTAAAATGAAAAGTTAATTAGCGTTTTGTTTGAGAAAAACTGGGCTTTGTAGATAAGACATCTGCGCAGTTATGCACGTTTTTGTGCGTGTTTTTCTTGTTGAAAAACTGCCTCGTTGGTGCAGTGGTCGGAAACGCTACTGCTGAGCATGAGGTCCTGGGTTCGATTCCCAGGTCGGGAAAAGTGTTATTGGATTTTTCCACCCGGGTTTTTTTTGTTTGTGCCTGGTTGATGGCAATAGGCTCGCCCCCTATTACATTAAAAATAACTGGCGAAATATGGATTTTACTATAGGTACACTCCTGACTAACCCTTCGTGGATTACAGGAGTGATGTCATGTTCTGTTTTCCTGTTGAATAATTTATTTTCCGACAAAATTAAAAATGTAATATTCAAAAGTCATTTATTCAAACTAGGCTGAGAATCAGCACTTTTCGAACGTCAAAATTACATAAGACAGTCCCCCAAAACGCCCACCCTTCACCACTTCATAGTGCTTTAGCTGGGAAGAAGAAGTGGCGCAACAAACTCCCCAGCAGCACAGCTGTCTGTTCAGTTAGAAAAAAAAATTGATTCTATATAATAGTATGCGAAATAATTTACATTACGCAATACAAAACATAATTTAAAATATAAATTAAAAGCCATATGACAGCAGCAGCTAGCGCACGTCAATATACCAACCAAAAACATCGAGGATGATATTCAGTCAGAAATAAAAATAACTAAACGAAAAATATATCTAAATAAAAGCCTCCAGGCATAAAGGGCGTGCGTGCTTACACATAGCTGAACTAGAAGTTATAATTGATAAACTAGGTAAAATAAATAATTCTCGAGGTCGCTAGCTAACCACATATTGTTGCAATACAACTCATTAAAAAAAACATTGTAAAGAGTAGATTATGTCAACAATAAATTAAAAAAAAAAAACTTATAAAGTAAAATTATAAACAATTATATAAACTCATAAATAAGTAAAAACCATCCATTTACGTACTTTTCCATAGTACCTAATCGAATTGAAAATGATTATCTACACTAGTTATACACACTAATTATACTAGAATTTTCTAAATTTAATAAGCAAGAATGTTATAAAGGATATCAGCTTAATAGCTATTGGACATAATCTCAACTGCAGTTGTTCTGATAACAATATTATTTTCACGAGAAAATTAATTAAAAACTGACCAGGGGCCTTATTATGAAGTATTAATGCCATCATTTTTCCACTGCGAAAAAAGGATGGTGCTAGCGGCCTTGTATAGCTCCGTCTCTCACTCACACTGGCATTAATACGTCATAATACGGCCCCTGGTATGGCAACTGATCCCCCGACACCGCGACCGCAATACCAGCAAGCTATTCGTATAAACCAGTTTTATTAAAAAATGTTTTCAACTTACGACAAACGATTTGTTTTGATCACCACAGAGAAACAAAAAAATGAAAAAAAGGTTGGAACATCAGAATTTTGATGTGAAAGTTTTGTATCCATGCGTCATGTTGACACGGCTACCAGGGCAACATACGACCGAGAGAGCTTTCAAATGAATATTATTTGTTATTGCACTGTCACCAGTCATGCTTTTAAACGAGTGAAATATTAGTACGATTTATATCAGTTTTTATGGCTTTCATGTGTACTGTTCGCTCAAGATATATGTATGTATGCAGGACAGTGATCATTTGCGCACTATACAGATTGTCACTGTTATTATTTATGTACAAATGTTTGACGCGCTAACTAAAGTCACTTAAGGGGGTGCCCAATGATCCATTAGCGCCACTCCTTTAAAAAAAATAATATCTCGTGACTGAGAAGGAATTATGAATAGCGGCTAGTAAGGACCCTCGCTAATTGTGTCTAGAATTTTCTAATACCTTTTATAAAGTTTCATATTGAGATACGAAGCAACGAAATTCGATCTAAAGAAAAGCGGACACATTCGTTTAGAACGTATTTTGTTGCTTCGTGTCTCAATATGAAGCTTTATAAAAGGTATTACAAATACCAACTTTATGCACTTAACAGATAAAGAACTTAGCTATCTTGTTTGCACAGTTATCTTGCGAATACTGTTCATAAACTTATGAAATAAACATAATACTGGCAATCAAATGGAAAGGTCAGATATGTGTAAAACTTCATCAATGTACGTGAGGATAAGCAATAAAAAAAGGTTTTGGCGAATCAGTACTTGTGTGTATTACTTTCATATTCGTCTATCATAGAAACAGAAAATGTAGCTGGTAATCAATACTTATCTGATTTGCCCACTGTACCTACATGACGGCCACACTATTATTTATCATCTTCGTTATAGGCAGTTACGCAGATCACAGACAAGATATTTTTTGTTTGATAATATCGGTCACCACAGATTTTCTTTTCATGTGTTTTATTTGGCATTTCCGGATAATCAGTCATCGGTTGTCCATTTTTTTGTAAGACTTGGTTGTACTTTTTGTATTATGTGGGTGATGTTCGAGGCAAGTTACAAGTAAATGGCAATTTTTTTTCTATTTGTTATCCTGGCCAGAATATTATCTATGAATTGGAATATGATATCATTCGGATGTGGTGTTGATATGTAACGTGTCGTAACGTGATACAAACGACAATCTCAGACACAAATCTACATAGTCATCATGGTTATGTCTTGACTTTAAGAAACTGACACCTTTGAGTTTGTTTCGGCGTTTCTTCTCAGAGTAGTCAGCTATAAAACACTAACCTCCTCTAGTTTTAAAACGTAATTTATTTTTGATGTGTAATAGTGTTTTTTTTATTTACAGAAATAAATTATTTTTCATTATCAAACGTATTTGACAGGATTGCAGTTGACATTTTTTTGTTCTGTTTCATACTTTGATTTTATGTCAATAACAAAACCAATATTCATATTTTGATATTACGATAATTATACGGGCTGGTGTTCGCAACTCCACGTCAAAACGCGTATATTACGTTAAACTCTGCTTGAACCCAAGTTACTTGCAATACAAGGACACTTGAAGGAAGCTGAAGTTCTTAAGCTTGTTAACACTATCATGATGGATTATACCCTTGATCAGTATTAACCCATAACTGTCTTAAATGTTTGATATGGAGAGGGATAATTGATACTCCATTAGTATCGACATATCGAGTAGGATTAACACATAAGAGCGGTTAATATTAACTACGGAACTCCTAAATGTATGGCGATACTATATAGCCAGTTATATTCTATCAATTTTGACTCCGAAATCGACCTCTAGGGAGACGGCTAATTTTAGACAGGCGCGGCGGCGCTGACGAAATTAAGAATGGAACATTGTCATTTGAATTTGGAGTCCGATCGTTTTTGGTCGACATAATCGTTTGAAAGGTTTCTCGCTTTCCACAAACTCAACATTTTGATCGATCGTGGAAAACGAAGCATATTTCTTGTATTTCTCGTGGTAGATATTATGGTCAGTAGAACTATTACTTTTAACAATAAGACGCTGTAAGGGAACTAATTGTTATATTATAATCGTTGTGTAAAGTTAAGACAAGCTTAAACATTGCTCATCGTAATTCTCTAGTCCTAATTTCAATTTATTTGGGGTCGGCTCAACATGTCTTTATCTTCCATATCTCTATTTCTCTATTTTAGTCGTCATCTTGGTAGTCAACCCCTTTCTAGCCATATCACCTTTCACACAGTCTATCCATCGTATCTTTAGTCTTCGTCTACTCTTATAGCCATCCACATTCATACTCAAAAGCGTAATGACCGACGCAAATTAAAAAAATAAAAATGGTGACACTGACGTTAAAGCCTCGTGCAGACAGGCATCGGTAAATTGTTCTACCGTGAAGTACGTCGCGCTGTCGTGTCGCGCCAGTTTGCACGAGGCTCAAATCATGACTTGACTTAACACATTATAAAAGCGACTAAAATACTATAGTTCATTTATATATTTATACTGTTAATTAACTGTTTCTGTTGCTAACTTGTCCAAGAGATAATTTAACCCCCTTTTTAACAACGAGGTGTTTCCCTTATTTCTGTTAAAAACTGAAGCATTTCCTTCCTGCTAGTTGGTGAAAAGACAGAATTACCTGCGACTCGAGGTTTTAATTAGCTACAGGAGATTGCACTTAAAGCTATGCAAGATGCAGAGAAAATGTTCTCGTGAAAACCTGGATTTGGCAACTTTTAGAATCATTCTTTAAAGTTTAAAATACACAGAGCTTCCTGCATATTTGACATGCTTTTTAAGATATTACATTCTTAAGTAAGCAATACTTGTAAAACAAAGATGTTGAACAAAGGCTTGTTTCCCTGTATCTTAAGGAAAATGGAAAACTTTGTAAAGAAAGAAATCGCCGGTCTATAGAATATTGGTATGCAAAGGTTAATTAGTTCGGCGTAAAACTTGCAAACTTCTTTGAAAAGGCCGCAGAAAGTACTCCTTGGTTAACATCAGTTTTAATTAACTGGGGCTCTAGAGAAAGACAGCGAACGAATTAAATAAAAAAAATATCGACTATAAGAAAAATCATGTTATTATTTAGACTGAATAAAAATATGCGGAAATTATAATATATGAGGTACGAGGAACAGGGTGTCAAGTTCACTCATCCTCCATAGAAAAGGGAGGATGCCCTGTCCGGTGGGCTACTGCCCGACGATTGATGTCGGAATGTTGTATAGTAGGTACGAGTATTATTAGGTTAAGAATGAGTTTCTGTACAACAAGGAAGTTTGGCAATAATTCCTTCTGCACATGTGGCTTCCCTGGTACCTCATTAACGGCATAACTATGTAAATTTCTATTAACGGCTCCCAAATTAAGATGATTATATTATTTTACCTTTTACTTTTTTTTTTCTCTCTTTTACATACTACCTTGACATAATCTCTTCGTTATTTGACATTATATACCTAATTTTTTTTAAATTTTTTATTATAAATTAGATTTGTTGCATACAGCTGTAGTGGCAATCATGTCATTTGGTCTAAATAGCTTTTTATTATTTGATTTTGCTTTTATATAGATTCTTTTCTTTTAGATTTTGTGAATGTGAGAACGTTGTAGGCTTAACAGACTGTAGATCTGTCGACCATTTTCTATCTTGCTAAGTACCTGGTACTTGTTGATAGGCCTACACTGTCCTCTCATACCTATTAACTCTGAAATTAGAAAAAATTGTAAATACCATTTACTTGTAAAAGAGTAACCATGGAGTTTCTTGCCGGCTCTTCTCCATAGGAAACGACTAATTGGAACCGTGCACCTAGCTTCTGACGTTTCATAAGTGCCTTTGTAGGTTTATGTGAAATAAAATATTTTGAATTTGAATTGTACCTACAGCTGTCATCTGAGACGTCACTCCAACGCCTATAAAAGCGGTTGTCAACCGATCTACTCGAACCCTCTATCCTATCCCGATGATCCAACCACACTCCTCCAGGAGAGCAGTAGGGCCACCAGTACAGTGCATAAACACACCCGACACCCGTCGTTCCGACCTCGCCGCAGAGGTCCACCGCGTGCGCGACCATCCCGAGTAAATAATACTCCCCCCCGACCCTTGACCGATGAAACGCCAGCCCGTGCCGCAGCTGAGCCTTTAAATTCCTTGATTAATAATAATGAAGATCTATCCTTGATCCAGCCTGTCCCATCTTGCTGTCCTCCCCTCAACGACGCCCTAAGCCGAGGTTCGTACCCCACAGGGGGTGCTCTTAGCGAGCGTTCGTTTAGTATTAATTTAGAATAGTTTGTATTTATGCTCCTGGCTGGAGGCTCTTAGTGTAGAAGCTAAAGGCAGCCACAGGAAAGTCCGGTTAAGCAGCCACAACCTTAGTGGTCACCAGCGAGATACAATAGTTAAAAAAAAAAAAAAGAGCCGCGCCCCTTTTTTTGCATTTCAGCGCTCGCGCAGTGAGGTCGTTGGATTTCGTCTCGGATCACAGCTGTCTTTGTTTGGTGGTCATTTCTTTTCTATGTGCGAATATTGCCTTCGTTTATTGTGTTTTTTTTAAGTTGATTGTTTCCTATTAAATAGTGCGTGGTTATTTGTGTTAATTATTTAGCTCGTTATTTAAATATAAGTTAGGCTGAACTGACAGTGGTTTTTGTTCTTTAATTACCACTCCTGGTCCCTAAGAGTCTTCTCTTCCTAAGAGACGCGTCGCGCGGTAAACTCTGCATGCGCGATGCAGGATTTTGGTTGACGTTAGTTTGATGTGTTTGTTTGCATGTGGCGTTGTAGATGCCACCACAACATTGAACATGTATCACTACAAACTTAAAGTTTGTACTCTTTTCTTTATCAAATAGGAGTACGTACGAACTTTAAAAAAATATATTTTATGCTACGTACCGCAGTTGCTAAGCGAGTAGCGAGTTCGATCTCCGTACGGAACAATAAAATCGTATTGATTATTACAGTCAGTTGGTGCGGGTTTAATCGGATGTGCTTGTAAGATTCATATTTGTGTGTCAGCTCTTATTATTGTTTCCCTAAATAACATCAAATAGGCAATTAAAGCTTCGACAATTTGTTTTGATAAAAATTAGGCAACTGTATTCGTCTATTTTATGTTGAAAGTTATGTAAATCCTAATTTTAGTGATTCAGCAAATCCGGCGTAGACTTAAAGGTTCGTTAAGTCGCGAAATTATTATTAAGATTGTCAGTCGTTTTGGATCGTCCAACCTATCCATTTTGTTGCCCCATTTTCTGGTATCATCCTCAATCCTCAATTTTTCTGGTATCTTTCAATAATATCCAAAAATTGGTCAATGATTTGGAAAACTCAGAACTATGTATTCTATTTTTATCCGACTGCCCCAGAAGGAGGGTAATGTTATTGATGGAAGTAGTAGCCACATCAAATCTAAACTAGGCTGAGAATCAGCACTTTTCGAACGTCATATAAACCACTTAGAAAAAAGTATTTATTTCAAGGTATTTTTTCTAATTTATCTGTCTTGCTACGAAAATATAAAAAATGGCTAGAATAAATTACTTACACATATTTTGGCAATTTATACTTATTGGGGACGCGCTCAAAGCACGAAGAAAATTCTAGAAAAGATTTTAAATATTTTTGTTAGCTTTTTATAAGAACCATTTTACCTATCGCTCGTCAGAAAACCTTTTCACTTTAATAGGAATTGCTTATAATCTGATTACTTTTCTAATAACTTCCGTCGAGTAGGTACTTTAGCGAAAATGCCATAAGTAATGTAATGTAGTCGACGTGACGTAAATGTACTTAATTTATAGAATTGATGTACATTTTAGAGTCTATTGAATTATAGAAAGCTCTTTTTTTAGATTAGGTATATGTTAATATTTCTTTCGTCTTTTTTCTTTCTTTCAGTCGTTACGGGTCGTCAGAAGCCCGAAAGTCTGACAACTAGTATTACCCAATAACGGAGTTGTGGAGGTCAGATAGACAGTCGCTCCATGTAAAATACTGGTATTCAGCTGCATCCGGTTAGACTGGAAGCCGACCCCAACATGGTTAGGAAAAGGTTAGGCAGATTGAGAAAGTAAAGAATATAAACCGTGGATATGTATTATGTCTTACTGTGATAGGGTGCTATCGCAGTAAGACATAATACACATCCAATCTATCAAAGGCAACGAGCCGTGCTACATCTAAACAATAATATATTAGTGTACATACGACACTTTGTGAGTTACGATAGTGTACGGCAGATTCCTATTCTAAGCAGTCGCATGAATATCATTGGACACACATGCTCGTTTCCTGATCACTATACAAGAAGGTCAGAAAGTCAAAGCTCTGTGGTCTTCAAAAAAAGGGAGGAGGTTCTCAATTCGACTGTATGTTTGTTACGCGATTACTCCACCAATTATGAATTGATTTTGAAAATTATTTTTTGTTTGCTACAATTGGTAGAGAGGTAGTCCCATTTAAATTATTTTGCTTGGGTAGTTTTTGAGCTAGCTTCAATAATGCGTATTTTTCGCACTAGGTCTATTTGGATGATGTTATAATAATTTCCTGTCACTGTTATGTATATAGCAGGTAGTGGTATTCGAATTTGTAGGTAGGTATCACACTTAAAAAGTGAAAAATAAAAAGTTTTTAAACTAATGTGAATTGTTCACTTAAACGAAAATATCAATCACAATGTCATGGTAGATATTTCCTTAAGAAAACTGGTAATTTATATCCTTAGAGTCAGGGACAGTTGTTTCTTAAGAGTTATTGTCTGCTATAGTCCGTTAGACACTTCAGTGGTCATATTAACAGAATGTAGAAGGTACATTGTTGTACTAATAGTGATACCAATCTCTTATACTTAAAGGCATTGTACATATAACGGAGGAGGGGATGTGTGTGTTTCGTTATTACTCGTATCAGCCATCTTTTAACTACTGTGGGAGTACCTACTGTCGGTAATGTTGGTTATTGCGCAATAGAAATACTGTTTGCAGTTCAGATCACATTATAATTTACTATCAACATTAATCACACTAGCATTTCACACAGTGTAGGTACACGACACAACTATTCGAAATGCGCTGCAGTTTCTAAACGTCTTCATCGCTTCACTGCCGCCTGAAGTCTGCTCTGCTGAGCCCCGGCCGGCGGTCGGTTGTAGACTCTGTCGGACGTCGCTTGGCGGCGCTGGCGTCTCGATTAGTCAACTCAGTAACGTATTTCCGACATATACATAACAACAAAGCTATGTATAGGAACCGTGCGACTGTAGAGGCCTAAAACCAACAGTAGACTGTTCTTATCTGATATGTGTATGCTGTTGGAGTACTTCTACATCTATCAAATCAGTAGTTTACAACTTTAAGACTAATTGGGCGAACCTGAATCAAAAACATGAGTATAAAATCTAAAACATGATAGCAAAATGTTAAAACGATTATCACGTTGCCCTTGCCTTGGCCGGGTATCTCAAAATGCAGACCAAGTAGTAGTTAATATAGACTTAGTGAACATGATTAATGGTTCTGTACATAATTTAGCACTAATTTACCTAGCTTAGTGTCACGTAGAGGCTCCGTAGTAAGCCTGACGATCCATTGAGGCAGAGCAGGTATAATATTAACAAAGACCACGATGAGTTAGTGAATATAAAGGAAATTATTACTCTAAAGACAGCTCACAGATGTAGGTTACACGAAAACAAGAGCGATACTATTGGTACTTATACCTGATCTGGGTAATTAACCTTATCTGACAGAAAATTTCAAACGACTTCTGCTCCATTTTTTATTTAAGAGGGAACAGGTCCTGCGATTCTCCATACAAATGTATTCCCCTTTTTTTTTTCCTGAATAATGCCTCTAGAGTAATTTTTTTTTCATAAAATCAAGTTCTGCTGTGGACACGTCCCTGTTTTTTCCTCTTTTTTCAGCAACTTATCGGTAAAGAAAATATGACCCTCCAAAAATTACAAAAATGCCGCATTTTTACCGCCGTGATTAGAGGAGTACCAGACAAATTCGAGAATGTTTATAACATAAAAGAAAATGATAAGAACCTACATACTCTTTTTTAAAATTTTAATGTAAAAAATAATGGAATCGGTTCAGTTTTCGAGGAGAAAAAAGGGGAATACGAAACGTCGATTTCGTCAATTTCTTTTTGTGATATTATTGATCTCTGAGCTGTAGCTATCCCTATTCTAGAGGTAAGATGACGGCAATAGTTTCTTCAAATTCCTTGCAGGCCCTGTTCCCTCTTAACTGGTAGAGAGTCCCATCCCGAGACTGACAGGCCCGTTGTCCTTACAGAAATAGGTTCCAAGTTAATGACATTTTTATCGCCTTCGCTACGATCTACCTCAATGGAACGCTAATCTTGTCTTGTCTAAATATAATTGGACTGCCATATAACATACCTAGTAGAAATAGGTACTAATGTTCAGACTGATTTATCGTCGCGGTACCTTCACAGACTGATTCGTAACGTGTCAATCAAGGAGGATATTAAATGGCGTCCTATGATAAAGATTTTTTTTTTTTTTTTTTTTTTTTATTATGGGATAATAAACAACTACAACATATATAATACATAAGTTTAACAAAATTTTCGGTAGTAATGTTGCAGTCCACTGCATTATCCGTAGATAAGACATATTAAAGGATCAGAGGTTGCCACTAGACGAGCATTACCAAAATTATCACATATTTTGAAACAAATAAATCAGTTAAGTACTTTAAGGCTAGCTATAGCTACAAAACCAAATCAGATCAAAAACAATTTCATTCACTTAAATTATGCAATAAATAAATAAAATATTAAGATTATAACTAAGATAAAAAAATTATAATATTAGATTTAAATTTATTTTTCGTACATGCAAATATATCAATATCAATGAAATTTGAATTATAGGATTCCAACATTCTATGAATAGGGCAGCGTAAGCCAGAGTTCGTACGACAAGAATTTAGCGCGAACAGAGTACGTGCACGAACCTGAAGTACATGAACCGTACGGGGGACAGAATAACACAGCCTACTCGTCAAATCAATGGCATCAAAATGATTGTGGACTATATCATGAAGCACGCTTGCCTCCAGGTATTTGCGCCGGTTCTCCAAGCTGATAAGCTTGTACTTATCAAGAAGTTAGGAGTATGACAGATAAGTCTTAGTCCCAGTTGAAATATTTGTAGAGTAGTAGTGGTAGAGTTGGAATATTTTTCTGAGACTTACTTATAGAGTTTTGCATACGTATTTTCGTTCAAGTGGGTTGCATTAAAGGTGCCTATAAAGACTGAAAAATTATCACCCGCACTACCTTGCACAACCCCAAGATCTCGCAACATGCGACAGAAGACGACTTCTTCCCCGGGATAAGAACGTAGTGACTGCTGAAAGCGTTTTTTGTCATGAATCCAAAAATAAAACCAATCTCATTTAAAATAGCATTCACGAATCGCGATACTTAAATGTACCTACGTACTGCGTTCACTATCTCACATTTTATTGATTGAGTCTCATCTATTAGCCTTTTCCCGAGTATGTTGGGGTCGTCATCCAGTCTAACCGGATGCAGCTGAATTTCATGGAGCGACTGCCTATCTGACCGCCACAACCCTGGTATTTCGACTGGGTAACACGATACCCAGACGTTCTGGCTACCCGTAACGACTGTCATAGATCTACGAATGACAGCCGGGACCAATGGCATAACGTGCTTTCCAAAGCACGGAGGGGTCTTGATATATAATGGATGGTTACCCATCCACGAACCGACCGCGGCAAGCGGAGTTTAATCTTCGATCGACCCGTGCGGCTGTTATAAAAACTACGTTATATTGCAGACCCAAAATTAATTAGGCGAGTTTACCTTGTCGGTCTCTTCAGAGCTAATAGGCAATACCATTAGCTCTGAAGAGACCGTCCAGTTCGGAGTTGGCCAAGGTAGTGTGCTCGGACCGACATATATATAAATACGCTATACAGCATGAAAATCGTGGACGGACACGTTCTTTCATACGCAGATGACACTGCTATAGTGTTCAGTGCCGCTACCTGGGACAGTGTCCGGATAACTGCCGAACGTGGTCTGGCAAGAATAGCAGCCTGGCTTGATCATAATCTTCTAACCTTAAATACTTCCAAAACCAACTTCATCTGCTTCACAAAGTACAAGACCTCTCAACCCCCTCCAGAATTCAAAATTAAGATTCATAAATGCCCTTTTCCTGAAAACCCAAATTGTTCTTGCACAGAAATTACAAGAGAGGAATCGACCAAGTACTTAGGTATAATGGTAGATCAACGATTATCTTGGCACAATCATACAGAATTAATTATGAAGCGAATAAGGAAACTAATCTGGACTTTCAAGACATTACGTCATGTAACCTCGAAAAAACTCCTGCTACAGATTTACATCTCACTTGCTCAGTCCGTCCTGGCATATTTTATACCAGTCTGGGGAGGTGCCACTAAAATTAAATTCCTAGACCTCGAGAGGACTCAGAGGTCCTTACTGAAAGTTATGTTTTTTAAGCCTTTCAGATTTTCAACTGAGAACCTTTACCGGACTGCAGATCTTCTGACCGTCAGAAAGCTTTACGTACTTAATGTAACTCTAACTAAGCATAAAACACTAGCGTTCAATCCACGGAAGACAAAAGGCAGAAGAAAAAACACCGTTGCTCCCACTGTCTCAGTAAAGTCAACTTTCGCTAGAAGACAATATCCCAGGCATTTATACAATCTTCTTAATAAAGAACTTGACATATACCCACTAACTTACTGCGAATGCAAAAATGCTTTGTCTAAATGGCTTAAGTCGAAGACCTATGACGAAGTGGAAAATATGGTGCAATCTATGAGACTATAATATACACATAAAATATTACTCTATGATATTTTGGCGCAAATGGAAGATAATGTTCTACATTATTTTCCGATCCCAAGACTAGTCATAGGGTTAGCTTCCAACTCCTATTCTCTCACTCCCCACGCTTACTCACACCCACTACTCACACACACTCACCTCCTCACCATCTCCTACTCACATAGCACACTCATCCCAGCGCGTTTTATGCCTATCATAAAAATACTGTGTTCCAATTTATTTCTTTTATTTTTAATTTTATTTGTATACTTTTACATGAATCTTAATCAGGCTCTATAACTTAATAACTATGAATACATAACCTGGGGAAGGGCGGAGCATCCCAACACAAGCAAACTATTTGCTTAAAAGGATTCTCCCCATTGTAACTAGAATAAGTTGTGTAAGATGAAGCAATAATCATTTTTTAATTTAATTTAATTAATTTTTAATTTAATTACCTTGCTCTCTGTCAATCAATTTTGACTTACTGCATTACCTCTTGGGGTGGAGTGGGTAAAAGTTTGCTATTACCTATAGAGAGAGCTCAAAGAGCGATTCTCAAGGTGTCTACTTGCCACCCTTTCCTTTTTCCCACTAACTTACTTAATCCTGTGAAGTACTAACAGCTCGACAGTTATTAATAATGAGCATCGTATTAAAACAACACGCAGCCCTTCTCTATAGCACTGAAACTACTAAAAAGAGACGGAAAGACATAGTTTGCCTTACAAAAAGTACAAAACATGCTTTCGCAGCCAAATTTTTTGTCTTCCTAGGACCATTACTTTATAACAGACTAAATGCGGAAGCCAAAATTTATTCTCTAAATTATAATAATTGCAAAAGATCCTTCAAGGAAGCTCTTCAAAGTATGACCTATGAAGATACAGAGAAATTATTAGTTGTACATAAATAAAAGTTGTATTTGTACTAATTAAGTTTAGCTAAGTTAGGATAGGTACTAAGATTTGAGCAAGTAGGATTTATTGTACTATTTACACCTTTTTGCATACCTATTAGATGACTTGATTTTTATTAATGTGATTATTTAGAAATATTATACCTTGCCTCGCCTGAAACACAGGATGACCTAGTTCAGGCACATAACATAATTGAATTTTTCGTAGATTTAAGCAAATTTGTATTTAGTGTATTACCTTTTTACCTGAATATACTTTTTATTTATTTATTTATTTTATCAGTTAGCTACGAGCGCACGTTTTTTATGAATCGAGTTTCATTGCTAAACATTGGTTGTAAATCGAAATGATCCTCTATCTTTTTATTGGGTTGTATTTCTGCGTTCCCCATACAATGGTAAGTCCCCAATAAATATTGATATGTCCTGCCCGCCACCGTGCCGATCGACTCATGGATATTTTATCGGTTACGTATGTATTAGAAGGGATATTGGTATGTACATCGTAACTATTGGTGGCACTTTCCGTGTCAACGTCGTACTTACTGGGGAGAAAAACACACTTTTACACTCGTAACTTTTTGACTAGAATGTATTTACTACATTTGCGTAGCTGGCAGTATCAACACAACGGTAAAGTGTTCCCATTGTTTGTCTTATTTGTTTTAGTATATTTATATGTATTTATTTGTCCTTATATATATGATATAATCATCATCATCATCATCATTTCAGCCGAAAGACGTCCACTGCTGGACGGCCTCCCCCAAGCACCGCCACTTCGGCCGATTCTGTGCCTCCCGCATCCAGCGGATTCCTGCGGCCTTTGCAAGATCATCGATCCATCTTGTGGGAGGCCTTCCGGTACGCGGTCGACACTCCAGAACCTTTCGTCCCCATCGGCCATCTGTTCTGCGAGCAATGTGCCCTGCCCTAATTAGGTGTATATATTATATTTATAGTTTTTCATAGGTCTTATATCTTTATATTTAAATTAATATATTTTATTCCTCAATTCTCGCTATTGCACCTACCACTGTTGGTCTCTGCATCATCCAAAAGTTGACTGGTAGAAAATGCCTATGGCTTAAGCCCGCCTCTGCACATTTACGTGCTTGAAGTATTAAATAAATAAATAAATGTAATTCGCAATATTATCCTCATTTATTTTGTTAATAAAATGTTCATTGTTCGAATTAGACGTAGACATTAGATCATCTGGGTCAGCGTATTTTCGATATTTATGTGGGTAATCTGAGATAAATATTTATCTAGAAACACGATAAAGCTTCCAAACATGAAACATGTTTAGTGGATGTGTGCGTGGCTTTATTTGGGGCAATTAGGGCAAACAATAACATCGCAAATAAAGGCCTATTCAGATATACGCGATATCGCCGTGACATTGCTCGGTAGAAGGCGCCCTGGCACAGAAGGCGGCCCAGTATCGCTACCTAGCGCGACAGCGATATCACATATTTCTGAATAGGCCTTAACAATTATAGCAATCTGTAGAGTTTACATTACGGGGTGAACTAACATGCCTGTTATGATTGACGATTCGTATTTACTTAGTTTCATGTAATGGAAAATTATTAAGGTCGTACTTACTTATGTCTACGAGATTTGTGTTTGGGAGTGGAATAGAGAAATATTTTTTTTTCTCATTAGACTCATTTATTACAAAAACCTTTTTAGCACACACTCGGCTGAAATGTGACTTTTTTTAAAGAGTATGTGCTCAATGTATGAAATCATATCAAAATAGTAATAAGCCTAAAATATTTATGATTCTTTATATTTTACCCGAGAGTACATCATTATCCTTCTTCTTCAAGACGACCCAAAAACAAAAAAACAGGGACGCCACCTACCTTTTCTCGAAGCGTTTCGTCGTATTTTAAAAACCGTCTTAGCTTCGGCCTGGATAATGATAGAGAGCAAAATCAAATTGTCTGGATAAGATGTACTTTGCAGTCTTATTAAACACACTAAGTTTCATTTATCACATTATTTTACTATCACTTGCTTCAAAAACTGTGAAGGAAAACTTCGTGGGGAAGCGGCATGCCTGAAAAATATTTCTCGACGGCATGTGAAGCCAAGTAGAGGCCCACTTAAACAAACATCAACTTTATGTAAGTGTAAATAAACGTGATATTAGCCTGACTAGTACCTTTGAAAAAGTCATAAAAAATATGAAGTTGTAGCGCAAACTGAACCTTATTTGTAGGCGTTACAGTTGTTTTTCCTAAAAATCGCGCTTGTTTATATGTTTGGTAAATAAATTGCGAACGCAGATTACTTCCATTTGTTATGAAAGAAACGGAGAAGAAATTTTTTTCGTTGACTATGATGACAGTAACCGCTGGCGTGCAAGAAATACCTTTTTTACCGACTATTCTAGAAGTGGGTTATGATTTTAACATGTATGTGTAATATCAGTACAATATCACGGCTAAAATAAAAATAAATGGAGCACCCCACAAAACGAAATGAAATCCCACCAAACATTTCATGGAAAGTATAGGTTGTCAAGACTTACATAACGCTTTTACTGTTAAAAAGTTATCAGATCTAATGAAGCGCCTAGCTTGGTCAAAATGGATGGCTAGTTTACATGAAATGTTCTTGGTTCTCTTGTACTTAAATAAATAAAAAAAAACAGCCAAGAGCAAGTCAGACTCGCGCACCGAGGGTTCCGCACCATCATATAAAGATTTTGGATGTGTTACTTAACGTACAATCCTTCAAAAGTAGGATAGATGGACAGGTGGACAGGCGGACAGTACTTTACTATTAACTTCATTCGTATAAGGACTATAGTTCTGTGCCCAGAAAAAACTACAACTGTGCTTCACCCAAAGCAACCTGCGAGTAGGTAGGAGAATACTATCCTGGACTACAGACTTGATCTATTTTCAATCTACGCCTTGTCAAAACTCTCTCAAGTGGTGTCACGTTATCACAAAATATTTTTTATTTTATTCCTCAGTCATGACATCTGTGCCAAAACATGGCAATATCATGATGTTGACATACGCATCTGAATCGCAACCCTATTTTGTTTTATAGGGTCAGCACGGGTCAGTTCTTATTTGTTTGATTTTGGTTGGTTTGGGTCATGCATAATAATAGAAGCTTGATATTTTGTTGTTGTTTTTATAAAGAAGGTCTATCTTTCCTTGGTGTCTACAACGCGATTTGAAAGAAGGATTTTGTAAAATTAAAGCCATAAGAATATTTTTAAGACACAAAGATTTGCCTAGCCTTTTCCTAACTATCTTGGGCTGAATCTGAATACCAGTACTTTACATAGAGCGACTGCCTATCTGACCTCCACAACCCAGTAACTAGGTAATACGATACCCCTTGGTAAACCTGGTTGTCAGACTTTCGGGATTCTGACGACCTGTAAAGACTGTCAAAGATCTATGAATGGCAGCCGGGACCAACGGCTTAACGTGCTTTCCGAGGCACGGAGGAGTCTCGGTATGTAAAGATGGTCACCCATCCACGGACCAACCACTGCAAGCATAGCTTAACCTTCGATCGACCCGTGCGGCTGTTATTACTTAGCCACGAACTCCTCAAGATCAAACCTAATGAGTATAGAGGTATAAAGTTTTTTTTGCAAGAATTAAACCAGCTTAATTACACTTTTTTTTGACGTCATAAATAAACAATAATAATTTCAACTTTTTCCACTTTAAACTTTAGCTTTTTAAAACTATGATTGAGCAAACTATGGAAGCCTTAATAAGTATCTAACACTAACCTGAAAGAGATTTATCAACACTTAAAGGTACTTCAAGTTATGTAGGTACCTAAGCATCAAAATGTCTAAAGCGATGGTATGCGTGTGCCGATACTTGAACATGAGAAGTTCATAATCCGTTTATAACGTATTATAAACGGATTATGAACTTCTCATGTTCAATCCCTCTGTTCTATCTGTGCTCCTGGTACAAAGCGGAGATTGCGAATACCTAACTCAATGACTCGTGCGTCCTGAATTATATTCATGTTCCGACCCTAACGAAATATAACTTATGTACTTTATTCCGGGAATATTACCACGTATTTCTTATATGGTGTTATGTGTGGTCAATAAATGTAACACAAATATGGGAATATTGCTTCGATCTTGTTTGGTGGTGTATTTTATGGAGTGAATTGATTTGTTGAAATATTTTTGCTATTGACCTTGTAGCAAAGATTCAAATCTTTGCCTTATATTTTGTATTGGAAAGATGATCTTGATGAGGTCCTTAAGAGCATTTATCCTAAAAGTTGGCAGCGTCGCAAATAGCTGTCAAATATTTACCTGTTTTGATAAATTTGGTAATATTACTGTATGAAAACTATCGAACTATAAATATTGGTTATGAAATGCAATAATTAATATCATAACACCGAATATTTAGTTTTAGATGTAAAAAAAAGTATTTAGAAACTTTCCAAATGCCTTTTTATACCTAAAACGGTCACAACATCAAATTCGCTGTTATAATTGCAATTCATTATTATTATTCTAGTTCGCTAGATAGCCACATTTCATATTTTCATACAGTAATATTGCCAAATTAATCAAAACAGCGAAATATTTGTCATTTATTTTGTATTTGCGACGTTGCCCACTTTCAGAATTAAGGGTCTTAAGTATTTCTACTTAAAGACCACAACGTATGGTCGACTGCAAATTCATTTCTCATTTTTGAATCCGAGTTAATTTTTGATGTTCCGTGAAAAGTAAGATTTAAAAGACTTTTTGTAAAATACCAGTCTAAGGTCGGTTCGAATTACCTATGTTCGGATTACCGCCATGGGATCTGGAGGCAAAAGTCCTCGCGCATATCTGGGAGTGGCGCGAGGAATCGAAACGCCGGGGCGTAATTCCGTTTCCGCGAGAAATCGCGGCACAGCGGACAGAGCTCCGGCGGGATCTCATGGCGTCATGGAGAGTGCGATTGTCGCAACCCAGTGCTGGGCACGCCACTATTGCGGCGATAAGTCCCCTCTTTGAGGAGTGGCTAGAGAGGCGCCACGGCGTCCTCACCTTCCGCCTGACGCAGGTCCTCACCGGACATGGTTGTTTCGGGAGGTTCCTGTTTCGTATCAGGCGGGAGGAAACACCCGGGTGTCAGGGATCGGAGGCGGGGATCTCTCGCGTCCGGCCCTAGTCCAGGCCATGGTACGGAGCGAGAGGGCATGGGAGGCCGTCACCTCCTTCTGCGAAGCAGTAATGCTCGCGAAGGAGGAGGCAGAATGCGTGAGGGAGAGGCAAATTTCGCGCCCTCACGCCCCTAGCCGCCGCAGGAGACGCCCTGGGCGTCGGGAATCGCAGGCCGATTCCCAGCCACCGTAGGCGCGGGCTTGCGGACGGTGAGCAATGGGTAGCTCGCCGGCCGATAAGGACCAGGCCCGGGTCGACGGCGCGTTGTGTTCCACGCGCGCCTCAAAGAGATGTCAGCAAGTGAAGGGGTCCGAAAGGACCGATGCCTGCCGGGGTTGCGGGAAAGTCCGAAAGGGATACCGTGGCCCCTGGCAACGTACAGGCAATGGAAGGAACACGGGTGGGTTTTAGTCAGTAAGAGTCTGACACGCCCTCCCGCTCCACCCAGAGCGGGAGAAGTTATTTGATAATTTCCCACCCAAAAAAAAAACAAAAAAGGTAGGTTCGAAAATGTTAAGCAATTTCAAATTTAAATGAAATTGTCTGTAAATAACTCAAAATTGCTTTCTCATCATCTTCTCTAACGAATAATTAAACAATCATTTTACAAACTCACTTTCTGGTAATTATCGCGATAACAACGCAAACCCATTATCCGTCTTCGCAAAATAAGCGAAGCGGCAATCAAAAGGCAGATTAATTATAAGAAATTTAGAATTTCTCAAGAGCGATGGAGGTTTTAATAATATCGTCGCTAATGTAAAGGAAAATGAGATGGATACACTCGAGTGAGCTAGGTGACACTCAAATTGGTTATTGAATATTCATAGACATGGTTAGGTATTGTTAAAACTAAGATATAACGCCATATGAATGTTAAAAATTACATATTACTGTCTTATATATTTACTGCGTTTACCTACATTTCTGTTTGTCAAGTCTGGTGATTACAGCAATAAATAAATAATGAATAAAAATCTTTATTGCACACAACAGACATGATTCATAAAAAAAACAAAAACAAAAAAAAAAACATAAAATGACATCATCATAATCATTACAGCCGAAAGACGTCCACTGCTGGACATAGGCCTCCCCCAAGCACCGCCACTTCGACCGATTCTATGCATCCCGCATCCAGTGGATTCCTGCGGCCTTCACAAAGTCATCGGTTCATATTGTGGGACGCCTTCCAACGGTACGTCTTCCGGTACGTGGTCGCCACTACAAGACCTTTCGGCCCCATTGGCTATCTGTTCTGTGCAATGTGTCCTGCCCAATGTTACTTAGTTTGGCAATTCTTCGGACTATGTCGGTTTGGTTCTCCTACGGATCTCTTCATTTCTGATTCGATTACTTAGGGATTGCGCAAAAATGGTATACATAATAATTATTATTCTCTTGGACAAAATTAAAATAAAAACATTTACGCGGCAATTTGTAACCACCGCTAGTAAGGTCTTAGTAAATCTTGGTTGGTCGTTGCGATGTCTTCTGAGAAATTGTTTTAGTTTTTACAACTACAAAAATCAGCGTACAAGTTGTAAGTACTTTAACTAGCAGTGCCCGGTGTGTCACTTCTAGTTGAATGCTAAGCCTACGCTTGACCATCTTTTTCTGAAAGAAGAGCTTTAAAAAATTGCGCTGACTCAAATCACGCACTGAGCATTTGCGTAGCACGGTACTCAATGCTCGATCTTTGCCTGCATATGAAGAGGCATTTTGACTACAGTGATTCAATTATAAAAAGGTATTATCATTGTTATGATTGAGAAGCTCGTGGCTAAGTAATATTAGGCGCACGGGTCGATCCATCAGGTTAATCTACGCTTGCCGGGGTTGGTCTGTAGAGGGGTGACTATCTTTACTGACTGAGACTCTTCCGTGCCTCGTAAAGCACGTTAAGCCGTTCCCGGCGGTCATTCGTAGCTCTTTGACAGTCGTTACGGGTCGTCAGAAGTCCGAAAGTCTTACCAAGAGGTATCATACTACCCAGTTACTGGGTTGTGGAAGTCAGATAGGCAGTCGCTCCATGTAAAATATTGGTATTCAGCTGCATCCGGTTAGACTGGAAGCCAACCCCAATATAGTTGGGAAAAGCCTAGGCAGATTGATTTATTATCACTGTTATAGTAATTGCTCAAAGGATGTACTCTTAAAATAACGAGACCGCAAACCAGTAAAGCAGTAATTTACAATTCAGAAGCGGTAACATTTCCCCATTAGTAATATGCCTGTTGTGGATTATAGCCAATTACTCACACTTTATGGATGATTTTACTCGTTATTGTAACTCGACAGGTGCGTTAAATATTTTATAGGCTTTAAATGTTTGAGGTTTTTGTTAATATATATAATAAATAAAATTAATAATATAATCTATATGACGGAGAGGGAACTTGTCTCTCTCATTATTATTATCGTATATAGGTAGTGTTGGTTATTGCGCAATGGAAAAACCGCTTGCAGTTCAGAACAAATTTAATTTACGATCAAATTAATCACACTAGCAATACACACACTGTAGATACACGACACAACTATTCGGAACGCGCGACAGTTTCTAAACATCTTCACTGCTTGACAGCCACCTACGAACTCTGCTTAGCTTCGGCTGGTCCGAGCGTTATGTTGTAGACTGTAGACCGCCGCTAGGCGGTGATGGCGTCCCGATTAGTCAACTCAGTAACGTATTTCCGACGTATACATCTATACAAATAAATACAATTTAAGTGTCTGTTTGTAATATCAAAATAACTGCTTTTAATTAAATGCATATTATGAAAGTAAAAACGGTACTTATAACAAAAATCATAAATAAAAAATTAAAAAATCTTTCTTCTTTTTTTTCGTTCTTAGGCTTCTTTTATTTAAGAAAATTAATTAGGGTCCACGCGGGTGAAGCCGCGGGCATAAGCTAGTCTTACAATAAATGCCTACTCTGCGTTCGCTATTTGCCAAACATGTAAACAAACACGAGTTTTAAGAAAAACAACTGTAATGCCTATACATAAGGTTCAGTTTGCGCTACAACATCATATTTTTTATGACTTTTTCAACAGTACTAGTCATTCTAAAATTAACTTTGTTTACACTTGCGTAAAGTTGATGTTTGTTAAGTGGAAATAACAATCTGCCTAGCTTTTTCCCAACTATGTTGGGGTCGGCTTTAGTGTAACCGGATGCAGCTGAATACTAGTATTTTACATGCAGCGACTGCCTATCTGCCTATCCACAATCCAGTTATTGGGTAACACGATACCCCTTGGTAAGACTGGTTGTCAGACTTTCGGGCTCGGGGACGACCCGTAACGACTGTCAAAGATCCAAGAATGACAGCCGGGACCAACGGCTTAACGTGCTTTCCGTGGCACGTTTAAGTGAAAATAACATCAATTGGAAGCAACGATCTAAGTAGATCTTACTTTAAATTGTGCTCGATCGACAGTAATTGCATCAGAAAAAATTGGTTGTCAGTGATCTATTGAATCATCACCATTGACATTTACACTGCAAACCTAACCTAATGATGACACTACTTTGCCGACAAGTGCTAGTAGGTTTTGATTTGAGTCAACAACCAGCGTTTTTTTTTTTTGCACATTTATTTTAACAATTTATTTCCCATACGAAGTGACTTGCGATAGTAGCGCCCTTATTTTTGCCAAGCTGTTTGTGATAGTTCGCGAGCACATTCGTAAGAAGCTGCAGTATCATCACAACGTTAATGTTTTCCCATTGTTTGTCTTATTTGTTCTAGTATATTCGTGTATTTATGTATATTTATTTGTGCTTATATTTATATATAATTAGGCATATATATTATATTAGAAGTTTGTAATAGGTCTATGTGTATCTTTATAGTTACTTTAAAAAATATTCCTCAATTGTACCTACCACTGTTTGTCTCTGCATCACCCAAAGGTTGACTGGTAGAAAATGTCTATGGCATTAAGTCCGCCTCTATACATTTCTGTGCTTGAAGTATTAAATAAATAAAAACATTTAATTACAACGAATAATGGTAAACATCAGAATAGCTGTGAAGTGAACAATGGTGTTCTATCGGACAGAACTGCGCTCGAGGCAGGAAAATAGCTACTACAGCTGGGTTATTAGCTAACTCATCAACAGATACTGCATACATAGTTCAGTAGGTTGCTTGTTTGCAATGAACACACAATTTGTCTATCAACTACACGACGCAATGTATATAACCTATAATGTTTGTTCTAGAACGTAAACGTAAGCGGAAACTCAAGTGAAATTGACAGATATTTCTAGATTTTTCTTGCCACATGAATTACGTTTGAAAGTTCACTGAAATTCAACATGTTTATCGAACTGATTAAAATCTAAAACGTAAACAGAAAGGGTTGATTTTAGTATAAATTAATTCTGGTAGATAATTACATCATAATGTCGTGCTGGCTCGTGGTTAAGGCCTCGCCTCTTATAAATGAGGTTGTGGGTTAAAATCCGGACAAGTACCTACCAATGTGATTTTTTTCAATTCATATGTACTTTCTGAGGTTATCTTGGATTAACATCGGTGAAGACAATCATCGTGAGCCAAACCTGGACTTAAGCCTAATGCAGACTAGCGCGACATCTGTAATTGTTCTACCGTGAAGTTTTCTTAGAATATTTTTTGTCAGAGTCGCGTCTGCGCAAGGCTTTAATGCTAGGCTTTAATCTTTTTTTTCAATATAAGTGTGAAATCGCCAACCCCTCTTGAGCAAACGTGGAGATTAATACCTAATTAATGCCTTCTCTAATTGAGAAGAGGCCTTTGCCCTGCAGTGAGACAGTAATGAGCTGAAATTAATATTAATTACATCATCAAAGAGAGTAAAAATACCTGGATAATTGTAAAGCATGCTCGACAGAATACATGCTTCAACGTTGGTATAAAATCGCTTTATCTTTATGTTTCCCCTCCAATAGCTAATTCCGACAGCCTACCGAAGATAATACGATCCGTACGTGGGTTCCATGCTCAAACGAACAACGCCACGTTAGCAATAGGTTAGCTAGTACAGTCACGAGCATAAATTCCTTACAGATTACGCAAAATTCAAACGCTTTTTTATCGTGAAAAAAAGTTGCAAGTTTGAGAAAAGACCTATTTCATAATACTATGTTCGTAACACCCATATATATCAATACTTTAGGAGGAAATTGCTTTTGAATCATGCGTAGGAGTGACGTGTTTATGCTCGTCACTGTACCTAAACTTAAATATATTTTGTCAAAACGTAAAGAGAAGTTTTATACGTTAAAAGGAATTTCTGGAAGCAACGGAATGTTTCGCCAAAGAGATCTTAAAGCATAACCTTTAGAATGTCACTTCTTTGATGTAAAGAATTTGTTTGGCAAGGAAACTTGAAGGTTGTGTCATAGTCACAAATATGAGTAGGTATGTTTTGAGCTTAACGAGATTGTAAAGTGAAGAAGTAATTTGTCTTATTCATTAAGCGAAGCTTGTTTGTGAACTTTAGGATCTAATTACCATTACAGTATTAGAGTGCTAACACACTGGGACGCCATGGCGACGTCGCCAGGTTGCGCTGCCAACTAAATGTATACAGTTATAATAGTGGGTAGCTCACCTGGCGTCCGCTTGGTTACGCAGCCAACCATGCATTTTTTTGGAGCGCCTACCTGGCTGCGCCGCCATCGTGTCTCAGTGTGTTAGCGCTCTTAGGGTGAATCATTATACTCACCCTATTATGTAAAATCATTAAAATATAGGTACCAGTTTTATATACATATTGACATTGTTGAAAATTATATACAAAATGACATGATTACTTTGTAAAGTATTACATTATTTTAATTATTGTGAATATGAGGACTATGTGGATATTTTTTTTTCTCAGTTAGTTTTAACGATGGTCTGGCAGTTTGAGTATTTTATGCGGCCTACGCAAATGTGTTTTCTTTGGTATTGTTCGTCGAGTTGAGCTCCTTAAGTTCTGTCTTGAGCTTCACGACAAATTCTTGCACTGAATTCACAGGTCCACTCAAATTTGTGTGGTTGTTTCCTCAAAAGACCATTTCAGACACTAATCTACATGGTCCTCATATGGCCTGACCAAGATTATGTCTGAACTTTAAAAGAGACTGTGACTTCTGAGTTTGTTTCGGCCTTTCTTCTGAGAGTATTCAGATAGGAAACGCCGAACTCATCTAGCAAATTTTTTATATTTTTTTAATATGACGTGTAAAAGTGATTGCTATATCCTATTTACATAATCAACAATTTCATATCATTTCATTTCATTTTAGAGGTAACTAATTCACATTGTGTTTTCAAGTGCTTGACGATTTTGAACCGACTTCAAATAAGGTTCTTTGTTCATCTGTATGTATTTTTTAATGTATGTTCATCGATATTTTCATCAATTATAGACCGATTTTGAAAATTTTGGTTGAATGGGTGAGTATAAGTACTGAGGTGGTCCCTTAAAAGTTTGGTCAAAGTCTGATGAGTGGTTTTTGAGTTAGCTTCAATAATACGTATTTAATCCACTTTGTGTATGTTGCTGATGTTATTACCTTTGTACACAGGAGGAGGCACACACTTATTGTCAAAAGATTATTTTCACTTTTTATTTTGTTTGTATTTTGTGTCCAAATAAACGTTTTCTTTATTTCTATTATAAATTATCTTGGCTTTTGTTTACATATCAAGTAGAAGTAATTTGTGTGGGGTAGGGCTTTTCAACTCAAAAGTGTAAAAAAAAATCTTGAAAAAAAAAACTATTTAAAGACACAACTAAAAAGTAAAAAAAAAACTTAAAAAAAATGTAATTAAAAAAAAAAACAACCTAGAGAAAAATTACTTTAATTTCGGAAGTGTGGTGTCAGTTTTGACAAATGGTAAACAGATTCATTAAACGATAAGAAAATCATGGTGATTCCCCGTTGAGGAGGTTTTGCAGTCCCGTGACCGCTGAGCATATTAAATGGTCAAAATCACGCTTCATAATCGAATATAGATAACAAAGGGGAAAATAACGCAAGTATATATAGTATATAATTTATAGAATAGCTTTAAACGTGTTAACAAGAGACAAGACGTAAAAGAAATTGGTAATATCAACTAAAACATTTTAGCCAAAAAATATGAATCACTCTGAAATGATGAATTTGAGACTTTATGATGCTAATCATAAGGCTCTGCTACATAGAAACCACGCGCTTTCTTTGCTCCTGCCATAACGAAGTTAGTGGAGGTGAGGCGTTAATGTGATAACGATAGTTTAATGCTGTTCGAGGACGATCGGCTTTTATGATACCCTGGTACCAAGCTGTCGGGTTAACGGGAAAATATAAAAAAAATATAAAATTTTTGCTACAGAAACTAGCTAACCCGTCAGACGTTGTCCTGTCCAAATTTCAATAATTTATACAAATAACGTTTAGCTTTTCCCGAATTTGAAGGGTAACTTTTCAAATTTTCTTTCCGTAAGAACCTGATTTAGATTGTTACGGACATTTTAAAACAAAAATTTGCCAAATCGGTCCAGCCGTGATGCGCTTACCAACGACCAGCATTCAATTTTTAATAGTTATTGCTGCAAACAGTCTGTGAAAAACTTTAGTTGCCTATAGATTCCATGTGAGATAGACTGTGATTTTTGATGGAAAGAGGTCCGACTATATCAATTAATTCAAAAACTCACTTAACTTTTCTTCAACCGTCATTTTAATGGAACGCTTTATTTGATTTAAAAAGGGAACGCTTCATACCCGTCTCTATTGTGTTCGGATTTTGAACAAAAAAATATGGCAACAAATAATGTCGATTATAATGGCGATCGGTTTCAGGGTTATCAACGGGTCAAACTTGAGTTTACTCTTATTAATATTATTTGTATATTGTAATAATTTTTTTTTAAATATTTTTTGTGAATGATTAAAAAACAACACTTTAAATGATGTACACTGATATAATTTAAATAACTTTATTTACATGAAAATAAGGTACCGTTTACGCATTACCTACTTACTAATAGAGGAATTATTTGCTTTGATTAAAACATTGCTGTTCTTTAATTTAACGTATACTCATTTTAAATCTTATACCGAGTTAATTTGTACAACAATTAAAATCTACATCAATCTCTCAATCATGATAGAGTGTCTATAAAGCCGTCAGTGATATCCCAAAGAAATCGAGCCTAACTCAGTCGTACAATGAAAACAACGCTGTTCATCAGATTGATAGCTGGGTTAATTAACGAACCATGTTCCGTAATACAGACAAAGGGAAGGGAGCGTTGTTTTATTCAGAGAGTAGAATAAAAACGCTATTATTTGTACGGAAAACCGCCATTCATGGATAAAACTAGGGTTGTAAGAATAAAATTTGGTGTAGTTGAAAAATTGGGCTTAATGTATATTTTGTTAACGTTAACTGATTAGATAACCGCCTTGGGAGAGCTTAGAAGAGGTCTTAAAAGGGATTATTTACTTTATTATTTTACCTTCTTGTATTTAAAAGGTGATATTTTTTGCAATATTATATTATTCTTTGTTTTAATGTAGAAACCAAACACAACGCCAGGACAAAGATTTCCGCAAGTTCAGGCTACGCTTGACGCGGTCGGTTCGTGGAAGGGTGCCCATCCGTTATATATCGAGACCCCTTCGTGGCTCGGAAAGCACGTTAAGCCGTTGGTTCCGGCCGTCATACGTAGATCTTTGACAGTCGTTACGTGTTGTGGAGGTCAGATAGACAGTCGTTCCATGTAAAATACAGATATTCAGCTGCATTTGGTTAGTCTGGAAGCCGACCATAAATATGTAGTTGGGAAAAGACTAGGTAGGTTTTGATTTAGGTTTAAAAAATATGAAATAGCATAAACGTCCTAGTCACATCTGCCAAATATGACAGCCCTATAAATTTATCACAGACCATACTATTATGCGATAAACAAAAACAGAACTGACGATATTATTATGCAATAAACAAAAACAAAACAACATCAAAGAAATGATGCTGTGTTTTAACTCCAGTTATAAACTTGTTCTCTTTATGACGTAATCTTCAGCATTTTCCTGGTTTTACGGAAGCCATGTTTAAGCGGCTATTGTCCTTTTGTAGATAGAGATAAAGATTAAGATTGCTGTGTTGATTTTGAGAACAAAACATGCTTTGTACTCCTAACCTTTAATTTACCCTCTGGTAACTACCCCTCCGCTGAGACTGAGGGTCATTATTCTCCTGTCCTTACCCCAATATTATTTGGGGTCGGCGGCGACGCAACATGTCTTCTTCTTCCATACTTCTCTTTTAGTCGTCATCTCGGTTATCATTTCTTTTCTAGCCATATCATTTATCACATAGTCAGGACCAGCGGCTTAACGTGCTTTCCGAGGCACGGAGGGGTCTCGATATGTTATGAATGGTCACCTATCCACGATTCAACTTTTATTTTAATTGATCAACTGACAAACGCCTTTTCTAAAACAGGAAAAAAAAAAATGGTTTTGACTTGAATGTAAGTCAATGTTAAGAAAGTTTAAAAAAGATAGTAAAGTATTGAGAACAACTAAGAAGTGAGATAGCAAATGCCGACCTCATCTAGTTTTTAAAATATGATAGACGTGTAAAATTGTTTCTAGAAAACCTACTTACAGAAATAAAATAATTTATCATACACAAAAAAATATCGAAGAAGTAAAATCGATGTGGCGTCCTTAAGCAATCTTATATCTTTCCAATGTTACACAGCGGCCAGTGATTATCTACAATCCATTAAGCATAGCTCCTTATCCTCCCAAATTTTTACTTATACATAAGCACTAGTACCCGCTTTCACTAACACGACACCTAAATAAAAACGCGCTGTTAGATTTTCAACGCTCGGCTGTAGCATCGATAGTTCAAAACCCAACAGCGCATTTTTATTAAGGCATTCAATTACTTGGGTAACGCCTAGTGTTACTGAAAATGGGCACTAAGATAGTCTTCATTTCTGGCCAACTGCCAAAACCTACTATTTAACCGGCTGAAAGTAAATGCGAAGAAAAATAGGATTAAGAATTCAGCTTATTTTTGTGATAAGAATATTTTCTGCAAACACGTTTTAGGTTTGTTTGGGGTTTCAGCACAATATTACGTGACCTTTTTAAGTTTTGTTATTAAAACAGCTGTTTTCTGGTTTGAAAAAATTAAAAGTAGGATATTTCTACTTTATTTCTAAAGCTACGGATTCCTAGACGAGCGGTGGCCGCCATATAACGGCTAAATTGACGGTCGTCATGAAAACGTTGACACTGGTATTTGACTTTACGGCACGGTTGGCGCAGTAGTTAAGCGATTGACTGCTGCGCTGCGTGTCGCCTGTTCGATTCCCGCACGCAACAAATATTTGTATGACCTACAAGTAGTTGTTCCGGGTCTGGCTGTTTGTGTATGTGAATTGAAATGTTTTTAAACGCACCCACAATACACGAGGAATACCAAGTATGGAGCAAAGTTACAAAAAAAAAAAAAACTAACAAACTTTACGGTGTCAAAAAACGCTCTCTAGGACGCTCTGTTACTTTCATAAATAATGTTTCAGTGACGTCATTCGACGGTAAATTGCAGACGCATTGTTGCGGCCACCGCTGTTCTAAGAAACCGTAGATTTAGAGTTGGTAACGTGCCGGCAATGTTGCCGGCACGTTACCAACTCTAAATCTACGGTGTGCATGTGCACACAGGTGTAATCTGCGTAGATGACAGATCTACCTATAATTACATAAAGTTATACACAGAAAATCTAGCCCTAAATGCGGCTAACATTGTAAGAGTTTCTCTCCCATTCTTCTCCGTAAGGAACTTCGGTTTCGGAAGAGGTGCCTAGATTCAATTCTATTTTCTATTAATGACGTTCAAAAGTGTCTTTTAATGGCCTACTTGAAATAAATGATTTGACTTTAACCTGGGTTTAATTTTAAATTTTGGCGAAATTTTATTGCCGTTTTCAGTTACTATGTTCAGACTCTTTTTATCCTCTTAAGGGGTAAAACCGTTTCCCGGCCAGCGTAGGCGCGGGCTTGCGGACGGTGAGTAATGGCCTAATGGGTAGCTCGCCGTCCGATAAAGACCAGGCCCGGGTCGACGGCGCGTTGTGTTCCACGCGCGCCTTAAAGAGATGTCAGCAACTAGGGGGTCCGATAGGACCGATACCGGGTTGCGGGAAAGTCCGAAAGGGATACCGTGGCCCCTGGCAACGTACAGGCAACTGAAGGAACACGGGTGGGTTTTAGTCAGTAAGAGTCTGACACGCCCTTCCACCCAGAGCCGGGAGAAGTGATTTGATAATTTCCCACCAAAAAAAATAAAAAAGGGGTAAAACCGCGACTTTTACGTTTATCTTTCAAATTAAGTTCAGGATATTACGAAAGCCGAGCCATTCAAATTTAATATCCCGAGAACGCTCCAGCATTCGTTACATGCTTCGTTGAACCTAAGAAGGAATTTAATAGACAATAAATTCTTTATAACACGTATTAAAGAGGTTTTATGCCTTTTATGAAACGTAGCAGATGACTGAAATGAGTTTTTTATTACATGTTTATGATATTTATGAAGAAGCGCGATTTTCCGGGTAAAAAAAGAGGGTGTGCTTGACCATACGATATAAGTGAAAACTTACGACCGGAACTGATTATACACGATTCGGCGCCGAGTATACGCGATTCAACGTCACCACCCGACTGGAGCCGAGTATATCCGATTCAGCGTCACCGACCCGAGGGTGACGGTACAGTTACGTTCGCGGTACAGAACATAGTGCGCGTAAAGAAGTTTTCAATGAAAAACGTATAAGAGGCTTACTCTTTAACAAAATAATGATACACTGTCATGCTATTCTCATTTACGCAGTCTTTTAAATTTTTAATCTGTCATTTGATATTTTTTCTTTAGCTTTTCTTTGTATGAAAACTCATCGGCATGAAACGTCGTCTTTAATTTCAGTCCTTATTAAGGTTAAAGAAAGCGAACAAAGCATGTCTTTTCTTTTAAAAGAAGATACGTTTACGGCCCCGTATATTGCTGCTTCAAGCTTTCTCTTCATCTTGAGCTTTGAGTTGAATATTACTTTCTTAAATTACTTTGACGTTTTGATGTGTCATCCGTTTGAATTAACGAAGTTTTTCTTTAGAATCTTTGCCTTTAACATCAAGTTTTGTTTTCAGGTTACATATACGAGTATATATATATTTGTTATCACGTTCTCCAAAACGACTTTAACGATTTCGATGAAATTTGCAATATAGGGGTTTACGGGGCGAAAAAGCGATCTAGCTAGGTCTCATATCTGGGAAAATTCGTTTTCTCTATTTACAGTTACACAGCCTCGAGAATGTGATACAACGTTTGTATACCTGTACCCTAATTACGTAATACATGATCAATTGGAATTTGAATCTTTTTGAAACAAATTGCTAATCCATAGCTTCACAAGTTCGAAAAAATAAATCTACTCAACAACGTAAATAACGCAATGAATGTTGTTGAACTGTCAAAATGAAATAAATTGGTCGTAATTGTTTACGAAAACGTGTTGCGTAATTAGATAGCTGGATGATATGTTTATCTATCAGGTACATGTATAATAAACATGCGATTACATATTACATTGTTGCAATCGGCAGTAGGGTGTAGACGGCATGGTTGGTGCAGTGGTTAAACGATTAACTGCTGCGCTGCGTGTCGACGGTTCGATTCCCGCACGGAACAAATATTTGTATGACCTACAAGTAGTTGTTCCGGGTCTGGTTGTTTGTGTATGTGAGTTTAAATGTTTGTAAACGCACCCACAATACAGGAGAAATTCCTAGTGTGGGGCAACGTTAAAAAATAAAAAAGTTTTTAGCGGCACCCCAAACAATTTAGTAGATTACATTTTTATCGTTTTTTTTTCACATTATTTAATTGACCACATCCATCACAATTCATTCCATATTCTGACGTCATCAATAACCGTCAACACAAAGGTCCTAATATTACTGTTTGCGGTCCTTTTAGCCGGGCAGCTAACCAAACAGATCTAACTACACAGATACCCAATTAACAGTATTTGTTTAACTGACACATTGGTTAGTGATCGATCAGATGTTCCAGTAGGTATGTTGGACATTAAGCAAAAATATTACGGTTTAAGATATTTATTTTCTCAAAAGAATTACAAATTCACTTACAGAGAAAACATAAGTGAAAAACAATTAATGTGCCATCAAGCGCGGCTTTAAATAAAATATTACTACACCTAGTACGTATCTTAAAATTAAACATAAAACATTATAATAACACTGACTTTGGACGCGTTTTCGTACGAATTTTACTCATGCGAAAACATACGAACACTCACGAACAATCCCGATCTTCCCAGTACAAAGGTAGCGCGCACACTGTGTGCGAGTTAGTTGTACGTATAGTTGCGACGCCCGAAAACAATCCGAACTTGTTGGGATTCTTTGTGCATTCAATGCAATATCACCGGAACAATCTCTATTTGACGGAGAAAAACGTTTTCAGTGTGCGCACTCAATTCGTACGACTACGGTCGTACGTTTACGTACGATACAAATTCGTGTCCAAAGTGCGCGCGTCCTAAGTAATACTTTTGTCAAACAAAACAAATGAGAAGTAGGTAGTTCTACGCAAGGAACAGTAGAATTTTACCCGATGCACCTTCATTTCAACGGTAATAGCGTGTTTACAAATACCTACACCACAGTGCAGAACAAAAACAAGAAACGAAAAAATAAAGTAAGATTTTGTTTTATTTCTTTTTTGTTTAACTAACGTGCAATCAGATATTTTTAAGTAGACTATATTGTTGGCTTTTTCTACAATTGCACAATGAATGTACTCGTTGGTCTAGTGGTCGCAAGCGCTACTGCTGAGCATGTGGTCCTGGATTCAATTCCCAGGTCGGGCAAAGTGTTATTGGGTTTTTCCATAATAACTTACTCAGTAGCAATCTGGAGTCTGGATTTGAGACCGGTTGATGACAATAGGCTCGCCCCCTATTACATGGCACTTAAACATAATTGGCGAAATGTGGGTGTACTATAGCTACACCTCTGCCTAACCGTTCGGGGATTACAGGCGTGATGTTCTGTCATAAACAATGAACGAGATGAATTAAGTGTTCATTTAAGTAAGTTTAATTTTTTTTATATCAAGCTATTGTAGTAGTAGCTATAATTTTTATCCATCTTACCTTTTATCTAGTAGGTAATAAAAAATAAAAATAAATAAGTTGGTAACGATGAGATAGCTTTTTGTCACATGCACAAGATCCATAAATAATAAAAATTCAAATCCTAATATTATAAATGCGAAAGTGAGTTACTTTGTTTGTTTGTTACATTTTCACGCTAAAACGGCTGAACTAATTTGGATGAAATTTGGCACATGGGTAGACCATGACCTGGAGAAGGACATAAGCTACTTTTCATCCTGGATCGCAGACGAAATCGCGGGCCACAGCTAGTAAAGAATCTTTTTATCTACATGTTCACTTCTGCATATGTTTAAATATTGAGAATGTTTATTGAGTCCATTACAAACTATGTATATCTCTCCCTCACAAAGATGACGTCTTAAAAAATTAAAACATATCTTATTCAACCAATAATTCCTTTATACAACTGCAAATAGAATCCACAAACCCACATCAAATCAATGAAGTATTCATACAAACACGATTTTTCTCTGAGCAGATTCGAACACTATTCTCTCGATCCTTTTGTGTTTTGTAAAACGATTCAGGTCTGAATAGAACAGAGATAATACCTACCATAAAATGGATAGGAACAGAAGGCTGGTTACATACAAACGATTGAAAACTGGCGCACGCACACGTACTGACGATCTCAATTTATATCAAACTATTATCTGTTCAAAAAGTGTCTGATGAAAATGTAAACAAAAGGATCAGAAAACGTACCTGTGGATGTCAATTTGTAGTGCCACTTACAAATTGAGTGCTTTGATTTGATTATTTGAATACTTAAACCCAAAATGTGGGTGTTGTACTATAGATACACCTCTGCCTAACCTGTCGAGGAATACAGGCGTAATGTTATATTATGTCAAACCCGAAATTCTAACTTTAAATCACCTTAAAGATGTTTTTCATTTGACAATAGAAGTTAATTTTATAACCTCGATTATATTTTATAATAAATTAGATTTGTTACAGCTGTAGTGGCAATCATTTCGTTTGGTTTAAATAGGTTTTTATTTTTATTATTTTATTTTGCTTTTATATAGATTCTTTTCTTTCAGATTTTGTGAATGTGAGAACGTTGTAGGCTTAACAGACTGTTGATCTGTCGACCATTTTCTATCTTGCTAAGTACCTGGTGCTTGTTGATAGGCCTACACTGTCCTCTCATACCTATTAACACTGTAATTTGAAAACATTGTACATACCATTTACTTTTAAAAGAGTAACCGTGGAGTTTCTTGCCGGCTCTTTTCCATAGGAAACGACCAATTGGAACCGTGCACCTAGCTTCTGACGTTTCATAAGTGCCCTTGTAGGTTTATGTGAAATAAAATATTTTGAATTTCAATTTCAATTTCAATTTCAATTGCAATTTAATAATGTTATTTAAACAATAGTAGTTGGAAAAAGGTAGTGAGGTGTAAAGTTGAAACCTTCTAGATACAGATGAATGTGTTATTTATTCCTTAACGTGAACAAGGTTTGTTTACACTTTCATCAGATACTCTTGGGACAAACCAAAGGGCTCGTAATTAAATAACATCAAGTCCACGGGTCGAACTTCAAGGTTAAGCCACGCTTGCCAAGGTCAGTCCATGGATGGGTGACCATCTATTACTTATCGAGACCCCTCCGTGCCTCGGAAAGGTCGTTAAGCCGTTGTTTCCGGCTGTCATTCGTAGATCTTTGACAGTCCTTACGGTCAGAAGCCCAAAAGTCTGACAACAAGTCTTACCAAGGGGTATCGCGTTACCCAATAACTGGGTTGTGGAGGTTAGATAGGCAGTCGCTCCATGTACAATATTGGTATTCAGCTGTATCCGGTTGGACTGGAAGCTGACCCCAATTCAATTGGGAAAAGACTGGGCGGATTGATCGACTCTTGGAACAAACCCAACCTCGGACGTATGGTGCTGTCAAACTAGTGCACGCTAGCACTTGCTTTTACGTAAAGCTTTGTATAGACAAAGCTTTACGTAAAAGCGAGAGTGCGTGGATTCAACCTTCTGTACCTATCTTTCCTGTGATAATTCTGTAATACAAAGACGAAATTCGCCTAGCCATACGATTGGGTTGTAAGGAGATTACGTGTGTGAAGCATCTCTAATGTAAATTTAGTACATACAGCAGTAAATAATGGCATTCCATTGAAGTGTGTGCTGGTTTGAAGAGAAAGGTGAGTGTTTGTAAAGTGGGCCTAACAACAGCCACAATAGGTGTTTTGGCAAACCAAATTGGATTCTAAATAAGCATTGGTACATCGAAAATACTTACCTTAGTTAACTATCTATTAGGTACTCTTTTAGTTCTAGATCACACACTTCAAAGTCAAAAGTCAAAGTCAAATAATTTATTTCAATTAGGCACAAAAAAGGCACTTTTGAACGTCAACATTTAAATAATAATTGATTCTAGTTGCCCCTTCCAAAAGGTAGTTTTCGTATGGAGAAGAATGGGCAAGAAACTCCACCGTTACTCTTTTAAAATGTTTTCACAATATCTTGTGTACATCAATTATATAATTATATGTGAAGACGATGCACCTAGAATAAGATTACTATACCACGTTAGGTAGAAATAATGAAAAATTAAGGAATGACAGATAATCATGTGATAGATGCATGGTGCTCACATATTTACAAACATTGTAAAATTATACGATATTCCTAGCATTTTTACAAGTAATATAACTCAGTGTGTGAGTTCGAGTAATCACAGAATGTAAAACCAATATAAAAAAAGTATATATATATATATATATATATTATACAATTAAATTAGCAACCAGTTAGATTTTGTCTAGATTCTAAATTGTCCTATGGAGCAGGACCAGCATGTTTCCAAGCATTTTTATCTTGGATATAATCCTCTAATTTGTAATATGCTTGTTTGCAAAGTGTATTTTTTATATGAGTTTTAAATTTTCTTTCATTTAATTCTAATATATCACAAGGTATTCTGTTGTAACATTTAACACAGTACCCCATAAAAGATGTATGTACTTTAGATAGTCTGAAAAATGGTTGATTTATTTTATCTTTATTTCTAGTATTAAAATTATATCTATCACTTATTTTGTTAAAAAGATGTAGATTTTTTCTCACATACATAATATTTTCATAAATGAATTGGCAAGGTACCGTCATAATATTAATCTTTTTAAATAGTTCCCTGAGAGATTCGCGACGACGTAGATTATAAATGGCTCTGACAGCTCTCTTTTGTAAAATAAAGATAGATTCAATGTCAGCAGCCCGACCCCACAGTAAAATGCCATACGACATAATACTGTGGAAGTAACTAAAATAGACCAAACGCGCGGTTTCTACATCTGTTAACTGTCTTATCTTTCTAACAGCATACGCGGCTGAACTAAGCCGCCCCGCGAGAGATGTTATATGGGGTCCCCATTGTAACTTCTCGTCTAGCGTGATTCCTAGGAAAACTGTTTGATTAATAAATTCCAGTTTTTCTCCATTCAATATGATGTCACATTCGCTACTTCTAACATTTGGTAATTTAAATCTAATGCATTTGGTTTTTTTTTTATTTAGTACCAGATTATTTACCGTAAACCAATCTTGGACCTGAACAATAAAGCTATTCACGTCGTCAAGATTTTGTGACCGTCGGTTTATTTTAAAGATCAATGATGTGTCATCAGCAAATAACACCATCTTCGGTTGATTTTGAAATAATTGGGGTAAATCATTAATATAAACTAAAAAGAGGAATGGACCCAATATCGAACCTTGAGGAACGCCCATTACCATTTCAGACCCTAATGAGTTTGTGCCGTTGACTTGAACTTTAACCTTTCTATCTTTCAGGTATGATCTAAGCAAATCAAGAGCTGTATTATTAATCCCATAATGCTCCAGTTTCAGCAGAAGTGTCTCATGGTCTACGCAATCGAACGCCTTCGAGAGGTCACAAAAGATTCCAATGGCATCTTGTGCTTCTTCCCAGGCGTTAAAAATGTTCTTTATTAGGGTGACACCGGCGTCAGTGGTACAACGCCCTTTGGTGAAACCATACTGATGTTCATGAAAGATGGAATTTTTATTAAAGTGACGTAACATTTGATTGAGTATCAACTTTTCAAACACCTTACTGAGAACTGGCAGAATTGACACAGGCCTATAATTGTTGGGTTCCTTACTATCACCGGATTTGAACAAAGGAACTACTTTACTGTGTTTCATGAGATCCGGAAAGACTCCTTGGTCTACACTGGTATTAAATATGCAAGCTAAATAAGGCGCAATGGTTTCGATTATAGATCTACAGACTTTTACAGACATTCCCCATAGATCTTCTGTTGATTTAATTTTAAGATCTTTAAAAGCTTTTATGACAGCCTGGGGGTTTGTATGCTGAAACCTAAACTCCAAAGGGCATGCCTTTACATTCTTTCTAAGTAAGGCAGCAGAAAGCGCGGGTGAGGAATTTAAAGAATCAGTAGTTTTATGAGGAATATTAGCAAAAAAGTTTTCAAATTCCTGAGCTATTTCCACATCTGAGTTGATGGGGCCATGTGCAGTCTCTAAATTAAATTCAGTATTACGTTGTTTTTTCCTACCGGTTTCATTATTTATTATTTGCCAGGTAGTTTTTATTTTATCATCAGCTAATTTTATTTTATTGCTAATGTGAAGAGCTTTAGCCATTTTGCACACAATTTTAAAAGTTTTAGAATATTTTGCAACATACTGATGAAATCTTGTATTATTCATATGTTGCTTTAGGCCATAAAGTTCAAAAAGTTTTTCCCTGCTTTTACGAATACCTGGAGTCGCCCAATCACTAAATAAGAACTTTGTGTAAATAGTTTTAGTCTTTAGTGGAAAAGTGTCAATAAATTGCTTGTTTAATAGTGAAAAGAACTCGGCGTAGAACTCATTTGGGTCACATATATTATTAAAACTCTGAATACATAATCTACTTGCCAAAGCATTATTTAATTTCTCTAGATTTTTACATGTAATTGGCCTAAACCTTATTTGAATTTTTTGTAAAGGCATGTAGGAGCAAAATGTTATTGATTGTCCACTGTGATCAGATGGCAACTTATTTACAATTTGTTTATGTAAGTAATCACAATTACAGAAAATATTATCTATACAAGTGGCAGAAGAAGCTGTCACTCGGGTTGGTTCAATAAAAACATTTGACAAATCAAATGACTTGAAAAGACTTAGTAGTCTGACAGTATTAGAGTTATTTTCTAATAGATTAATATTAAAATCACCACACATGATTATTGACTTACTACTAGCATTTAATTTCTTTAGCACATCTTCCATTACAGAATCAAACATAGATAGATTCTGGTAACTTGGAGGTCTGTATACACATACTATAACATGCTTATCGAGCTCAACACAGGACAATTCAATGGTGTGTTCAACAGAGAGTCCGATTATGTCTTTTCGTTCTTTCGATTGAATAGAATTTTTTACTAATATTAATGATCCGCCATGTATCATACGTTTTCGGCTGAAATGGCTAACTACACAATAATTTTCAAAGTTAATTGACATTACTTGATGATCTTTTAACCAATGTTCAGTAATACAAACAACATCAAACTTAGTATTTTCTAAAAACAATTCTATTTCCAGTAATTTGGAAGAGCAACCTTGAATATTTTGATTGAATAATTTTAAAGTATGTTGCCCCCCCTTTGGATTTTTATTATGTGTAATATTGCCAGAAGATACCATTTTATTATTCACTAATAATAATTGGTTATTTGAAGGGGTAACTTCTGTTGTCTTATTAACTAGTTTAAAAAGTTATCCGGAGTGACCTCCACAACTACAATGGAAGAGTCTAGAAAGTCTGTATGAATTCTAGCAGGAAGAGAATTCCCTATCTGGCTGGTAGTGGCCTCCAAAGATGTTGGTATTATAGGTGGATTCTCCTTCGTACAACATAATGACTTATAATTAATCACTATGTTGTTAGTATAACTAGACAACACAGACTCGTCACTAACACTACAATTTGTTATATTAGCTATAACCTCATTAATATTATATGCTATTAACATAGCAATCATATGTCGACATTCCCAAGACAGAGATAAAGTTCTCTGAGTCAACTTAAAACCACTAACAAACTTGTTAGTGTCAAAATACAATAATTTGTCACTATGACAACATGTCAGCCTGTGAATAGTACTATTCAACTTATAAATGTAATTATTTTCATAAACTGATAAAGTATCAGAGTAAGGTAAAGCACACAACATTAGCTTTCCTATATTTAACTTTAATAAGGTGTCCACACCATCCACTATGTCCTTTCTGGTAATACCAGTACTATTTCCTAATAGCAAAACCATTGTAGAATAATTATCTAGGTTTGTGTTTGCAATTCTTTTAATTATTAGTACCTATTACTTGTTAAAATGTTAGGAATATCGTATAATTTTACAATGTTTATAAATGTGTGAGCACCGTGCATCTATCACATAATTAATTTATCTGTCATTCCTTCATTTTCATTCTTTTTACCTATCGTGGTATAGTAATCTTATTCTAGGTGCATAGTCTTCACATATAATTATATAATTGATGTATACAAGATATTGTGAAAACATTTTAAAAGAGTAACGGTGGAGTTTCTTGCCCATTCTTCTCCATACGAAAACTACTTTTTGGAAGGGGCGACTAGCATATTTTTTTTTTTGTAAATTTGGACGTTTAAAAGTGCCTTTTTGTGCCTAATTGAAATAAATTATTTGACTTTGGATTAACAATGGTACCAAATGACCATTTCGTTTGTGCAAAGATTATTTTTGTTAGTCACCTTGAATGTGACTTTTAGTGTATTACCTATACATTATTTAGTTAGATAATTATGCTTAGTTTCAAACGTCATCTTAATAAGTAAACTTTATTTGATTACCCAACCCCAGATTGAATAGGTGTGTTAACCTCAAAATGATCGAGAACAGCCAATGAAATTAATTATAATTGGTCTTACTTATACCTACAAGGAACTTACATCAAAGCGAGTTTCTGAGTTAAATTCCATATTAAAATATCACGCGAACGTACCACCCTGTGACGGAGTTTCCAATTTAGGATTAAATGTGAATCTGTATACATACCTATTTGATTATAGCTTGTTTCAGGAATACCTTTAATGTAACTGAGTGTGAATTGCAGAATTGCAAGCGTACTGGAAATTTCTAGCAAAAGACTGCCTTTGCATTTACGGACAATTTTATTGCAGAGTTAGGAAAACAAATATTTCTATTACCTTAGTGATATAATTTCAAACTTCGTTCTATACAACATGCCCCGGAATTACGCGCACCACCAAACACATCAATAAGAATGATATGTTATTATGATAATACATACTCTGAATGTTTACAATAATGTATAAAACATTGTTTTTATTTATTAAATTAGATACGATGATTGTGGGAAAAAAATCTGGTCAATTACAAATCTACGCACGCACATAAGTCGCACACCTTTAAGGGTCGGGCGTAGTAGTAGTACTTTGGCAATTTTGGTTTGTTTTAACTGAACAGCGGAAGTGTGAATGTAATTTACCTAGTTTTAATTATTTTTTGGGATAAAAAAACACCTATATTAAAAATGACAGAAATCGATTCAATAAACGATTCTACTTTCATAACGTGCATTATTTCAGTTACACATTGTATATAAGTCAAGTGTTCCTTCTGTATAAAGTTGCTGATAGACTTAGCATTCACTTGTAATAGAACATCACATTCATAACAGCATTCGCCGTTTTTTAATTTGTCGAACTGAACAACGAACAGAGCCAAGCATAGAGCTAAAAATCGCTACGAATATTTTCACGATCATTCTAGCGAACGCTCTAGTCCAGGGGTTCCCAACCTTTTTTTGTCTACTGCCCACTTTAAGAATAAATTATTTTTTAACGCCCCCCTTTTTAAACATACTTAAAAACCGCTAAGTACTTATAATTGATTATTGAAACGCAAATTTATAGTATTCGGACAGAGTATCTTTTATTGAAAATAAAACAAACATAATCAATTCTTATATAAAAACTAATGTGAAGGTTGAATCTGATGCTGTTCAATAAGTTTGTTGATATCAGGTTCCAATTTACTCAAAAACAGCCGCAAGTCGCCACGTTCGGTAACACGCAAACGATTTCTCTTTTTAGTAAGCAGCGTTGCCACAGCACTAAATCCACGTTCACACAAATTATGACGATGGGAATGCTATCAAAAATCGTTGAACAATTGACCACAATCCAGGGTACAATTGCGGGATCGGTTTTTGTAGCCAAAATTCTTGATATCCATTTTTGAACTTGATTTTTATTTCTTCGTTTGTTGTCAATTCTATAAGTTCTTCTTCCAGCTGAGGTGACATTGCTGTGTTGACATTTGAAAACGGATCCAACACCCAGTCTGGTATTTCCAAGTTTAAAATGTCCTGGTATCGTTCGGTGAAGTCAATGTGGAGGTTTTCCAAATGTTGGCAGTAGGCAAACAAGTCGTCGTTACTGCAGTATACTGATAAATTCGGAAAATTGTGAAACTCACGTCTGCCCATATTCTTTTTGTGCAGAAGCAGTTTGGCTGCGAAAGCAGCAACGACATTTTTTGTTTTAATTAAATTTAGTTCATCGCCATGCAGTTGGAGGTTCATGTCGTTGAACATTTTATACAGGTCTGTCATGTAAGCTATATCATTCTTTGATGTTATGAGCTTGTTGCGTAGTTCTGTATCTTTAGTTTCCAAGAACTCTATCATAGAGTCAAACGGGTTGTAAAATCGAATCAGACAATTGCCTCTTGACAGCCAACGAACTTCAGTATGAAGCAACAAACGGTTGAAATCTTCGTCATTAGTAACACAAAGCTGATGAAATAATCTATCATTCAAAGAGCTGCTACGGATTTTATTGACTGCTTTGATGACATATTGCAGTGATTGAAATAGTCGTTCACTTAAGTTTCTAGCAACCAAATGTTGTCTATGAATAACGCAATGTATAGCAAGGACATCTGGAATTTTATTCTTTAAGTATGCTATGAAGCCTTTATGGCGCCCTGTCATAGCCGGAGCGCCATCCGTAGCAACTGATATAATATTTTTCAAAGGAATCTCTTTCTCTTCACAAAACTTTTCCAATGTATTGAATATGGTTTCGCCTTTTGTATCTGTCTCCAAATTTCTGGCAAACAATAGTTCTTCACGTATTTTCTCATCTTTAATAAACCTCACGTAAGATAGCAACAACGCTTCATTAGTTGGTAAAGTGGACTCATCGAGCTGAATTGAGAATTTACTAGTCCTCAGATGATTGCACAATGATTCTTCAATGTTTTCAGCCATATCATCAATTCGTCTTTGCACAGAATTATTACTCAAAGGAATTTTTCGGATAATATCTGCGGCCGGTTTATGAAGCACAGTAGTTATTACTTCCTTTATTGCTGGCAAAATTAACTCTTCTCCGATGTTGTGTGGTTTGCCTTTTTGAGCAATTAACAAAGAGATATTGTACGAAGCTCGAAGTCCGTCGTCATCTTGCTTAGCAGCCGCCGAAAATAGTTTTGATACACTTGGCTGAGTGTTATGCTTCTTCTCTAGGTCTTGAAAATATGGTACATTCTTTTCTGTCTTATCTGGATGCATTTTATTCAAATGATCTTGCAGTCTTGAAGGCTTCATTGCTTCGTTCGAAAATGTTTTTAGACATAGAAGACACAAAGGCGACGACGGGTTTGTGGGATTTTCAATAAATCCGAATTTAATATAATTATTCCGCAGAGTATTGCCGTCTCTTCTTTTTTACTTCCGACATTTTTATGTTTTAAGAAATACGTAAGTGTTGAAATCAAGTACTGCTTATCTATTATGCGCGAAACCGCAAATGAAAATAAAATAAATTTACGTCGTTTATATAGGATTGCATAAGCAGCACTCACCAACAGGAATAAGACAAACGTGCATAAACTCGTTTATCTCATTCGACGCCCAATCGTACTCGACAAGCAAGAACAAGTATTATAGAACCAGCCGATTGGTATAGGAATGTACAATTCGGATTATTTAACAAAAACTTGTTAAAACATGATTGCCCGCGGTCTTTTATATCGAACCGAGTTTGAGCTATATCTTAATTAATATTAGTTGATGTTCACAAGATGTAGTCGAGAGTCGAGAGCTCAGTCGGTGTCTAAGAGTCTTCCTAGCTAGGTAGATGAAATTATAAATCGACCCCAAAGCCCTACACCAGTGATGTCAGAGTTCGAGGGGAAGGTGGGGCATTTTTACTGGAAAATAGGAATTTTAAACTGACTGGTGGGGCCCCTTTACACAAAAAAGAGGGAATTTCAAACGACTGGTGGGGCCTTTTACACAAAAAAGTGGGGATTCTTAACTGATAAGTGGGGCCAAGAAATATCTCACGTAGGGCCCTAAGGGCCCCATGGGACGGGGGTTTGACATCACTGCCCTACACAATGCCCCCTTTTTTTTCTGGGTCTCTTACCGCCCCCCTTTAGGCCTGCAGCGCCCACAAGGGGGCGTTATCGCCCACGTTGGGAAAGACTGCTCTAGTCAATGCTCGTCGAAAAATTTTTCTTCACGAATATGTGTCGGGTCGGCAAAAAGTTAAAAGCAAATTTACTGTCCATTCGCTAGAATGTTTGCTAGAACGCTCGCTAAAACGCTCCCGTTTATTTTTCTGTAATGTGACATTCGCTAGAATTCTTAAGCCTATCAGCACCTTAAAGAGTTCTGTAGTTGAGATGAATTTATCCCAAAAACAAAATTAACACTGTAGTTGAAAAACATGTTCTCCCATACATCGATATATCGCAGTAAGATGGTTGAAGCCCTGGTATAGTTATACGCCTAGGGATATAGCTATATACCGTAATAACGTTATATGAAAGCGGTTCATAACTATCGGAGTGCCCTAATTTTGTTATTGTGACCAATTTCAACGTAGCGCTCGCTCGGCTCGCACGTAGTTTGTCACAGTTCAAACCTAATCTAACCTATTTGGTCGGAGTGCCCTAATAGTTATATTACTAGATCGTGCTCGTATCATAATTATATTCCTAGTAAGATAGTTATGAACTGCATTCATTTCTATAATATTATTGAATATAAACCGTTATCTATATTACGGTATATATCTATATCCCTAGGGATATAACTTTATCTTGGCTATAACCATCTTAATGCGACAAATATATGTCACGGTCAATTCTCCAACTGCAAATGTAATCGTAATCGAAAACTAAAATTACCTAAGTGATAAAACTACAAATTAACGATTTTTGTACTTTTTCCTTTACTTCCTTTGAGACCTTGCTTCTTGCCAAATTTCATGATTCTAGATCAACGGGTCCGCGTTCCGTATGGTGCCGGACGTAAAGAATAGTACCATCCCATTTCTTCCCATGGGTGTCGTATAAAGCGACTAAGAGACTAACTAGAGAATGGGCAGCAGTGTTCTCTATGCATTTTAACGCCATACTGCGATGGCCATCCCGCCTGCCAAGCGTGGCGATAATGGCAAACCCCCCCATTTGGGGGAGGCCTATGTCCAGCAGTGGACGTATTTCGACTGAAATTATGAGGTCAACGGGAAGTACCCTATAGGTTTTGATTTATTTGCGAGTATTAACATATGTTGCTTTTAAGGTCGTATTTTTTTATTGCGTTGTACCTACGTATTTGATTTCAACTTGAGGCCTCCGGGCGTTTCTGAGAAAAAGGGTCTTGACAGACTTACAGACAGACAGACAGACGGTCAGACAGACAACTAAGTGATCCTATAGGGGTTCCATTTTTTCTTTTGAGGTACGGGACCCTAAAAACGATTACATATCCTTTTAATTTTAACAGTAACACAGTAAATACAAAGTCATAACCTACTCATTTGTAGGTACTGGCAAGCAATGACCTTGGCTGTAGGGTCAATGAGATAACCGTCGAAGTTCCAACAGCTGACCCGCGTTGGATCGATTCCAATAATATATTTCCCATGGGAACTACGTAATTTATCGAACAAGATTCCTGTTAGTAGTACTTAATCTTCCCTAAAGAACCTGCTGTAGGTTATCTAAGAAAGAATCTTTCCTTTAATGATGTTTTTCACTTCAGTGTAAGGCTGCCAGATAGATGTGTATCAATTTGCCTAGCTTTTTCTCAAGTATGTTGGGGTCGGCTTCTATTCTAACCAGATGTAGCTGAATACCAGTATTAAATGGAAGGATGTTGCCTATCTGATCTCCACAACCCAATGACTGGGTAACACGATACCCCTTAGTAAAACCTTGCCTGATATGTATATACATGTGTATTGTGTATGATATTATGAACCAACAGGATTGTTTGATGTTCATAGTTCTGCTTAGCTTAGCTCTGGTGGAAAAGGGTTTACCGAAACTAAGTTTTTATATACGCGCTAAGCTAATTTTACTCAAAATGTTTATAATGTAAATAGGATATCGGAATCACTTCTACACGTACCTTTAAAAAAGCCAGATGGTGTCGACATTTCCTATCTGACTAACCGCGAGAAGTCTCTTTTAAAGTTCAGACATTATTTTGGTCAGATCATGTCAGGAACATGTTGATCGAACTCGCTCTTCCTCACTATAGCTCTGATGGAAATGGACAACCACCGATGGAAGTGCAACGCAGCCTAAGACTGTGTACTCAATTATAAATAAATTAAGTTCAGTAAAACTTCTTCTTTCTCATAACACCTATAAACTACAAGACTGCTAGTAAATTTTATAACTAAAACCCACATTAATAACTTTCCCGAGATGATTAATTTGAGATCGCGTTAAATATTGCCTGGAAACTTTGCCGAAGTTTTTTTTTATGAATACCAGAACACCTAGGTAGTTAAGTTGTAAAACTTTGTTGAATTTGTGAACCGAGGCGAGCTGTATTCGCTATTTGATGAAAATATTCTAGAGAGTTATAGTAACCCGTATACATAACATAATATCACGCCTAGTTTCCCCGAAGGGTTGGGCAGGTGTAGTACACCCACATTTCGCTAGTTATGTTTTTAAGTACCGAAGGAGAGAGTATTTTTAGGGCCCAAAAACGCTGCCTACGAGCAATATTTGGTTTGAAAGTTACTGACATTTGTGTTCCAATTTTTATAAGTCATAATTTGTTGACATTTCCGTGCCTTTACATTTTAGAAATTGCTCTTTTTGTTAAATGTAATCAATATATATTTTTTACTTTATCGGAAAGCAGATACCGAGATGTACCTAGCTTTGCGAGCTCAATACCAAAACCTGTTACGCACAGTTAGATACAGGACTGCATTGTTGAGGAAAAGTGTATTTGGTATGTCACCGACTATTTTTAACCACATTCCTAATTCCATAAAAGAGGAACCGGTAACAATTTTCAAAAATAAACTATTGGTCCTTCTATTAAATGAAAGTTACTACTATGTATCGGATTTTCTAGCTGATAAATTTTAGTTGTGTATCCAGTGTATCAATGTTTCATGTTTGATGATGAACGGCATCAATGTTTGCATGCCAAAATGGTAGAATGTACAAGGATTCTTCAATATTGTAACCACCCTATTGTAAATACTAAATACCTACGTTGTGAGCAAATAAATGAATATGAATAAGTCCTCTATAAGGGGCGAGCCTATTGCCATCAACCAGGCACAATTCCAGACTCCGGGATACTACTGAGAAATTCCTGTTGGAAAAACCCAATAATACTTTGCCCGGCCTGGGAATCGAACCTAGGACCTCATGCTCAGCAGTACCGAGTAGCGCTTGCGACCACTAGAGCAACAAGGCCCGTATCATTGTGTGTATAAGTGGTATTTTACTACGTTTTAAAGTTGATGCGGTTGTCAACTGAATTGAGATGGTACTTAAGTTGTTAAGCTAGAGTTTAACAATTATTATTATCTAAAAATTCATTTCTAAATTTTCGTTATTGCACCTATAACCACTGTTTGTCCATTGACCATTGTTTGCATCATCCAAAGATGTAAAAAATACCTATGGCCTTAAGTTCGCTTGAATAAATAAATAACAAGAAGATCCCGGATTTTATGAATGAAGGATAATCAAAACGAGATATCATGGTAACTTTTTCTTAAGAGCATTCATCCAAAAAGTTGGCAACGTCGCAAATAGCTGTCAAATATTTCGCTGTTTTAATAAATTTCGCAATATTACTGTATGGGAATAAGAAATATTGGCTAACTAGTGAACTAAAATATTGATTATGAAATGCAATAATTAATTATTGTAACACCGAATATCTAGTTTTAGATGTAAAAAAAGTATTTGGAAACTTTCCAAATGCCTTTTTTACACCTAAAACGATTACAACATCAAATTCAGTGTTATAATTGCAATTCATTATTAACATTCTCAATCAATGTCTTGTTTTCTTCCTTTTTTATTTGTTTGTATATTGGCACCTTGCAGCTATTTCCTAATAGCTAATTAGTCATTATTTAATCGTGTTTTTGTATGTTGTGCTGTTTTTTGTGTGCAATAAATAAACGATTTATCTATCTATCTATCAATCTATCTATTAATTAAATACGGTAATATTGTCAAATGAATTAGAACAGCGAAATATTTGCCAACTTTTTGGATGAGCGCTTTTAAGTTTTTTTATCTTTACTTAGTATCTACTACCTACTATCTAATAAAAGCCTAAGTTGTTTAGTTCTTGAGATTAAAATGAATGCCGTGATGGCTAAAATGAAAAATTTATCTTCTATTAAACAGCCATTTCATATTCAAATCTCGAGGACGAAGAATGCAATATCCTTCAGTAATGTAACTGTGAAATATTGAAGAAATATTACAAATAAACTTGAACGTTTCATATTATTGTAAGTTATTGCATTTCTATATCTGTATTAAGTTTATTTTATATTTGAAAAATCACCAGCGAAAAGCAATATAAACGGATTTCCTTGTCGTAAATGCTTGCGAGCATATTATTTGTGTGTCTCAACGATTTAGGTACTAATTCAGTCGATAATTTATAATGATATCATCTGTTTTTGTGATAAAATTGTCAATGTAATACATATTTACGACACGGTTGGCGCAGTGGTTAAGCGATTGACTGCTGCACTGCGTGGTCGGTTCGATTCCCGCACGGAACAAATATTTGTATGACCTGCAAGTAGTTGTTCCGGGTCTGGCTGTTTGTGTATGTGAGTATAAATGTTTGTAAACGCACCCACGATACAGGAGAAATTCCTAGTATGGGGCAAAGTGTTATTAAAAAAAAATTAAAAAAAAGCACAGGTAGTGTAGATACAGCTATTACGAAAAATATGACCTAGCCTTTTCCCAACATTTTAGGGGTCGGCTTCCAGTCTAACCGAATGAAGCTACAACACGTACAAGTATTTTTCATGGAGCGACTACCTATCTGACCTCCACAATCCATTTACTAAATAACACAATACTCCTTGGTAAAACTAGTTGTCAGACTTTTGGGTTTGTGACTACATAACGACCACCGGTTTAACGTGCTTTTCGAAGCACGAAAGGGGTGTATATGGATGACCGCCCATCCACGAACTGACAGCGGCAATCGTAGCTTAGCCACGAGCCCCTCTATTTATCGTAATAGCTGATCGGATGCATTATCATTAAACATCAGCGTACCCAAATACCCCCAAATGGTCCTAAGAGACGTCATGGCATGCCAATTCACTATTAGTGGGAAACGTAATGACCACGCCTTACTATAAGATCATACATAATCATACATAATAAATAGGCTAAGATGTATCAAATCAACAGATCAAAGTGTCAATATTGTATCTTACATAAACATACATATGACTATAGTGTCCTCCAAAAGTTTTAAATTTACACTATCTAATACATATTTTAAAAATAAATAATTTGTATTTTTGTTTGTGATTATTTCACCAGTAGAATGTTATATTATTACTGAGTAACAAAGGCTATTTATAAAGATATATCACGCAGGCGAAGCTGGTGGCGGACTCTTAAAATGACAAATACTTTTTAGCAAAATCAAATCTGCGCCTTTTACGGACCGATGATTACTTACAAATATTTTTTCAGGCGACGTGACCTCGTAAATTTGTATCGTGTAGGCGTCGTCTGATGGTTGTTTAAGAAATTCAAGTTCTCGGTTTTTGTAACAGTTCTTAAAAAAAAGCTTATTGAGCACTAACTTTTCATGTTCACACATCACCTTTGTTCTTTCTGCTATGGTTAATTTTCGCCTCGAAGCCATATTTTTTTCTAGCCATATTTTAATAATTAAATTTAAAAAAAAAAAAATATTTTACTAAGAATTTTATTCAAATAACCTAATACAAATATACAACAACCCTTTAAAGAGGCCCTGTAGAGAGTGTGGAGAAGAGTGTGTGGAGAGTGTGTGTGGAGAGTGTGTGAGGAGAGTGTGTGTGGAGAGTGTGTGAGGAGAGTGTGTGTGGACAGTGTGTGTGGAGAGTGTGTGTGGCGAGTGTGTGTGGAGAGTGTGTGTAGAGAGTGTGTGTGGAGAGTGTGTGGAGAGTGTGTTTGGAGAGAGTGTGTAAAGAGTGTGTGTGGATAGTGTGTGTGGAGAGTGTGTGTGGGTAGTGTGTGTGGAGAGTGTGTGTGGTGAGTGTGTGTGGAGATCGTGTGTGTGGAGAATGTGTGTGGAGAGTGTGTGTGGAGAGTGTGTATGGAGAGTGTGAGAGGAGAGTGTGTATGGAGTGTGTGTGCAACTTTTGGCGACTTCAATTAAAATTGGTGGTTGATAACAAAAACCTGGATATCAAAATAAAACTAAAAATAATAATCAGGTAATTCCTTGTCATAGTTGGATTAGTGAATAAAAACCTTGTAGTGACCAATTCAAATATTAATTTGAAATTAGAACTATAAATCAAAATGTGACATTACAGCTAAACCGGAAAAAGTATAACACAGACGTTATACTTACAAACAGAAAATAAATAAATATATAAAGCGAAGCAAAGTATTCTGACAAGTAGATAATATCAGCTCATACGTTTCAGATTTTGATTACTAGACCCGAATGCTCCATCAAGAATTAAATTAATAATGTGTGCCCCAGAAGAGCCGAGCGATACGAGCCTAAAGGAATATTTCCAATAACTAACCTATAATATTAGTTTTCCGATAGCGACTACGATTATTCGGACTGTATTATTAATATCCGACATTAATCGATGTTGCTAGAACATCGATCTTAGGTCTTCGACGGGCGATAAATTATATTTTGACATCAGCCTTTATAATAAATACTTTGTGAGTAATTGGCTGTAGAGACTTATACAGCTTGAAATATTGTCTTAAGTTTTGTTCAAAAAAGTGTGCAAGTCTTACACAAGAAGGGTTCCGTAGCACTGTACGATATTGAACAAGACATAAAAAAAAAAACTTTAGTAAAAAACATGTTTCTTGTAAATATCCTTCTATTTTTAACTTGATTTTATTATAATTTTTTACTATAGCGGCCATAGTAGTACATACTCCGTGAAATTTAAAGTGTCTACCTTTTACAGTTCAAAACATACAGTTCTATGACATACGGCCAGATGGACGGACAGCGGAGCCTTAATATAGGGGCCCGATGGCACTCTTTGGGTACCGAACCCTAAAAACTTTTAATTATTTTTTCAACGTTTTTAGCAGGTGTCTGAAATCGAAAGCAACCCTAAATGTAGATTAAAAGTAGCCTAAAACAACACTTTTAGGTTTTAATGGAAGTTTCTGGACATTCTTGAAAAATTGGGTACCGTAAATGACACTTTAAAATTCATTAAAAGCTTCTTTGTGGCAGAGACAATCTAATTTAGCTACGTAATTTAGTATTCTTGTAATGTTTCGTCAGCCTGTGATGTTCATTAAATAATTTAAAAGTTAAAAACTAAACTAGTGGTGCCCGTTCTCCAGAGACGTGAAAACTTTATTAATCAACGGGAATTAAAAGTGATCCTGAGGTACCATTTTTCAAGTACCAAATTACCCAATTCTAGAATTAAATATCTTGATTTTGCATAAAATTGCCTTTCAACTTAATTAATTCGGGAGTTTAGTCATGAAAATGTACAAAAGAAAGTCAGATAATTATTAATGTAAAATTAATTTGCATGCCCTAAACAGGCAAAATATGGACTGTACATTAAACCACCAACTTTTACAAATGGTAACACCTGTATTTTCTGCAAATAAATGATTGTTATTCTTATCTTATTCTTATAAACAGATAAATATATTCTTTTTTACGTTAAATTAGTATGGATAAAAGCCTCGAGTTTCCCTTACTTACTTTCCAAGTAATTCCAAGAAACTACGTAATAAATGACTAACAAGTTAGTGATTACTTTTTCTTTACACCTAAAATATATCCTAAGTCTAATCCTAAGTACATAAATAATGTAGAGTACATTGTTCACAGCCTGTTTCTTTCAAGTTAGCCCATACTAAGGAATTCAGAGCATCTACCCGCACCGCCGGGGGTTAAGCCGGGCTAAATTAATAGCCACTAGAAGAAGGTAGCGCAATAGATTTCTCTAAACCCAATGATCCTCGTTTCTGGTCAGAGTTTGTGGGCTACACACCTTTGGGTTTATACCTACCTATTTTGATACAGTACCTATCTGGCCATAAATATGATATGTCGAGTTTTGGAATAAGTTTAGCTTTGTAAAGGGTGGTTTTTGTCAGTTATTGGTACCTATTTGATAGTCTGTTTGAGATATTGAAGTGTCGTATTTGCTCGGGCACTCTACATAACATGAGATCACGCCTGTATTCCAAACACCCACATTAAGATTTTTTAAAGTCCCATCTAAAGGGCGAATCTGTTGCATTACGTAAACAAAAGATTGGCCAAGTGCGAGTCGAACTGGCACACAAAGGGTTCCGTACTACCATACAATATTTAATACGATACTTTTTACTTAAAAAAAAAAACATGATTTTAACCTTTATTATTTGTTTGTTTAGCAGCAATGGAAATACACAATTTGTGAAAATTTCAACTGTCTACCTATTACCGTTCATGAGATACAGCCCGCTGTCATACAGACGGTCAGCGGCGGCTTAGTAAGTGCCTTTTGAAACGTCTCGGTTGCCGGATAGGCAGTGCCGGGTACCCGGCGGCTAAGTGTATGCGCATGTACGTTATCTTTCACACGTATCGTAAGATAACATACTCGTATATGCCCGTATAATTAGCTGCCGGGTACCCGGCACCGGCTATCCGGCAACCGGGATATATGAAAAGGCACTAATAGGTTTTAGGATTCCGTACCTAAAAGGTGCCAAACGGAACGCTAAAAACCGTATAATAATAGGTGCATGTTTCGAGAAATAAATAATAATTATTGCCATCAACCCTGCTGACAATTCAGACTATGTAACTCAGAATTCTTAATATCTACTCGTACATTATCCAATATCTAATTAAACCCTGGTGGTTTATACATGTTTTATTTGTCACATCGTGATACTCGATCAAGTTTCTTCAGACGAGTTTGCAACTCGACAAACATATCCGAGCAAACTTTTAAATTGATTATTTTATGGACGATTCGAAGACAAAGTTTCCGTTACTGTGGCACCAGCATGGGGTAAATTATATTTATGCAAATAAACATATTGTTTTACTTATTCATTTATTATTGCATACTGTGGACCTACAGTATATTTAGTAAGTACTATAGAGATCTTAACCTTTTCTAGTTATTATCTATACATATAATAAAACAGTAGAAAAGTTATTTTTCTACATAAAAAAAAATCAAAATAAAATAGCCAGGGTATTAAAGAACAACCAATAGAACCAATTTCCAGCATTTTTCGAATTTTTGTCTGTTTATTTGTTCGGGCATCACGTAAAATGTACGAAAGCAATGTATATCTACATTGCTTTCGTTGTGATACACAACGATTGAGCGTAACTTGAAGTAACATTTAGTTTTTGTTTCATTGCAATCGGTTCAGTCTATCAAAAGATATTTGAATTTAAGGTGTTCCAGAAGTAAAATTAGGGATATGTGCACAATAACTATGGCATAAAATAAACGTTGACACAAATAAAGAATAGAAAAAAAGTTTAGACGGTTGGCCCCCCGACCTTGACAATGCATGTCGTAATAATCTATAATAACGTAAAACTCTTTTTCAGAATCTTTATTCTGAATGAGTATTGAGTAATATCACAAACAAGTATTTCATTCATCCTGGTATCGTCAGCGATACTAGAATTATTACTAGCTTTTGACAGACATACACTTTCGAATTTATAATATTAGTCTGGATATTTATTAGATACCTACTATCATTTTCCACATAGCATAACTACTAATTGTATATTGCTGAAATGCCTTCCACTTCAGCAAATCTCTTAGAGATTATTTGCAGATGTCAAGTGTTAGGGACTATTTTTGCGTGAGCTTTCAATATCGAAGCAATCTTTCTTTAAGTAAGTACCTAACAAAGAAGGATCAAGAGTCTTATCCTGACCGATACTATACCTACATGCATACATAGGCACATTTTTGTTCAAGCAACACAAACATGACTTACCCCTGGTTTAAAAATCAATCTCATGATTGGTTGATCAAAATATAAACAACCTCTGTTGTCTAGTGGTAAGACCCAGAGGTCCTGGGTTCGATTACCAGCGGGGGAAAAACTTTCTGCTCGGTTTGGATGTTGGTAGGGATAGTTATAAGCTTGGCTAGCTACCACCATTATTTTCAACATTATTATTCCTCTGTGGATGAGGATTCTGGGTGAAGCTCGTTTCCAGCTTCAAAGTCAAAGTCAAATCATTTATTTCAAATAGGCCCTTATAAGGCACTTTTGAACGTCAAAAACTTACAAAAAAATATAATTGATTCTAGTCGCCTCTTCCAAAAGGTAGTTTTCGCATGAAGAAGAATGGACAAGAAACTCCACCGTTACTCTTTTAAAATGTTTTACAATATTTTGTATAAGTACCTACATTAGTTATATAATTATATGTGAGGACGATGCACCTAGAATAAAATTATTATACCACAAATAGGTAAAAAAAATTAAGAATTAAAAATGAAGCAACAACAGATAAACTAATTATGTGATAGATACGAGTATATGGTGCTCACATATTTACAAACATTGTAAAAGTAGACGATTTTCCTAAAATTTTACAATTAATACGTCAGCGTGCGAGGAATTGGTCACAGAATGTAAAATCAATGTCATATAATAAAAAATAATAATAAAATATACAATTAAATTTGCAACCAGTTTGATTTTGTCTTGATTCTAAATTATCCTATGGAGCAGGACCAGCATGTTTCCGAGCATTCTTATCTTGGATATAATCCGTCGATATAATTCGACCTGATCATCACTTACCGTAAAATGAGATGAAGGCCAAGAGTTTCGCCTGCGTGGTTAAAAAAAAACTGTATTGGATAGGTTGTTTTGATAATATTATTATAGTCAGCTGATTACACTTTTTTAATTGTTTTATTTTTATTTTATAACTGTTTTACTTGTAGTACAATATGTTGTGTTGTGTGCCTTTTACTCTGTGCTAAATAAATGTATTTTCTTTCTCCTTTTTATTAAATTAGGTACTGGCTAGTCTCTAGCCGAATTTACATTAAGAAACTAGTTGCACAAACTAAGTTATTCACTGATAGTTTCATGTGTAAATAGATAATTATTTACACGTAATGAAACTATCAATTATAGAAACTGAGAAGAGAATGGAATAGATTATTTATTTGCAATGAATGTAGGGTAAAACAATCAGTTTTTACAGTTGTGAGAAATCCATGTAAATTCTACCTATTATAAATAGCACGTGTAGAAACAACCAGAATTGAAACAGCATAATCGTTAAATAAGCGTTTTATTATAACTATTTCAGTATAAACATGCACATAGAATATCTTTCAATAATAACGTCGACTTTTAGGAGTGACTGCTCGCCATGAGCTCAATTATCAGAATGATCATAGAAAGGAGGCGTTCTGTCTGGGCGTAGACTAATCCCCACTACCAAGCCATTACCCCCCTAAACCAACGGAACTTTTGACTTAGTGTTGCCAGTGAAATAATTAAGTGTGTATCAAGTCTGTTATAGCCACAAAAGTTTACACATGCAACTACTTTTAAACAAATAACAAAAATTTAATTTCTGTTAACTGGCAAATAAATCTTTAGCCCAGTCAAAATCGACACAAAAAGTGCATGTAAATACGATTTTATTATATGTAGTTAGCTCCCTGAGGGTATAAGTTTATACCCAAGTTTGCAACCTTGAAAACATTGAGCTACACCATGAAGAGTGCGAGCCCATGGTGCTCGAAAAACTGCGAAATTCTGGCACTTGTTTCGGTTTTTTTTTAAATATACGTTAAAGACGCGTATGTTTGTCCTATATTTTAGTGAAGATACAGCTATGCATAATTTTTTTCAAAAAGTGAATTTTCGAGGAAACTGATGGTCGACGGTGGCATCGAAATGATTCAGCCAGAGCCATTGTGGCGGGATACTTCAGTTATGTTTTTCAACCATTTTGGTAAAAACGTAGCTAGATTTTCGATGGATACCCACAAGATGCAGCATTAAATCATAAATATCGATATTTTTTTGAAACAGGAAAAATATATGTGGGTGCGTGTGTATCTTTGACTAGCTGCATCTTCGCAACCAATAGGCCTAGAGTGCTTGGATTGGGCTAACAAAGATACTTAAAAACGCGTCCATAATATACTCGTATATTTAAAAAAAACTGCCAGAATTTCGCAGTTTTTCGAGCACCATGGGAGTAGCACAAGGTTTTCAGGGTTACAAACTAGGTATAAACTACTTCATGTTGTTATTGAGTGGGCTACTTTACTTGCACAGAATAATAATATTGTTAAGCTGCTGCTGTTGTTTTCTATTAAGATTAAATGTATTATGCCAATGTCACATATTCTTTTCATTTTTCAACTGCCTCTTTTGATCTAGTGGTCGCAAGTGCTAGTGCTGACCGTGAGGTCCTGGGTTCGATACCCGGGTCGCGCAAAGTGTTATTGGGTTTTCCATCTGGAGTTTCTCAGTGGCAGCCTGGAGTCTGGATTTGTATCCGCTTGATGGCAATAGGCTTGCCCCCTATTACATGGGACTTAAACATAACTGGCGAAATGTGGGTGTACTATAGGTACACTTCTGCCCAACTCTTCGGGGAATACAGGCGTGATGTTGTTATGTTATTTATTATGACAATTTCTGAAAATAATAAAGGAAATGACCCGTTAAGACGGTAAACTTTACATAGTAAACAAGTACGTAATACATTGTCTTGAAGTTTCTTTGCAAGTTTAAGTTTTGTAGCCGAATTTATGTTGCCCAACAATAAATTGAGCTGTCAGTTACGAAACCACTTGTGAAACTTAAGTGAAATGTTATATTGTTTCGAATGTAGGCTACAACGCTGACCTCTTTGATATTTTACAATACTATTACATTAGTAGACCGATATTCTGAGAATGGTTTCCATGTTTCGGCTGCCAAGTGGGAATTGCAAAAGGAGAAACGGAGTAGTCGTGAGTTCGAACTTCACCCATTGGAGAATTGAAGTTTATTCCTTTTAGAAACATTAAACTGAATAAAAAAGAGAAACCAATGCCCATTTTCGCCGACAAATAAGTGACACTTAAATGAATCCCTAAATAAAAGTGCACTGTTGGATTTTCAACTCTCAGCGCTATTATTTAGGGATTCATTTAAGTGTCACTTGGTGAAGGTGACAACGGGCAGTAGACTGTCGATAATGTTTAATATCTTCTTTTCGAGTCGATGGTAAATACCTACGTGAGTACATGTATTATATTAAATGAGTTGGGCCCATTAGGTGCCACGCCAATCGCGGCATCCATTAAACCATTTACAGGCACTTTTGAATTGTCAAGGGGTCAGTCAGTCAGAAATGAGTTGGGCCCATTGAGTGCCACGCCAATCGCGGCATCAGAGGCATGTTTAAAATAAGAATTTAAATGTTTTATGGTCTTGTGTTGTTTTTGTTCTGTTTGTTAAAGTTTAGTAGATTCGTTTAGTAGTTTAGTTTAGTAGATTAGTTTAGTAGATTCTTTTAGTAGATTAGTTTGGTAGATTAGTAGATAAGTTTACTAGATTAGTTTAGTAGATTCCTTTAGTAAATTAGTTTAGGCGATTACTTTAGTGGATTAATTTATAATTTTGCAACTTTTATATGCCTACTGGTAATATATGGCTGAACCTATTTCCTATATCACCATAATAAAAATCCACCATCAAAGATATTTTATTTTGCAAATATGGGTACAGTACGTACCCATATTTGCAAAATAAAATATCTTTAAAGATTTTATTAAGTTTTATAATATAAAGACGATTATTTTATATTCGTTTACTAAGCTTGAATGCTGTTGTTGATAGCAGTGGTGACCCAGTGGTAATGGCGGCGACTTACGGGTTGTAGCTCGTACGTTCGAAGCCGGACAGGCGCTTTACTTCGTGTATTTTTTTTTAATATTACTTATTTACTATTACCACTTACATTTGTTTTTACAGGTCGGAAACCAATACAACAAAGTAGTCACAATTTCTACACTCAGAGACGTCACCTAAAAACCGATTAAACACCACCACCAACAAAAATGAAGTCTTTTTAAACTGTCCTATTTTGACTGACAGGGTCCAAAATTATTATTTCATCCCCACTAGTCTCAAAACGGCGAAGCAAAACATTCGAAGACATGTGACATCTTCCAACCCGCACTGGGTCCGCGAGGTAGATTACAGCCCTCTCCCTCTTCCCGAGAGGAGGCCTATGTCCCAGGTGTGGGAACATTATAGGCTGATTAGGCTATGCTTATGTTGTTGTAGCACAGAATAAGTGATTAATTAAAGGGCTGAGCAGTAGGCCTAGTAGGAACGCACGAAGTAAAGGTAACGTTAATACGAACGATTTTTTATTGCAAATACCGACTCGTTTCGCACACTTAATATAAATTAGTTTGAAGGCTTCACTTATACCTATGGGTGGCACTAATAAAATTGTTCTAATCGTACTATACCCAAAAAAAAACAAAAAGCGGGGTAGAATTGACCAGCGTTCGTACTAGACCTACAGGACAAAAGAGCAGTTTGTTACCAATCCAAGGTACACATAGATCGTTGTAATTTGTTTATAACTTTATAGGTACTTTTACGGTACACTGTGATCCATCCTCTTGAATAAAGACTCCTGCAGACAGGCATCGTCGTCCGAGTTCGTTGAGACAGAACGTTGATATTTTTTTTGCTCCTCAATTTTTAAATAGAACAAGTTGTATTAAGTGAACTTTATAACATTAAATTACTATTGCCTTAAAGAAAGTGAACTGACGCATCGATCTGTGAAAGTTCTGTTGTGATACGTCTGAGTGAAGCAAAGTTATAGTGATAATAATCAGTGAGAAAAAACGAAACATTTGAAAAGATCAAACGGCTGTCGGGGTCACTGACCTACGACAACTCGAAGCGCGCTCGATACTCCCCACCTACTCCCCATCGTCCTGAGTGAGTATGACACAGTGGACATAGCGACCATTAATTTCGGCATCTCGCGTAGTACTGTCTGTGTCGTGGAGGATCAACGCTCCTACTGCTACACAGTGTGGCGCAAGTTCAAATCTCACTGGCATCAACAACACTTTTTGTGAATTAAGAAATTGTCTGTACTAATTTATTCTTATCTACCTCAACCAAAGTGTGTGAGAAACGACATCACAAGCGACAAAATGAATTTCTTCGAAAATATTACTATGCGCCGTACGCGTACCAAATCGGATTCTAACACCGCCACTAACGAGGCAATAAATAATAGTACATTCGAAGATACTGTTACCAGCCTACCCGACTTATCCAATGATGACATGAATGATGCGAAACAACTACAAATTACAAAGCTAAAGGATCAAATTGACAAACTTGTGTTAGATTTAAATAGTGCACATCAGGAAATCGAGTCTCTTTCTTTAGAAAATAGTAACCTTAAGAAAACAAACTTAGACTTGCAAAGGAAAAATGATCTCTGCACAAAACTTATCAGCCCAGTTAGAAAACACAAAAAGTCGACTCCTATAAAGAAATCTTTAAATAATAACAAAGGAACACAGACAGAGCCATCTATCATATCAAATCAGGAAAAAGAAATGTCATCAGCAACACCCACTCACATACGAGTACAACATAAAAGTAGCAGTGTTGAGACAAAACTACAACAGAAAAATGACAGTAAGATCTGTATCCTGAGTACCAATAACAGGAACGACATTGTAAATATTGCCAAACAAACCCTACACAAACATTCTGTAAATATATGTCATTACATAAAGACACACTGCAATACACAGCAACTGGTAAACGACATCGAAACTAAACTAGAAACGTTTACAATGAAAGACTTCTGCATCATTCTATTAGGAGAGGAAGATTTTAAGACTACTTGTGACCACCTCCAACTGACTATTCACTTACGAGCTACTTTACAAAAAGTGAACTTTACAAACATCATTGTTTGCACACCGACATTTAGCTGTAGTTACAAAAGAAATATGTATAATTGGAGAGTTGAGCATTTAAATAACTTACTGTATCTTGATATATTGACATATGAGCATGCATATCTTTTGGACTCGAATAAAAATCTAGCATTTGATTCAACAATGTTTACCAAACTGGGACCAGTAAATAATCATGGCATTCAGACAATTTTCAAAGATATTGACGAGTTGATTGACGGCATTATCAAATACGACATATTGATGACAGACGATGATATAATACCCAATAGTCAACAACTGGACACTCAGTTTTTTCTATGATACCTGTATAAACATACTACACCAAAATATTGCAGGACTTTTAAGTAAAGCTGACGCATTCTCTGTATGTTTAGAAGAACTCTTGGCCAAAAATATTGACATTGATGTTATTTGCATAACGGAACATTTTATGATGGCTGGTTATGAGCAATATCTCTCAATTCCGAACTTTAATTTAGCTACTTGTTTTAGCAGGAAAGATACTAAAAGGGGAGGTTCATGTATCTTGATAAAAAAGGGACACCATTGGAAAGAAATTCCTGAAGTTCGGAACATAGCAATAAGTAGCACATTCGAATGTTGTGCTATAGAATTGACTCATACAGGTACCATTGTAATCTGCATCTACAGAGTTCCAAATGCGACCAATTTGACCTGTTTTTTTGAGCAACTGTACAAATTATGTGAACTAATAACAAAGAAAAATAAGCGAAATGTTGTAATATGTGGTGATTTTAACATTAATATTTTGAAGCGCAGTAATATCACCTTAGAACTAGAATGTACTTTACTCAATTTTAATTTCAAATTGGCAATTAATCAGCCGACTAGACTTTCTAGTAACACATGCATTGACCTTTTTGCACATAATCTGAGTAAAAAATGTAATTGTGACGTAATTGATTTTGCTCTTTCTGACCACACTTGTCAAATACTCAAGGTTCCCACCAAAAGAATATGTGTAATGAAGCATTGGTATATCAAACGCCGTGACTATAATCTAGTTAACATGAATAAATTTAGGGAATGTTTACAAAGTGTTGCCTTTTCCGAGATATATCATGTTGATGACCCGAACATAGCCTATAATAGTTTTTTAGAGACATTTACGTTGCTATATAACCTATGTTTTCCCTTTAAGCGTGTTACGATAAGATTACATAAAAGACCACAATGGGTCTCCCGAGGTGTCAAAACATGCAGTAAGAAAAAAAGAGCTCTCCTGTGGCATTACAGATTGTCCCACAAAGAAAAAGACAAAAAAGCCTTTAAAAAGTACTCAGCAGTTTATAATAAAATAATAAAATTAACGCAACGTGCTCAGAATAATTTCAAGATCAAATCATCATCCAACAAATCTAAAACTACGTGGGAAATAATTAACCAAAATAAATTAAATATGCCCAATAACAATTTAATCCGTAGCATTAAAATAGGAAATAAAATATTGACACATCCACCCGATATAGCAACCGCATTTAATGACTTCTTTGTTGACAAAGTAAAACCTATTACAAACTGCGGCATACAAGTGACTTCAAATATTGAAAAGACTAGCAATTCGATGTTTATGGCACCAAGCAATCTAACTGACATTAATACTATAATTAAAACTTTGAAAAATTCCGGCAGTATAGGTAATGATGGCATCTGTACTAAAGTAATTAAACATGTTGCAAATTGCATTAGTGGACATTTAAGCCATATTCTCAATCTCTGCATATTACATGGTACTTACCCAACGAATTTAAAAACTGCTGTAATTAAACCATTATTTAAAAAAAACGACAAGCAATGTGTCGAGTCTTATAGACCAATAGCACTTGTGCCAGTGATATCAAAGATATTTGAAAAATATATTTATAGTCAAATTTTTAAATATTTAGAAAAAAATAATATATTAACCGATGAACAGAAAGGCTTCCGAAAAAATAAAACCATTAATATGGCAATATATGACTTTTTGAACATTGTCGTTACGAATGTTGACAAAAGAATACCTGTTTGTTCAGTTTATTGTGACATGACTCAAGCGTTCGACCATGTTGATCACAATATCTTGCTCAATAAACTGGATGCGTACGGTATTAGAGGAAATATTCTCAGTTTAATAACTTCATTTTTGCAAAACAGGAAACAGTACGTTGAATTGACTGGTATAGATCCCAAAACTAAATGCCAACGAAGCTATAAGTCTAGTCATCGCACAGTTGCTTATGGTGTACCCCAGGGCAGCGTCTTAGGGCCACCATTATTTATACTATACATAAATGATCTGCCGAAAGCAACAAGTCACCCTATGTCACTGTTTGCTGATGACAGCACTGTGACCATTTCGAGTACTGATGATCGCAACCACGACGACGTTGTCACTCAGACAATAACTTCCATAGTGACATGGTTAGATAATAATAATCTTAAAATAAATATTGATAAGACGAATTTAATGATGTTTAGCCAACGTGCGAATCCCAATATGACAGTATATTATAACAATAAAGCTATAACACAAGCAGACACATCAAAATTTCTAGGTTTAACGATTGACAAAAAATTAGACTGGAAAGTACACACGGAGGAGCTAACAAAACGTATTAGCAAATCAGCCTATGCCCTATTTAAACTGACCCCAGTGATTAACGTCGATGCTTTAATCACTGCATATCATGGTTTGGTGAGTTCAGTATTGAGGTATGGTATCATTTTCTGGGGTAACTCAACCAACAGAGAAATAGTTTTTAAAGCACAAAAAAGGTGCATTAGGTCAATGTTTAGACTCCACAATTTAGATTCATGTAAGCCATTCTTTATCAAATACAAAATATTGACATTTCCGTGCTTATATATTTTCGAGGTAGCTGTATTTGTTAAGACCAATCCAGACCTGTTTACCAAATTATCATTTTATAACTCACGACCTCGACCTCAGAATAATAACTTGTGTGTAAGAAGGTCCCATACAGCATTAATGCGCAAAAGTGTTTTTTGTATGGCGCCAATCATTTACAACCAGATACCAAATTCAATTAAAGAATTAAACGTATGCTTATTTAAGAAAAGGCTTAAATCTTTGCTGTTGAATAAAGCATATTACGACATTTCGGAATTTTTCACAGACAAATTGTAATTACTGTTTTTTTAGTTAGTATGTTATAGTTCAATTCCATTTGACATTTCACGTGACATTTTGTATTATTTTAATTATTATTTTATTATTTTGTCGCTTTTTATATTTTATTTTATTTGGACATTATTTTATATTTTTCTTTTGACATTTTTTACATTTTTTTTTTTTTATATTGTTTCTATTTTGAATTATTCTATTATCAATTTCAATATTAATGACTTTTATAAATATTTGTACACCTTCGGGTATATCACAGCGCGCCTGCAATTTTATTTTATAACAACTTTTTATTGTACCTGTGTTAACAAATGATTAAATGACTTATGACTTATGACTTATGACAGGCGCGACACGACAGCGCGACGCAACTGTAGTAGAACAATTTCTATGAAAACTTCATGGAAATTGTTCTACCAGAATCGCGTCGCAGCGTCGCGACGCACCTCTTTGTGGGAGCCTTAAACCACTGTCGGAAAGGCTTACGACGCCAAAGAGAAGACAAGGGATTGACACCTTTGCCGAGAACCAAACGTCTTTTCAAGAGCTTATCCCGAGCTACCAAGTTATAAACTAAAGTAAGTAAGTAAAGTTAAAGTTATTTTAAGAAATAAAGGATAGGGATTTCTTTGTTTCTGTGTATATTATAGTTCCTCGTTGGTCTTTGGTCGCAAGTTCTACCGCTGAGCATGAGGTCCTGGGTTCGATTCCTAGGTCGGGCAAAGTGTTATTGGGTTTTTCTATGAGGAATAACTTACTCACTAGCAGCCTGGAGTCCGGATTTGTGCCCGGTAGATGACCTGGGACCTCCTTATAACATGAGACTCAAACATAATTGGTGAAAAGTTGTTTGTACATGCTTAGGTACACCTCTACCTAACTCTTTGGGGAATTACAGGCAAAAGATTTTGCAACAACCTTTTTGGCGCAGCCGTGAGGCACACACTATTATCGCTTTATGATTATTTTCACTTTTTATTTTTGTATTATGTGTTTCACGAACTGTGTCCAAATAAATATTATTCTTTCTTTTTTCTTTCTTTCTCTTTCAACAAAAACAGTTTCTTAGTTTTGGTATTTCTGTACCGTTTCTCATATTCAAATAATTGTGACAAGTCTTTTGAACCTTATTTTGTTCTCAAAAGGACCCTTAGGAGCATTACCTACCTGCCTAAAACTGCCTACTGTTGTATATCAGTCCAACTCTTTGTTCCCACTCGTACGGTCAAGTTTACATGAAAGCGTCCTGTCCCTCACGCCCGCGGTACCGCTTAACAACTAAACTTTACGCAGTTACTTCACAACCTTTACCCGAGTAGGGATGGTAAACGTTGGTTTGTATTATTATGCGTTTTTAAATTCCTATTGAAATAATAAAAAAATACAAAAAAAACCTGAAAATCGACGAATTTATGATTCATTTTTTATTTTTTTCTCCTCAACAGGGAAATTAATCCGACATGTCCAAGAAGTAAAAATTCGAAGATATGTGACATCAACCAACACGCACCGCCCCGGCAAATTTTGCTTGTTCGAACAATTTGCTCCCATGAAATGATACCAAGAACGAAAGAAATGTCCATTTTAAATAAGCAAGTTATTATGACTTAGGTACCTCATTAAATAAATATTATGTTTTCGTATAACTTTTCCACAAAAATAAAAACAATATTGGAAACTTAAAACAAATCCGCAGCCAAATACGGCACGCATACCACGTAGGTTTACCATCCCCGCCCAACGTACTCCCAGGCAGAAATTACCGTCAGCGACTTGTTAAGACGTGTACAGACGCATTGCATGTAATGTGTAATGTAATGGGAATAGTGTCGACGGCATACAAACTCAACGCAAATTCTGTATTTGTTCGACTGCGAGAGACTTTGTGTTCGCGCTAAAAACCAGCTGATGGATCAGCGCGAGCGTTAGATATAATGCTCGTAGTCCCGTCCACACGCAGAACTCGCGTTACATTACACGGTACATGTACAGACACGTGTAATGTAATCATTACACATTACACGACTGTACACGCCTTTAACGTCTGGTTTAAGTCAACGGCTACGTTTGCATTTTCTGAACAATCCCCAGCCTGTGATAAAGTTAATACCGAGGCTTTGTGGCAACTGTCTTTATTACCCTAACAATTTCTTGTCTAATACTTTCAACAGATATTCTGCTTTTCTTCATTTGATGGCGGGTTGTTAACTTTGATCAGTGTTAAAGATTAGGTATGCCGTCGTTTTTATTTTACTTGGACAAACAGAGTTGGTAGCATTTGTCGAAGCTAAATCAGCAGGTAAGAAAACGTAACTCCTTATGCAAAAACCTTTTTGTAGTCTATAGCTTGATTTTTTTTTCACCAAATTTTTGCTAGCCATGAATGAGGTATCAATCAAAGACACAATTTACTTTTACAAAAATATATATCATAATTTTTCCCTGGTGGATTTTTACAAGTGCTATGGCTACATTGTCGCGATAAGGCGAACTACACTTCGCGCGCTCTCTTTTGCCAAACGATCGCTATCAAACGAGAGCTCGCGAAGTGTACCTACTTCGCGTGATCGCAACAATGTAGCCGTAGCGTAACGCAGAATACCTACTACGCTACGCTAATCGGTCGTTATTCTTTTTAGGTCGTTATTATTTTGTTAGTTTTTTTTTTATACTTAAGCTCCCTTTTTATTTTACTTTTTATATAATTTTTGATTTTATTTATTTTTACTGTATGTATTTCCTGTGCGTGTCCCAAATAAATATTTTTCTTTCTTTCTTTCTAATCACGCATGCACGGAATGAGTATTCGGAGCTACGCGGGTGTGTAGTGGGAAGGGTAGTCGGCCGCCTTTCCCGACTACCCGTGCGTTCACGCCGCCGCGCGCCGCCTGCCACCGCCCTCGTAATAAGATTGTTTATAAAGTTCTCTCATGGCAAGTATTATAAAATGATGCAATATTACATTTTAAGTGATAAAAGTATAAATGGAGACGGACTACGATGCAGAAAGTGTTCCGCGTCTTAGAAATGAGGGACTCGTTAACACAGTCAATCGATTTTGGATGCGAATCAAAGAATGTCGCTGCGTGACTTTGACGACGTGAAAAGTGATAGTTACGTTATTGCTTATTGAAATAAAAAACAGTGTGCAAAAACGTGCAAGACGAGACAAGAATTATAAAATGTACTTCTTTGTTTTAGTTTCTATCTAACGTATTTATAACGATTCTATTCACATATTTTATTCGTTTATTAGGTTGGTAATTAGCTCTTACTCCTGCGCCTGATTTATTCTCGGTCGTGTCGGATTGGCCATCGGACTGTGTGAGTTAAGGAACAGAGAGTGCACCTGTGTTTGCGCACACGCATGTGCACTATAATATCTCCTACGAACCTACCTGGGTAGTGTCCGTTGATTGGCCACTGTGACGGACTGAAATTCGGGCGGTAGAATTTTTATATATATGTTTATATAAACATATATAATTATTATATATGTTTCTTTAATATTTTAAGGATGGTAGCAGGCGGCGTTCTGTAGTTTCTCCTACCTCCATGGGGAGAAGGCGGGAGTGTATGTATGTACATATTATAAGTTCATGGCAATAGAAGATCTATTGCCATGAACTTATAATACATTATATAAAACTTATCTGGTAAGCTATGTTTTAAAGCTACACCGTAACAATCATAAATAGCCTCGAATAACCAATCCATCGGGTTCTGATGGAATATTATGACATTTTAAATAATTTTATGTATTCTGTAATTAAATATTTGCACACCACATGTAATGGTAGAATGTAAATGGGCCACATTTATAATCTACTTGGTGTACAAAGTAGTATGATTTGAACATTTTGGCAAATAAAGTATTATCATTATCATTATCAATATTATAAGCCCAAAATTAATTAGTATTACGATAGGTTTAAACATTATTTACCTTTAGCTTAAAAATCGGTGTAGATCAAAATCTATGTAGGCAGGCTACTTACATAACAAAAAAACATGCCGAATGCATAACCACTTATTTTTTTAACCGACTTAAAAAAAGGAGAAGGTTATAATAATATGTTCTCGTATAAATTTTATTAACTTTGGGTAGTTTTTGAGTTAGCTTCGATAATACGTATTTAATTCACTTTCTTTATCTTGATGATGTTATAATACTTCCCGTCACTGTTGTTTAGGGGAGAGTGTGTATGAAAGAGCCAGTTTAAAAAATGATTAAAACACACATTTTGGACTGATTGTTTTTATATAAAAAAACTTTTTTCAATAATCAGTTTAGTATCTATGGTACTCAAATTAAAAAAGTAGGTAACAATTTAAGAAATCTGAAATATAGAAACTTAAAAAAAACGGCTGTTAAAAACCACCTGTCAATGAAAAGATTCTATATTGTGGAAACAAACTAGTTTTTCATCAAATTAAACTCAAACTCAAGTCAAACTCAAAGCATTTATTTCAATTAAACCATTTACAGGCACTTTTGAATTGTCAAGGGGTCAGTCAGTCAGAAATATGAAGCTAGTTGCCCATTCCAAAGCGTAGGTTCCTATGGAGAAGAACGGGCAAGAAACTCCACGGACACTCTTTTAATTTTTTTAATCTCTTAATAGACTCAAAAATCTAATCAAAATTAAACACAAGTGAAAATCACAGCTCTAGATCAGTCTCAAATAATGATCTTATAATAATCTTAATCATTCAGAATACTTTTTATAAAAATCAGCCTCAAATAATTTTGAATCTCGGATATAACAATTAAAAACATTTTTGGCAGAAGAGATTAATCACTCATTTGTTACCACAAGAATCATGTGTCCACCCTCCACATATTTTGCACTGGTACCATTCTTCTTAGCTCTTTCATAGACTCGACAATTGGCTCTTTCAAAACACTTTGTATTAAACAATATAACCTCAAACTACAGCTAATTTACCTTAACATCATAACAATAATAATATAATTTGCGTAAAATAATGCCTAATATATGCATAACAATACAACACATTCATTTTATCAACCTATGCTTTACACTTCTAGCCATAAAAAAAATTGTAAACCCAGAAATTCCCATTTTGGATTCAAAATCTTCAGACAAAATAAAAGTTATTTTTCACTTTTTAGTGTTTTTTTTAATATGTTCCCTTAAAAAAACTACCCACACAATTAGAAGAAGTCAACCATTTCTCATTACCTTTGACTCCACACAAACACCAAAAGAACACAATTTTTCTTCAACACAAAAGGCTGTATATTTAAATTCCTTTGTAAATAACAAATGAGGTAATGCAGGGCACATTCTCTTTGCAGTCACGTAGCCAAGTAATGATGAATGCATGAAGACTAGCACTGTCTCCGGAACACCTGCCTACTAAGCGAACTTTGTACTATAAATGAGACTATTTGATGCATGCATTTACTTGTAAAAGGGGTTAGAGAGAATAGGGATGATGCCTGAGTCAAAAAAAGCAATTCTATTTAGTCCGTCAGTCAGATAATAAAAAAAATGAGACACGTATTTTTTGCTGTATCATTTATTAATCAAAAATTACTTAGATAAAACGCATTCAAATTGGGGAGTGGGGGTTGCTTCGTCACAAGTAAGTATAAAATCTGCATACTCGTGACGTCATTGCACATTTTAACTCAATGTATTGCCGTAATCTTTTGATAACGTAAAAAAAGAAAAAATACGTGTTCAATATTTTTTTTATAATATACAAGACGGACAAACAAAAATTGTGTGAGTGATGAATGGTTCTTACTATAGATTTATATACAAAAAAATCTAAATAATCTAATAATTATCATTAAGATCAATAAACAAAGAAAAATAAATTATTTATAATTTATATTACGTATAAATGACTATATCCGCTGATAGCAATGAAGCAATGTTAAGCACCTAGTTATTGTAAATTATTTGTGAATGAAAGACGCGAGATTCTGTGACTTAGGGTTGTAAGTCTTTGCCATGAGTAAAATGAACTTCAGTAATTATTAGGTAAATCATTATTCAAGTTTTTATAATTTTCACTTTGAAATCCAACCACAAAAAACAGATTGCTTTTTTTTATTCAGGAAAAGAACGCAATTATTTTTTCAAGTGAATAGCTAATGAGGTAATGCAAGGCACATTCTGTTTGCAGTCACGTAGTCAAGTAACGATGAATGTATGAAGCATAGCACTGTCTCCGGAACATCTGCTTGCTAAGAGAGCTTTGTACTGCAAATGAGACTATTTAATTTTGATGAATACATTTACTTGTAAAAGGGGTTAGGCAGAATTGGTTATTATGGAGAAGTGATGAATGGATCTAGTCTTAATACACAATGGTAATAATGCAATAACATTTAGGGTAAGGGAAGAAAATGTTTAAAAATTTAAAGTAGATAGGTATAATAAGTAAATAATTTTCAATGAGTTTAGTGCTAAAGCATCAATAAGACTACTTTGTTATGATCTTAATCAGCCTATAATGTTCTCCTGTGTGTGTTGGCCTCCTCTCTGTGACAGGGAGTGGGCCGTAATCCACCACAATTTTCTAGGACATGCCGGTTTCCTCACGATGTTTTCCTTCACCGTTTTGAGAGCTGATGTAATAATTAACACAAAGTAAAGCACCTATCAGGGTTCAAAACTGCGACCTACAACTCGTAAGTCGCGGTCGTTACCACTGGGCCACCACTGCTTACTACCCACCTCACCTATTTATGATAGTTGATTTATAAGAACACTTGTTCATAACGAAGGAAAACATTTTATTTGTCGAACGTCTTTTACAAAACTTAGTAAGATGCAATATGGAACTACACTATTCATATCCTAGTTTTCTTTAATTTTCACTTTGAAAACAAGAGAAGGAAAAGAGGTAGGTACTAAGAAAAAAGGTCTTACAAAAATTCAGCTTTCTCCCAACAAAGTTAGGTAGGTACATATTCTTTTACCAGAGGCGAGCGATTTCCCGATTTAAATGCTCCGACGGTTCCTTACAACAATCATAGCTAACAAGGCGATTATTACACCGCCAGGTTTTTTTTTCATTCAACGTTGCCGGAACCACGGATACAGAAAATGTGGATCAGGCAAGCTGTGGGGGGTTGGGTTACTCAGAATGGTGCAAATTCCTGTGGCTCGTTCTATCTTGTTTAATTATGCGATAGGCTTTCTTATTGAGTGACAGGAGTTTCTACTGTAGTTTTTTCTTAGTACTTATAGATTAAGGATACATATTAGTGCTGCTTAGGCAAAATAATAATTAAAGCAGTTAGAAATAAGCAAATCTTTTGGCGAGACTTTTTATGTGTGGTTGTTGACTCCGCGACACATGTCGCAGACTACAGTTTCAATGCAATGCACATTTGACGGATTCAAACTCAAACTTAAAGCACACATAAACCAATTACAGGTACTTTTGAATTGTCAAAGGGTCGGTCAGTCAGAAAAATTAAGCTACCTGGAATGAGTTGCTCATTCCAAAGCGTAGTAGGTTCCTATAGAGAAGAACGGGCAAGTAACTCCACTGACACTGTTTTAAATCAAAATATTGTTACAAAATATTGGTTTCATCATTCATGTTGAAATTATACATGTGCGAACAATGTAGAAAGATGTGCACGTTAAAAGCGTCCGCAATAAAAATATATAAACAATTCAAAAATTAAAATAAGCCGAGAGAAGACCAGTCCCTACTGACGTCGCCCGTTCACGAACATGACATGACGCATGGATCAGGACTATTCAGCTTAACCATTTTGAAGGGAACTTAATGTCCAACACACGCGCCACCACCAGAGAGACATTTTGAGTGAGCATGACATACTCTCAGCCGCTAGGGCTCATTCGAGTCAATGAAAGACATACCCAGTAAATGGTAGTTTTGTAGAAGGTAATGGTCATAGTGCTTACATGTGCAAAGATAGTTTTTGCAATCTTCAGTAGCTCCAACAATGTTTTCGTTGCTAATCAACTAGTATATGCGCCCTTGTGGAGCTGGACCAGCGTTGACACAAGAATTTTTGTCAGCGATGTAATCCCCCAACTTATAATATGCTTGGCAGCATAGTGTGCGTTTTATACAATAGTAAAATTTCGTTTCATTTAGTTGGGGTTTGTGGGGAGGTATTTTATCGTAACATTTTAAACAGTACCCCGTGAAGGATAACCCTACTTTGGCCAGTCCGAAACCTGGTTCAATTTCTTGGTCCCTATTTCTAGTACTATAATTGTGTCTTTCACCTCTTTTACTGAAAAGATTAAGATTTTTCCTCACGTACATGATGTTTTCATAGATATATTGACAAGGTACCGTCATGATGTGAATATTTTTAAACAGTTCCTTAATGGAGAATCGCGCTTGCGGTGGCCATATATTGCTCTGATGGCTCTTTTCTGCAGAATAAAAATAGAGTCCCCATAGTAAAATACCGTAAGACATGATACGATGAAAGTAACTAAAATAGACTAGCCTCGCGGTATCTACATCAGTAAATTGACGGATTTTTCTTACAGCATATGCTGCTGAACTTAGCTTAGATTCGTAAGCAAGCAATATATTTAGCGACACTGTATTGGATAACGTCGGTACAATTTTACGTAGGTAATTGCACTATCCAATTCTTTATATCTCTATGGTCTTAGCCTTTTATTTCTTTTGTTCTACTATTTTTACCCCTGGATCGCTGGCACAAGAAATCCCTGGTAAAGTAATTGCTTTCATCTCTGAGTTTTATCGAGAATTTTCTAAATACAGGTGAACGTTTTACTGAAATATTTTATGACCTTTAATCTTATATCAATAGGTAAACGATATTAAAAAACGTATAATCGTATTTTAATTATTTTTTCATTCTAGGTGTAGTCTTAGCCCTTTATCTTGGTCTGATGGCCGAAACCTACCGTAGATTTTGACGTGGAAGCTAGCCAAAAATGTCTCTAATCAGCTTTAAAAGCTGTTAAAAGATGTTATGATTGATTGACCAAAATAATAAGAACCAACCAGCATATAGCAATACAAAATAAATAGGTCAGTAGGTATATACTTCAAAACGGGGTTCAGTCGGATTTGTCGTTTACTGACACAAAAAATTCAAATGGACAGACAACACTTAAAGTGCCATCTCCACGGACGAGATAATTGCGGCCTTCAAATTATCGCCGGAAAAATATCGACATGTTCAGATTGATTCATAAAGTTTCTATTGAATTCGACACTATTGCCGCGATTTTCTCGCCCGTGGAGAACTACCTTAGTGCTGTTATGTTTCTAATTCCTATACCTTACGAACTATTATCGAATGAAATTAACTCAAATTGTTTATTCTGTAAATAGGATATCGCAATCACTTTTACACGATATATTTAAAAAAAAGTTTAATGGAGTTGACAATTCCTGTCTGACTATACCCCTCAGAAGAAATGGCAAAACCAACTCGAGGGTCAAAGTCTCTTTTAAAGTCCAGACATTAAAATATCAATACTAACATTATTTTTCTAAATGGTACATAAGATTACCAAAGGAATTCCTCGTATTTGTATAATCTTGGTCCTCCGAGCCGGGCATTATCCACAAGCCCTTTCTTTTAAATTATATTAAATATCAGTTAGTTTTCCCTCAAGCCAAGTTTTCTAGGAAAACAATAAGCCAAGAAAGATTTTATTATATCTTGAACTTTAGTAAACAAAGGTTGGTAAGAGATTGCTTTTCAACGAGTAAATATTTCAACGGATGCGTAAATATTTTTAATTTGTTAACGTTGTTTCTGTATATAACGTAGGATGATTTGATAATTAGAATTTTTGCAAAAACCCTAGGGATATTGCGAAAACACGGATAATTAGATAATGGCGAAAACATTTCTGCAAGCAACTTAGAAGTAGCGGTCGCCGGCCGCTGTCGAGGCACCGCTCGCTACGTTCCCTCGGTTCGCGCGCGGTTGGTCACAGTTCTAACCTAACATATTTCACCCAGTACAACATGACGAATCATAAAATCTGCCTGCGACTAGATAATTAGACAATGGTGTATGATTCGTTTGATTTTTGATTCGGATTAAATCAGCCAGCGCCGGCCCTCCGGCTCAGCAAGCTCATCAACACCTGACACACACGCACCTATAGGTTGGAACTTTAATAAAGCCGACTTTTTAACAATGTACTCTCGAATTGCGACAATAGATTGGTCTCCTTTGTATGAAATGGATTTAGAAATGAGCTTAAACTTTTTCTATAATGTTCTTAATTCTATATTAGGTGACTGCGTTCCGAAAAAAAAGCGGAGTCGTGTAAACTCAAGGTACATTTACCCTGAGTGGTACACGTTAGAAATAATTCGCGACATAAAGGAAAAAGCTATGTTACATAAGCAATATAAAACAAGCGGGTCTAGGGCGGATTACGAAGCGTTTTCTCTGTGCAGAACTAAAATAAAAAATAAGATAGCGGAAGCTCATGACCAGTATAGGCATCGAATCCAAGACCAGATGTTGAAAGATCCAAAGTCATTTTGGAATTATGTAAAATCTAAGAGGGGTAGTAGAACTCCGAAAAAGATTTTTAAGAACGGTGAGGAGTTATCTGGCAAGCAGTGCGTACAAGCATTCGCTGAATACTTTTACTCAGTGTATTGCACTGAGCGCGCCGAGTTGGATGTAGGTGCGGCTATGGCAGAAGCGGGTAGTGAAAACGGAGCGGCGCGGGTACATATAGACCACCTTAGCTTAAAAGAAGTTAATTGCGCGCTTCAAAATCTCCAACCCAAAAGATCGATAGGACCAGATGGCATTCCTCCTTACATCTTTAAGGATTGTCGGTCGGTGCTTGCCAAGCCGCTTCAATACATTTTTAACAAATCTTTAAACTCTGCGGTGTTTCCAGAGCAGTGGAAAATTACTCGCGTCGTCCCAGTACCAAAAGGAAAGCTAGGAACTACAGTCGACGGTCATAGGCCAATAGCGGTATTATCAACTCCTGCAAAGGTCTTTGAAGCTGCTCTTCATAAAAACATATACCAACAGGTCAGCAGTCAGCTGTCAGAAGCACAGCACGGGTTTCGACCAGAACGAAGTACCACTACTAACCTTCTCAGTCATATGACTCAACTGGTGCCCACAGTGGATGGTGGGGGACAAACTGATGTTGCTTACTTCGATTTTAAAAAAGCATTTGACCTAGTTAATAACGACGTCTTGCTCAAAAAGTTAGCATCAGTTGGTTTTACCCCACATTCATTGCAGTTCTTTGCAAGTTACATGTATGAGAGACAGCAATATGTAGAATATGAGGGATATACATCAAATCCATATTTTACCAGATCTGGAGTGAGTCAGGGCAGCAATCTCGGGCCCCTACAATTTATTATTACGATAAATGACTTACCGAGGATTGTTAGGGACGCGAGATGCTTGCTGTTTGCGGATGACCTCAAGCTGTCTCTCGCGATAGGTAACGAGCAAGACTGTGCGAGACTACAGCGAGACATTGACAGGGTGGTCAGCTGGAGTAAGGAGAACCGCTTACAGTTTAACGCCGAAAAGTGTGTGATAATTTCATTCTCGCGCGCACGTAGTCCTGTATTATACAATTATAATATAGATGGTTTACCAATGGTTAGGGTAACAGAAGTCAAGGATTTGGGAGTAAATTTCAGCACAGGGTTAATGTTTCGCGATCATGTCATTGGTTGTTGACGGAAAGCCTATAGAAATTTAGGATTCATGCTTCGGCTAGTACGCGACTTCAAGAACATTAAAGCAGTGGTAGCCCTTTACAACGCTCTAGTGAGAAGTCAGCTAGAATGTAACGCAGTCATTTGGGCTCCGCATGAATCTAAATATAGGCTCATGCTGGAGAAAGTTCAAAATAAGTTTGTGAGGTACTTGTACTTACAACTGTACGGGGTATACCCATTTTATCCATTAATGTACCCTACTCTATTTATTATGGGTATGGTTGGATATAACGAGTTGAGGGTCAGGAGGGATCTGGCACTCAACTCATACCTATTCAAAATACTTAGAGGAAGGGTGCATAATGCAGATATATTGGGGTTGATGGGTTTGTGTGTGCCGGATAGGTATGTATGGCGGCGTAGGCGGCCGCGGCTGCTGGCGGAGCCGCGCGCGCGCACCAACCTCCTGAGCGAGGCGCCTCTGACGCGCGCACTGCGCACTCTCAACCTTATAGCAGGGGACATAGATCTATTCAGCTGTACTCTGAATGAATTCACAAAGGTGGCAATGTTTATAATTTCTTACAGAAGTGTGTAATATGTGTACCTATGTGTTAATAGGGTATGTTGTACCTAGTGAAATGTAGAATATTATATGTGAGTGTGTATGTTTAACTATCGTCTTGGGTTGCCTGTAAAGATAGCTTAAATATGGTTAAATAAATAAATAAATAAATTATCCGTGTTTTCGAAATATCCCTAGGGTTAAAACGCGAAAATTCGAATTATCAAAATATCCTACGACACATAAAACAGTTACAATAAAGAGGTTATTTTAGAAAACAACGTAAGTACCTACATTAAAACTGAACTAAATTTTAACCGCCTCTATGGTAGACCACCTGTCTAAGAGGTCCCGGGTTCGATTCTCCGTGGGGACAACATTTTCTGCTCGGTTTGGTTGGTGGTAGGGCTTGTTCAAATTCCACCTGGCTAGCTACCTCTATCTTATCTAAGTCTATTGCCATAACGACAGTATTGACAGCATCGTTGTGTTTCGGCAATTAGAGATAAAATAGCCAGTTCTTCTGCGGCTGAGGATTCCGGGTGAAGTTCGCTTCCACCTTCGGCCTGATCATCACTATAAGCATCAGGTGAGATACAGGCCAAGAGCATCACCGTCGTGGAAAAAAAAAGTCTTGCTGGCAACATCACCATCATAATTTACGGTTTAAAAAAAAACTGTTTGTAGTTCAAGTAACAATTATTATGGAAAGTATTTATTGCAGACCTAATGTATGATTGGAAGAGGAGGTCTTTGTTGGGGAATTCGTTTAGCTAAGCTATATTTAAAATGAATTTTTTTTTTTTTTTAAACGTTGCCCCACACTAATTGTAGGTCATACAAATATTTGTTCCGTGCGGGAATCGAACCCGCGACACGCAGCGCAGCAGTCAATCGCTTAACCACTGCGCCAACCGTGCCGTAATGCAGATCGGATGCAAAAAACGTGTGCTTCATTTAATGCTTTATTGTACAGTACACTGACGTTAGTGACAATCGACATTGACAGTAATTATGACAGTTAAAACTAAGACCGCTTTCCGAATTAGAACATAATTGCTCACAGCGCTGACATCGATAATTGGCGTTCCGATTAAGATATCACGATTATGACAGCTGAGGGCTGCAACAATTCGGAACGCTCGTGAACGCGCTTACAGTACTCGCTTAACGTCAAAACTTGCTTATCATATTTCTTTGTGTTTATACCACAATTTTCTTCTTCTTCTTTGGTTAGGTGGCGAACGATAGCCAGAAGCACAATTTCGAAAATGCCACGTTAGTTTAAAGATAGGATGCGAGTCAAAACACAACAGCACAACTGTCATTTTTGACAGCGTTCACGGTGATATTAGTAAAAGGCATGGTCGGCGTTATCGCAAGATGGCGCATGTCATGACGTCATCTATGACGATTGAAGACACACTGTTATCGCGCCTACGTTGATTCGGTACAGGAGTTAGCGCGCTCAAATCGATTACAGTGTCTCTACAGTGAGTCTAATAAAATACTTAAATTTTAAAATTTTCACGTCACGTCGTTTCATTTCAGTCACTACCATTCTCCTGTCCTTATCGCAATTTATTTGGGAACAGCGCAACATGTCTCCTTCTTCAATACTTCTCTATTAGTCGTCATCTAGATAGTCACCCCGCTTCTACCCATATCATCTTTCACAGAGTCCATCCTTGTAAATATTTTACGCATAAAAAGAATGTGTAATAAGTCAGATTATCGCAATAACCAAAACACACATACAGCTATTTAATATTAAGTAACCCGAACTTAACGATAGAAACATTCACTTAAGCCAGTATCGTTAATACAGAACAAAGCCATTACACGATTTATATTACGAGGGGCAATTACCTAATTCTTTACTGGAATTTGCGCTTTATTTTTACTTTTATAAGAGGTTTATTTTTCCGTTACTAATAATATTATCATACATAAAAAAAAATGTTCTTCCTTAAAAGTTAATTTTCGATAATTTTTCATGAATATTCAGAAAAATACGGGCGATCACATGCTCAAGGGCAGCATTGAATATAATTTTTTTATAAGAGATTATTTTGACAGGCAGCAGTTAACTTATTAGGTACGTATTTAAATTTATTTTTGTCTAAGTAATTTCTCTTTATTGATCTTAAACTGAGTGTAAAGTTATTTTAATTGGAATGGTTTTTAAATTTTTGTGCTCTTACAGGGTTCATCAGGTGCTGGACCCCTTGAATGCAACAACAGCTACTCACCATATATGTGCAATTAAATATTTGATTTTGAGTTTGAGAGCTACGACAAAACAAATATATAAGAAGATTAACTGTCATCATTTTTATCGTTTCCCTTGAAAAAGCCAAAAACAAATCAGTTTTATCTTATGATCCAGCTCGAAGGCCCAAATATTCAATGGTTTGATATACCTATCTATTTCATATTTATATCTTCAACTATAAATACAAATATGAATTGCAACCAAACCTTCATGTATTTTATGGTAAAATTATTTGCTCGTAATTTCCGGAGCCAAAACCAACATAACACTTTATATCCGACTAAACAATAGCTTGTGTTTCCTTATTCGTCTATTTGTTCAGAAATCGGGCAAGAACATTAATTTTGGGTTTCGGTATAATAATTAATCCTTAGCTATCGTTCGCCAAATGATAAGCATATATGCGTATAATTATCCTGTCCCGTTCATAATAATGATAGATAATAATCTATTAATTGGCTTGCAGAGTTATTAAGCGCACAAAATTCATATTTAGCAAAGCATAGACCATGGTCTAATGCATAGCTTTATCACCAGCATTCAAAATTAAATATGTTACGATCTTAAAAAGAAAAAAGCGGAACCTTTTTTAATAAAATCACTTACTTGTCCATCTGTCCTAGAGATTTTTTTACTCTCTATTTAATGTAGATAACATCATCACTGCCTAGTCTTCTAGGCTTCCAGCCTAACCAGATGTAGTTGAATACCTGTATTTTACATGGAGTGACTGCCCATCTGACCTCCACAACCCAGTTACTGGGTAACACGATACCCCTTGTTAAGACTAATTCTCAGACTTTCGGGCTTCTGACTAACTGTAACGACCATCAAAGATTTACAAATGACAGCCGGGACCAACGGCTTAACGTGCTTTCCGAGGCACGGAGGGGTGTCGATATGTAATAGATGGTCACCCATCCACGGACAGGCCTCGGCACGCGTTGTTTAACCTTGAAGATCGAACCGTGTGGCTGTTATTATTTAGCCACGAGCTCCTCCTAATGTAGAAAACATAAATACCTATAAATAGATACTCATAAACCAACAATAGAATGTGTTGTTTAATAGATGTATGAATAAGAACTAAAATACAGTCACAGAACAAAAAAGCCACCATGAAATTATATTGACCAGACAAGATGATTAAAATGAAAGAAAGGATACCCCAAAAGGGGATTAAGAAACGCCGGGGGACAAAGGAACTTTATGATATTCATATTTCCGACAAGACATTTGAGACATGATACTACAATATAAACATTCATGTTCTTTTTACGATTTTTATCAACGATATTTGGGTTGGCATAGGCCCACAATATAAGTGGGGCTCGGACTTCCTCTATGCTTACCATAAGAATGAACAAATACAACGCTAAAAATATGTTTAGCATGATATATTTCTAAGGAAGTACGTTTTTTTTTATTAAAATATGATAAATACAGCAGGATATTAAATTATGAGAAAATGTGGAACTTAACGATACAACATTAATTTGTTTTTACACCAAAGTTTGGTACAAAAACACATTTCAATTAAGTAAAGTAATTAAAACAATGCTGCTAGTTCTAACGGTTCCAGCCATCTCAATTAATTGCCCGACTATATTAATTAAAACTCCACCGTATACGGATAATTTAAAGAATGTCTATAACGCGAAGTTCTGTAGCCAAATATGTGGAACTATCCGGCAGGCGACGTAGTAAGGCGCGTTCACATTGGTAGAGTAACTCATTTAAAGGCCGTTGTTAAAGGGATATATTTAACTGATTCTCTCAAACTTTTTCATTGACGTTCGAAAAATGTAAGCTTTTTAAATTAATGACCCTAAAAAAATGTTTTTGGGCTTCTAATGATATACACTTTAAAAAAAAATGCCTTTCTTTAACTTTCTGGCCTTCTCTCACAGTTAGTCGCAGTAACTAAGTTAGGGCTTATAACTGTGACCAACTGCGTGCGACCCGAGTGAGCGGTGCCGCAGCAGCTGCCGGCGAGCGCTACATCCAAGTTACTTGGCCATTCAGTATTTTAGGGACCCCCAAAATAATAATTATTAGAGGTGCACAAAAAGAGTGCAATCATTATATTAAAGTGTTGAGAGTTATTTATGGTTCGACCAAAAACATGCTGTTATTAAATAGCACTGTGATTCCGAACGTCTGGCAATTTTGACTAGCTAGCACTCGGTAACGCTTGCTGCACAATCTTTCCACAATGTTGTTATATCCGAACGGTTCTCTGTAAAGTTTATTTAAAGCCCGAGTTAATTACTCTTCATTTCATTTTAAGACATTGCGCTAGTGAAGAGAGTAGGTACTTAAGCAGCAGACTTAACTATACTTTACAAAATGTCAACTAGGCTATTAAGTTAGACAAGAAATACTGTAGTGGTATTCTGTTCATACTTGAATGCTTACTCGACCAATGTAAACGTGCCCTAAGTCTTATAAAATAATTAGTGCGAGCAACCGAGGCGAGTCTTCTACAAGCCGCAGACCTTGAATCTTAGTCTATATAAGGATGTCACTGTAATAATATTAATTTACATTAGGTACATAAATTCTGTACGTTACGGTCTTGTGAATATGAAAATATCATTCCGGCTTGAATATAAGCTCTCTTTTAGTATTAGCATAGCAGATTTTGGATAAGGAAAGGTCACTTGCTTGGTCTGAGTCAGAAACATACTTCTGGACATGTGGCGAATGGTCACGCAAAGATTTAAAAATGACTAATTAAAAAAATACTTGATTGTTTCGTTGATCTAGTGGTCGTGCAACTGTTCAGCATGAGGTCCTGGGTTCGATTCGCGGGTCGGGCAAAGTTTTTTTGGGTTTTTCATATCCCGGTTGATGGCAATAGACTCGCCGCTTATTACTTAAACATAACTGGCGAAATGTGGGTGTACCTACTACAAGTACATCTCTGGCCAACCCTTCCGGGAAATAAGGCATGATGTTATGTACGTATGCAATAAAAAAAAACGGACGAATTTAGAAGCTTCTCCTTTTTGAAGTCGGTTAAAAATAAATCAAGAAGTACCAGTCATAGAAGTCAAAGGAGGTATTCGTAACAGAAATAATTATAAAGTTTAATCAAATCGGTGACTATCCGACAGTTTCGTAAAATTAAAAAAGTTTATCACAGATTTATTGGATAGTCTCGTAATTTTTTTTTCATCCAATGTTATAAACCGATTCCACAACTTCCTAGTGCAAATATCACAAGTAATATTCAACGAAGTGTCAGCCATCTTCCGATCCAAATCCCGAACACAAATTAGAAATTTTCCGCTCGAAAACACGTCTTCATTGATTCCATTTGATTCTGAATCCAATTGCTAATATTCCAATTCCACTCAACATCTTGCTAAAAGTAAAGCTTGGTTTAATTAAAATGCTCAAGTGAAGATTTTAATGTACAAAGAATTCTTACTCATGTTTATTGTGGAAGTTTCGAGTTAATGAAGAGCTGTATAAATTAGTGGTAACTTTGAAAGCGTTTATCTTATTAACGTATGCTGAAATAAGTTTTTGGTAGTTTGAACAGTTGAAAATTTAGATTTTGTTATAAAATTTTGGATTTGAGTTGAAACTTAAACTTGGGTTTAAAAGAGCGTTTATCCTAAAAGTTGGCAACGTCGCAAATAGCTGTCAAATATTTACCTGTTTCGATATTTTTTGATTTTGATAAATTAACACACATAGGTAAGTGAATATTAATAATGAATTTGATATTGTAACCGTTTTAGGTGTAAAAAACGCATTTGGAAAGTTTCCAAAAACTTTTTTTACATCTAAAACTAAATATTCGGTGTTACGATATTAATGAATGCATTTCATAATCAATATTCTAGTTTGCTAGTTAGCCACATTTCATATTTTCATACAGTAATATTGCCAAATTAATCAAAACAGCGAAATATTTGACATCTATTTCCGACGTTGCCCACTTTCAGAATAAACGGTCTTAATTTTAAACAGACCGCCTGACATTTTAAGAATTTCCTTCACTCTCTCTCTCGTACTGTCTTTGAAGAAGGACTTGGAGAAAAAGGACCACGGTATACAATCAGTGTGTTCTTCGTCTTATGTCAGAATTATATTCAGACCGCCGCGAGAATATTTTATTGACACCTGTCAGTTGAGTACAAAAGAATACGTGTTTTACGAATTTATACTACTTTATTTGCTTCTTATCGTGTTCAACTGAGAAGTGAGAGGTGTCAGGCACGCATTCTCTCGGCGGTCGGAGTTTACTAAAATAATTTTACTATCGCGAAGTAATATTGAGACGAAGCCTCGCTTAGCAACGACACAAAAAGTGTTTTTTGAGTTATAAGATTATAAAGGACAGATGGCCGATGGGGCTGAAAGGTAGGCGTGGTGACCGCGTAATAGAAGACGTAGCGTTGGAAGGCCTCCCACAAGATAGACCGATGTCCTTGTACCTAAATACCGCAGGAATCCGCTGGATGCGGGAGGCACAGAATCGGTCGAAGTGGCGGTGCTTGGGGGAGGCCGTCCAGCAGTGGACGTCTTTTGGCTGAAATGATGATGATGATAAAAGGACGCACCAAATACAGCATACAGATAAGTAGGTACTTATATTTACGATACCAGCACGCTTGCATAACCACCATATAAACGGGTTTTGTCGACGGAAGAATAAACAAAATGGCAGATTCACAATCACAATCTGTCATTTTGTCTATTTTTCCGTCGAAAAAACTAACTTCTATGGTGGTCATGCTGCAGAAAGAAAACCCGTCAATTCACTGATGGAAACCACAATTCTTAAGTTGATTTTAGAGGAAGACTTCGGTTTCTACAATATTTTATTAAAACCTTAAACAGCAGTGGAGTGATATTATTGGCTGGTTGCCAACCGAACACAATTTCGTCCATTTTTGTCCACTACATATTTATGATGGACGTCGATTCAAGCAGTATCTTTCGACACTAATTGATTTTTTTATTATAAGCCCGCTTGATCATATTATTGTTGTTTTTTATTTCGCAGACGTGACCCATTACTTACATCACACGCAATAAAAGAAGGCCAGCATGAACTGTGGGGTAATTGGATTCTGCTGTAACACACTTACAGCTGGAATCGCTTTCATTTTGACAGTTCAACAACATTCATTGCGTTATTTACGTTGTTGAGTAGACTTTTTCGAACATATTATGAAGCAATGGATTCCTTCAAAATAATTCAGATTGTGATTGGAAGTTTGTTACACTATTACGTTGCGGGTGTACATATTTGGCTAGAAACAGACGAGATTGTGGTGGTGCTAATAATACGGTATCGTTTGAGTCATAATTGAAGCTCGAAGGACTTATGTTCAACCTTTGCATTCGATTGGAAACTTATCGCGCGTGCTTAAGAGCGTTTATTCAAAAAGTTGGTATCGTCACAAATATATGTCAAATATTTCGCTGTTTTGATTAATATGGCTGTATGGAAATATGAAATATGGCAAATAATTTGGCATTAATCAAAACAGCGCATGCAAAACAATCATGTTGCCCACTTTCAGAATGCACGTTCTTAATTTCAGCGGCTCTTTTTGAGTTGCGTAGGAAAATGTAACAGTGAGCTTACCTATATTCATGTGACACCGTACTAAGCGTTTACTTAACTTTTTTCATCCTCACCAAGCGATCAAACAGAGATGTACCCTGTTCCTGAGCATGACGTAAACTAAAATTTCAGTTACAATAATGAGCCTCTTAATAAGAATGTGAGGGACATTTAAGATGCTGGTAGGGATCTTGACCGTACTTCCGGGATTGTCGTGATAGCCGTAGAATACCGCTCCACTCCTTATGAGCACCACAGGACATGTTGCCTTCTTGTCGCTACGACACTTTGTGCTAGCGACCGTTTCCGGGGGCCCATTATTGAGTGTGCAAGTCACCCCCTGCCATTTTACCTGTGTATTTTATATAAAATATTGGTCAGGCAGGAGCCATAGTCTTTCCATAGTTCTAGATAACCAGTTCACTTAGCCACCCAAACCCATAATCCAATATCTTTGTTTCCATATCTTGCAATAGTCCTGCACCAACCGGGGGTTGTCCTTGGATGCACTAGCATAGTGCGTACAGGGATAATCGACGGTTGGTGCCTCGTTTTATTAAACACGTCTAACGGGCCTCTGCGAGTTGGCTTCGGCCCCTCGTACGCACGTACGCACTTCTCGGGACCCTAGGGTCCCGAAAAATGTCCAAAACCCTCACATTTTGCAGTACTAAATAGCAGTAATAGCCTAGTGGTGTGACCGTTGGACTACCAAGTAATAGGTCTCGAGATCGAACCTAAGGCACGCACCTCAGACTTTTCGGATTCATGTGCGTTTTGTATAATTAGCACTTGCGTCAAAAACGGTGAAGGAAAACACAAAATTGGCATGCCTGAGAGACATTTCTTGACGGCATGTGAAGCCAAGTCAGAGGCCCATGGGCGGCTTTAAAACTGTGACACCAGTTTAGTTACTAACCATACGAAAAGAAGAAGAAGCGGTACTAAAGTGATATAGTAAGTACAAATAAATTCTCGAAACAGTTTCAGTCACTGTCAATGGTCGAGTTCGACCAGAAATTTCCGGAAGTGGATGTTGTATCGCTCAATAGTTCAGTGAAGCAGCCCCGATGCGCCTATTTGTAATTTATGGCTCTCCCAATATAAAGTGCAGAACAAGTTGAATGTATGGCGAAAAAATATCCTGGAACATATTTATGAAGAGGATAGAACATATTTATATATATATATACAAGGGAAAATGTCATAGCAATTTTTTTAGTATATAGTCACGCACAATAAACTAAAATGTTACCTTTGTAAACGAAATTCAGTTATTCGGTTACTGTTGACAGACGAATTGATTCCAGAAAATAAAACACAGTAGCTTTCAGTAGCCAGAAAAAAACATGCAAACAAAAATCATTTCACGATTTCAAATGATGATAAATGATATTTATTTCTTTAAATTGGTTCAAAAAATATTTTTACTCGTCACATTATTTTTTCAGACAGCAAACATCCCAAACAATTTGTTCACTCCCCCATGTTACATAAATCCAGTACAGTACATAATCAGGCCACTTAATCCCAAAACAATGGCACAGTAACCAACAGCGGTCAATACACAGGCCGGTCGTGTAATTGGGTGACGTAAACAAAAAATATTTATTGGCAAAGGTCGTCAACCCGCGGGCCGCTACTGGGCACTTTGCCAACTGCTCAGCGCCCGACGACAGATAAATTCGGGGCCTGCTTTTGTACACGTGTTATAAATAGTAGCATTCGTGAAAATGTACGAAAACCTACTACGACTTTTGACATTTTTAAGTGTAGGTGTTGTGAACTGAATAACATGAGTGTCAGCTGTTTATTTCTCGGTACACTTTCGATATGGTATTGATAGAGGCAACATTTTTGTGGATACCTGGAAATATTTATCGATGCCAAGTGTAAAAATGCAGTAGGTATTGAAAAGTATTTTAAAGGAAAAAAACCGTCTGTTAAATTACGTAAGGATTGTAATAATTTCCCGCTATATTTCTATTCTGCATGGTAAACTGTACTAAAACATTGTTCAATTTTGCGCAACAACGTTTACCACATACAATAATTTTGCGAACATTTTGTTCTACTACCATTACTTATGTTTCCGTGGTCCGTGGCCGTCGTATGCATATGTATGATCAATTGCTAAGTACACCATTTGAAAGGATATTTTTTGACATTTTTACGATCTTGAACCTTATTAACAAACTACGAAACTGAAATTAAACTCAAACTCAACTCAAAACGTTAATTTCAATTAAACCATTTACAGGCACTTTTGAACTGTCAAGAAGTCGGTCAGCCAGAACTGTGTGGAGTTTCTTGCCCGTTCTTTACCATAGGTACCTATGGAGAAGAACGGGCAAGAAACTCCACGGACACTCTTTTAAATCAAAAATTTGATACAAAAGAAGATATAAATTAAGTATCCTTCTCAGACTAAAGTAATATTACCGCTACTAAAACTTTTTTACTGTCTACGTATCAGTTACTTCGACCGCCCCAGTTTTTCTTGAACGTAACCTATTTTTACTAAGACTTGTCTGGAAAGTGTCGGGCAGTCATTATCGGGAAATAAATGTCAGTTATGTAGTTTTTATTGCGTTCTAATAGTTAGGAAGGGCTGGATTAGTGATTACATACAGCATTACAGTGCTATAAATGCATACATGAACGAGTTTGAACTTAGAACCTTGAAATACAACATAAGCGATACGACTTTTGTCGGATAATCTGCACATTTCCAAAACGGCCGTATCTCTGTCTATGTAACCGCAATTTTCAACCAATGTTGCATTGCTGGTATTCAGATAGGAGTAAGTGAAGCGGCCGCAGATAGTATCATGTAAAGTAATGCCTCCATACAATCTACGTTTATTCTACTGCCTTTTAGATAATATTTTAATTGTGAAAGAGTGTGTTGTTGAGTGTTTTTATTATGTCAATTTGGATGTCTTTTACTCAATTACGCTTAAACAACCAAACAGATGAAATGTGGCATACAAGTAGACTATGACCTGTACCTGTATTAAAATAAAGGACACTATACATCCAGATACATGTGGTACTTTCCCGAAAATGCCAAAAAAAAAAGCGCGACCAAAAACTAGTGAAGGTATATAATTCCACTTTAACTCAATTTCCATTGAAAAACATGATTCATTAATGACTTAGTACACAAGGGAAATACTTGAACATGTCCTAACTTAAAGCCTTCAATAAATTAAGTGAAAGCAGACACGGAGTCGCGTTGCCAATTTGTGAATAAACTTTTCTCTTGGAGTCGAGTTTTTGCATGTTTTGTACAAAAACACTCAGTGTAATATTGAAGAAGTAAAAAGTTTCTTGTTCGATCTCCTAAAGAAAGAAATATTGAAATGAAAGCAGATTAACCGCTAAGATAGTTTTAGTTTCAATAGGAAAAAAATTTAAAAATCAAATGTAACTAGAGTTGTGTTAAATCGTTGCACGAATAGTATTTTGTTTCAACAGAAAAAATATATTGAAATCAAAGTAACTATAGCCGAAGGTTGACTGGTAGAAAATGCCTATGGCATTAAGTCCGCCTCTGTACATTTGTGTGCTTGAAGTATTAAATAAATAAATAAATATAGCGTCTGGTTATGTCATTGAAAAATAATAAAAAAGCATTTATTTTCAAGTAACATAGACTCATAACATTAGTAACAATTTTGCGTCCATATAAACAACTAAGTTACTATTAGCCGGTACATGTAGCTGGCTTAAATATTGAATGATAGGGCAATCCAGTTTGTAAGCAATAACATCCAGGAGACTGTTAGAGCTGGCACGCTTGCGCAATAAGGATGTTGCACGCTTGCGTCTGATCGCAGCGAAACCGTCATACCCGCGGCCCTACAGAAGCGTGGCAGCCCTAACAGCATCTATGTTCTATGTTCTATGTTAGGGGGTTTGGTTTCCGCACTTAGTCCGTCAGGTGGACCATTGTGCGTGGGCCATAGCGGCCGTTTGGTGGTTATTCCAACCAGCCCACCTCCCTCCAGAAGCTGATTAAGTCTCCTGGTCTGTTTAGAACGTCTGTGTATGATCTGGGTGACCCGAGAGTTTCTGTTCTAATCTGGGTGACGCCCGTACATTCGAAGAGCACGTGCGCAACGGTCTCCTCAGCCTCCATGCACGCCCTGCACAGAGGACTGTCCGTTATGCCTATTGTGTGGAAGTGCTTGTTTAGCGAACAGTGTCCCGTGATGGTCCCCGTCACCAGGCGCAGGCCGTTCCTGTCCAGGCGTAGCAAACGCCTGGTCAGCCTGCTGTCCAAAGATGGCATAGCCTCCTTTGACTGCCTGCAACCTGGTGTCGAGGTCCACCAGCGTTCCGCTTGTGTGGGTGAACTTCTGCAGCCACCTGCGTATTTGGTTGAAGGGGATGGGTACGATAGGCTCGGGTCCGCAGACTGCCGTGCTGGATTCACGTCTAGCAAATTCGTCAGCCGCGTCGTTACCTAGCGATCCGCTGTGTCCTTTTATCCATTGCAGTGTCACCGTGTTGCGGCTAGCCCTAACAGCATTTTGAATGCATTGTTGTACTGAACGCGAGGAGCATAAATAGCTCTTTGAGTAAAGGTCGAAGTCCAATGACCACACGAGTACAACACTTGACAATATGCCTTAAAAAGTGCAAAGATAGTGTTTTATTTCAACACCAAAAAAAGTGGGTTTTTCGACGAAAAATAACAAGAGTTCTGCATTTTCTTTTGTGACCACTTGAAGCAGCTTGTTTAAACTACTGTATAGACTTTGTGTTAGGAGCATGGCGTTTCCATGCAACCTCTGCGAGTATATTTTATAACTTTAAGGCGTATTATTAAGAACTTAACGCTATTTTCATATTCAGAAGATTGGAAAAGAATAAAGGCTCAGCTTAAATAGCTGACAGTGCGCGTCATAATGAAAACGATTAGATTCTTTAATGAAATATTTACGCGTTAAATCCTAACTTTATATAATATTTTAAATGCGAAAGTGAGTTTCTTTGTTTGTTACGCTTTAACGCTAAAATGGTCGAACAGATTTGGATGAAATTTGACACATGGGTAGACCATGACCTGGATTAAGGACATAGAATATTTTTTATCCCGAAATTTTTACGGGATCCAGACTTATGCGGGTGAAACAGCGGGGCGCAGCTAGTGAATAAGTCTTTTATTTAATCAAACCTGGTTCTGTTATCGTGCCTAGCATTAGCACTAACCAATTTATAGTCCGTTCATTAGTGAGACCAATTAGTTCAGTCAATCGATGGTAGGCAATGAGATGTAGTAAGAAATTGATGTCAACTACAAAGAAAAATGGAGGGCGAATATTATTTATAGTTACTGCTGACCTAAATGGTCCAGGGTTTGGTTTAAATGTAGGTTTAATAAACCCTTTAGGTTATGCAAACGCCATTAGAAATACCAACAACATAATCCTTTTATTCACTTTACTCTTTTTTTCAAATATTTTAAAATGTATGTGTGTGTGTGTATGTGTTTTTATGTAATGTATGTATTTATGTGTAAAACATAACATCACGCCTTGTTTTCCCCGAAGGGTTTGGCAGAGCTGCACCTAAAGGTAGGTACACCTACATTACTGCTTATGTTTTTAAGTCCCATGTAATAGGGGGTGAGGAGCTCGTGGCTAAGTAATTACAGCCGCACGGGTCGATCCAACAGGTTAAGCTACGCTTGCCGGGGTTGGAACGTGGATCGGTGACCGTCTTTACATACCGAGGCTCCTCCGTGCCTCGGAAAGCACGTTAGTCCGTTGGTCCCGGCTGTCATTGGTGGATCTTTGACAGTCGTTACGTGTCGTCAGAATCCCGAAAGTCTGACAGCCAGTCTGACCAAGGGATGTCGTATTACCCAGTTACTGGGTTGTGGAGGTCAGATAGCAGTCGCTCCATCGAAAATACTGGTATTCAGCTGCATCCGGTTAGACTGGAAGCCGACCCCAACATAGTTGGGAAAAGGCTAGGCGGATTGATTGAAATAGACTATTGCCATCAACTGACTGCGGGCTGCTACTGAGAAATTCCAAATGGAAAAACCCAATAACACTTTGTCCGGCCAGGGGATCGAACCCAAGACCTCATGGTCACCAGTAGCGCTTGCGACTACTAGATCACCGGGTATGTCTAATATGACTGTGTACATTTATTGAATAAAGGAAACAATAATAAATATATAAGGATGTGTGAACTTTCCTGTACTTAGCCAAGGTTCCAAGCTTAAAGGAGACAACATGAATAAACAAGAAAGGTAAGCATCGAATCTGCCACACTTCATGTTTATTTTCAAATTCCACTTCAAAGTGAAAAGATTCCTCGAACCGACGTGGAAATATTAAAGTAAATACTCCAAAACAGTTATTGAGATAAAGTTAAAACGTAAAATGTATATTTCAGTAAAACCACACGATCCATCCTCGTCTAAAGGAATTGAAAACAAAATATCCTAGTGGAGTGAAACGTTGGTGTAGAGCAGTGGTACTCAACTTTCGAGCTGCGGACGTTTTGACCTCACTAACATAAGTACGGCAAAAATTATTGGAAATGAACCGGACAAAATACCAATTTTTCTGTGAAACCTTTATCGAAAAGGTTTATAGGCGATCTATTTAATATTTAGTACACGGTATGTGCGACTCGCATTAAGAAAAGGTTGACAATCCCCGGCGTGAAGTAAAGACGAATGATAGCCGGCGAGTCTGCGCTGTCTACGGCGTAGACGTTGCTACGGCGTAGATGCTGCTACGGCGTAGACGCTGCACTGCTACGATTGATGTCTTGAGATACTACAAGTTGTAGCATCTTTGATGGACGATCTAGTTTAAGTTTAAAGTAAGTAGGAATTTTCCAGTTTAACAGCCTTGTTACTGGAAGCAACGTTTTATAGGGGTATGTTTTATATGCATTTTTGAGCAAGCAGTACGACTTCGTTTGAAAATAATGTGACTACGATTCAATCCTCAAACCACGTAAGACATGAAGAAACCATATTTAAAGGTCAATTTCCACACACCCATATATTTAAACCGAACATTTTTTGCGAGCTCAAATTCAAAGTCAAATAATTTATTTCAAATAGGCGCTTATAAGGCACCTTTGAACGTAAAAAAATTACAAAAAAATTGAATTGATTCTATTCGCCCCTTCCAAAAGGTAGTTTTCGCATGGAGAATAATGGGCAAGAAACTCCACCGTTACTCTTTTAAAATGTTTTACAATATTTTGTATAAGTACTGTAATGTAGTAAGTAGTAGCTGATTGCAGTCATCATAATTTTATAGATATGCACAACATTTAGTCATACTTACATATGTAGCTGAACTTCAAAACAAAACATTCTCAATATATTTTTAAGTCAATATCTAAGATAAATGGTTCCCGTTTGAAGTTTTATCGCTGCTCTGCCGGTCCGCGGCAGACTGATGCATCGGATTGTCCGAACTAGCGACCGCCGTGTGTTTCACCGTTGGTAAGTTGGTAGCTGAACTGTTCAGTAATGATACATTTTTAAGGTAAATACGTGTTTCAAATACAATGGTTTTTCCCGTATACTTAATTATGTTTCTTATTGTTCTCTTTTTGGTTGGTATTAGCAAACTAGCATCTTTTTTTTAAAATTAATTCACACCTTGGTCTAGTTCAATTCCCGCGGCGGGCAGTGTTATTGGGTTTTTTCATCTGGACTTTCTCAGTAGCAGCTTGGAGTCTGGATTTGTGCCCGGTCGATGGCAACAGGCTTACCCCCTGTTACATGAGAGTTAAACATAATTGGCAAAATGTTGCTCTCTGCTTATCCCTTATTAACGTCAACGCCGGCTGTCGCTGAAAACCAGCGCTGGGGCTCTGTCTTGCATAGGGTCGCAGCATCATGCTGAGCGATGGCCGTTTTGCGTGAATGTGACGCATATTTTCCCTGAACTTGTTTCCATTTTATAATTTTGTGTTCTTTTTTGCGTCATGTTTACCGCAAATAAACGTATTTTCTTTCTTTCTTTATTATGTGTCATTCATAAAAGTATTGAAAAACAAAAGTTACTAGCAGCCACATCATTTACATTTCATTTGACGCCACGGTTAGCGCAGTGGTTAAGCGATTGACAGCTGCGCTGCGTGTCGCGGGTTTGATTCCCGCACGGAACAAATATTTGTACAAGACCTAGTGGTTCTGAGTCTGGCTGTGAACGCACCCATAATACAGGAGAAATTCTTAGTGTGGGGCAAAGTTAAAAATAAAAAAAATAAAAATCGGCTAGTGCCTTATGGGAGGTAAAAACTCTTCTTTAAAGTTTTGATGCATAAGTGATCCTATTTTCTTCTCTTATTGCACGACTATGAACAGCCTAAAACTGATGCATCAGACCGTCTACGCGAAGCAACCCGTGAGTTATACTGGCGGGTAACTACTGCTCAGTAATGCTACATTTTTAAGGCAAATACGTGTTTCACATATATTTGCGGTTTAGTATGAAAGGCAGTAGGTTCATCGACATACTCGAAGTGTAATATTGAAATATTTTGGTGGTAGTTTGTGACAGTGAGTGACGGAATGTTTTGAAATTAAGTTCCTTGTTTTGGTATTCTAGTGTAGTCAGTTTGTTGTTTAAGTAGCACAGTTAATATGAGTGGCTCGTGGCTGAACAATAACAGCCGCGCGGGTCGATCGAAGGATTAGCTAGGCTTGCCGCGGTCGGTTCGTGGATGGGTGACCATCAAACCCCTCCGTGTCTTGGAAAGCACGTTAACCCGTTGATCCCAGCTGTTATTCGTAGATCTTTGACAGTCATTACGGGTAGTCAGAAGCCCAAAAATTCTGACAACCAGTCATACCAAGGGGTATCTTGTTACCCAGTAATTGTGTTGTGGAGGTCAGATAGGTAGTCGGTTCATGTAAAATGCTTGTATTCAGTTGCATCCGGTTAGACTGGAAGCCGACCTCAACATAGTTGGGAAAAGGTTAGGCAAATTGAGATTGAGTTTTTAATTTTCACGTTTCATGTACAAAGCAAAGTCAAAGTTAAGGTTCCGTACCCTATATAACCCTATATTATTAGCCTATATGACGTCTGTCCGTCTATCTCTCACAGAGCTGTATATTTTGGACCGTGAGAACCGGTTAATATTTTCACAGAATACTTACGTCGTCAGTAAAATGGAATGTTGCCATTTTTAAATATTATATTTTATTTATCATGTAGAATTAATTATTGTATATTTATTTTATTTTTATATCATAATTATATTTCATTGTATGCTGAACCGGTCGACATCATAACGTCAACGCCGGCTGTCACTGAAAACCAGCGCTGGGGCCCTGTCCTGTATAGGGCCGCAGCATTATGCTGAGCGATAGCCGTTTTGCATGGATGTGACGCATTTTTTCCCTAAACTTGTTTCTTTTTTCATTTTGTGTTATTTTTTTTGCGTCATTCTTACCGCAAATAAACGTATTTTCTTTCTTTCTTTAGACATCTTTCAGCTGAATTATTACAATGAGATCTAAAACATAATTGGAAAAGAATACACAACATCTATTTAAAAACGTGTTGCAAGACAATTAAATTATTGTTTCCCATTAAGTATCACACTTCTGTGCACCAATACTTCAGCGTTACTTGCGAGTCCAACCACTAGTACATTCTTGGAATATTTAAACGCAATACATTTCTACAGCTGGCCCCAACTCGTTTCATATATCAGCGGGTCCGTGCGGGTATTTTTAAGAAACTTTTAAGAAAATAGCTGTACTGTGCAGTCTGAAATGTAGCCTTGTCAAAATTCTGTCGGGATAATCATTTATTAAAGCTAGCAATGCTGCAAGGTTCTCACAAGCGAATGTCGGGCTTTTGCTTAGTGCAATTTATAACTACTAATAGATATCAGAGGTCATCGGAAAACTTGAAATTAAAGATGCCATGCATTCCAGCAGCTTTTATGACGAGTCTTTTACAGCTCAAGCAGTATATGATATAGTATAATTCAGCCTATAATGTTTCCACTGCTGGGACTCCGGTCTCCTCTCTGTGGGAGGGCCGTAATCCACCACGCGGGCCCAGTGCGGGCCCAGTGCGGGTTGTTTGCTCAAGCAGTACTGTTATTCAATGCCTTGCCTGTGTTGATAAGGCGTGCTAAATTTTTGTTCACCTTTTAAATTCTGCTAAATAAACACTTTCTCCCTCCCTCACTCACTCACTCGCTCACTTCACTCACTCACTCACTCACTCGCTCACTTCACTCACTTCACTACACTTCCCTACTCTTCTTCACTACTTTCTTTCTTGTTTTTATTGCTATAAGATTATTTTTACTTTTTATTTTGTTATTATGTGTTTCACGAACTGTGTCCAAATAACTATTATTCTTTCTGTCCTTCTTTAGATGAACTTATGTGCTTCATAAACAATGCGAATAGCTTACGTGTCTTCCTAGCCGTGAGATATTACTTGGTAACTATAATAATAATTGTACAATAATGTAGTTGATATTTCTTAAATAACCCATCATCATGCAAATTTTAAGAGTAGGTAACTTACTTAATGAGCATTATTAATCTCCTATACCGCGGCTCTCTGAGCTATTACAGTATCAGTTTTCCATTTCCTTACTTAATACTCGCATCTCCTAGGAACAAAATTATAAATAATTAACTGTAGTTCATATGCCCTTTAGCTTAAACTGAAACATAAATTCAAAGATAAGACAATTTATTCTGAATAAATAATTAACTAACCAGCTTTCGCCAGCGGCTTCGCCCACGCCCACTTTATAAATTATAACCTACGTCACTCAGTGGTAATATAGCATTGAACGGGTAAAATATTTTTTTTAAATCCGTCCAGTTTTTGTTGAGACTACTCATTACTAAAAAAAAAGTACAATTTTTTATCTTTATATTATTTATCGTTAAATATAGAAAGACTTTTCTAAATGATGATAATTTATGTTCACTAAGCTAAAATTATGAATAAAAAAGCGACGTCTTTAAAATTTCTTCGCAAGGCGAATTGAAGTAATAATACTTAGCAACCTATGTTTTATTCACAAAATATGGCAGTTGTTACTAAGAGGAAAAGTCTTACCTCCCGAATATACTATCATGAATTTATAATCTATAGATTAAAATTGATTTCTTTATTTTAAAAACATAACCAGTGATAACGTTACTTGAGATAAATGAAACTTTCTTATTTATAGCATTACTAGAGAGATAAAATATTACAATCCTATATATTGGAATGGGCAACTAGCTTCATATTTCTGACTGACCGACTTTTTGATAATTCAAAAGTGCCTGTAAATGGTTTAATTGACATTAATGCTTTGAATTTGAGTTTAAATATATTTAAAATTAATATCATATTTAAAAAAGACATAATTAATATTTATTTGTTATCAAACGATTTCACCTCTAAATAAACTTACCACCATAAAAATAACAATTCATAGAATCGAGCTATTAACCGTAAAAACTAAACAAGCAAGAGCAAGTTTACAGGAATTTTTCTTGGGAACTATTCCAGTTAGAACAAAAACAACAAATTTGTTCCAGGTATTAAAACAAAACAAGCTTTGAGAGAGAAGGGAGAATGTTAAAAATAAACTGCTTGAGGAATTCGAGTTCAACTCAGCATAATTGATCAGCTTGATAATAAGTTCAAATCAGTTAAATCATTGACGTTTCCGTACAAATTCTCTTGTACGCATAAGTGTGAGGTAGAGCCAGTTTGAGAAATAAATCATTTATTTACTGTTAAACACTTTTTGTTTTTTTTTGTTCTCAATTTGAAAGTCGCGTTCTTAGTTTCCATTTAAATCTAGGTCAATATCTGCCTAGCCTTTTCCAACTATGTTGGGGTCAGCTTCCAGTCTAACCGGATGCAGCTAAGTACTAGCACCTATTTTACATAGAGCGACTGCCTATTTGACCTCCACAACCCAGTTACTGGGTAATACGATACCCCTTGGTATGACTTGTTGTTAGAATTTCGAACTTCTGGCTATTCGTAACGACTGCCAAAGATCTACGAATGACAAAAAATTAAAGGCCACGTGCTTACCGAGGCACGGAGGGGTATCAATATGTTATGGATGGTCACCTATCCACGGACTGACCTCAGCAAGCGTAGCTGAACCTTCAATCGACCCGTGCGGCTGTTATAACGTAGCCACGAGCCCCTCCATTAAAATCTAGATTCTATGCATTGCCATTTCAATCTAGATACATCCAACCATTACTCTCTCAATTCTAAACGAGTTAGATGGAGGTGCGGTTACTAAACCTACAGTTTATCGATGTCGATTAATGTAGCTTCCACGTGTACCTACAGAAAGTGTACGTCAGGTGCACCTGGAGTTTTCTACCCGACTTCTATTTTTCTGTCTGGCTATACTTTACGTGGCATGGCAGCCATTCTCAATTCCTATTCATGTATTTAATCGAACCTCTCATAATTACAGACTACATAATAATAATTACATAATAACATAATTGATTTTATTTACAGATTACACACAATGTAGGCCACATTGTGTTAGTGTCTAAATTATATTAGTTTATAAGATAATTTTGACACTAACACAATGTGGGCCTATGTAGTCTGTAAATATTTTTTTTATTTTTATTGTACCAATTTTGCGCGCCTCAAAATATTATTGAACACTCTAATACAATGAATGTGCCTCTTTTTCGAACTTCAAATAATTCTATTGTGGGTCCCTAAAAATACTAAATAAGTAAGTGCGACCAACTTGGAAGTAGTCGCAGTTTTAACCTAGTCCATTTGTTCGGGGTAACTAAGCGATCAACTGTGAAAATAGGCCAGAAAGTTAAAAAGATGCTCAATTATTTTAAAAAGTATGCATCATTGGAAAACATGTTCTCCCATACATCGGTCCACGGTCAATTCTCCAACCGCAAAAGTAAGTTTGTAATCGCAATAAAAAATATGTATAAAGCTACAAATTAAAAATTTTCGGACTTTTTCCTTTAATTATACTGTGAGACCTTGCTTCCTGATAAATTTAATGGATTTAGATCAACGAGAAGTACCCTGTAGGTTTAGAATTATTTGCGAATGTCAAAATATGGCACATATATGGCCGTATTTTTTATTGCGTTTACTTAGAAGTTTGATTTTTTTTAGAGTTCCAAGGCACCATAGACCTACGTATTTAATATTAATTTCAACTTGATACCTCCACGCGTTCCTGAGAAAATCGGTCTTGACAGACTGACAGACGGACAACGAAGTGATCCTACAGGGTGCAATTGAAGTCATGGGCAATATTTTAAACTAAGACACTACTCGTGATAATATTTGCATTAAGGCTACTATTACGCAAATCAAAAATATTATTAATGCAAGTATGGAAAACCTTAAAAATTTAGTAAGTAATTAATTCATATTATAAAAGGCTATTATTGCAAATAAACACTAAAAATAATAAAAATAAAATACTTCATAAACGCCAATAAGTTTTGAAGTATCAAAATATTAAAGCGCACTGCAGAGCGGAAAAAAAAGTAGGTAAACAAACATCAAATAATACTAATAGCTAGGTTCATTGCGGCCGGCCGGCACGCGGCATTAAAGAGAGTATCATGAGTAGTGTCTTAGTTTAAAATATTGCCCATGACTTCAATTCCACCCTGTATAAGGGTTCCGTTTTTCCTTATGAGGTACGGAACCCTAAAAAGTGTCCATCACTAGAAGTTCAAAATATTTTTTGACGCGCATTTAGGTAAACAACATTCCCCCTTTTAAATGGCATAGCAGCATTGATAGACATTCTTGAAAAAATATGTATGTCGATATAAGTGAAGAAGATGTCAACAGTCGATATGCCTACTGTGGCAACCATTCGTGTATTTAGCCAGAACAGTACTATTACTTACAGGACAGTTATTCGAAGAAAATCATATACTATTATCTGGCTGTTATATTCAAGGCACGTTCGAGTCAGTCGAGGCAATGTTATTGTAATGGTAATAGTTACAAGCGATGGGCTAAGTGCCCATGATTTGTAAAGCCTGTTACTGTGTCCATTTATTGGACTTACATAAGTGTGCCATGTTTTTATGTTAATTCCCATTGACCTTGCGTAACCACACGGGGTCCTTGTGGTAACTTAAGATGGTGAAGATTGTATATATTTTGTTTTATCAGAATTGAATTGTAGCCACAGATTAATACTAATGGTTCATTCTGCATTTTAGGTATGAAGATACAAGTACGCGGTGAGCTCGACTTGTTGGGCCAATTCAGTGAGCGTAACGTAGTTAGAACATCTAAGAGTTACGCGATAGAAAGAGAGGCAACTTCTAGGTGAATATAACTGTAGGTAGTTAGCGCTGCTTACCTGAATTGCAGTTTATTGTATGGTAGCAAGAGTCGCTTTTTATTTAAATGATTTTGCGGAGAGAACCATCTGTATTAATCGGTGTTGTAGCTTCGGATTTGTTGAGTAGATAATTATAAATGTTTGCTGTGTAAAGTTAACTTTTAAATATTTATTTATTTATTTAGGGACAACAAACAGTAGTGAAATAATAAGTAAACATAGGTTAGAACTTAATAATAGAGGTAACAAATACACTACTCACAACGTTATCCACATATTATTAAACAGATCTACTAGTTGTTAGAAAGAACGGTATAAAAATAAACATAATAAAATTAAACATTACTTAATTATTAGGGTTTTGATCACTTAAGGTAGTAACAATTTCATTTTTAAATAAAGTTTTGCTGAGAAACATAATATCAGTTGAGCTAAACTGCCTATTGTAGGTGTCAACTAATCGATGCAGTGGTGAGCGTACGCCTGAGTTGGTTCTACAAAAAGTAGTTGCAAACAAGTGTCTCGAGCGAACCTCTCGACCATGTACGGTACGAGGGATCAGGTAGCACAAACTGTTCACTAGATCAGTACAGTTGACTTTATTACGACATATACTAAATAGGGTCATCATCTCAAGTAGGGTGCGTCTGGATTTTAAAGTAATAAGGTCATATTTTTACAATAATAATTGATAAGAGATTTTCTTTTTAAAGCATCTGTTTTTATATTTATTTAATAAAAATCTTAAATTCATTAATTCACTGACAGATAACGCAAAGACTAAACGTCTAGAAGCATGAAATTTTTCACTAGAGGTCCTTGTATAACGAAAGTGAGCACCGTGGAAGGATATTTGAAAATTCATACCCTAAGGGGGTTAAATAGGGGTGAAAGTTTGTGCGGCAGATCGTCAGTTTTGCCGACGGGAACCACATCAGGCACACGTCTTGTTGTTACTATAAAATCTTAAATCAATAGCAAAACGTATACGGATGGATGGTCCAAATAATGACGCTATAAAAAAAACATTCCTCATGCCGAGGGGTATCCAAAACTACCCATGTACGTTCCGCGATTCTTGATAGTTTTCACGTTATAATCATTTTTATAAATTTCGTGGAAATTTTATAAAAACCGATTTAAAAAAATCTATCTTGATTTTTAGACGGCTTTTTCACATTCTGTTTTTTTTTAATTTATTTTTTGACGTTTCTTTTTGGGCAATCCTGTCATGCCTAGCTGAGCTAAGTGATTACTGACAAATGCGTACACTGTACTACACTAATCTGTATGGTCTTTCCTCAAAAGACCATCTCAAACATTAACCTGCATGGTCCTCATATGGCCTGGCCAAGATTATGTCTGGACTTTAAAAGAGACTGTCCTCTGAGTTTGTTTCAGTCTTACTTCGAAGAAACACCGAACTCATCTAGTTTTAAAAACGTAAACTAATACATAGGTGGAATTGTCAAGTTAGCAGCATTATTTACATTTAAACTACACAAGAAGGGAAATACTACGAAAAAAAAAAAATTGCACAAATAATTACCAAAAAAAAATCCACCTGTCCATCCTTAGCACGGGTCATTGGATTCTATAAAGTCGCATTAAAAATGTGAACGAAGCACTCCTCTCTTTTGGCAGCCATCTTTCCATATTTCCCTCCATTAACAAATCGTCTACATAATACAGTTCCTGGAATGTCGCCAGAATAATGTTATGCAGGAGAAAAAATAATTTCTCGTACTTGACACACTTTCTTAAGAGGTTTTGGGCCCACTTTTATGGGACTTAACGACAAGAGAATTCATTTGATTTATTTATTTCTGTAGGTACTTTTTAGAATTAACTATGCACTAGTTTGGTGGCTTAATTGAGGAGCACCTTGCTACAGGTATACAAGCCCGAGGGAAACAGGATTAATTTAGGTATTATCAGTTTAAAATACATTATCACTATTTTCCTTGAGAGATTTACAAAAGATTTGATTGAAAATATTCTTGACGTGGAGTGAAAAAATGCCGATTGGGAAATTACCAGTACAATTCAACACTCCGACGGTTGAAGTACGAATCTGTCGATAAAGAATTGATGCCGGTAGACAGAAAGCGAAAGGTGGAATACCAAATGTGGTTACTGATAAAGGTTTGAGCCCAGACTGATAACAGTTTGAAATTGATTTCTTAGAAGAAAAGCTTTCTTTTTTGCAAATTTCTCCACAGAATGCTAAAAACAGTTTGTGTTGCTGCTTGCTACAGTTTTAATTGACTCAAGTATTCTTAGCCTTTGTGCCTTGTGCAGCGTCGTTCGTTTAGCACTACCCAGAGGACATATGCAGTGAGCTTGGAACTTGAATATATATGGTTGTTTTATTCAATGTAAGCAGTTACAGTCAACTGCACCATGTAACACTTGCATTGCGAAAATCGGCAATTGAGCAGCACATGAAGGCGCTGTCAATGTCATATTGTTACCACTGAAGTGCGGGTTACTGTACATAGTCGTGACAAGGGTTCCACATAGGGCAAATATCTACAAACGTGACTTTTTCTAATTCTTAATAATAATAATAATTTTCTAAGTTTATCCTGAACCTGTCAAACATAATACATCGTGAGAAAACTTGTCTTATTATTATTAATCTGGATTGGCAATTTTTCTTGAGCAAGCGTGGTGATATGCAAAGCTTGTGTCTTCTCTGTATGAGAAGAGGCTTTTGCAATGCAGTAGGATAATATGCTGGTATAATATCCTATTTCGTTTCCATACGTATAAATAAATATTTTGTTAGTGAAAAGCTTCATCGCGGGAAATTAATTGTTTGCGTCTGAACGATTATTAGTTTTGATTAGTGTATCGATTACTATTTATTTTCTAATATTATGTTATAGGTATTTTGTACCGACCTTTTTTCGTTATACTTATTTACTAATAAACGCTGTATAGGGTATGTATAGTTAATTACACAACGGTTTGTCTTCTTCTCTCGAAAGTCAAATTACTGACGACTGAAAGAGAGAGATTGGTATCCAACTATTCACCTTGTTGGGAATTGCACCCAACATACACGCAGACGGCACGCGCAGGCAACGTGACCGACCTACGCGTCATCACCATCGGCGAGTGAGCAGCGCCCGGCTGTTGGTAATCGCATCAAACATACACGCAGCCGGCACGCGCAGGCGACGTGACCGACCTACGCGTCATCACCATCGGCAAGTGAGCGGAGGTGCAGCGTGTGGAACCGGTGGCACCGGCGGACACTCGCTTCCACGGACTCCACCGCGACGGACGATATTCCCTTCCTATTAACTGTTTGTCCGGGAACGTTGTAATTGGAAAATAATCACGGCATTAAACCATTGCCTAAAATACAGTCCACTATTTTTATTGCTCCCCGCGCTAACATTGGTCCTTCAAGGATCTCGCCGGTATTTTTTCAAAAATTAACGGTCTCGGGCGAAAAACTTCAAACTCGAAGCTCTTCGGCTGCGGTCTTCAGCAGCACCAGTTCCTGCAGGAGTCGTCAATTTCCTGTCGAAGAAACTACGCATAGCTACCGCACACGCCTAGAGAAGAAGTCATCTAGAGGTCGGCCGTACAACGGACTTTGGACCCGTCGAAAGTTCGAGTCATCGTCAAGGACAAGGAGGAACTTGAAGCATCATCGGTTATCCTGTGGATGGTTAAACATTCAGTGAGTTCGTTCCAATTTGTCCCTTATATCTTTTCCTATTCTTTATTATATTTCATGTTGAATAGCAATAATTGAGTGAGTGCTTTCCATTATTTCATAGCCTTGCATTTCCTAAAACTCACCTATTCTTCTTATAAAGCTACTATACAACCTTTAAATTACCCCATCTGGCTACGTTTAATCCGCTTCTTATCTATAACAGCTGATCGCTCGACGACATACCTGCGCGTCAGATGTTCCTTTGTTCGCATATTGAGTCATACCTACCTCATTAGCTAGCTACGCTATTTTTTTTTCTTCGCATTTAAAACTGGTTTCTTATCATTCGTTAATTTATTTGTGATCATCGCTTGCGTGCGTATAGCTATGGCTGAAGAAAAAGTCGAAAAGCTCGTTAAAAAACGCAGCTGTATGAAATCTAAGCTCACTATTTTTGCCAACTACCTTCACATGCTTGAAAGTTGCGACGAACTTAGCAGATTACAACTATTAGATTTAGAAACTAGATTTAATAAATTTGATAGCTTATATGTGGATTTCGACAAATTACAGTGTGACATCGAGATATTGTTGGAGAACCCCGATGACGAGATTAAGGAGCGTGAGCAGTTTGAGAACCAGTATTATAAACTGGTGGCGACGGCGCGGAGTCTGCTCGGTGCTCGTCCCCCCCAGTCTGGCAGTCAGCAAGATGGTTACGTAACGGGTGACGAGGATGTACAGGCAGGTGGCTTTAAATCCAATTGTGTTAGGTTGCCAAAAATTAATTTACCAGTTTTTCATGGTCACTATCAACACTGGCTTGAGTTTAGAGACACTTATACTTCACTTATTCATTCACGAAAGGACATGGACAACGTTAATAAGTTGCACTACCTACGTGCTTCTCTTAAAGGTAGTGCGTTACTAGTTATAGATAATTTAGATTTTACAGCACGGAATTATGAGTCCGCTTGGAATTTATTGTGTGAAAGGTACGACAACAAAAGATTGCTCGTTAATAATCATGTTCGTGCATTGTTTAGCGTTGAATATATGCAGAATGAATCGTGTTCTTCTATTCGCAACCTTATTGATGTCACTAGTAAAAATCTTCGTGCCTTAACAACGTTAGGTCAGGACACTGAATTTAATTTACGAGATACCCTCATAATCCACATGATGTCCGAAAAACTTGACAGTGTCACACGTAGGGAATGGGAAGAACATCGAAACACGTTAAATAATCCACCCCCCTTAGATTTTTTTTTAAAGTTCTTGAGCAACAGAGCTGATTTATTAGAAACTTTGCAAGAACATAAAACAAATAACAATAAATTACAACAGGCAGACACTTACAAACATAATTCTAACCTACTTACAGCTACAAAATCAGATCAAAAAACAAATGACAACAACCATACGAATAAAAAACACAATAACAATAAAAAAACGTATACATGTCCTATGTGCACTCAGATTCATTTCTTATTCAATTGTGAGGCTTTTAGAGCCCTGTCTGTTGAAGCTCGTTTGCAAAAGGCCAAAGAGGCAAAGGTCTGTCTTAATTGTCTGCGACCGGGGCACGTAGAATCAAGATGCAATCTTGTACCTTGCAAATATTGCAAAAAGAAGCACAGTACCCTGCTTCATTCACATGAGGCAGAAACAACTCATACTCCAGTGATTCCCGTCAATAACTTTGCCGGTTCAACTAATGTTCAGCAGTTTACTACTCCTCCGAATGTTTTGCTTTCCACAGCGATCGTGAGAGTGGTTGCCAGCAAGGGCGACCTGCACACTGCCCGAGTTCTGCTCGACAATGGTAGTACGAGCAACTTTGTAGATGAGTCACTATGCGGTAAGCTGGGTTTGTCGCGACGTAGTGCGAGCGCCACCGTGACAGGTATAAATAATAATACTTCTTATTGTACACAGTCTTGCAACCTTACTATTATGTCCCACTATAATGACGACTATAAACTTACTATAGACTGTCACATTTTGCCTCAGATCACTAGAGCTTTGCCGTCTTCATTCATAGACATATATAATATTCCTATTCCATTGGGAATAAGTCTAGCTGACCCAACATTTAATATACCGTCAGCTATTGATATCCTTGTTGGAGCCGAAGTATTTTGGTCCGTCTTATGTAATAATTCTATAGACTTAGGTAAAAATCAGCCTAAGTTATATGAAACGAAATTGGGTTGGTTAGTGTCAGGGTACGTTGCCCGTCATAAGTCACACTCTTCTTCTCCCGTTTGTCATTTTTTAAATGAGAACGCCGACCCAGACTTATCTCGTTTTTGGGAATTAGATACCATTGCAGCCAAGCACTCCTTATCTCCTGAAGAGCGTGCCTGTGAGCAGAGCTTTAAGAAACATACCACTCGTAAAGACGACGGACGCTTTGTTGTAACCATGCCACTGAAGAAAGATCCTTCAGTCTTAGGCGATTCCTTTTCAAAGGCAAAGTGTCGGTTCATGACATTAGAGCGGAGGTTTCTTAGAGACGCTGTCTTCAAAAGCAGGTACGTTGAGTTCATGCAAGAGTATGAACGCCTTGGTCACATGACTGAAAATAAGGAGTCTTCGCCGGGCTGTCTTCAGAAAAACAGCTATTTTTTACCACATCACGGCGTCATCCGTGAGTCAAGCACAACTACCAAGCTTCGTACAGTTTTCGATGCATCGGCCACCACTAGTACTGGTGTGTCACTAAATGATATCCAAATGGTTGGTCCGACTGTACAAGAAGATATTATTTCGATACTGCTACGCTTTCGCCAGCATAAATATGTTGTAACTGGTGACGTAGAGAAAATGTACAGAGCGATTGAACTTCATCCTTCTCAACGCTCACTACAAAAGATTATCTTCCACTCTGATTCCAAAGAGCCTTTAAAAACCTACACCCTCAACACAGTGACTTATGGCACGGCAAGTGCGCCTTACTTAGCCACCAAATGTTTGGTTAGTTTAGCTTCCAGCGCCCCTGATGATGACGTCAAACAATCAATTCAAAGAGACTTTTATGTTGACGATTATCTAGGTGGCGCTGATTCTATAAATAAAACAATCGATATTGCTCAGGGAGTCATATCTACTTTAAAATCAGCCCAATTAAATTTAAGAAAATTTAAATCAAATAATAAATTTATTTTAAAGCAAATTTCGTCCTCTTATAATAATATAGATGACAATATTTTAGATTTTTCACAAACAAACATGGATGTCTCATCAAAAACTCTTGGTCTGAACTGGATTTGTGATTCGGACACTTTGTCGTTTTCAATTAATATAAAGTTAAATAAAAAAGTTACAAAACGACATATACTTTCAATTATAAGTCAGATCTTTGACCCATTGGGACTCGTCGGCCCATGTATTGTCGAAGCCAAACTCATTATGCAGAGATTGTGGATCGATCAATACTCATGGGATGATGAGGTCTCACAAGACACCAAACATTCATGGTTTGCATTTGCTGACACTTTACCTCTTCTGAATCACTTAAGAATTCCTCGATGGGTTCTTAGTGACAGCTCAGGAATTCATGAAATTCATGTTTTTTCAGATGCTTCAGAGCGAGCGTACGGCGCTTGTCTGTACATTCGTTCTGTGGATCAATCAGGTTTAGTAAAAACACACCTCTTAACCTCTAAAAGTAGGGTAGCGCCGATAAAGCCTACGACGATACCTCGTCTGGAGCTTTGCGGAGCCTTGTTGGCTGCAAGGTTGTGTACGAAAGTATTAACCTCTCTTACTCTAAAGGTAAGCAAATGTAGATTTTGGTGTGACTCTACTATAGTTCTAGGGTGGTTATCTACACCCCCACTGCAACTAAAAAATTTCGTTCGTAACCGAATCCACGAAATTCAAGAGAGCACAGAGGGTCACGTATGGGGCTACGTACCGTCGAAGGACAACCCGGCGGATCTTGTTTCCCGTGGGCTGAAGGCTGATTCCATCAGTGGTTCATCGTTGTGGTGGTCTGGTCCCACTTTCTTAGAGAAAGATGAACGTGAATGGCCAAAAATGCCCAATCACAACGAGAAACACGATCTACCAGAATTGGTTTCTTGTTCTGTCGTAGTAAATAACAGTATTTCTAATGTAGATTTGATAAGTAGTTTGATTAACAATAGATCTAATATAATTCATTTACAAAGATCAATAGCATATTTACAAAGGTTTATACACAATTGTCGTAACAAAACCAACAAACGTACTGGTCCAATTTCAGTTGTCGAACTTAAAAATTCTTTAAATTTAATATTGCACAAAGTTCAGTTGGAAATGTTTCCTGACGAATATGCTATTCTTAAAACGGCGAAAGCACTGTATAAAAAGAATAGACTTAGTTCCTTGTCCCCATTTCTAGACCCCAATAACCTATTACGTGTCGGTGGCAGATTAGACAATTCCCCATACGTGTACGATACAAAGCATCCTCTCTTATTGTGTAGTAAACATCATTTTACTAAGATACTCTTTGAGCATCTACACTTAATTTATTTACATGCTGGTCCCCAGCTCTTATTAGCGAACGCTAGGCAAACTTATTGGCCCTTGGGCGGCAGAAGCTTAGCTAAAGCCATTGTAAATAAGTGTGTCCGATGTTGTCGGTACAAGGCGGAATCAGTGCAACCCATTATGGGACAGTTACCGACAACTCGAACTGAGTTAGAGTACCCTTTCTTACATTGTAGTGTTGATTACGCAGGGCCAGTGATGATCGCGGACAGGAAAGGCAGAGGTTGCAGACTTATTAAATCATTTTTGGCAATCTTCATCTGTAACTCGACAAAAGCCTGTCATATCGAGCTCGTTACTGCACTATCTAGTGAAGCCTATTTAGCCGCTCTTAACCGTTTTGTGTCACGTCGGGGGAAACCGCAAAGTATTACGTCCGATAACGGCACCAACTTTGTCGGCACTTACAATGAGCTATCAAAGTTACTTGTACAATCAGACCTTGAGGGTCATATAGCTCAAGAAGGTATAGAATTTAAATTCGTACCTGCATATAGTCCCCACTTTAACGGCTTAGCCGAGGCAGCTGTTCGTTCCACAAAACACCATCTTAAAAGGTTATTGCAATCCACTCATCTCACCTACGAGGAAATGGCTACGTGCCTCACGCAAATAGAAGCTATTTTGAACTCCCGTCCTATTACTCCTCTTTCCTCAGAACCCCTTGACTTTTCCGCTCTGACACCTTCTCATTTCCTAATTGGACGGCCACTTAATGCTATACCTCATCCACAGGTCTCTGATTGCAATATTAATCGCCTGGAGCGCTTCAAGAGAATAGAGCACATCAAGCAGCACTTTTGGCAGCGTTTCTCACTTGAATACGTAGCTCTACTGCAGCAGAAGGTGAAGTGGCGCTCTTCGAAGACAGAGCTGAAGTTAGGCTCTCTCGTCGTCATAAAAGATAGAGCTCTTCCTCCTTTACTTTGGTCTTTGGGAAGGGTCACAAAGGTTTACCCTGGCAGCGACGACATAGCAAGAGTTGCAGAGGTAAAGACAAGGAGGGGCACCATAAGGAGGGCTTTCAATAATATTTGCCCCCTTCCAGATTTTTGAAGCCTTCACTTCAACCCGGGCAGCATGTTGGGAATTGCACCCAACATACACGCAGACGGCACGCGCAGGCAACGTGACCGACCTACGCGTCATCACCATCGGCGAGTGAGCAGCGCCCGGCTGTTGGTAATCGCATCAAACATACACGCAGCCGGCACGCGCAGGCGACGTGACCGACCTACGCGTCATCACCATCGGCAAGTGAGCGGAGGTGCAGCGTGTGGAACCGGTGGCACCGGCGGACACTCGCTTCCACGGACTCCACCGCGACGGACGATATTCCCTTCCTATTAACTGTTTGTCCGGGAACGTTGTAATTGGAAAATAATCACGGCATTAAACCATTGCCTAAAATACAGTCCACTATTTTTATTGCTCCCCGCGCTAACAACCTGATATAGTGCGTTTATTAGTAAGAAAGATAGTGTTTATCAGTGGAAACTTATGTATGGCCTTCAATTTCATATTTTTTAAGTACACTGTATAAGTTAGGTGTAAGTGTCCCGAATAAAATAAAATAAAAATATCCCCTAGTATCTATATATAAAACCTACCCCAAATCCATGCTTGATTCAATAAGCAACAACAGGAAATTAATACCGGTATACTGGAAGTTCGCAATAGATTCTATTTTCTTCGCCTAACGTGTTTGTTAATTAAGGACGCGTTTACAAATTTGATAGGTATAGAATCGAACTACTACATTGACAAAGGTCACACACACAAGTGTACGCACGGTTAATTGCGGGAATAGTAGTCAAGTGAACTAATTTTGGTACTTAGAATTTTTTTTTTCTCTATATTCTTTATAATACATAGGCATCTACAAAAAATATTTCGTATTGTAGTTTGTATTTTTACTAAATAATACTTAGATACAAATGCTTACTTCAGTGACTGCTAGGAGGCACTGGAAGCCCTCTTCTAGTAGAAAGATGTGGGCTGTGGATTTTGGGCTAGTTTTACTAGTTATGATGAGACTTTACCTCCGGACTTGATGGAGTGACCTGAAGGTGTAATTCGGTGACTGCTACTGGTACTCCTCGACTAGTAGAATTAGATGTGCCGAGTTTGGGCTTGTTTTGTAAGTTATGACGAGACCTTACCTCCGGACTAGATGGAATGACCTGAAGGTGTACTTCAGTGACTGCTACTTGTACTCTTCGACTATTAGAATTAGATGTGCCGAGTTTGGGCTTGTTTTGTAAGTTATGACGAGACCTTACCACCAGACTTGATGGAGTGACCTGAAGGTGTACTTTGGTGACTGCTACTGGTACTCCTCGACGAGTACAACTAGGTCTGCCGAGTGTGGGCTGGTTGTGTTAGTTATGATGAGACCTCACCACCGGACTTGATGGAGTGACCTGAAGGTGTACTTTGGTGACTGCTACTGGTACTCCTCGACGAGTACAACTAGGTCTGCCGAGTTTGGGCTCGTTTTGTTAGTTATGATGAGACCTCACCACCGGACTTGATGGAGTGACCTGAAGGTGTACTTTGGTGACTGCTACTGGTACTCCTCGACGAGTACAACTAGGTCTGCCGAGTTTAGGCTCGTTTTGTTAGTTATAATGAGACCTCACCACCGAACTCAATGGAGTGACCTGAAGGTGTACTTTGGTGACTGCTACTGGTACTCCTCGACGAGTACAACTAGGTCTGCCGAGTTTGGGTTCGTTTTGTAAGGTATGACGAGACCGTACCTCCGGACTTGATGGAGTGACCTGAAGGTGTACTTCAGACACTGCTACTGGTAATCCTCGACGAGTAGAACTAAGTGTGCCGAGTTTGGGCTCGTTTTGTTAGTTATAATGAGACCTCACCACCGAACTCAATGGAGTGACCACCTAGGTCTACTCGTCAAGGAGAACCAGTAGCAGTCACCGAAGTACACCTTCAGGTCACTCCTTCAAGTCCGGAGGTAAGGTCTCGTCATAACTTACAAAACAAGCCCAAACTCGGCAGACCTAGTTGTACTCGTCGAGGAGTACCAGTAGCAGTCACCAAAGTACACCTTCAGGTCACTCCATCAAGTCCGGTGGTAAGGTCTCATCATAACTAACAAAACGAGCCCAAACTCGGCAGATTTAATTCTACTAGTCGAGGAGTACCAGTAGCAGTCACCAAAGTACACCTTCAGGTCACTCCATCAAGTCCGGTGGTGAGGTCTCATCATAACTAACAAAACGAGCCCAAACTCGGCAGATTTAATTCTACTAGTCGAGGAGTACCAGTAGCAGTCACCAAAGAACACCTTCAGGTCACTCCATCTAGTCCGGAGGTAAGGTCTCGTCATAACTTACAAAACAAGCCCAAACTCGGCACATCTAATTCTAATAGTCGAGGAGTACCAGTAGCAGTCACTGAAGTACACCTTCAGGTCATTCCATCTAGTCCGGAGGTAAGGTCTCGTCATAACTAACAAAACGAGCCCAAACTCGGCAGACCTAGTTGTACTCGTCGAGGAGTACCAGTAGCAGTCACCAAAGTACACCTTCAGGTCACTCCATCTAGTCCGGAGGTAAGGTCTCGTCATAACTTACAAAACAAGCCCAAACTCGGCACATCTAATTCTAATAGTCGAGGAGTACCAGTAGCAGTCACCAAAGTACACCTTCAGGTCACTCCATCAAGTCCGGAGGTAAGGTCTCATCATAACTAACAAAACGAGCCCAAACTCGGCAGACCTAGTTGTACTCGTCGAGGAATACCAGTAGCAGTCACCAAAGTACACCTTCAGGTCACTCCATCAAGTCCGGAGGTAAGGTCTCATCATAACTAACAAAACGAGCCCAAACTCGGCAGACCTAGTTGTACTCGTCGAGGAATACCAGTAGCAGTCACCAAAGTACACCTTCAGGTCACTCCATCAAGTCCAGTGGTGAGGTCTCATCATAACTAACAAAACGAGCCCAAACTCGGCAGACCTAGTTGTACTCGTCGAGGAGTACCAGTAGCAGTCACCAAAGTACACCTTCAGGTCACTCCATCAAGTCCGGTGGTGAGGTCTCATCATAACTAACAAAACGAGCCCAAACTCGGCAGATTTAATTCTACTAGTCGAGGAGTACCAGTAGCAGTCACCAAAGTACACCTTCAGGTCACTCCATCAAGTCCGGTGGTGAGGTCTCATCATAACTAACAAAACGAGCCCAAACTCGGCAGATTTAATTCTACTAGTCGAGGAGTACCAGTAGCAGTCACCAAAGTACACCTTCAGGTCACTCCATCAAGTCCGGTGGTAAGGTCTCATCATAACTAACAAAACGAGCTCAAACTCGGCAGACCTAGTTGTACTAGTCGAGGAGTACCAGTAGCAGTCACCGAAGTACACCTTCAGGTCACTCCATCAAGTCCCAGACGAATAGGCATTTATAAACTACTTACTTTTACCGAAATAAAAATGTGTAATTATAAAATTATCTTACCACAATATCAAGTATCAAATTTGGTTTACAGAATATTTTGTATTTGTACAGCGATCTTTTCCACACGAACCGCTGCAAACAGGCAACACAGAGTCCACTCACGACAGCGGTCTACCGCGGACTGCGGTTTCTTTCGAAATGTTTGTGCAATAATCAAAACAGGAACCAAAAATAAAATAACCCTTAACGCAATCCATTAAGATTCATCCGTAATAGCAAAATATGTGAAAAAAATAGTTTTGGTTTTTATTTTTTTTGCGACTATTTGTGACATTTTGAAACATTTTTTTTTCTAGATTTTAGAAATAAGTATGTTTGCCTACTTAAAATATTTTTTAAATCTCAAAATATGTTGATAATAGAATAAAAACTGTACTGAAACTCGACCCAGTATCGTTAATTTTGTGGAAAATGGCATCGGAAGATCGTTTTTACAATATAAAAAACTATAATTTTTAACACAAAAGTTACTAGAATTTGAAGATGAAGAACCAATCTATATGTGGTAGTTATTAGTTATATAAAATTCGGTTTAGTTTTGTCACAAAATGAACCGAAAAACAGCAGAATTTTGTCCGATTTGAAAACGCGCCCTTAATGAAGGACGCGTTTACAAATTTGATAGGTATAGAATCGAACTACTACATTGACAAAGGTCACACACACAAGTGTACGCACGGTTAATTGCGGGAATAGTAGTCAAGTGAACTAATTTTGGTACTTAGAATTTTTTTTTTCTCTATATTCTTTATAATACATAGGCATCTACAAAAAATATTTCGTATTGTAGTTTGTATTTTTACTAAATAATACTTAGATACAAATGCTTACTTCAGTGACTGCTAGGAGGCACTGGAAGCCCTCTTCTAGTAGAAAGATGTGGGCTGTGGATTTTGGGCTAGTTTTACTAGTTATGATGAGACTTTACCTCCGGACTTGATGGAGTGACCTGAAGGTGTAATTCGGTGACTGCTACTGGTACTCCTCGACTAGTAGAATTAGATGTGCCGAGTTTGGGCTTGTTTTGTAAGTTATGACGAGACCTTACCTCCGGACTAGATGGAATGACCTGAAGGTGTACTTCAGTGACTGCTACTTGTACTCTTCGACTATTAGAATTAGATGTGCCGAGTTTGGGCTTGTTTTGTAAGTTATGACGAGACCTTACCACCAGACTTGATGGAGTGACCTGAAGGTGTACTTTGGTGACTGCTACTGGTACTCCTCGACGAGTACAACTAGGTCTGCCGAGTGTGGGCTGGTTGTGTTAGTTATGATGAGACCTCACCACCGGACTTGATGGAGTGACCTGAAGGTGTACTTTGGTGACTGCTACTGGTACTCCTCGACGAGTACAACTAGGTCTGCCGAGTTTGGGCTCGTTTTGTTAGTTATGATGAGACCTCACCACCGGACTTGATGGAGTGACCTGAAGGTGTACTTTGGTGACTGCTACTGGTACTCCTCGACGAGTACAACTAGGTCTGCCGAGTTTAGGCTCGTTTTGTTAGTTATAATGAGACCTCACCACCGAACTCAATGGAGTGACCTGAAGGTGTACTTTGGTGACTGCTACTGGTACTCCTCGACGAGTACAACTAGGTCTGCCGAGTTTGGGTTCGTTTTGTAAGGTATGACGAGACCGTACCTCCGGACTTGATGGAGTGACCTGAAGGTGTACTTCAGACACTGCTACTGGTAATCCTCGACGAGTAGAACTAAGTGTGCCGAGTTTGGGCTCGTTTTGTTAGTTATAATGAGACCTCACCACCGAACTCAATGGAGTGACCACCTAGGTCTACTCGTCAAGGAGAACCAGTAGCAGTCACCGAAGTACACCTTCAGGTCACTCCTTCAAGTCCGGAGGTAAGGTCTCGTCATAACTTACAAAACAAGCCCAAACTCGGCAGACCTAGTTGTACTCGTCGAGGAGTACCAGTAGCAGTCACCAAAGTACACCTTCAGGTCACTCCATCAAGTCCGGTGGTAAGGTCTCATCATAACTAACAAAACGAGCCCAAACTCGGCAGATTTAATTCTACTAGTCGAGGAGTACCAGTAGCAGTCACCAAAGTACACCTTCAGGTCACTCCATCAAGTCCGGTGGTGAGGTCTCATCATAACTAACAAAACGAGCCCAAACTCGGCAGATTTAATTCTACTAGTCGAGGAGTACCAGTAGCAGTCACCAAAGAACACCTTCAGGTCACTCCATCTAGTCCGGAGGTAAGGTCTCGTCATAACTTACAAAACAAGCCCAAACTCGGCACATCTAATTCTAATAGTCGAGGAGTACCAGTAGCAGTCACTGAAGTACACCTTCAGGTCATTCCATCTAGTCCGGAGGTAAGGTCTCGTCATAACTAACAAAACGAGCCCAAACTCGGCAGACCTAGTTGTACTCGTCGAGGAGTACCAGTAGCAGTCACCAAAGTACACCTTCAGGTCACTCCATCTAGTCCGGAGGTAAGGTCTCGTCATAACTTACAAAACAAGCCCAAACTCGGCACATCTAATTCTAATAGTCGAGGAGTACCAGTAGCAGTCACCAAAGTACACCTTCAGGTCACTCCATCAAGTCCGGAGGTAAGGTCTCATCATAACTAACAAAACGAGCCCAAACTCGGCAGACCTAGTTGTACTCGTCGAGGAATACCAGTAGCAGTCACCAAAGTACACCTTCAGGTCACTCCATCAAGTCCGGAGGTAAGGTCTCATCATAACTAACAAAACGAGCCCAAACTCGGCAGACCTAGTTGTACTCGTCGAGGAATACCAGTAGCAGTCACCAAAGTACACCTTCAGGTCACTCCATCAAGTCCAGTGGTGAGGTCTCATCATAACTAACAAAACGAGCCCAAACTCGGCAGACCTAGTTGTACTCGTCGAGGAGTACCAGTAGCAGTCACCAAAGTACACCTTCAGGTCACTCCATCAAGTCCGGTGGTGAGGTCTCATCATAACTAACAAAACGAGCCCAAACTCGGCAGATTTAATTCTACTAGTCGAGGAGTACCAGTAGCAGTCACCAAAGTACACCTTCAGGTCACTCCATCAAGTCCGGTGGTGAGGTCTCATCATAACTAACAAAACGAGCCCAAACTCGGCAGATTTAATTCTACTAGTCGAGGAGTACCAGTAGCAGTCACCAAAGTACACCTTCAGGTCACTCCATCAAGTCCGGTGGTAAGGTCTCATCATAACTAACAAAACGAGCTCAAACTCGGCAGACCTAGTTGTACTAGTCGAGGAGTACCAGTAGCAGTCACCGAAGTACACCTTCAGGTCACTCCATCAAGTCCCAGACGAATAGGCATTTATAAACTACTTACTTTTACCGAAATAAAAATGTGTAATTATAAAATTATCTTACCACAATATCAAGTATCAAATTTGGTTTACAGAATATTTTGTATTTGTACAGCGATCTTTTCCACACGAACCGCTGCAAACAGGCAACACAGAGTCCACTCACGACAGCGGTCTACCGCGGACTGCGGTTTCTTTCGAAATGTTTGTGCAATAATCAAAACAGGAACCAAAAATAAAATAACCCTTAACGCAATCCATTAAGATTCATCCGTAATAGCAAAATATGTGAAAAAAATAGTTTTGGTTTTTATTTTTTTTGCGACTATTTGTGACATTTTGAAACATTTTTTTTTCTAGATTTTAGAAATAAGTATGTTTGCCTACTTAAAATATTTTTTAAATCTCAAAATATGTTGATAATAGAATAAAAACTGTACTGAAACTCGACCCAGTATCGTTAATTTTGTGGAAAATGGCATCGGAAGATCGTTTTTACAATATAAAAAACTATAATTTTTAACACAAAAGTTACTAGAATTTGAAGATGAAGAACCAATCTATATGTGGTAGTTATTAGTTATATAAAATTCGGTTTAGTTTTGTCACAAAATGAACCGAAAAACAGCAGAATTTTGTCCGATTTGAAAACGCGCCCTTAATGAAGGCTGTATTTATTTGAGCAAATGAATATTGCTTCGTGTTGGTATAACTAGAAATAGGCATCCTGTAATAGAATGTATGTTGTTAATAATAATAACATATAGAGCGTGAAAAGAAGGTAATAAATGGTGTGTACTAAGAAAACTACTGATTTAAGAGATATTAAAGTGTAGTACGTTGAAAATGAAACTAAAGAACTGTGGTGTTTTTACTTATGCGGATGACACAGCACTCTTAGTGTATGGGAAAAACTGGGTGGAAGCTAAGACACAGGCCGAAAGTAATCTGAGGGAAGTCATGCTATGGTTATCTTCTAATCTACTTACGTTGAATGTGGATAAATCGAAATATATTCGTTTTTATCTCCCCAACACCTCAACACCATCAGCGGAAACTTTAACACTTACTGCCCACAACTGTGACAGATCAACAATAACTTGTTGTTGTTCACCGTTATTGAATGTTGCATGTTTAAAGTATCTTGGTGTTATAGTTGATGAACGATTAGACTGGCGTCAACAAGTGGAAACCCTCACCAGACGTGTCAGAAAACTACTGTATGTGTTTAAGAATCTTCGTAACTCTGCCGACCGTACGTTATTGAGTGCAGTCTATCTTGCATTAGGTCAATCAATATTGGGATATTGTGTTCCCGCGTGGGGTGGAACTTACAAAACGTTGTTTTTGAAATTAGAGAGGGCACAAAGATCTATTCTCAAGATTATATATGGTAAGCCGCGCTATTATTCTACCACAGAACTATACAAGGAGTGCAAGGTGTTGACGGTGCGACAGCTATTTATTCTACGCACTTTGCTCCGGCGACATTCTCTACTTCCTCTAAGTAAGGAAGGTTTAAATAAACGAAGTGGTGCACTTGTTTGCCCCTCTGTGCAATGTAGAACATCTTTCGCACAGCGACAATACAACGCATTGAGTTCTAGGCTTTACAATGAAATTAACAAAAGGATCTCACTATACAAACTAAATAAGCACAATTTCAAAGAGAAATTAACTAATTGGTTAAAGTTATTAAGTTATGATGAGTCTGAAAAACTTATCGAAATAGTTAAATAAAACTAGTCTTTGAATTATTATTTTTTTTTTTCTTAATTTTAATTTTTAATAATAATTAAAAACATACACATTACTTTGTAAACAAGCTTATGATGTAAAATTGTTATGTGTAATATTTTTGCATAAAATAAGGCGGTGATATGTATACGACATCTAAAACAGCCGACCCCCGACTACCCAAGATACGAGCATGACTCAGTTTGGGAGTCGTAGTCTTAAATTAAAATGCTTCTGTACATTCACCTCACTAAAAAAATTTGTTTCTGTAACGCTTTTGTACTTTTTGAAGAATAAAAATATTATTTATTATTTATTATTTAAAAAAAGTAAATATAATATTCGGACAAAATATGAATTTGTTAGGAAAACCTAACAAATTCATGTTATGCCTGATTAAAAAAAAATACTGAAAAAAAACTGTCTTGATGAAAAAAATACAACAATGAAAGGAAAACCTTTCATTGTTGTATTTTTATATAGATTTCAAGATAACACTCTAATAATTCAGTCTACCCTATTGTATGTCATTCACATCACATTAGTTATGATTTCAAACAGTGCAATGCCATCAAGATGTATTTAAAAGATAGTTCCAACCTTTTAAACACAAAACAACAAAATCAGATAGCAAAAATCAACCGTATACAATAATGTATTCAATTCCAGTTATCTTGTTATTAACAATATCAGCGAAGCAAGGCTCCGCCTGAATACACAATTTATACGCAAGAGAAAACTCCAAGATATCGTAGAAAGATTACTCAGTAATTTAACTTTAACTTTAGTTTAACCAGTTGTTGGTAATTTTAAATACTCGGCGATAGCAACTTGGAATAACATACGGCAGCTTTGTTTAAAACTTTATTGGTTGCTTCAGATAATAATATTGATGGTTTTGCCGCCATTATTAGGAACAGATGTGCATCCCTGATGACTCGTGTTCGCGGCAGCACCAACAGTATTCTCAGTGTATTCGCAGATCGGTGGGATTCCCCGATGTTGCGGAGGTGGATGCGGCTCCACGCTGAAATTTAATTGTATATTTTGATCTGTGTATGTAACCTACTAACACTAGAAGTTAAGTAAAATTGTTACTAACCCTATGGACTCCGGTCTGAAATAAAATATTTCTATTCTATTCTATTCAAAGTTTTGCTTAATCGGCACAAATTATGTACGTGTTTTGGGTCGTTATTATTTGAACAATACCCGCTTTTTGTCTCGGCGATTCTGAATAGTATATGTTGATCAAAACTGGTCAGATAAATACTTGTCTCGGAATATGAGAAGACTTCTGTCCTGCTTTGGGTTACTCACAACTTAACACTTTCTATATGAATTTCCATGATATTAGGTTTTAAATCTGCTTCTTAATAAACAACGCCGAGACCAGCGCTGGGGCTCTGTCTCGCATAGGGTCGCAGCATTATGCTGAGCGCCGTTTTGCGTGGATGTGTCGCATATTTTCCCCCAACTTGTTCTTTTTGTGTTTTGGCGTCATGTTTACCGTAAATAAACGTATTTTCTTTCTTTAATTCAATGACAGACAATGCACAACCCAAACCGCTGAGTGTAGAAGCATAAAATTTTACATAAGAGTTCTCTTATAACGGGGGTTATAAAAGGGGTTAAATATGCTCTATTGCCACGACGACGTAGTTTACTGGACAATATCGCGACTGCGCAAGCTACGCTGTCATAACAGCTGCTACACGTTGACTAGAGTCATTATTCTCTCGTGCATCGGACATGTACTTACCGCAAAAAGTAGCTAGGTTTTTTCATATTACATCATTTTTGATTTTGACTGTTCCAAATCTGATATATAGAGAATCTGGTATTCTGACATCGGGTTTTTTTTGACATATTATTATTAAGTAAGACAATGCAAATATACAGCGTGTAGATGTGTATTTTTTATGTAACTAAAGGAATCACATTGGTTGTCCCACTACATAAACTGTTGTTTAAGGATTTTATCTTTCTCTTCATTTTATTGAAATAGTTGAGACACTTAAGTACTTACTGATGTTATTTTATTTTTATAGGTAAACATTTTTTTTTTATTTTATCTATTTACTATCAACAGAAGTAATGAGCATGGTCATATAAAGAACAAGTAAATTAATTAACACTTAATTATTAAAGTAATTAAGTGTTAATTAATTTTAGTTCAGGAACACGACAGTTCAACAGCTTCGTTATTCTAGTTTACCAACTCATTAAAAGTTTTGCTAATTACCTAACTTACATTAACACTATGTTGTGGATTCTTGAACTCGCTTGTTTCGTTATCATCTTTCTTTTCAGCTGCAATCAATTAATGTCGTAGTATACATAGGTAGGTATTTCGTAAGCTTCGTTTTATTCTCGATATCAAGTAGCATATATATAATGACAACAAAAGCCAAACAAGCAGACAGTCATCACTAAAAATAACAATCTGAATCGGAACCGTTTCCACTCACCCATTTATTAAATGAAAACTGTTCGTGTATTATTTCTTTTAAGCGATTTAGACAGCTGCCAAAACCGTTCCAGTCCAATTCCCTGCAACATTCATGTGCTTTATGTTTGTTTAGTGAGGCCAATATCAGTGGCCTGAACAAAAGTATGGACAAACATGTGCTGTGGTCCGGATATAGATTTGTGATTTGTTTTGTTTGAACAGAAGGGTTTTGGCCTTCGGTCCCTTTGATTCGAGTGTTTAGGCCATTGGGATTTGGCTTATTATGTGGTTTATGTAAACACAATGATATATACAGAGTGTATCAGAAAGGTGTGGTCATACGTAAGGGTGTGGTACTATTACACTGAACAAATTTTACCAACATCGTAATCTCGAAAAAATAAACATGTGACCCATACATTTGGGTCGAGGTCGAGGTATTGAAGTTTTGTATAGGACACTTGATAATCCTTTCTCGACTACCATTTTGATACATGCTGTATTATTGGCGAGGCAATTTCAGTTTGACCCAAGCCTCTCTGTTATGTAGTACCTAAGTCTTTAGATAAATAAGACTATATGAAAACCGAACATTGTATCTTGTTTATTCTGTGAAATATTCTAGGATTAAGTTGTATACATTTTCTTGGAAGCAAGGTCGACGTAGAGTGCAGTTTCACATTTTCACAGAACGTACATGCTTTTCTCTTATTCGGTGTGTTAAAAGTATCTGGCCATAAGAAAAGGTTCGGCTTTTTGGAGCGTCATCTCTGTTACTCATATCCAATCTATGTGCAGTTTGTTTTTATTAATTATTATTATTTTAATAATTATTAAAAACGTGAAAGTTTGTGAAGATGGATGGATGTTTGTTACTCTTTCAAGGAAAAATTATTGAACGGATTTGGATGAAATTTGGCACAAAAATAGTTTATAACCTGGATTAACACATAGAATACTTTTTAACCCGATATTTCCACGGTATCGAGACGTATGCGGGTGAAACCGCGGGGCGCTGCAAGTACACAATATACAGTATTTGACAAACAATTTTTGCAATTTTTGTTAAAACCCATGATTACGTCCTGTACCTACGAGTATCTACCCGGTATTCACTAAGAAATATACCACTTAGTCAATATAGCCCAAACTAAACCCGAAAAACCCATTCAATCCCACTTAAACCGAAACGAAGTACAGGCCGAAAACATTCCCAATTTCCGCACTAGGGCAGTTTGCATGTTCATTGACAATGCCAAGCCAATTACGCATTGGCTCAGCCCTCGGCCCCGATCGAAGTTGAAAGCCGGTTCGACGCAGTCCAGCCCATCACTATGGCCACCTGCAACCAATTAGGTTAGGGTTGACTCTTGATTAAAAATTAAATAGCTTTTGATTGAACCAGTGTTTGTTACTTTAAATCAACGTGTTTTGAAATGGTAGTAGGATGAACGTGTGTTTACTCGACTGTAGAAACGTTAATTTACTTATACTTTAGTAACTAGGAATAGTCGACTGGCTCGTTGGTTTAGTGGTAGCATGTGCTACTTCTGAGCGTCAGGTCCTATGTTGGATTCCTGGGTCGGGCAAAATGTTGGTTTTTGCATCTGGAACTTCTTAGTAGCTTGTGCCCGATTGATGACAATAGGCTTGCCCCCTATTACATGAGACTTAAACATAACTGGCGAAATGTGGGTGTACTATAGATATGTTTTTTATTTGGTCTGAGTGCTAACCATAGCAATCACCCAATCATTTCCTTTCCGTCTTTATAAATATTTGTTGTACTCACATGAAGTAGTATAAATACCATTGACATGTGAGAAAAAAGTGATATCGACGCTAAAACAATATTACTCGATCCATTGAAGCTTATACGAGATAAAGGCAAGCCGACCTTGAATACCCTAAGAAACTTCGAAAACCCTAAAACTGTCTTACAATGACCCCTCAGTTTTACCCAAAACATTAAATAATCAACCTTATGCCGCTTATCTTAAAGGTGTTTTAAATATAGCGGATGTGTCGGGGTATGTTGGTAGTAGGTCTTTGATACACAAAGTTGAAATCTTTGGAGAATCCGACATTGATCTTTCGGTCAGTGTGATATGTGCCATCAATCCGAAAAGATAAAGAATGTACGGATTTTTCTTTTGTGACGAGACAAGGCCACATTTTGTTCAAAAAGATATCTTACCTTTTGTATTAGAAAAGTCTTCATTTACGTGGGAAATTGAAATTTTTGTCACTGAATGTGTCTAGAATTCCTCTATTTATGTGACCTCCAAAAATGTTCAGATTTTACTACATTATGATTTAAAATCCCTGTTTCAAATGTTTGAACTGTTCAGTATAACGTTTTTATTGACAAATTAAACTACCTACGATATTTTTTTTGATAACCAGGTTTTAGTGGTCAAATACTTTATTTTAACCTTACCTGTTCTAGCCACCAAAAATTAGAAGTCAGTAGAAAGTTGAAGTTTGTCATTTCTGTGAGTTTATAATATGTTTACAGGGTTGTAACATTATTCTCAAAATGTTTGTTTTATAAGTTGAATAAGATACGTACATTGATACATGGGATTATTGCAATATCATAAAAAAATACTAAATTTGTAAACCAGGGGGATCGGCGTTCCCATCCAAAAAAAAAAAAGGGTGATCGGCGTTGTGGGCTGAATACAGGTTATGTCTAGTTCGGCCCCAAATGCTAATTAATAAACTTTTGTGTACTTTAAGTTTAGATTTAGCACTCTACTTGTGAAAAATTTACATATTTATGTGAATAAACATTATCATTATATTTTGATTAGTAAGTTTTTGTACCGCCCTTTATGTATATTTTATTCTATCAAACGGCACTTATTCAAAACTCTCCATATTTTCCAGTTATAAGCCTATAATTCTGTACAATTTGTTTCGTATTTTATGTCGCCTGCTTGTTTGCCAACTATAAATAAAAACATAAATCAATTGACGTTTACTACATAAATAATAACCCTGAAACCATTTTATCGCTTCACCAATCTTCAATTAAATTGGTAATACTCCGAAGGTTTACAGCCTCTAACTTTATACAGGGTTATAAATTACGTAGTCTCAAACGGTATTTCATTGAAGTAGACACCTAAGAACGTGATGGAACTTGTAAATGATCAAGAAACACGTTTTGGTTAATATTGCTCAGCAAAAGCCTGTTTCACCTCAGATATCCACAAAAAAAAAACTAAAATTAGCTATCTGCTCGAGAATTTAACTGCAATCTTTAAACCATCACAAGACATAGTATCGGAGAAAATGGCAGTTTTTATTTAACAATACGAGCTCGCAAGCAAGGTTTGGGGGATTAGTCAAATTCAATTCAAATTCAAAATATTTTATTTCACATAAACCTACAAGGGTACTTATGAAACGTCAGAAGCACGGTTCCAATTGGTCGTTTCCTATGGAAAAGAGCTGGCAAGAAACTCCACGGTTACTCTTTTAAAAGTAAATGGTATTTACAATGTTTTCAAATTACAGTGTTAATAGGTATGAGGGGACAGTGTAGGCCTATCAACAAGTACCAGGTACTTAGCAAGATAGAAAATGGTCGACAGATCTACAGTCTGTTAAGCCTACAACGTTCTCACAATCACAAAAGCTAAAAGAAAATAATCTATATAAAAGAAAAATGTAATTATTAGTGTTTGAAGGGGTGGCGTATTATTTCCAAAGAATTAGAAAGAAGAATACAGAAAATACATGCATTTAGCGAAGACTACCCAACACATCATATTTAATAATATCTTAACAAGACCCTTTACCTGACTTAAATCAATTGCAGTAGTTATGCAAACGCAATAGATGATTTTAAATTCTTTGATTACTTTAACTCACACACTGACTTATTAGTATTACTTGTATACATTTTGGGAATATCGTATACTTCTACAATGTTTGTAAATATGTGAGCACCATGCACCTATCACATAATTAGTTTATCTGTCATTTCTTAATTTTTAATTCTTTTTACCTATTGTGGTATAGTAATTTTATTCTAGGCTTATCGTCTTCACATATAATTATATAATTAATGTATACAAAATATTGTAAAACATTTTGAAAGAGACGGTGGAGTTTCTTGCCCATTCTTCTCCATACGAAAACTACCTTCTGGAAGGGGCGACTAGAATCAATTTAATTTTTTTTGTAAATTTTGACGTTCAAAAGTGCCTTTCATGTGCCTAATTGAAATAAATTATTTGACTTTGACTTTGAATTAAATGTTCAATTAAAGGTATGAAGTTCTTAAACATGTCATAATGTACCCGTTTTAAAAAATACAATAATATTATAAAATTAAACTTTTCACATTTTTCCATCGAGACGCGGCGCTTGACGGAAACCAAATATTTACTAAGTTATCTAGCATTGGCGAGAGTTGAGATAATATTGTTTCAAGCCCCTCTCCTCAAGAGGAGACCCCTCATGTAGGCTTTTAAGAGGGAACAGGGGCTGCGAGGAATTTGGAAAACAGGTATTTGAAGAAATTATTGCCGTCGTCTCAAGTCTGCCTCCATAAAGTGCGATAGGGACAGCTGCAGCTCAGACCGATTATATCACAAAAATAATTGACGAAATCGACGTTTCGTATTCCCCTTTTTTTCTCCTCGAAAACAGAGCCGATTCAATTATTTTTTACATATTTTTTTTAAGAAAGAGTATGTCTAGGTTCCTAACATTTTATTTTATATTAAAAACTTTTAGAATTTGTCTGGTACTCCTCTAATCACGGCGGTAAAAATGAGACATTTTTTGTAATTTTTGGAGGGTCATATTTTCTTTACCAATAAGTTGCTGAAAAAAAGGAAATAACAGGGACGTGTCTACAGCAGACCTTGATTTTAGGAAAAAAAAATGCTCTAGAGGCATTATTCAGGAGGAAAAAAGGGGAATACTTTTGTATGGTGATTCGCAGGCCCTGTTCCCTCTTAAACTGTGTGTTAGTGATAGCCGTTAAATAACTAAATGTTGGTTTAATAGGGAGGTACATAGGCGGCACACTCGTATGAAGTGTGTGAACAAAGCTTTGTTGATTTTGAATATTGTTTGATATAAGAGTAGTGCTTGAATAGGAGGGGTGCTTTTTAATGTTTAAAAACAAAGAAGGGGTGGAATGGTACAATTTTACAATTTGAACATTATAGGGATGTTATCTGGGTAAAAAAAAAACTATTTAGTCCATCAGTCAGATAATAAAAAAATATTAGGCACGTATTTTTTCCTTTATCGTATTAATAAAAGTGATTTATTTAAAACGCATTAAAGTTGGGAGTGGGGGCTCGCTACGTCACAATTCAGTATAAAACCTACCGAAGAGTGACGTCATGCCACATTTAAACTCAATATACTGCCGTAATCTTTTGATTACGTTAAAAAGAAAAAATACGTGTCCAATATTTTTTAATAATCTATCTAACGGACAAAACAAAATTGAGTCATCATCCCTATTATAAATGATGTACAATGATACCGCAAAACGACACAATCGAAATTATTTTCGGTTCTTTTATAGCAAATTAACATAACAAAACATCAGGCTGTATTCCTGAAAGGTAAGGCAGGGGTGTACCTATATATAGTACACTCACATTTCGCCAGTTATATAAAGCGAATTAGTAACTGTAATATAATGAAAATTCTATTTGTACCTTTTATAGTACCTAGCAGAAGGTAGGTTCTCTTTATTGTGAAGTATTTGAGCGTAATTTCAAGGCATGAGGATGATTTAAAGATTTGCCTTCAAGCACCACTGCAGCATTTAGTTGAAATTTATGACCAGCGCGGGTGATGAAGATGCATTTGGCTTTACCGCAATGCACTCAGCTGCACTGGCGCAGAACAAGATGGAAGTGCGGAGATCAACTCTTATGGAATTTAAATAGCTTTATTCCATTTACAAAAACTTGTTGAAGTGCAGAGATGAGTATAATTGTGGCGTTTATTTATTGAAAAAAGGTTATTAAAAGAAAAGAGGTACTAATCCTAATTATTGCATGGCAATTCTCAAGAAGAGAAATGAATATGGTCATGACTGCCGAGAAATAAATAAAATAGCAGTGACCTTAAAGAAAAAATAAAAGACGCCAACGTAGTTAAAACAAGCGGGTGTCGGACCACGCACAATGAAGGGTTCCGTAGCTGGGATGAATGTATCTCAAAAACTTAACATTGTAGTTTAAAAACATGTTCTCTCATACATCGCTAAACGCCACGGTCAATTCTCCAACTGCAAATGTAAGTTTGTAATCCCAAAAAATATTTTTTATGTCCTAAAACTAGACTTTAACGATTTTCAGATTTTTTTCTTTTACTTGTGCTATGGAACCTTACTTCTTGCCAAATTTCATGATTCTAGGTCAAAGGGAAGTACCCTATAGGTTTTGATTTATTTGCGAGTGTAAAAATATGCCGCATAAATGGCCGTATATTACTTAAAAAGGGTCTTGATAGACTAACAGACGGACAACGAAGTGAACCTATAAGGGATCCGATTTTTCCTTTTGAGATACGGAACCCTAAAAAACAAGGAACGATCGAAAGTTCGCACTCAATCATGTCTCACCAGTAACACGATAGCTGTCAAGAAAGAACTATTGACGAAAACATCCTTTCATGAAAAAACAACGCTGAAACGTAAAAACTAAATCCTTAAGATTTATCTGTAGCCTTCTGCCAAACCATGTCACATAAGGGGTGAAGTGACACCCCCTGATCGAATATTTATACGTAGCGTCAGGAATTCCTGTCAAGCGTGATTGATGACGTCACCTATATCCGTTCTTATAGACCTAATTTAAGTATGTTTTCATGTTGACGTGAAATAAAGTGGTGCTGACGTAATACCTACCGGAAGTGACGACGATTTGCTGCTTATGTCAGTACTTTATCTTGATACCTCAATTTCCACTTATTTTTCGTTGTAGGTACTGCCGGAAGTACCTTGAATTAACTATAAATAAGTACAATAATCTACTTTAAATTAAAATCTGTAGTTTTGTTTTTCACCCCCTTTGCTTAATTATTATTCCTATGTAAAATCTTGTTATATCAACCCACAACGACTCCGTACTTATCAAAGACAACATTACAAAGATAAGATAATATATTTAATTAAAAGCCACCACATTTAAATACAAAGACGTCAGTTAACTTCGAATATCAAGTTATGAATGGCCGAGATACACACAGTGAGAGAGCGAACAAAGGCGATGTCACTCGAGGCTCTTACAGAGCTATTTTATAGGGTTATGTATTTCAACCGGGTATTCCCGGAACGATGTTTTAAGAACAATTGTATACGAGGTTGGTCGTAAACGGTTAAAAAGAAATTATGAGTCTATTTTATGAATAATGCAGAGTTGATTTTGATATAATTTTGTGGGATTCTAAGAATTTTTTATAGAGACTTTTACTGTTTTTCTGTAAATTCATTCAGTACATCGCTAATCTGGTCAGGGCCCCATTAAATTTATCTGACAAAGCGACATACTTGTCAAAAAAAATATTGAGACATTTTCACGACAGGTGCTGAGAAACTTGTACAATTGTCGAATTGCCGGATTGTCACCTGTCGGTTTTACTAAAGAGGACCCAAGTCATTTTCAAAAACCATGAATGAGTCAGAATGTTCTCAATCGATCAATTGTTGATATTTTGTCTGCGAATTTTACAGTTATTAGTCTCTCAATGTGTGCTTACACCCATGATGATTAGCATATCGACAAGTACCATAAATGTCGCCCTAGACGTTCAGCAACTCGATGCAGCAGTCACTTTGGAAAAAGTAAAGAATTTATGATAATTTCAGGTCAGATTCAGTACCAAATTACAGGGTACTTTACAGGGTTAAGTTTTTTCAGTGGAACGGTTACGGAACAACGTTTTAAGTACAATTGTACATTGGACATTATGAGAGGGTTGAAAGGAAACAGTTAAAAATAAATTATGAGACTTTTATGAATGATGAAAAGTGGACGGATTTTGGGAAAATTTAGCAAATTGAGTGCCCCTAATATAACAGGCCTTTACGCTACCATTATAAGTAAATAGAATTAGTATTCATTATATCAGTTAAGGGTATTTTACTTCAATTGTTCATTTAACGGAAGACGATATGACATGATATGATATGAAATATATTCGGAGAGATTTACGAACGAGTATGGAGAGCGCAATAATCAAAGACATTATTATTATATTCTCATTTTACGGATAGGTATTGGAGACAATTTTTGGTAGATTTACAGAATTTATGACCAGTGCACTTTATCACATCAGCGATTGGCCTTGAGAATTGTCAATATTTCTGTTTTTTAGGGTTCCGTACCTCAAAAAGAAAAAACGGAACCCTTATAGGATCACTTCGTTGTCCGTCCGTCAGTCTGTCAAGACTCTGTTTCTCAGGAAGGCGTGGAGGTAACAAGTTGAAATTAATATCAAATACGTATGTCTTTGGTCCCTTGGATAAAAAAAAAATCAAGCTTCTAAGTCAACGCAATAAAAAAATACGACCATTTTAGCAACAATTTTGACAGTCGCAAATAAATCAAAACCTACAGGGTACTTCCCGTTGAATCATAAAATTTGGCAGGAAGCAAGGTCTCACAGCACAAGTATCGATGTATGGGAGAACATGTTTTTCAACTACAAAGCTAATTTTGTTTTTCGGATAAATTATCTCAACAACGGAACCCTTCATTGTGCGTGGTCCGACACGCACTTGTTTTATCATAGTCTAACCAGTAGGCAAAGTTTAAAATAAGGTAAAAGATATTATATATTTTTAATTTTGGAAACCATTTTCGTCAGTCAAGGGAATTTTGTAAGTAAGAGAATGAACCGACTTAAGGGATATAATTAAACACTTTAGGTAGTCGACTGTCGAGGGTCAGAACACGGAGGAAACTGTTGACATTAAATTACGATGTGCCGTGCCGTGAATGCTTTCAACGGGTTTCATCAAAGATAAATTTTAATTTTAAGGGAAGCTGTAAACATTGTTAACTTTTTCTATTTATATTATTGGGTGTTGTAAAATGGCTATCTTGAACATACATTTTTGTCCAAGCCGAAATACAGAAAAATGTATACAATCGTAATTGGATAACACTGAATGTATAAGGCTATTATTGGCTGTGCCTAGTAAGCTGGTAAGTTCCTATTGCAGTCATTATTTACCTACTAGTTTGCTTTAATATACTTACAAGTTTTAACTATTTTGCTCACTGTCTTATTCATGTTTTGGTTAACAATTACGTAATCAAATCAATGAAATGAAATGAAATGAAATGAAATTGTTTATTCTGTAAATAGGATATTGGAATCACTTTTACACGTCATCTTAAAAAAATAAGTAATTAAAAATTAGCTAGATGAGTTCGGCGTTTCCTATCTGACTACTCTGAGAAGAAAGGCCGAAACAAACTCAGAGGTCATAGTCTCTTTTAAAGTCCAGACATAATCTTGGTCAGGCCATATGAGGACCATGTAGATTAGTGTCTGAAATGGTCTTTTGAGAAAAGAACCACACAGATTTGAGTGGACCTGTCCTGTCAGTGCAAGCATTTGTCAGTAATCGTGGAGCTCAACCCAGAACTTAAGGAGCTCAACTCGACGAACAATACCAAAGAAAGGACATTTGGGTAGGCCTCATAAAATCAAAAATCTGCCTAGCCTTTTCCAAAGTATACTGGGGTTGGCTTCCAGTCTAACCGGATGCAGCTGAATATCAGCGTTTTACTTGGGTCGAATGCCTATCAGACCTCCACAACCCAGTAACTGGGTAGTAAGATACCCATTGGTAAGACTGGTTGTCAGACATTCGGGCTTCTGACGACCCGTAAGGGCTGTCAAAGATCCACGAATAACAGCTGGGACCAACGGCTTAACGTGCTTTCCGAGGCACGGAGGAGTCTCGGTATGTAAAGATGGTCACCCATCCATAGACCAGCCCCGACAAGCGTAGCTTAACCTGATGGATCGACCTGTACGGCTGTTATTTATTAACCACGAGTTCCGTACGCAATGCATAAAGTAATAAACTTTTAGCTTGGTTTTAAATTTTATAAAATAGCGTACCAACTCGTACTGATACTCGTATATATAAGTATATAATATACATTTATTTTACAAAAGCAAGGAAATAAGAACCGTTGATCCGTAAAATCGAGGGCTAACTTTTCCCTTCAATACCAACCCGAAACTTAACTCATTCATTTGCATTGGAAAGCAGGATCGCTATTATCACAGCAAATCTGCCAACAAAGTCCGCGGCTTCACCAAAAATATTCGGTCATTAGCTGTGAACACGAGCCAAATAGACAAACCAAATAAACCCAAACTCAAACTCAAAGCATTTATTTCAAATAAACCAATTACAGGCACTTTTGAATTGTCAAGGTATAGATAGACTATGCTCTCTGCCTATTCGCTAGGAAAATTAATCTAGCAGATACCAACTTAGAGCAGTCGGTTTTTGTCACAATGCCAACTTAATGGCAAAATTTCAAGGCCAATTAATGAGCCATGAAACACTCACACAAATCGCAAAACCCGTTTGAAAAATAACTTCCTCCTTTTTTTTCGAAGTTAAGTCAAACTTACTCTCAAAGGGAACAAAAGTAACATATTGTATCAGTATTGCAAAGGATAGGGACAATACTGAAACAGGATTTTATCACCGATACAAAAGGTAGTTTTACAGGGAACCCGGCTTTTCCCGCGAATTGAATGTATTTGCATGTGAATAGTGAGCTGATTGAACTGACTGAACTGAGATGTTCGCGATCTTGCCCTATTTTATAGTCATGTGTACTGAGATTTGTTACATCATAGAAGGTAAATGAAGAAAATTGTACTTGTTTATGGCAAAGTGATTGATCATCACAGTGTGTTGTACTGAGCAAGGGAATGACTCTCATACTGTGCTGTGCACCGCTGGACGCGGTCTATATCTCGATTACTTCTATCTTTTACGGACACCATTTTATTGTTGTACTATTTTCAATTAAAGAAAAATCGAATAATAGCTTCATTATTTGCAATTCAAACAAAACTATCATCATCATTGCAGTAACAAACGAAATTGGTCCGCCACTGTACTTTTGTGCATAAAAGAATAAAAGAAAAGTGAATTATACAATATTATTCAAAACAGCACTCACACAATTAACAAGCTAACTTAATTTATATAATAATGTCACTGTAGAGGTTGGAGTTCCACATAATTCGGTTACATTGCTCGGAGCAGACATTATTAACTTTAAGCATTACCAATTCGTATTCGCCAATTTTCCCGCGGCACATTTATATTATCTTATAATGCAAATTATGAGAAGTACCTCCGTTACTTGAAGGAAAGGAAACCTTACGTAAACCTTAGAAAATCGCACGTCAGATAGTAACACTTTGATCTTGAGCTGGCCTAGCGTGGTACGGAGTTTCAAAAGAATACGAAGCCAGCTTATACAATATGTAAAAAAAAAACATGTCCGATCTGAAAGGGGCACATAGGTACTGCAATAAAATTACCGAAAAGTAATAAAAAGCCTTATTATTATTGAAAATAAAAAAGTTATTGCTATTTAAAATTCACATCTTTTGTACCAAAATTGCCCCAGATCCATAAAAAAAATACAAATTTTCAACAGGGGTCATAAGTTATGACGTAGACACCCGATAAAAGACAGTCGCCCGCGCCCCATGTAATATACCCCCTTGAAAAAAAATGTGACGATTTGTTTTTCTTTTTTTTCTGTAAATTTTCACATAAATAGACTCTCAGTACAATACCTAACAGCACGCGGATCGGTTTTTTTTAATGTTGTAGATACTGGTTTTATAACCACTGACGTACGGGGTACTACTGTACGAGTATCTCAAGTGAATATAGCTTCAGAGCTTCTTTTGTCGCGTAATCGTAATAGGACCCAAAAATTTGTAAGAGTAAAATAGGTACCCTTTTTTTTTTTTTTTGGGTGGGAAATTATCAAATAACTTCTCCCGCCCTGGGTGGAGCGGGAGGGTGTGTCAGACTCTTACTGACTAAAACCCACCCGTGTTCCTTCCGTTGCCTTTACGTTGCCAGGGGCCACGGTATCCCTTTCGGACTTTCCCGCAACCCCGGCAGAAAATAGGTACCCTTCAAGTTTTGTCTTGGTTAGATAGATAGTGCCCAAAACTTACGACACAAAAGCAAAAAAAATTATAGCATAAAAACATAATCGTAACAACACTTATTTTCTTGAAATCATCACTATTATAGATACAACATGTAGGATTGCCTTTGAATAATTCTGACATTATTTTCAACGAGAAAAATGGTATATCGAAATACTGGCAGAAAAGAATTGAGTTTGAAAACTGTTTTCGATTCCGATACCAGTTAAACGAAACTCGTACATTATTCCAATGTGAAAACCTATGAAGTTTTCGTTTATTTTTGTTGCATATTTTTGAACGATAATATCTCAAGTGCTTGGGAAGTGGGACATTACTATCTTCCTTTGTTGCTATAAACAGTTTATGCCTAAACAATATTTGCATTTTGTTTTTTAAAATATAAGATTCACGTACATTATTAGGTACTTAGACTCACCAGAGGGGGAGGGGATCAGCGTTGGCAGACCAAAAGCCAGGTCTTCTTCTTTTAGTGTGGTTAGTGACTATCCTGCTTTTAGAGTTTTAAAGCCGCCCATGGGCCTCTGACTTGGCTTCACATGCCGTCGAAAAATAACTCTCAGGCATGCCGGTTTCCTCACGATATTTTCCTTCACCGTTTTAGAAGCAAGTGATAATTATACAATACGCACATGAATCCGAAAAGTCAGAGATGCCTTGGGTTCGAACTCGACCTATGACTTGGCAGTCCGTCACTCCACTAGGCTATCACTGATCAATAGCCAAGTGGGTATAGAAGATCGCGGGGAAGATCCGGATAGGACTCGCACAGACCAGCAGCATGGCACAAAAGGGAGAAGGCCTATACTCAGCTGTGGGTGGAACAAGACTGCCAATGATGATGATCATGAAACTCGCCAGAACAGATTCCTTTTGTAATATCAATTAGAATATATCTTAATATAATATTTTGCGTTAAAGCTCCTATACTTGTACCGTCCAGTATCACATTTAAAATAACAACTTAAAAAATCTTAATACCAGAAATAGAACACACTATTTCAACCTTTTAGTGTGTTATATTTTTGGAATCATCTTCTCAAGCCCTTTATTTGATACATGGCCATGGTACTAAATTATTGTTATGAAGACCTTTCTTACTGACGTCTAAAATCCACTATTTTGATTTTATAAAAATAGAACGTAGCTTAGCTTATAACCATCGCACGACCTAGGAGGGCCGCTACACACCTCATGTATTAAAATCCACCCAGCCAGTACCTATGCTTCGAGGTATAAAGAATCCCACATACAAACATACGCGTGAAAACATAACGCTGTCTTTGCTGTCGCTCAGTCGGGTAAAAAATATACTATAGCTAACCATTTGACCTAGAAAATTTTCAAACACGGACAAATTATCCCGTTGAACTTTCTGATGGGCTCATTTCGTATGTTAGGTGCGGCTAAGACGAAGTTCAATCCAAGCGTCAAATTGATGCCCCATTTAACTCTGCATCTATAACAGCCTTGCCTTGCAACTTGTTCCTCGTGTCTGAATAATTTGGTTACCAAATGTCGCCTTAGTCTGTAGGCAGTACTACGTAGGTGTCTACGGATTATAGGCTTACGTGGATTTGTATTGTTTAAACCTTAATAACCCCCAATAAAGGGTGGTGTAGCCGTCGGACTGCCAAGTCATAAGTCTCGAGTTTGAACCCAAGGCACGCATCTCCACCTTATCGAATTCATGTGCGTACTGTCTGTATAATTATCATTCGCTTCAAAAACGGTGAAAGAAAACATTGTGAAGAAACATGTCATGCTTAGCATAGCTCTACATGAGATCTGATAATTTTTTGACAGTGCGAGCCATAATGTTCTCGTTTTGGCAACATTTTACATGACATTTTTTTTGGTGGGATTATTAGTTTCTGCGTAATGTAAAAAGTTATGAACGATAATTATTAATTCCTCTTTTCTTTCTTTCTCTTCACACAGTGCATAATATGATTCGGATAGATAAAGGTAAGTAGGTTTTATTCTTAGATATAGTGTTAAAAAAATATTACTTGCAACATGTTTTACCAAGCAAACTTATATTGGACCTGTTCAAACAAAACGAGCCGGGAAGGATCGGTTGCGAAGACTGCTGTTAAAAAAATAAGGATAGCGGGGCTTTTCGTTGATCCCAGTCGTAGAAAAAATAAAGTACAAAATCTTCAGCTTATTACCGGTAGCTTAACGAGTCTCTTTATCTACTGTTCCTTTTTTGTCGACTCTCTTCAAAGGAAACTTTTCGTTCATTAGCAAAAACAAAACCGATACTTTCATCCGTGTTGCATTGATTTTCACTACTAATACCCGGATTCTGAATTGAGAATTTGAAGTTGAGAAATTGGAGCATTACTTAAGGTGATTCCTTCGATGTAGCCTGCAACTTCCTTTTTTTACAAAGAAATTTTGAATTTGAAGTCAAAGTAGTCTTATAAGTAGGCCATTAAAAGACACTTTTAATTGTCAAAATTTACATGAAAAACGGATTGGTTCTAGTTCCGCGGGCTAAGTGAAGGAATTACCTTAAGTAGGTAATGCCAAGGTAGAGTTTGAAATGTTCTCAACTTCAAATCCTCAATTCAGAAACAGGGTGTAAATAATTCGGAGGGTAAAATAACTATGTATAATGGTCGATAAGGGACGAGAGCTTATTAAAGTCTCGGTACTCGGCTCCGGGGTATAACATTTTTGGTTAATAATGTAATAAGGCGATTTTTCGGCTCAAGGATGTGCGTGGAAATTAGGACTTGTATGAAGTGTGCCACTTCATAAAATGGTCGTAAGTATCTTGTATATGCTTTTAACTCCACCAGTGCAAATGAGATTATTTGGGTAACTTTTTCTTTTATTTCATGAACTGGTTAAGTGTTTTGAGTAAGTTTTTATATTATGTATTTTATTCTTCGCATTCAGATTTTGTTTTTGTAGGTTATAATTATGTTGACTAGTGAAATGTGGGTGTACTATAGGTACACCTCTGCCCAATCCTTCGTAACACATACAACATAATCACATAACATAACATCACGCCTTTTTTCCCAGGCGTGATGTTATATTATGTGATTATGTTCCTACAAAGTAAGATGTCTCAGTGTTAATTTTTGAAAAGAGGAGTTATACTTGTACAAACTATATTTTAAGTTTACCGCATAAAAAAATAAACGGAATTTATTTTTATTGTGATAATTTTAACGTTTTCTTGATTTGGATTATTTCATAGACAGCAGGTAATACATTTTTGGACTACTATCTTTTACATACTTACTTTGTAAATTGCTTGGTTTAAATAAAGTTTCCTCGTACGATCCCTAATGTTAATGATTGATTATGAATTTATGACTACCGGGATGACTTTTTTGACTGTGGCCTGAAAGCTTTCGTAATGATATGATTATTTTGTGCTACCTAAATTTTATTATATACCTACCTACTTAGTTATTCTTGAAGTGAAAACTTCTTTAGGTGCGTTGAGCGATATTTGGTAAGTGATAAACTTAGATTCGCGTCACCGACATGCACCATAGTGCGGTACTATAGAAGCTAGATGGCGCTAATACCAGTCTTAAGGTTTATGTCGGCAGTCCCCATGATTACCATTTTATTTTTATTTCGAACATTTTCTTCACGACTGTAGGAAAAGTTATTGTAATAAATTATTGTTTCATGCTGATAAAATGTAACGATGCCACGCGGTGGTCAATCCTAAATATTGATCGCAAGATTCCCGCAGAACTGAAGTTTGTTCAGATTGTTTACTTACATCCCTGAACAAATAAACAGTTAACTGAATACAACAATATTCGTTACAATAGGAACCTTGTTTATTCGGCTAACCACTTATATTTTTTGAAGATACTATTTCCTGAAAGGATTTTGTTTGTTTTGATATCGAAAGTGCCTTAGCTCTACATATCAATATTAAATCAATTTTTCTACCATTTTGATACGGTAGTTAACCATTTTCTCGCTAGATTTTAAATATTATTATAATATGGTCGTGCAGTATGTAGATAAAATAAAATAATCTGAAACCAAATAATGTGGAAAACGCAGCATGGAAAAAGTTGCATTTATCTACTACCTAAAAATCAGCCGCCATCTTGTGACTAAAGTCTTAGATAAAATACGAAAATTTCTGCCACAGTAGATCGGTGACAAGCCAGATACGGCTATATAACTCTTCAATGTCAAAAACCTGTCTGGGTTAGGGCTGACACTTAACGTGATAAATCTAGGCAGGTTTTGCAAGTTTGGGCCTGGAAGTTAGGTTCGGTACGATGGAAAAGTAGCAAGACAAGTGTGTTAAATGTTACAACAGAATACCTTGTAATATATTAGAATTAAATGAAAGAAAATTTAAAACTCATATAAAAAATACACTTTGTAAACAAGCATATTACAAATTAGAGAATTATATCAAAGATAAAAATGCTTGGAAACATGCTGGTCCTGCTCCATAGGACAGTGTGATTATTTGAACTCACACACTGACTTATTAGTACCTATTACTTATAAAAATTTTGAATTGATGTATACAAGATATTGTGAAAACATTTAAAAAAGAGTAACGGTGGAGTTTCTTGCCCATTCTTCTCCATACGAAAACTAACTTTTGGAAGGGGCGACTAGAATCAATTATTATTTTTCTGTAAATGTTGACGTTCAAAAGTGCCTTTTTTGTGCCTAATTGAAATAAATTATTTGACTTTGACTTTGACTTTGACAATCAATTTGCCAACATTATTGACAAGTTTGACAGATTGCGACAAGAATGTGAACGTTTTTTTAAGTACGAGAATTGGCCTTCAGACTGTGAACGTTCTTAACATTACGGATTTTGCCGCTCTGGTCAAACACGCACGCCGGTTGCGAGAACTACCTACGCACCTGACCTTTCTGGAAAACATCATCAATATAGCTCTGATTCTTTCATCTATTATTTAATCCAAGAGGTTCCATCGATCTCCCAAAACAATACTTCACAGCCGCAGCTCTTTCTCGCAAAATAAACAAGTGACTCTCAAATATACCCGTCTTCGTTCACTCAAGCCCGACATCGGCATCGTCTAGATCCCTTTCACCGACATCGCCTTGTATTTTAATCAGTACTTGCATTCAGTGATTTACGAGCGCTTCTCGCGTCGACGGCAGACGATGCTATTAATCTGATCGTTCCGTCGATCCTCCTGTATCACGGTAAATCTACAAAATAGGTAAGTACAGAAGGTAAGCTTCATACAACGAGCGGAAATAGGCGTATGCACACATAGACGAGTACGCAGAGAGATAACGAGTTATTGAGAGGGAAGGTGCACAATGCAGTTATTTTAGGGCAGTGTGTTTCGGACAGGTACGAGTGGCGACGAGCTCAGCCACAACTGTTAGTGCTCATAAACACGAGCGGTACGATTCAATGGCATAGGCAAATGTCGATAACGTGCCGCTGGTGTATGTATATATATGAGGACTTAGTGGAGGCGCATGGTCGGACCGACCTTCAAAGAAGACGCCGCTGACGTGTCCACTCCGCACGCTCAACCTCATAGCCAGTGAGACGGACTTATTATGTTGTTCTCTGGTTAAATTTACAGGGAATAAATTGCTTATAATAATTAATTCAGTGCTTAAATTATAGATGTTCATAGTAAAAAAATTGGATATATGCATTTATTTTAAATTGATTGACTCATTGGGTATTAAAAAAAAACCTGCAGTGACAGATTTATAAATACATAAAAAGCCGTCCAAGTGCGTGTCGGACCACGCACAATTAAGGGTTCAATAGTTGGAATAAATTTATCTCAAAACAAACTTAACTTTGTAGTTGAAAAAATTTCATCGCTATAAGTCACGGTCAATTCTCCAACTGCAAATGTAAATTTGTAATCGCAAAAAAATAAATATGTGATAAAACTACGATTTTCGGACTTTTTCCTTTACTAGTGCTGTGAGACCTTGCTTCCTGCCAAATTACATGATTCTAAGTCAACGGGAAGTACCCTTTATGTTTTGATTTATTTGCAAGTATCAAAATATATCGCTTAAATGGCCGTATTTTTTTATTGCGTTGACTTAGAAGCTTGATTTTTTAGAGCTCCAAGGGACCACAGACTTACGTATTTGATATTAATTTCAATTTGATACTTCCGCGCGTTTCTGAGAAAAAGGGTCTTGACAGATTGACAGACAGTCGGACAACGAAGTGATCCTATTAGAGCTGCGTTTTTTCTTTTAGAGGTACGAAACCCTAAAAATAAGTCTCAAACGAATGTGTAGTCTTAACTTTATGTAAGCTCGTAGTATGGAGCCGACCTTCTGTACGTATCTATTTTGTGGTTTTATGTAGCTCGATATTAATTTTGAAGCACAGACTTCAAGAAGAGGCACCTAAAGTAGGTCAATGTTAGATAACTTTAGATTTTCATGTAACATTTTTGGTTGACATTGTAGCATATTTTTAAGAAATATGAATAAGTTTTGATGTAGTATGGAAGTTTTGTAATGTTCAATATTTATATTTATTGTCATACCTAGGTAAATGAAGTTTGGCGCTGAAGTTAAGTGTGTGTCTTTCTACGACTGGAGTCGCTGGATCATAAATCAGAAAAAAAAAAAGTTGTATCTTTGTCTGAAATAAGTCAAGATACAAATGAATGCCTTTATTATTTGAAAGCTGTTCTTTAATATTTTTTTAGATCCACTATTTCACAGTATCTGTAGTATATAGGACCATGCGTCATTTTGAACCTAACTCTCAACAGTGCCGGAGCACATCCATGAGAGGGCGGAGGACATCCATGAGGATTAACAATACCGGAAAAAAAAATAGGTTAGGTTAGGGTAGGTAGTTAGGTAGGTATGTGGGTATGCAGGTAGATAGATTCAAAAAACCTAACTTAACCTAACCTTTTTTTTAATGTTCCAAAACACCATGTTCGCGGTCGATTTTAGCTGCCATAGTATAAGTTAAATAATACTCCAAAAGCTTTCACATGGCATAAGTTTCATCACTCTTGAGAGTCTACCAACCTACCCAAATGCCTACCTATCTACCTACCCTATCTTCGTACATACTTACCTAACCTAACTAAAATTTTTGTTTTTTTATTCCGGGTTTGAAAATTCTCATGGATGTCCTCCGCCCTCTCATGGATGTGCTCCGCCCTTTCATGGATGTTTTCCGTCCTCTCATCCCACCTAAGCTAACCTTTTTTGTTTGTGCAAAAACACCATGCTCGCGCTCGATTCCGACTTAGCTGCCATAGTATAAATTAAATAATACCCCAAAAGCTTTCACATGGCATAAGTTTCATCACTGTTGAGAGTTGGGACCAGACTCCATACGAAGCTGACCATGGTCCTTTAATTTCGCAATAGACTGCATTTAACATTTAGAAATGTCCACAATAAATTGTGAGTTGGGAAGTAATTTTGTTGCAGCCGGTGCGCTTCCCTCCACGTTTTGTTTTTGCCGCGTATTTCGAAGCGACCGGATTTTTATTCTATTTTGAGGAAATGCTGCGATTTAAATTAGTTTTGTAACGTGAAATGAAGCATAAATTACTTTTAACGTATTTTTAATCAATGTTGTATATTTAGTCTTGCATACTATCAATAAGCAAATATCTTTCGTTTAACAGATCTGCCAAAAAAAGACAGTATGTAAGCTCACCAGAAATTGAACAGCATTTTTCTGCCTCGTTGGTCTAGTGGTAGCAAGCGCTAGTGCTGAGCATGAGGTCCTGGGTTCGATTCCTAAGTCGGTCAAAGTGTTATTGGGTTTTACCATTAGGAATATCCCAGTATCAGTCTGGATTTGTGCCCGGTGGACGGCAATAGGCTTGCCCCCTATTACATGGGACTTACACATAACTGGTTTAATGTTGTTGTACCTACTGTGGATACACGTCTGCCTAACCCTTCGGGGAAACGAGGCGTGATGTTATGTTATGTGTCTTAACGCATTCAAGGACACTGAAAGAAACAAAATAGAAGTTTTATTATTCTAACGCCTACTATAGGCGTTTAGTATTATATCATATCGTAGTTATTTGTTTTATAATTTTTATGTGTATAATCTAAATAAAAAGAGAGTAAAATTTTGAAGCAGTATTCCCTAAAAATTAATCACTAATCACAAAAGATAAAAAACCACAGCCAACTAATTAAGCGTAAACAAATCTCACACCTCAAAGGGCTATTCGGAACCGCAAAAAAGCAGATGACTGTCTAAATTCACCTCAACACAGTTCGAAGAAATCTTTTGTCTTTCTCCCTTCACTCCTCTCATTAATCTTTCATTCAGGAACTGTCCCCACAAAGGCTGAAAGAAATACTGTCGGGCTACTAAAATGTCGCGTCAATTCCAACCAACGAATTTGTTTTATGTCAGGCATAAAATGGTGTGAAATCTCCTTGGAATGGCGTTAGTATTGGCACGAAGATTTATTTGTAGTTCTTAGTTTGAAATTCGAGAATGTGATTTTGTGTTCTTTTTTTTTTCATGTATATGTATAACAAAACTTTTTGGTATTGGAATGGAGTTTTGCCCAACTGTTGCAAACGATTGGTTACGATTATGAATCTTGCAGGTTCTGTTTGCAAGCTATGTATTTATGTAACTGAGATAGGTAGGAATTGTTACCTAACTAAGTAGGGACTAGACAATATAGTCTTAACTACTGACCCGATCCAACAAAATAAGGTGTTGACTGCTATATTACGTACATATATATTATATTGCTACGTGCGAAGATTCAATTCGGACACAACGTTAGAATTTCTTTCAGCATATTTTTTTTTCTTGTTTATTTTTGAAGTTTTTGTTTTTATTTGTATATTCTTAGATAATGTCCTTACTCAATACAATCAATCTGCCTAGTATTTTCCCAACTATGTTGGGGTCGGCTTGTAGTTTAACCAGATGCAACTGTAGTATTTTACATGGATCGAGTGCCTATCTGACCTCCAGAATTACTGGGTTGTGGAGGGTAATACGATACCCCTTGGTAAGACTGGTTGTCAGACTTTCGGGCTTCTGACAACCGGTAACGACTGCCAAATATTCACTAATGACAGCCGGGACTAACGGCTTAACGTGCTTTCCGAAGCACGGAGAAGTCTTGGAATGTAAAATGGTCACCCATTCACGGACCAACCCCGGCAAGTGTAGCTTAACCTGATGGATCAACCCGTGCGGCTGTTATTACTTAGCCATGAGCACCTCGCGTCCTTACTCACATACGATAAGGTAAAGGATGTACCTATTTCTGTATAAGTACCTTTACATTATCAAGAGTTTCCGCTTTATCTCTTCCGTCCCTTTTTTCATCCAAATTGTACTCTATAAATCACTTCTTGTTACTTTCGATTTAGGTCAAGGCTAGGCCTAGAATTTTTACTCGTGATTCGGAGATATTAAAGTTCACAAAAGTCATTATTTCTTGGTCTGAGATATTTGGTTTTTCGGTAGTGTATTTTGTCATCTTAGAAAAATCTTTAAAAGAGTCTGTTTCTGTAAATACTAAATAAATAAATAAAATAATTAACGAAATCGGTAAAATTAATTTGCTTATGCATTTTATAAAACAACACTGACATTTATTAAAAAATGGTTCCAGTTTTCAACTAATATAATATGTATTAGCAATAAAAATAATGTTATGAAACTGGGAAATCAAAATGTTTCAGCTGACAAATATGCTAAATAAACTCACACGGTTGTCACTGTAGAAAATGTTTGATTTGATATGCTCGTATCGTCGGAATTTAATTTTGAAATTTTGTAGTATTGTTTTAAATTTCGATTTTGTTCTTCAACATAACATCGCGCCTATTTTCTCTAAAGGTATGGCAGAGATGTACTTATATAGGTACATTATAAACTACAATTTTTTTTAAGTTCCTTATTTTTCTACTATTCCTACTTTACGCTTAAATAGCAGTGGCGTCCCAGTGGTAACGGCCGTGACTTACTAGTTTTAGGTCGTAAGTTTGAACCCTGACAGGCGCTTTACTTTCTGTAAATTATTTCACCACCACTGCTCTCAAATCGGCGAAGGAAAACATCGTGTAGAAACCGGCACGTCGTCCTAGAACCAAAAATTCGAAGACATGATTGTGACATCTACTAACCCGTACCGGGTCCGCATTGTTGATTACGGCCCACAGAGAGGCCTGTGTCACAGCAGTCGAGACATTATAAGCTGATTAGGCTACTATTTTACGTTTATTCTTACAACCCACTACCAAGTAAAGATCTTGACGCATTCTACATTAAACCACCTATACATTACCAAGTACACATTGTTTTTTTTTTTTTACTTTCTTCCTTGACATAATCACCCTATTGTTTGACATTATATACCTAATATTTTATTTCAACTCTTTATTAGTGGCTTTTGTGTACATGATAATTATTCAGATTTGATACAGCTGTAATAGCAATCACGTCATTTCGTTTAAAATACGTTTTTATTTTTATTAATTAATTTATATTTATATAAATTCTTTTAAATTTTGTGAATGTGAGAACGCTGTAGGCCTAGTGGACTGTAGATTTGTTGACTATCATTATTCTGTTAAGTACCTGGTACTTGTTGAAAGACCTACACTGTTCTCCCATACCTAATAACAATGTTATTTGAAAAATTGTAAAAGCCCATTATTTTTAAAAGAGTAACCGTGGAGTTTCTTGCCGGCTCTTCTCCATAGGAAACAACTAATTGGAACCGTGCACCTAGCTTCTGACGTTTCATAAGTGCCCATGTAGGTTTATATGAAATAAAAATATTTTGAATTTGAATTTGAATTTGAGACAGGTCTTCTTCACAATGTTTCAAAATCCTAATTACTGAGCCGTAGATTAACTAAGCCTACCTTTGGGTAATACAAAATTCAAGGCTAGAGTTCATATCCTAAAAGCTTATGAGCCACTCCACCTGTCATTCTAGGCAGGGATTTAACGATCCATTTTGGCGTAGTGATATGCACCATTTACTCAAGGGGCTCGGGTATTTCTAGGTTTAAACGTTTAATTTTTATTATAGCACAAGAATGCGTCAAGTAATTGGAATAGCGGTGAGACTGGGAGGTAGACAAAGACCAAGCTAACTCAGTCTGTCAATTTTGTCAATGACACCCCGTCCCACCGCTCACATACCTCAGGTGGTAACTAGCAGTCGCGTGCGGACTATCGATAATCCCGTCATCAAGATAACATTTTTGATCTGCACAACGCTTTAAAATGGTTACAAAAGCTACAGCTGGAATCTAATGCTTCTCTTATGAATTAGCGATTACAATATGTGGCCGATTGACCATTTTCCCTATCAGACAGAGGAACACAGCTGCACATTCAACCGCTTATTACGTCACGCCTTTTTTACGGAAAATCAAAGCAGTCAAAAAAGGTCGGTACTTTATTCGAAAGCGTCATTTTAAGAGTGGTATGAAACCGGCGCGTACTCGAAGAAGAATAAAAAGCCTCTCCAAGCAAGTGGCCGCGTCTTTGAGCCGAATCTCTTTGTGGCGCCATCTGTAAGATTTTTGACACAACAAGCAACTGTTGCGTTTTGGGGTTAATTTTTAAAGACGTCGTTGAAACGTTTTCATTAGTAGTCGTAAAATGGGCTGGTGGACACCAGCCCATTTTACGACTACGCCACGACCAAGTGCATATATTTTGAGTTGGGTTCGTTTTAATTCTTCTAATTTTGCCATCTTTGCATCCAACAGGAATGGAAATATGATGTTAATGCCATGAAATAAAGGTTAACATTAATTTTTTGTACTACATAACTATATAAAGGGTGTAAACTAGGGCTCGGATAACGGCATATTTTGCGAAACGGTGTCGTCTTTAAAACCTAAGAAACGATTTGTTTCTGTTACCGTCGAACGGAACGTTATAAAAACGTTTTTGAAGAAAAAAAATTGAATCGTTCTGGGTTAATAAAACGTTACTAACCGTTTTTTTCCGTTTTTGTATTGATCGATAGGAAACTAGCAACACAACCCTTACGACAAGCGCATCAATGATGTAATGAAATTAAGATAAGGTACAAGGCCGCACGCCCCGTGCGCGGCTGCGTCCTGCAGAATAAACCAGTTTTTGTTTTGCGGAATAAACGTTTTCATTTAGTTTTCGTTCGAAAAAAATGTTGTACAAAGAACTGTTAGAAACGTTTTAAAAACGTTATTTTAAAAAACCGTTTCCGAGTCCTGGTGTAGACCACCATCTATAGAAATAACATAACATCAAGCCTGTAATCCCCGAAGGCTTAGGCAGAGGTGTACCTATAGTACACCCGCACTTATGTTTAAGTCCCATGTAATAGGGGAGGAGCCCATTGCCATCGATCGGGCACAAATCCGGACTCCGGGCTGCTACTGAGAATTTCTAGATGGCAAAATCCAACAATACTTTGATCTATATTCTATAGAAATTAGGTGATTGGGTTTATGTGCCTTGGTAATTTTTATGTAGTTATATAACTAAGTCGCGTCCAATAAAGAAATGGTATATAAGGCATAACGCAAATCACCTAGCAATAAAATTAAATGTCACATAAGATATGCCTATAATTTCATCAATTTCACCAATCACTTACAGTAAAACTATTTTCTTAATGTCCCTCGGAAAACTTCGTGTTTCAACTTGGAAGTCGATTGAGAGCGTTTGTTCTGCACGAAGTGCCAAGGGAACTGATGGAAATCCGACGACTGACAAAACACGAAGTTTGCCGAGGGACATTAAGAAAATAGTTGTACTGTACGCAAATTAGAGCCCAGCAAACCTAAATGGCGGTTGAAATACGTTATTAATGAGTTGCAATAAAATAAAGTTATCGCTGACACTAATAAATAGTCACACAAACTGTGGACTGTAACGTCTTCATTGCACGACATTTTTCCTACCCATATATTCCTCATTCCTCCCTAAATCTTCAGCAATTATTACACCTCAGCACTAAGTCTTTGTAATTCCAAAGTCTTTATTTATTACACTGACATAGATACCATAAATACAGGTGTTATTTTTCTTACATGAGATCGCGTGTACGGGACACAAATGGCGGTAATCCATCATGGCGGATTCTGCCGGGTTGTTTCTTGTTCTTTAAGTTATCTCTTCTGGTGATAACATTGTTTTATTTTGTAACTGCAAAGTCCAATGTATAATGTAATTAGCGATAACTAGCAAGGCAACGGTTTACTAGAAGAGCGGTGACGTTACTGAAACATTATTTAACCGCCTCTGTGGTCTAGTGACTAGACCACCTGTCTCAGACCCAGAGGTTTGATTCCCAGTGGGGGAAAAAAAATCTGCTCTGTTTGGTGTATAGGGCTTGTTCTTAGTCCGCTTAGCTAGCTACCACCATCTTATCTAAGTCTGTCGCCATTGCAACAATGTTAACAGCTTTGTTGTTATTCGGCAGTTAGAGGTAAGATAGCCAGTTCCTCTGTGGTTGAGGATTTCTGGTGGTGCTCGATTCCACCTTCGGACTGATCGTTACTTACCATCAGGTGAGATGTAGGCCAAGAGCTTCCACGTAGAGGCTAAAACAAAAAAAAATAAGAAGGTAAGTTAGTGTTTCTTCCTAGATAGCGTTTTTGACTTAGTCAAACCCCACTGCCCAAAGATAGAAGAGAAACTGAAACGCGACTATCTTTTGACGCGGTCGGGCGATTCTAACGATTTAAATCTTTGCCGCTGCCAACATTTTTATGCCAGCAGTCACTGCGGCCGTTACGTGGCGGCCACCGCTCTTCTAGGAAACTGTAACTTTAGGGAACATGGTATCGCAAAAGTCGAGTGAAAACTGGAGTGATTTGAAAGGTGTGTACTTGGTCCGGTGGTCGTAAGTGCTGCTTCTGAGCATAAGATCCTGGTTCAATTCGAGGATCGGGCAAAGTGTCATTGGGTTTTTCCATCTGAAATTTCTGAGTAGCAGCACGGAGTCTGGATTTGTGCCCTGTTGATTGCAATAGGCTCGCCCCCTATTACATGGGACCTAGACATACCTGGCAAAATGTGGGTGTACTATAGAAACACCTCTGCCTGACGCTTCGGCGTGGTGTACAATCAGATTAAATCATATGACACACAAGCCATATTCACCCTTAAAATCATTCCAACCTATTCTCAGCGAGCATATTTATTTATTTATTTAAGCTTCATGAAGGTCTTAGTGCCATAAGGCTTTCTCTACCTCTCAACCTTTGGGTTAAAAGGACAACTTGTTTACGGTTTAAATAAAAAAACAAAACAGGTTTTATTTGCTTTTACTTAATTTTTAGAAATTTTGGCTTAGATTCCAGTGATGTACAATAATGTTGGATATATTTTCTCAATCAAAGCAATTATTTAAGAAAATGGCTCTTGATGTTTTAACTGGCGAGGTGGCTTAAGTTATGTTAAGCTAATCTTAGCAACACAGCGTTATTGTGGTAGAGACTATTGTTGTTTGCGTTTTTTTTTTTGTTTTTGCACTTGCTGTTTAATCTTTAGTTAAAATGAGGACAATTTTTTTTTAAATAAAATATTTTTATTTTTTCTCTCACAATGGTTTTGTATCACTTACATTTGGTGTGGGTTACATGTTTGTTAAAACTTAGTTTAAGTATTTCTCTGTAATCTGCAGCGTGTAACTGCTTTTTGTCCCTAATAATTAAAATAAAATAAAATGTTCACAAAAATAAAAACTCTATTAAACTTGGTGTTTCAATTTGGCATATATATGCGACGCTGTGATCTCTAGTCTATTAATATTTTAGACAGAACTATGTCAAATATTCCAATTAAATTCTGCCAAAGAAATAATGGAAACACACTGAAGATATTATGTAAGTTCAGTAGGAACTGCAAAACCTATTTGGAGAAGCTCCAACGTCTTTGCTATTTCAAATGGCTTTCAACCTTAAGATCAAAATAAGCAATTTCTATAAACCGCAGATCTGAAAAGAAGTCTAAAATATTACCAGCTTACCATCCGATACATAGAACCTACATAAAATGTGACTTTAGGAAAAGAAACCGAGAGATCTGTGATAAAACTGCGATAGCAAAGCAACACTTTTTTTTTTTTTGTTTTGAAATTATCAAATAACTTCTCCCGCTCTGGGCGGAGCGGGAGGGCGTGTCAGACTCTGAGTGACTAAAACCCACCCGTGTTTCTTCAGTTGCCTGTACGTTGCCAGGGGCCGGAATTACTACGGTTACGCGTTACACAAACTTCTAAATTAGTTGTTCCGGTATATCTAACCGCGACCCTGCACGACGAAGAAGCTTGTAATTAATTACACAGCCACGTCACACTTTCATTTTCCGTGATGGATGATGGGAATTCATGGTGTTAAGATTAAATTTTCTGAACGATGTCCATGCAAATTAAAGGATACAAAACTTTTTACAAAAAAAAAACAACCGACTTCCAAGAAAAACACTGCAAAGTGAAAAATAACTTTAATTTCGGAAGTCGGTGGCAAAAAACGAAAATTCAAAACGGAAATTAAAGTAATTTTTCACTTTTTAGTTGTGGTATCCCCTTCACAAAATCGAATACCACTACCTACTATGTAAATAACAGTGAAATGAAGTTATTATGACATACGTATTATGAAAACTAACTCAAAACCTACCCAAGCAAAGTTATTAAAAACAATATAAGACCACCGCGCAAGCTTCTACTACCAAATGAAGAAGAATTTTCAAAATCGGTTCTCAATTGACGAAAATATAGATGAACATACAAAAATAAAAAATAAAAACTTACATACAGACGAACATAGAACCTTGTCGTTTTTGGAGGTTGGTTTAAAATGGGATGCTTACATTAAAATAAATTCGGAGAATTCGGACCTTACATGTTTTTTCAAACTGGTTGAGATTCCCTTTCGAGTTCCCAAGGAAAGGGTTCCTAAGGAAATACATAAACAGCCAGCCTATTCTGTAAAATACTCATCGTGAAAACTTATGTGAAGTGACCTTGAAGTGAGCTGTCAGTCGCCAGGTGGAATAACAGCTCACTTCACCTTAGTTTTCACAAAATAGATCGGCAGAACGATGTTCAGCTCTTGGCGATCAAATTGCAATTCCTACACTGCACACTGCAAAAAATACCTGTATTTGTACCTTTCAAAGTATTTAGACACAATTTCTGATGAATTTCCGTACTGAAAGCCCAGCTTGTAGTTAAAATTGAGTTGCATAAATAAAACATTGAAGAGGTCCAATTTTAATTAACTTTGTTTCAGCGGGAAATAAACCCGTGGCCGCAGTAAACTGTTATCAATTTAATTAATTTTATTCTACTTTGTTAATTTATTGTAAACAGCTCTCACTATATTTATTTGTGTAAAGTAATCAACTTTTGAGTTTGTTTACAATTGAAATAACAAATCCTCTGCAAGATTCTTCATTTGTAACATTACTATTATGGTGACCCGCCCCTCCTTTGGACGGTTTTAACAACTTGACAAAACATAGAGATTTATTTATTTTATTATATAAGTTTAATAATAATGAATTATACACATAAACATTCTGAAAATGTTCTTAATGACGGTGAAAATTGCAGTTTAGAAGAACAACGCGGTCACATAGACACGAAAAACTACTTTAATGTATTAATGTATGTAAATAAAGAAGATATAGAACAAGATTCTTCTTCTCTTCTTCTTCGTCGTTCCCTAAATGCTGAGGATCGCGACCACATACGACGCGTCTCCAAGCTATGAGGTCTTCTGCAGTGTGGACTGCTTGGCAAATGTTGCCTACAACAGCCTTCTTGATCGCGTCATCTTACCGGTGCTCTTTGAGCGCGTTTTCCTTTCACCCGGCCTAGTAACATAAGCCTTTCCAGATCATGCTTAGATGAACACATAATATGTCCGGGAAGCATAGAACCAGTTGAATGGCGGTGCTTGTGTGATGCCTGTCTAGTAGTGGTCGTCTTTCGGCCGAATTAATGATTAAGTATGGATTTTGTATTGGAAATTGTCTACCTTAAATACTCGTAAGAAATGTCTTAACAACACAATGATGAACGTCAACATAATGATGTTGATTAGGTATGTCTGGTCCCATAAAGATGCAATTACAGTTGATTATGTTAGCTAGCATCATAGCGTTCTTAAGTAGTACTTGAAACAGAACTAGAAAGGCTAAGTGCACTATAGTGCTCAGGAGTGTCATAAAAGCTTTACGTTGAAAGCAGTTTTCTTGTTCTTTGAGATTGAAATGCTTTCATTGAGCTCTTGTGTTGTCACATCATTTCAAATGACAAGACTGCTTAATTTAAGAATTGTTATGAAATGTTGAGATGTAGCGCAATGTGAACTTTATTTGTGGGTGCTAAAGTTTGTTTTCCAAAAACACATATTTGTTAACATTTTTGGAAACTTAATTGAGAACGCAGTGTAACTGCATTGCGTTCAGACAACAAAAAGCCAGTTCTAGCATGAGCCAAAACTATATCATTCCTTGATCATTAGATCAACACAAGACTCGCTGTTTGCTCGCGAAAATCATTTGCTACCAAGCAACAACGCAATCATTCAGTTTGAAGAGATTTGGAGTGATTTCGATTTTACAAAATCATAAGACATTTCAACTTCGTCTCTTAACGTTACAGGTGTTCAAAGTTAAGAAGATCTTAACTAATTTCCATTTTACAGACCTTGGAGCCTATTTTATAACCTATAACATAAAGAAAGCACCCTTTTACTCGAAGCTTGAGCTAAAAATAAAAGCTATTCCACCTTTACTAAGTAGGAAAGTTCACAAGTCCATAACCACGTCTAAGTTGGGCCACGTCTCTTATAATCCTTACTTAGCTTCGGAATGACGAAACTTGGCTACTTTGGCACCTCGGTAAATAACCGAAAGACGAACTTTTGCATCGGGTGGTATTATTGTCCCTTATATCGAAACGGTGAAAAACTTATTAGTTTTACTTGTGATGGATGTGTCTACGTCAGTATTATTCGAAGTCTTGATGCGCATTTACTTTATCTTTAGGCGGAGAATTTTAGAGATATAAGGGACCCTTTAAGACTTGGCAAAGTACTTAGATATTATTACAAGTGCTATTACTTTATTGTGGTTGCTTCTGCATACGTAGAGGATTTCAGGCTTACCCTTTTTGTTCATTAGATAAGTCTTTCGTTCGGCATCTGTTACTCGAAACGTAAGAACACACTTGCGGGTTATTCCATTTTCTATAGTATAAGCATAAAATGGCGTGAAGTGGCGACCACGTACCGGAAGACGTAGCGTTGGAAGGCCTCCCATAAGATGAACCGAAGATTTTTTAAAGGAATCCGCAGGTTGCGGGAGGCACAGAATCAGTCGAAGTGGCGGTGCTTGGGGGAGGCCTATGTCCAGCAATGAACGTCGTTCTGCTGAAATGATGATGACGATGATGTGTAAAATATCATCATTTATGTTTCTATGAAATATATTGCTAATAAACGTTAAAAAATAAACAAAACCTTCTTTCGAAGTGAAACTTCTAAACACGAAATGAATTAAAACTGAAAATGAATTCATTATTGAACCAAAAATGAACAATAACTCGAGTGAAGCGTCTGAAATCAGTTTAAAGCTATGAGACCTAACTGTTATCAAGCTGAGACATAGTCTTATCATATCAGGCGTAGATGGACCTGTTCGAGTTAGCGAAAAGGTAATTTTCTTCCCGATGCTCCATCCTTGTTCTTATTTAAGCTACCCGTTTTTTCAAATATATGTACTCGCATTCAGAATTTTCTGCGAAATAATTTTCTCAGTTGAAAGAAACTCTCTATCTCTAGATGTGCCGTTCCTTTGAAGTGCAACAAAATAAATTAAAATTAAAAACAGTAAGAGCCAGCTTTCTTACTAAATGCTTTGAAGCCAGTTCAATAGCGAGTCGGAAATGTACCGGCGGTAATCACGGAACTTGCTCAACTGTGGAACTGGTGATTCTAGTAGAAATAGCGGTGTTGTCTATTTTATTCCGACGCAAATTGTTTTTGCCATGTTGTTTTAAGCAAAGGCTTAGGGAAGTTTCTACATGGTGTCTTTCGAGAATTACAAATGCAGTTTTCGTGGTATTTATGATTAATATATTTTTGTGGTTATTCCGATATTTTAATGAAGATCTTTGTTGAGCTGATTAGGTTTACATAATAATAATAATAATATCCCCATTGCCGTAGATCCACGTTGATGTCGTGGTTGGCCTTGTTCCTGAACTCTGAGTCTGTGCAGTTTACTTTGCCGAAACAGGTCAGGAGCCAGACCAAGAGAGATGCATAAACACGCAGGACATCATGTGGTGAGCTGTGGGGCAGTAGCGACCCCACGGTCCCTATCTCCCGGGAAAAGTCTTGTTCCTCACCTCTCGCTTGCCTTTATTGGCCAGTTGGAGTAAACACTGATGAGAAACAGAGTTCATACCTCTTTCTTGCCTTTATTGGCTGCTTTGAGTGAAGATTCACAAGAGCAAACGTGCTCGGACGAAGGAAGTATTCCAGTATGATCCTGGTTGGGATCTTGCTTGACCATCTTCCAGGCCAGGCTCTGGGATTGTCCTGATAACCAAGGAATATCTCTCAACTCCTCAAGCACCTCAGGAAATGCCCTCTTGTCGTTACGTCACTATGTACTAGCGACAGTTTCCGGGCCCATTATTGAGTGTGAAATGAAATCAAATGAAATGCAAGACACCCCTGCCATTTTATTCATTTATATTACATAGCATTGGTCAGGCAGGGGACATAGTTATTCCATAGTTCAAGGTAACCAATCCACTATAGCCATCGAAACCTTTAGACCAGTATACAGGGATAATCGTCGGTTGGTGCCTCATTCTATTTAAAACTTTCTAAGGGGTCTCTGTGAGTTGGATTCGTCTCCTCGTACGCCTTCCAATGGACCGGGACCCCATAGACCCGAGATAAGTAAACATATAAAAATAATAATATAGTAATATCAGTCTGCAATGAGTTTTTCTTAAATGAAAATGAGACAGTCTCGTCTTGTCTAGATGAAGAATAAAAATATTTGATTAAAACATTTGATCCCTTGAAAGAGCTGTATTAAAAAATGTTATTCCAACTGAACGTTTGTTAAAAAGAAGCGACATTATCAATGTTATTACTCATCAAACGTCCCAAGTTATGTAGGCCTCCAAAAGAAAAGTTCATATTAATCAAAAGGAAAATGGGAAAATGAATCGTCGAAGAATGACTTTGAAATTAGTTCGACTTCGAATAATCCAGTTGTCCCGAATATTAATTTTATTCAATTTCAGACTTTTTGCTTTAATTATTATTTGACTTCTCGCTTTAATTCTTGAATAATGAACAACTTTTTCACGATTTCATGAACATAAATTGAAAAGAGTATGCTTTGGTCATGTTGAGAGGATAAATGAAAGGCGATTAACAAATGGTATTTACAAGGCCCATGTGATTGGAAACGTTGGGATGGGACGCCCTAGGAGGACATTATACTGACCTTATTGGTGATGTTCTTCAGAAAGGTCAGGTGCGTAGTACTCGCAACCGGCGTGCGTGTATGACCAGATGTATGAACGTAAACGAGGCAAAAGGAGTATGTAAGGATCGTAGCAGGTGGTGTTCTGTAGTTTCTGCCTACCCCCAAGGGAAGAATGCGTAAGTTTATATATGTGGGTATGTATGGTTTTTACGATTTTGATTAAGATATTCTGCGAACGAGACTCTAAGTCACGTTTGACGATTTGAATGGAAAAGTTAAATGTTTTGTTTTTTGTTATCTATGAAACTCAATGACGGTGCGAAGATAAAGAAAAATAGAGAATCTTTATCATTTTGACGTCTTAACAGTTTATGAATTATATTATATACTCGTATAAACAAAAAATTATGTCTTCATTGATTTCTTTGAACCTACTCAACAGTCCATTTCTATGAAATAATTGTAACATTTTATCACACATGTATTTTATCCTGGACTAAAAGCCATACAATTCTAAATAAGTTTCCCCCAAGTTTTAGACAAAATCATCGACATTTTGATGATTTTGTGACTCCTTTAATTGATTCCTATATTTACTGTATGAGTTTCAACCAAACATCACGTTCCAAATTATTTCAAACGTATCGATCACTCAGAATCGATATTAAAATTCCATCCCATCTCTTTGATCGATAGTATTCCTGGAAGTAAGTAAATCGGCAATATATCGAGCGATGTACTTACATGGCATGTGGCCATCAAACTTTCAGCGTGCCACAATGTGAGTCGGGTTCCTTATGAAGAATATTGTAGTACGACTTCGATATTGGTTAGGTGGTACAAGTAGTAGAATATAACGATAGTAAAGCTAGGTGAGTAAATTTTTATTATAACCATAGATGACACAATGGTACAATATACAATCTAGCACTAAATTCAATAGCTATACACATAACAAAAAAAATAAACAAAAAAAAAACATTATACAAAAAAAAAACGAAAAACAAATGCCAACGATGGAAATGATCTGAGGTTTATCTTGTATAACTTAATGTGATTTGTGTTGAAGTTCTGCTCTAGGTTTAGTACACCTACGTGAAAGGCTCCCGTATTATAGATATATTCCGTATTGTATATTCCGTAGATAGATAGATAAATCGTTTATTTAGTGCACACAAAAGACAGCACAACATACAAAAGCACAATTAAATAATAACTAATTAGCTATTAGGAAATAGCTGCAAGGTGCCAATATACAAACAAACAAAAAAAAAAGGAAGAAAACAAGATATTGTGATAAAACTATTTGATTTTTTATGACGTTTCTGACATCCCCTCATAAGAAATATTCGGATTTACGATTAATGTAGTAACGGAATCAATAACCAGAATCACTGGTCACATAGGTAGGTCAAAATCGGAGATCTTCTCCTAATCCTGTACAAGTATTTTTTTCTAAATGAAAAAAAATACCTGCCATGCCATAACTATAGGTTGCAATAATAATACTAAATAAGCAATTAAATTATCCCGAGGCATGAACGTAGAATATTTAGTTTATGTAAAAGATAAATAGAAAACGTTTATTTTGTTTAACCCTTAACCACCTGACGTGTTTTTCAGTTACACTACCACCTGACGTCGGTCCTGGATACCGCTTGCGTATTTTCCATATTTAATAACCATTATTTAAAATATTACAATATAAAAGTCACATCTGTATTTTAGTTATATTTTTATTCATCATAAGTTTTTAAATTGTGCAAAAGTATGCATTTACATATAAAAAATCAACACTACAAAAATATATAAATTTTAGCAAAAACTCTAGGATCTTCGAAAATCTGAGATATTAGTAGGAAATTACACTGTAACTCAATAGTTTTTACAAATATAATTACGTATAATGTTTAAATGCGCGCGCATATGGAGCTGCCGAGGTGCACGTCGCGTACTGGTGGAAGCGAGGTAAAAGTACATGGACACATAGGTGCGTCGAATGCATAGTAATGGAATAATTTGAAAAAGAAAATCGCCGGAGTCTCTCAGACCGACGTCAGGTGGTTAAGGGTTAAATATGCAATTAAGCGATGCCAATACCAAAACTAATAGGATTTCTACATCGTGCACACTAGCCGCAAGCAAATGTTTTGTTATCGGCATTTGAATTTAATTCGTTTGAGTAAAAATAAAATGGAATCACGAAAAATTCGGTTCATAACGAACCTTTTCTTCGTAGAATTTTCATACACGATTTATGATTAAAGCCTCATACAGACAGGCACACCGCGACTCCGCGACGCGATGCCAGTAATTGTTCTACCGTGAAGTTATCTTAGAAATTGCTTTGTTGGAATTGCGTCGCGCCAGTCTGCACGAGGTTTTAAAGTCAATAAAAAAAGATGTATTTGTGTGTCTTATAACTGAGGCCTATTATTTTTTAGAACAGTGGTGGCCCAGTTGTACCTATTGGCTGCAACTTACGGGTTGTAGGTCGTACCCTGACAGACGCTTTACTTTGTGTAAATGATTTAATCACCACTGCTCTCAAAACGATGACGTAAAACATCGTGAGGTAACCGGCATGTCCTAGAACCAAAAATTCGAAGACATGTGACATCTGCCAACCCGCACTGGGCCCAAGGGGTGAATTACAGCCCACTCCCTCTCACAGAGACAGGACTGTGTCCCAGCAGTGGGCACATTATAGGCTGACAATGCTATTATTATTAGTTTTAAAGTAGGTAATAGGCAACGTGACATTGGTGCCGATTCTCTTGTACACCGAACTAAACCAACTAAACTATCACTAAAATTCCTTACTTTTGAATATGAGAATCTTAACGCTATTCTGCAATAAAAAGTCTCTAAATTTAAACATAATTTTGACACAACTAAATCGAATTTGACAATCGCGACTCCACATGGTACATACTTGTTTGCCCTACCCCATTTTTTTAGGTGGGGCAGCCTCGACGTGTTTTATATAGAATTTTTCACGTTTTGCATGGAAAATAAGAAAAAAAATTACCTACGTGTTGATTATTAGGGGTATATGCGATTCATAAAGGGGGTCGAAATTTTCATTACTTTTGCGATAGGACACACCATTTTCGAGATATAAGCAAAAGAAAAGAAAAAAATATATATACAGTACTGTTTTTGCCCCCAAAGTCGAGGTGTTCGGGTAAATTTTAGTTCATGACAACTAATAGTATTCCACAATTAATACACCATTTTTAACCGCAATAAAAAATTGACATATTTAGTTAGAAAATTAAAATTTTTGGTGAAAAACGTCAAAATCAGAATAGCAAAATTGTCATTTTCACTAAATTAAAATCTCAGTGCCATCTTAGTGCTGTCAAACTAAAATATAGTTACGTTGTGTCACTTTAATCTATAATATTTCAGAATGGGAAATCATCGTTTGACAGGAATAAACTAAATTTTGGTGATTTTTAGTCTAGTTTAGAGTCATTTGTGACAAGAGAATCGGCATTGTCAGATTTCTTTAAGTTATATAAAAACGCGTTAAAAAATATTGTTATTGCGAGAAATCGGCACACACCAAAGTTACTTAATTCGATTATTAGTTCCAACTAAATTACGAATTCACTGTTAAACTATAGAAAATACTAGCCACCAGTAAAGCAATAACACACATCAAACAGATGGTTTGTTTATCCAGCCAATTGCCGAATCCCGTAGCTTACATTTCATTACAACTTACGCACCGAAGTTATAACAACACGTGTCTCTTCGTACTTCGCAAAATGATAAATGAGGACTTATTTACCGAAGCTTTAGAATATATGATGAAGGACTACTTATATCTTCTACATTTATAATATCTATATCTCTACATGTTATAGGTTGAAGTCGCTTTTCGTGTCTCTGTGTGGCGTCGTTGTTCTTCCGAACTACGCAACAGATTTTGATACGTTTTTAACCATTATTTACACTCTAAAATGACTATCTAAAATTAAATTAAAAAATCTCGATTGTTTGACTAAGTCGTAAATACCGTTGGAGCAAGGGCGGGTCGCTAGTTCCTATATAAACAAAAGAGCATCCACGATGTCCTACAAAAAGATCAGAAGCCTGTTTAATATTTATGTAACTGACAGGTGAAAGGTGACAATCCGACAATTCGTCAATTTTACAAAATAAAATCGTTTTGGTGCTATAACGCCGGTAGCACACCTCCGCCGCGAAACCGCAGTAGTTCAATTCAACTGGCTCACGTCATGTTCCGCTGGTCGAGTCGGATGCGAGTAGCGGAACATGACGTGTGCCACCGGCGTAAACAGCACCTGTCGTGAAAATATGTCAATTTTGTAATTTATTGACAAATATTCTACACTATCAGTTAAATCAAAGAGACCCCTGTTGCGTAGAGCTCACCAAAGGCGAGCGTGAGGTATGATCGCGAACGAATCAAAAGGAGTATGTGTGTAACGAGTATCTCGAAGGTCATGAAACTGAAACTATCAAGCTTCCCCGAACCTACATGTTTTTTTTTTTTTACTTTGTACAGAGTGGATTCTCTATACTGAAGTAGGACGTGGCAAAAAAAAAACCTTAAATAATACATTGTAATTTGCGCGAATCCTTTGACAATTCTTCTTTGTCTCTGATTACCTACCTACTGTAATTAAAAAGGTAGATAATTCTAAAACATTTTTTGGTTGTAATTCAAGTGTGACAGCTCAACTTTATGTTGCATCGGTCTGATAGTTCTATGTAGGTAGATGTTGGTTGCTTATCTTCTTTTTATGAAAGGCAATTTAAAAAACTTTTTATATATATTTTTTTTTTTAAACAAAAAGTTTTAGTTGTTTTTTTTAAGTCGGTTAATTTTTTTCACATTTTAGTTGTGGTAGCTACCCCACACAAAGTCGAATACCACTACCTGCTATGTAACAGTGACAGTAACTTATAACATCATCCATATAGACGAAGTGGGAAAAATACCTAGTATTGAAGCTAACTCAAAAACTACCCAAGCAAAGTTAATAAAAAAATTATGGGACTACGTCTGAAGTATGAACTACAAAAACAAAAAAGTATGATCAAAATCATTTCATAATTGGCGGAGTAATCGCGTAACAAACATACAAAAAAAAACATACAGTCGAATTAAGAACTTCCTCCTTTTTGAAGTCGATTAAAAAGACTGACCCTCTATCCACAACATTGTTAATTGAATACTCGTAAGAAGAAGACCAAATCAGTTAGCAGTTATTGCAAGTATACCTACACAGAAAACTAGTTACCAGTTGCTTCAAGAAACTGACTTTCGTTTTCGACGTGCCCAAAGAACCTATCATCCATACAATAATACAACCGATCAATGATGCACAATGCACGAACCGATCAATGAAAACTAGGTAATATCCGTATACCTACGGTTAAAGCCAAGCGCACATAACAACCGCAACGGGGTGCAGTACAACACATTTTCATACGAAAAATTGCGGTGTGGCCCGGTTGTAGTGTGCGTTGGTTCGTAGAAAGTGATGAAGGAGGATTTTTGCAATGCGTTGCGTTGAAAGAAATAAAGAAAGAAAAGAAATATGTTCTATTTGGGACACGCACAGGAAATTAAAACAGAAATAATAACGACTTGGGCGAGGCCAAAAAGGCCTCTATCTCAGCATAACAGAAAGATATAAAAATAAAAAAATACCACCGCGCTGGTATTCTGATAGGGCGTTGCGTCACGGCACTCCTCTGTCTACGCCTTTATAGGTAAGGTAAGGCTTCCTGTACATGACTCAAATGACAAAATGAAACAAATTCTGAACAGATTCTCAGAATAAAAATGTAAAATCAACGTGGCGGCGCATGGGCGATATTATCTTAGGAATATCGCCCGTGCGCCGCACCGCCGCCGCACCGGCGATATTCCTACGTACACACACTCCAGTGCGGCTCCGGTGTCATGTAGAATCCGACATAGCCTGTCATCTTCCTAATTCAGGAATTAATGAGTATTTCTCCATGAAAAAGAAAATCAATTCCCGCGTCTTCTCATGCCTTAGATCAAGAAGTAGCAACCGAGCCATTAACTTTACGATATAACAGCAGCGCCAAATGTCAGCCACAATTTATCTAGCATTGAACTCAGGCATACTTTTATTGTTCAAATTTCCTTTGTATGTGAATCGATTGTTATCTGCATAATGCACTGTATAGTTGCACTATTTATTCGGTTAATTAAGTGCATTTTTTTGAGAGTAGCAATGGATGTAATATAGTTGTACTTTATATTTAGATAAATGCAATATCCTACAATATACAGGAGGCCTGTACATTAGATTATTATCTTTCTTCTAAATTTAATTTGAAGTCATTATTAAATAGGTACCAAAAATATTAGTAAAAGTAAGAAACTTTATAATATTGTCAATCAATCTGCCTAGCCTTTTCCCAACTATATTGGGGTCGGCTTCCAGTCTAACCGGATGCAGCTGAATACCAGTATTTTACATGGAGCGACTGCCTATCTGACCTCCACAACCCAGTAGCTGGGTAATACGATACCCCTTGGTAAGACTGGTTGTCAGACTTTCAAGCTTCTGACGACCCGTAACGACTGTCAAAGATCCACGAATGACAGATGAGACCAATGGCTTAACGTGCTTTCCGAGGCACGGAGGAGTCTCGGTATGTAAAGATGGTCACCCATCCACAGACCAACCCCGACAAGCATAGCTTAACCTGACGGATCGACCCGTGCGGCAGTTATTTCTTACCCGCAAGCTCCTTAAACTTTACAATATTGTATAATCTAAAAATTCTAAACCAATCCAGACAGAGTAGTTATATAACTTTCTAGACATATAACTCTTAGCAGAAAATACAATTTATCTTGTCAGACTTCTCAAATATCTTTGTTTCGATTTTGTTAAAGATCTGGGGGCTTACTCTTCAAACTAATTCCAATTCCAATCTAAAGCCAATACGATTCCAATGTGAATTTTGCAGTCACGTGATTCGGTACTCTTGAAAACAATATTGTCAACATTGGATTGTAATTGGGATTGCCTCGCGATTATTTTGTTACCCATGAAGTTAACTATGTTACGCCCCGCAATAGTGTTGATCAACTCATTACGATAAACTTGTAATAGCACTTTAAAATGCTTTATCCTTTAAATAGCAAGACTAATAAATAAATATGATATAAATAGTTGTTGAATTGATTAATTGTAACGTATTAAATTCATTTGGCCGTAAGAACATGATTAAAATCATAAAAGTAACCATGACTTTGGCTGTATGCGGTATGGTCTTTGCCATACTACAAAAAAAAGGGATGTCAACTGGTTTTAGAAATAAGAAGTGAATTCGTTTAGATCATTAAATTATTGTTCGCGTGGTTTCTCTTTAGTAACAATAATTTGATTGTCCTTTAAGTTACTTAACTAATATTAAAGTTGTATGCAAGTGGTAAGGAAATATACAATCATACTAAACTTACTTTATAATTTAAAGTAATGTTTTACTTGATTAAATTTGATTAATTGCATTCTTTGCATAACATCCAAAATATCCCCTATTCCTGGCACGTCACACAATGACGCAATACCAGTATCATCCACAAGTAAGTCTTTATTCGAATTTGCTTAGGAATGTTTAAATATTTTGAATAAGCAGTCCATCAGTTACACAACCCAACATAAGTGTGTAACATTGAAGTGTTTTGGGACTAATCACATTTGGCTAGCAAAAAAACCGACCTTGAGCGAGTCGGACCACGTACCATAAAGGGTTTCGTAGTTGAGATGGATGGAAACAAACTTAACTTTTTTGTTGAAAAACATGTTCTCCCATATATACATCGAAATACGTCACGGTCAATTCTCCAACTGCATACATATGCAGCTGGAGAATTGACCGAGTGAATAATAGAAAGAGTTGGTAAAAGCCAAAAAAAAATTGCTCTTTCTATAATTTGCTTTAAATTAGTCTTCATTCATAGAAAACGCTTTGTTCGTATATCGCCTCATCCGACGCTCATCTCGTCTTTATACAATTGTTTTTTATGGGAATTATCTAAAACACTGTACATTACTACTAATCGTGTCATATTATACACATAATACTTATTGAAAACCATATAAAACGCAATACAATTTCTAAAAAGTTACACTTTTGCTATTGGAATAATCACAATCAATAAACAATCCCAACGCAATACCGGCGCAATATACAGCTGTCAAATAAAGTCGAGAGTAGCACTCCAAGCCCGATCCCGATTCCAGTTAGTTCCCCAAAATGGACACCCAATTTAAACACAATGTGGCGCTAGCGTCGAACTCAAGAGTACGAAATATCATAATTCCAATGTCGATAGATCGGAATTGAAATCAAGAGTAAGCCTGCAGATATCAGATACAATTTAAAAAAAAATCACAACTAAAAATGACTGTCTATAATTACAATTTAAGTTTATATATATAGTCCTCCAGACCGTATTTCGGCCACGGCGGCCAATCTCAACTGAGACTAGCCTTCGGCGCGGGAGATATTATAGTGCACAAGTGTGTGCGCAGACACAGGTGCACTCTCTCTTCCCTCACTCTCATAGTCCGATGGGACGGCAATCCGATACGACTGGAGAGATATCAGGCGTAGGACCAACGGCTTAGCGTGCTTTCCGAGGCACGGGGGTATCACACCGCCAACTTCCAAACTCCGGGCTGTTACTAAGAAATACCGAATGGAAAAACTCTATAACACTTTGCCCGACCCGGGAATCGAACCCAGGACCCCACGCTCAGCAGTCGAGCTTGCAACCACGAGACCAACAGGGCAGTTGCAATTTAAGTTTACGTAGGTACCTACTGTACTAAAATACTCTTGTTTTTAATTAGTCACTGAATCAATCATTACTTACCTAAGACTAATGATGATCTATCTATGTATATGTAGGTATCAAAGCTTCTCATTTTAAACTGAACCGTTATATATAACTTTTAAAATAACGTCGAGGTAAACCACATTATCATAAAAACAAAATCTAATCGATTATATCCGACATTATATTCTCAATACTTACCCATTGACCTTTTATCGGTATTTGACCTTTACAAGTACTTATCCTTTAACCTTTACCACACTACCTACCTCTTGACCAAAGATATTTAAGGTCTGACAAGGGACTGGTACCTCATAGTGATTTCACTGTCAGTTCCACACCTGATACTCGTGATTGGATTGTAAACGTTAGATTTCGCAATGAAAGGAAAACTGTGAGATAGTGTATTGTCAATGAAATGGAATGAATTCTTCGCTTTCAATCGAGAAGTCTGGCATTTTTATTCGACTTCAAAAAGGAGGAGGATCTATGTTGGTCTGTTGATTTTCATCATGTGGATCGATTTTAAATATTATTTTTTTATTTGGTAAAGGAAGCTCCCGCAAATTTTCTTAAGTTTATTCTGTGTTGGTAGGATTTAGAGACAAAAATTCCATGTTCAAAAACACCCAGACCCAACAAATATTGGTAGACCATTCAAAAGACAATTCGTTAGGGAATTGATCATCGAATTTCGGCCCGTGTTCACCAAAATCTTCAAACAAACAGTTCCATAATTATTTAAAACTATCTGCGCCCCGCGGTTTTACCCGCATAAGTCTCGATCCCGTGGGAATATCGGGATAAACAGTATATATAGTCCTAATCCAGGTCATGGTCTACCGATGTGCCAAATTTCATCCAAATCTGTTTCGCTGTTTAAGCGTGAAAGCGTAACAAACATACATACAAACTCACTTTCGCATTGATAATATTAGTTAGAGAGTTAGGATTGCCTAAGGAAAGGCAAAACAGCCGTTTAAACAGAGGGTGTTAAAAGACCTCTCACATAGCCGTTATTTATGCATTCTGTACATTAAACTAAATAACACTTAGCAAAACTTATTGCTGGGAAACGACATTTATTTTTGGTATGAAAAATCACTTTTTACGGCAGCGCGCAATGTAGCGCATGCAAAACATTGTGCCTATATGTGCATGCAACGCTACAGGAGTTGTGGGGGTATTTAAAGTTTTTTTTTATGAGTTGTACGAGTATTGCAACATGTGGTTAGCTAGCGACCTCAACAATTATTTATTTTACCTCGATGGTCCTAGTTTATCAATTATAACTTCTAGTTACAGCTATAGGTATGTAAGCGGGCACGCCCTTTATGCCTGGAGGCTTTTATTGTTATATTGTTTTTGTTTAGTTATTTTTATTTCTGTCTGAGTATAGTTCTCGATGTTTTTGGTTGGTATATTGGCGTGTGCTAGCTGTCTTATATCTATTAATCTATAATTTAAATTATGTTTTGTGTTGCGTAATGTAAATTGTTTTGCATACTATTATATAGAATCATTTTTTTTAACTGAACAGACAGCTGTACTTCTGGGGAGTTTGTTGCGCTACTTCTTCTTCCCAGCTAAAGCACTAGGTAGTGGTGAAGGGTGGGCGTTCTGGGGGACTGTCTTATCTAATTTTGACGTTCGAAAAGTTCTGATTCTCAGCCTAGTTTGAATAAATTACTTTTGAATTTTGATTATTATTTATAACATTTCAAATTTTTGAAACTTTGACCATCAATATTTCCGTACCCAGAGGGTTTCCACGTATTGTCCAGTACAAGTTGTATTGTCCAGTTGATTGAATGTTGGTGAACACGGCCTTATAAAGTGCTTCAAACAAAAGTGTTATACAGTGCTTCAAACTAATCAACTCATTAATATTAACTGTATGACAATCAGTGGCAATTACATTTACCTGTGATTGAAACTTACCAGCTATGAAATTAATCATATAATTGAATATTATAAATTAATTAAACGCACGTTTCTCGCAACAATGTCAAGTCTAATGTGGTCTTATCGCAGCTAAAGTACTGTAGCTTTAGAGTGTATAGATTAGCTATTAGGGTATACCTTAAGGCTTATTCAGATATTTATAAGCGATATCGCTGTCGGGCTAGGTAGCGATACTGGCCAGCCTTCTGCGATAGCGATACTTTAGACCAATATCGCTTATGGCACCATCGCTCGGCCATGAATATGAGAAGGCGGTAGTCTTTGACAGTCGCTTATAAACTGTTTCTATATAATGTTGTAGGGTAATACATTCCAAATAAATCGTATCGTGGCAGCCATTTCGTTGGGCCTAGTTGTTGGCTGGGGTCAAACAAAAAGTTTGCATACGCGAAGGAAATCGAAAATAGTAGATTGTTTGCCTAGGGAGCAAACAACAATTTTTAAGGCTAGAGTGCTTCTTTGAATCCAGAGCGGAGCGAAGGATTCAAAGTACGTCATTCGAGCTTAAAATAGTGTTGTTCCCAAGGTGCACACTACTATTTATCACCCTCTATGAGAAAAAAAAACGTGTGCGTCACGTATGAAAAACTTAAAAAGATTCGCAGCCGCCATCTTGGATTTCAATTTTGACCTCACTATCGGCTTTAGCACGCTCGAAAACTATGAAAACGACACTTTTGACGAAAAATTTTCGCAGCCGCCATCTTGGACTTTCATTTCGACCAAATTCACAGTTTTTCTCTCTTTCCAGCCTGTTACTTGTACATAAAAGGTTCGTGATTGATCTCTTTGGTGATTGGAACTTTTATTAACCATATCCACATTCCAAATTCAAATCACTTTTGGTCCCTAGGGATTAAAAATCAATTTTAGTCCCTGTTTACGAAGAATAAACTAGCTCTTTTTGAATAGATGTGATAATACAATGAATGCATGATTGAGTCATAGGAATAACCAAATTGTAAAATCCCCGCTTTTTCTGCCGCGCGCACTGGGATAGGTTGCCAGATCTACGCACTCATTGAACTCAATCATTCTAATAGTAACCATAAGAATAAAATTTAAATTTTGCGCTTTGTTGCCAAACCTACGCGCCAATACAATTTTCAAACTAAAACTCAAAGCATTTATTTCAATTAAACCATTTACAGGCACTTTTGAATTGTCAAAGAGTCGGTCAGTTAGTCAGAAAGTTGAAGCTAGTTGCCCATTCCAAAACGTAGATTTCAATGAAGAAGAACGGGTAAGAAACTCCAAGGTACATTACTCTTGTTGCTTCTATATGTGAGAACAATATATAAAAAAATAATCAAATACGATTAAAAATATAAGATTAAAAATAAGCCTAGGCAGATAAGAGATGACCAGACTCAACTGACGGTGCCCGTTCACGAACATGACGCGTGGACAATGCATTCAAATGCGCCTTCTCGCTCACACTCGTGGGCTTCTTATCTGGCTTGCCTTTCCTTTCTTTGCCTTGTAGTTTTCGCCTACAAGCTATAGAAACGTTTACATTTGTTGATATATTAGTAAGTACTTATACGCAGATTTCTATGAAATGTAAAGCCCGGCTTTTGAGCGCACATGCACAGAGTACTTTTTTATTTTGAGAGGCATTAAGTTCGCGCAAATGCAATACGCTTTGTTGACCCGCGTAAAATGAGTTGCAAGTCCGCACGACGCAACGTTGTTTTGAAATTAATATTTGAGAATAGTATTTTATTTTCCAAGTGCTGAAGTAATTAATTCGTTTTATTGTTTAAAATGATGTGATAGTTATTGCGGTGATGTCATTCCGCACTTTTGTAAGTGATTATAGTGTTATTTTTATCTTCGAAATGGGAATTCGGAAACTGTGTTCGAAAAGGTATGTAAATTGAGTTTTTTTAGTAACTCTTTGCCATGAAAGCACATGAATAGTGTTGTTTGTATGGCATTTGCAGTTTTGGTAAACCACTGAAAAACAAAACATCGTACATCTCATTGAGATCACAAAACACAATAATGTTCCTATCGAAGAGATTCTTCATAGATGTTTTGAAATAAATTTTTCACAATGACAATAGCCAACTCTAAGTTGGCTGTTGTCATTATGAAAAATTATAAAAAAATATTTAGATAATATATGTCATGTTAAAATTTTCAATCGACATAAAATTATGCGTAGGGGAATAGAAAACAACAAATCAATAATTTAGGAGCCATCTAGTGGCTTATGGTTGACAAATTTTGCATGTGACAAGTGAATATGAATTATGGTGAAAATGTTCGGCTAAGCGGTGTGATTGCGCGTGTTAGAAATAAGGGAGGTTAATACTCAGAAAATAATATTCAAGCAATTTATGACAAGTATTTATTTTTAAATATACCATTTCAGTATAATAAAGATGTATCAAAGTATAATTAAGATTCATTTATGACAAGTATTTTCTTATGATTTATAAAGATTAATAAATGGAAAGTATTTTAAATAAACCATTTTAAATAAAAAATAAGGATTAAATAATGGCAAGTATTTATTTTAGACAAATGATTAATTAATGGCAAGTATTAACTTTAAATAAACCAGCACAATTTAATTAACACACATATAACGATATCAGAAGTATAACTGATACCATTATTCAATTATTTCACACATATTTTAGGAGAAATACAACATAGCAATATTATATTTATAGTCATACATATACAACAATAAGAAACAGGAAAGAATATACTTAACCGGTGATCTGCTCGGTCTGAAGGCTCGACAAAGAAATGCCCCCCAAGCGGTTGGGCTCTAGCTTTTATACGCAGTGACAAACAAGTGGCGTCATCGAGCCGTCGGTACAAAGAACACGTGTTCAAAATTGATCAACCGATCCATTCTTTACTTAATTTACTTAACTAAAGCGATATAACTGTATCAAAAACTATAATTATAAATATCATAATAATTAAATGGTGTAAAAGTAGTTTTAACAATAATTTTATGATTTGAATCACAACCGAAACAACTTCCGGAATCAAGCAAATTCAATTTTACTTAAATAATTAATGCGGGTAAACAAAAACATAGTGCTAAAAATTGAAACATATAACACGGCCATTCTGATATATATACTTCGTTCTCGAAGTACATGTTTGAAATATAATTAATTTCATACGACAATTACAAGACATAACAAAAAAATCTAGTGAATTAAAGATTAGATATAACATAGTAATTCTGATATGTACTTAGCACATTTCTAGCGATCAACTTACTTTGGTTTGTTATTGGCACAAGCACAGCCACAGGCACAGCCACAGGCACAGCCACAGGCACAGCCACAGGCACAGCCACAGGCACAGCCACAGGCACAGCCACAGGCACAGCCACAGGCATTATTTATAATTAATTAAAATTATCAGTACATATATAGAGACTTAAATAGCATTTTCAACATTCATTCTGAAATGTACTAAGTTCTCGGAGTACAACACAATAATGTAGGTATATGTTTATCAATATGTTTAGCACTACGCACTTTACAATATAATTGTTTTTAATACATGTGAAGACAAGTAACTATAAACACAGGCACAGCCACAGGTGAAACCAAACGCACAGCCCCAAGATCATAGGCACAGCCACAGAACCAAAAGCACAGCTATAGGACGAAAAGCACAGCTATAGGACGAAAAGCACAGCCATAGGTTCACAGGCACAGTCATATGATCAATGGCACAGCTACTGGTAGAACCACAGGCACAGCCACAGTTATAACAATATCATCCATTAAACTTTAATTAGTCTTAATAACTAAAGAAAATAGATATATTACAATAGAATGTCTACTTTAAATAGCATCATTAGTAGTAGCGTCCTCATCGACCCATTCTCCTGGCCAGTACCGTAATTTATCCTTAGATATTACTACGTTTCTTTGCCCTAAGCCTCGCAAGTTATAACGGTCGTTATCTAAAACTTCTACTATTTCGTATGGCCCTCTGAATTTTGGTCTAAGTTTATCATGACGCCGATGGCCTTGATAGACGTATACAGTGTCACCTACATGGTAAGTTTTTTTGTTACGTCGTACGGCATCAAAACGTTCTTTAAATTTTTGTGCAATTTCTCTTAAGCGATCTAAGGCAAGTTCACGGTCTGCTTGTAAATCAAAATTTTGACCAATGGTAGCATCCTCCCCAAGAACTTCATTAAGTCGCGCCTGTACACATGGAATGTTGGAGTTTTTACCTATTAATAAACGAAGAGGAGAGAACCCTGTTGACTTCTGAATTGTAGTATTTAAGGATAGCTGTACATTACATAATTCGTTTGGCCAATCTGACACATTATTTGGCAGTGGTATAAGTATTTTTTTTTTTTTTTTTTTACCTAAGCGGCCATTGAAGGAAACCAATAATTCTCCCGTATTTTTTCTATAGTCTTATAGAAACCTACATGGCAGTTTTCATCATGATATAGTCTTAGAATATCGAGTCTGTTATTCTTAGGGACATATAATTTGGGTCGGGTATCTGGGCTAATTTTGTAATGTAATAAGTTATTTATCATGGTATATTGATTTTCGTCTAAATCTCCGGACTCTAACCTCTCAATTAATGATAAAGTTATTGGATCATTTTGTTGCGAAATTTCTAACCAAGAGCGAGGATCATGTGGATGTCAGATTTACCGATAGAGGCTTATAAGAAATCGCGGCTCGATTTATAATAACGGTGGGGGTCTTAACGTAGGCAGAAAACAGTGCTATTAGTTCCGAGGTAGTTGTGACGCTACTATTAAATGACGCCATTCTAACATTTACTTCTCTAATTCCTCCACAAACTAATTCAATAAGTTGAGCTTCAGAAAAAACTATTTTAGTATTTTTTTAACAATCGGATTTTTTTCCCTGGCGTACTCGCAATAGTAATCCGCTGAATCTGATGATTATGTAACGGCTTTATATAATTTTTCCGAGAGGTTCTTTTTTCTGGGTATAATGAAATTATTTCATTCCGGAAGTTCTCCCAAGTACGTCCTTCTTGTTAAAGCAGAGCCCTTAAGGGCCTTACCTGCCTTTGCGACTTTAGCTATACCGCTCCATCCAAACTCTTCTCCAAGCTTGTCAACGTTGTCACACCATACGGCTGCGCCGTTGTCACTGGTGGATGGATCGAACGTTGGCAGTGCCACGTCATCCTGTCGTTTGTTGCTGGAAAGGGCATCCCGGATGGCGGTAAGTAACCCTTCGAGGATTGTTTGATCCATATTATATAGGTACCTGAAAATATACCGTTATTAATACTACGTTAGAATTCTTTATCCCACTTCTGATGTTAGAAATAAGGGAGGTTAATACTAAGAAAATAATATTCAAGCAATTTATGACAAGTATTTATTTTTAAATATACCATTTCAGTATAGTAAAGATGTATCAAAGTATAATTAAGATTCATTTATGACAAGTATTTTCTTATGATTTATAAAGATTAATAAATGGAAAGTATTTTAAATAAACCATTTTAAATAAAAAATAAGGATTAAATAATGGCAAGTATTTATTTTAGACAAATGATTAATTAATGGCAAGTATTAACTTTAAATAAACCAGCACAATTTAATTAACACACATATAACGATATCAGAAGTATAACTGATACCATTATTCAATTATTTCACACATATTTTAGGAGAAATACAACATAGCAATATTATATTTATAGTCATACATATACAACAATAAGAAACAGGAAAGAATATACTTAACCGGTGATCTGCTCGGTCTGAAGGCTCGACAAAGAAATGCCCCCCAAGCGTTTTTTTTTTTTTTTTTTTTTTGAACTAGGGCATCTTGCAGGTGACCACTAAGGTCGTGGCTGCTTAACCGGACTGTCCTGTGGCTGCCAATAGCTACTACACTAAGGGCCTCCAGCCAGGGGCATAAAAACTATTCTAAATTAAAATTAAGCGAATGCTCGCTAAGGGCACCCCCTGTGGGGACCCCCCAAGCGGTTGGGCTCTAGCTTTTATACGCAGTGACAAACAAGTGGCGTCATCGAGCCGTCGGTACAAAGAACACGTGTTCAAAATTGATCATCCGATCCAAATATCATAATAATTAAATGGTGTAAAAGTAGTTTTAACAATAATTTTATGATTTGAATCACAACCGAAACAACTTCCGGAATCAAGCAAATTCAATTTTACTTAAATAATTAATGTGGGTAAACAAAAACATAGTGCTAAAAATTGAAACATATAACACGCGCATTCATTAGCATAGATGGCGCTTATGTCAATTACGTAGTAATAACTCTTCGCATTTTAAAAGTTTTCTAACCAAAATTATCATAATGTTGTACCATGAACAACATATGAAAATCAGTCAATCCCTCACTTGGCTGTTTTTTTTTAAATCATAAAAAATCTGTCTGCTTGCCCTAATTTTGACCCCTAGGCACGCCAGTGGACAGAAGAATGCTATTCTTCCACATCATCTTGGTTCAACAACAGACCTATGACGACAGATTTCGTTCTGAAACATTTCCGCGATCAAAATCTGCCTAGCCTTTTCCCCCAACTGTGTTGGGGTCGGCTTCCAGTCTAACCGGATGCAGCTGAATATCTGTATTTTATATGGAACGACTGCTTATCTGACCTCCAAAACCCATTACTGGGTAACACAATACCCTTGGTAAGACTGGTTGTCAGAATTTGGGATTCTGACTACCCGTAACGACTGTCAAAGATCTACGAATGACAGGCGGGTCCAATGGCTTAACGTGCTTTCCGGGGCACGAAGGGGTCTCGATATGTAATGGATGGTCACCCATCCACGTACCGACCGCGGCAAGTGTAGCTAAACCGTCGATCGACTTGTGCGGCTGTTATCATTTAGCCACAAGCCACTCCAAACAATATTTACGAGACCACTAAAATCAATCTCTTTAAGTTACAGTGTACTGGCACTGTATGCGTACCTAGTTTATTTATGTTTAAAGTCTCCGAACTTGTACATTAGTCGTATTTAACAGCTACTAAACTTAAGATGTCTGAAGATTTTACTATCGCGGGTTAGAAGAGCTCTTACACAATCTCGAAACAACTCGAAACGTCTGGAAACGTCTCGAAACTTCGTATCGGTTTCGATCTAATCGTTAAACGTAGAAGGTAGATTTTATCGCACTAGACGTTTTAGGAGATTGAAGGACGGGGTAGAGACGTGGATTTAATTTTACGTATGTATGTAGGTACGTAGAGGTTCTTAAGGTAGGTAATCAAATGGCAAAGTTCTCAGTACAAATGTGTAATATAATCATTACCTTATTTTTTTTCTTTCTTTGCCCTGGGTTTGGATTTGTGCCCAGTTGATTGCAACAGGCTCGCCCCCTTTTACATGGGACTTAAACTTAACTGTTGAAATGTGGGTGAACATGGGTGCACCTCCAGCCTAAGCCTTTGGGCCCTGCCTACCTAACGTGGTATAGTAATCTTATTCTAGATGCATCGTCTTCACATATAATTATATAATTGAAAAACATTTTAAAAGAGTAACGGTGGAGTTTCTTGCCCATTCTTCTCCATGCGAAAACTACCTTTTGGAAGGGGCAACTAGAATCAATTATTATATTTCTGTAAATTTTGACGTTCAAAAGTGCCTTTTTTGTGCCTAATTGAAATAAATTATTTGACTTTAACTTTGACTTTGGGGAAATACAAGCGTGGTGTTATGTTACGTGGTAAAAAAAATGGTTTTATTTCTACTTTTATGTGTCTTCACCATCATCTGCCTAGACTTTTCCCAACTATGTTGGGGTCTATTAGTAGGGAATATTAGTATTTTACATGGATTGACTGCTTATCTGACCTCCACAACCCAGTCACTGGGTAATACGATACCCCTCGGTAAGACCACAGATTAGTACAGATCGTTCACTCCGCAAAACCATTTAAATAAAGAGGGACTATTGCTACGACACAATAAAGTGCTATTCAGGTTGCACAGCGCTAATTATCTACAGTTATATTCACCTAGAAGTTGCCTCTCTTTCTATCGCGTAACTTTTAAATCTTCAGACTACATTACGCTCACCGAATTCGACAAGTCGAGCCCACCGCGTACCTACTAGTAGGCGTATCTATTAGGAGTATTCATCTGTGGTAAGACTGCCTGTCTGGTTGACTGACTTATATGCGTCAAATTAAGTGCAATTTAACGTATGTTCTTTCTTTCTTTACACACAAAATAATATATTTACGTAAACTTAAAATAATACTACGGTCGTAAATGCCACAGACTCATTTGTATTCCAGACCAGAATCAAACGGTTTCAACTCAAATGCAAGTTGTAAACTAAACCAAGAAGATGGTTTCATGCGGAATTAATTCGAAAAAACTAGCAAAGAATCGGGATTCTTCTTGATCCCTGGCTCTGTCTACTTTTGTATTATATTAGTAATGTTTAATATTAATGAAATGCCGTACTACTTTAAGATCAGAAAATATTATTACAGTAGAGAGTTTTTGGTTTAGTTGTATTTTGAACAACCACTGAGCGTTCTGAATGAATACCTAATGAGTTTTTGAATTTTCTTTCGAGTTTTAACAATACTCAAACAACTCAAAGCATTGATTTCAATTAAACCATTTACAGGCACTTTTGAATTGTCAACGAGTCGGTCAATCAGAAATATGAAGCTAGTTGCCCATTCCAAAGCGTAGTAGGTATTTACCTATGGAGAAGAACGGGCAAGGAACTCCTTGGGCACTCTTATAAATTATATTGTTACCGAAATATTAGTTACATGATTAATTTTGAATTTTTAAATTATAAGTGAGAACAAAAAGTACGACGTTAAAAGCGTACAGGGCACAGGAAATAGAATAAAAAAAACAATTCCAAAATAAAATGATTAAAATAACATGGCAGTTAAGAGATGACCAGTCCCAATTGACGGCGCCCATTCAGGAACATGACACATGGATCAGCACCATTCACCTCAACCATTTTGAAGGGAGCTAAATGATCCAACACACGCGCCACCATCGGCGAGACGTTAGTACGAACACAGTAAACCAAATATCAGTACTAACAATTTGATATTGACAATACCTTTATGTCGTAGCAATAAGGGCAATTTTTGCAGTGCAAGTTTTACCACTGATGTGCGGTTTACTGTACCTACGTTAGTAATTTTCACTTCAAATTACGACTAGGAGCTACATATTCGACAGAAACGAATAAATATTCAAAACGAGAAGATACAATATTAATATTAACATTAGAAACTAAAACCAAAATTATACCATAAGAACATTACTCACGAAGTCTTCAAGCTCGTATTTATTCAAGCAAACAAATTGTTTATGAAGACCGCATGTTGCGGCCAGCGGTTACTGGAGTACGGCATTCGCACCTTAGATATGTAACCGTACATCAAGTGACGTAATAGAGGAAACTGTGGATAACCACGACGTCCTGTGTTTAGTGAAGCGTAAGGTAGAGAAAGCCACAATTCTCTGAGGACTTAACAAATAACTTTATAGGATTAGTTGAAAGCAGTGTCGTAAAGACGGTCATTTCATTTTATTTTTAAATATCTTTATTTAACGTAAGAACAATTAAATAGACGGCCCTGCGCAGACGGCACACTTTTTGTGCGATCGAGTCTGCGGCGCACAAAAAGTCTGCATGGCGCGCAAAAAGTCGGTCGCGGATTTTTCACAGACTCAACGCACACGACGCACATCTTCGATCATTTTGTCGGCAGAGCTGTAGGGACGTAGACGCTATGGAAATCGTGCAGAGATCACGAAGTATTATTTTGTACATGAAGTACAGAAAAAGAAGAAGAAATAGAGAATTTTGGGTACATTCTATACTTTCGGAAAGATTACTGAAGGGACAGTTCCATACTAAACATTCAATTCTGAAACAACATCCGGCAAATTTTTTCAAATTTTATAAAATGTCTGTTACTACATTTGATGAGTTGCTATTTATTTTGAGACCTGCTTTGTTTTGTATTTCTTGAATTAACATAGTTACATCGACCTCTGGCGCCATGATAATAGATCGCGTGCGTTACGTCCACCCCTAGCAAATGCAGATTGCCGACTAAAGTGTGCGCCGTCTGCGTTGGCGCGCGTTGAAGCAAATGTTCAATTTTTTTCACACACTTTTTGTGTGGAGCGGCGCGCCGCGGTGCGGTGCGGTCTGCCCGAATTACACGGATTTTTTGTGCGCCGGACTTTTTGCGCGTCGTGTGCGTTACTGCATAAAATTGCATAGGTTATATTTTCACAGACTAAAAAGTGCGTCACGGATAGTCTGTCGTCTGCGCAGGGCCTTATCGTAAGGTACATTATAACTCTTATAATTGAGGCTCTTTATGAGGCTAACGATTCGCTTTTCAAAGCTTATGAAAATATAGTTTTAATCGATAACAGCATAAACTCAACACACAATTGTTAGGTTTCAATTTATTAATACATAATTGTTGTATATTGTACTGGCAACACAAAAGATTCGATACGTCAAAACGAACCAACGGCCTTCTGGGCCGAGCGCTCGTGATGGTACGACGTGCTGTGTCGATTTAAATATAAATTGGGATAGAATTGTTGGAGAAGTACTGCAAATTAAGGTAACCTATAAGTTTCATTGTTATTATTCGATTATTAAATAAGTAGTGATATTATGTGGAGATGTAGATATGGTATGGTGTAGAATATTGAACTTGATGTTGGCGAAGAAATAAATAAATGAATGACAAAATATCTTGGTGTTTCATATTATTTTCCTTATCCCTGAAATATTGTAAATATGTAGTTTTATTAGACAGTTTTAGATTATGATATTGGGGTAACGACTTTAAGATTCATTTGGGGATTAGTACCTATATACTTTGAGGTATGAGTTGTGACCGATAGGACGGCTTGCCGCAATTGAAGGGGACCGATAGGACCGATGCCTGTCGGGGTTGCAGGAAAGTCCGAAAGGGATACCGTGGCCCCTGGCAACGTACAGGCAACTGAAGGAACACGGGTGGGTTTTAGTCAGTAAGAGTCTGACACGTTCTCCCGCTCCACCCAGAGCGGGAGAAGTTATTTGATAATTTCCCACCCAAAAAAAAAAAGGTATGAGTTGTTGTAGAGTTACGGTAGTTTTTATAAAGAAAGAAAGAATAACGGGTACATGATGACAATAACGCATATTATTTAGTAAGTCAAATTTTACTGATTGCATGTAGGTATAACAAAAAATATTTGAGTAATTTGCTGATCGCACGGCGTACGTATGTAAATACTGGGAACCGTGCGACCAGTCAATCATTAACTTAAAGAAGTTAATCTTTGATGAGAACCAAAGGTAAGGTATGGTAACCACTACTAAGTTGTGCTGTGTTATTTCTTGGCCTTTTTGGTAAGGCTAAGGGCAATAAGGATTGGGCACGCCACTATTGCGGCGATAAGTCCCCTCTTTGAGGAGTGGCTAGAGAGGCGCCACGGCGTTCTCACCTTCCACCTGACGCAGGTCCTCACCGGACATGGTTGTTTCGGGAGGTTCCTGTTTCGTATCAGGCGGGAGGAAACGCCCGGGTGTCATCACTGCGTGGATCGCCCGGAGGACACGGTTGAGCATACGGTGGAGGTCTGTCCGGCTTGGGCAGAGCATCGCCGTGTCCTCGTGGAGGCGATCGGTGGCGGGGATCTCTCGCGTCCGGCCCTAGTCCAGGCCATGGTACGGAGCGAGAGGGCATGGGAAGCCGTCACCTCCTTCTGCGAAGCAGTAATGCTCGCGAAGGAGGAGGCAGAACGCGTGAGGGAGAGGCAAATTTCGCGCCCTCACGCCCCTAGCCACCGCAGGAGACGCCCCGGGCGTCGGGAATCGCAGGCTGATTCCCGGCCACCGTAGGCGCGGGCTTGCGGACGGTGAGCAATGGGTAGCTCACCGTCCGATAAGGACCAGGCCCGGGTCGACGGCGCGTTGTGTTCCACGCGCGCCTCAAAGAGATGTCAGCAGAAGTGAAGGGGTCCGTTAGGACCGATGCCTGCCGGGGTTGCGGGAAAATCCGAAAGGGATACCGTGGCCCCTGGCAACGTACTGGCAACGGAAAGAACACGGGTGGGTTTTAGTCAGTAAGAGTCTGACACGCCCTCCCGCTCCACCCAGAGCGGGAGAAGTTATTTGATAATTTCCCACCCAAAAAAAAAGGTATGAGTTGTTGTAGAGTTACGGTAGTTTTTATAAAGAAAGAAAGAATAACGGGTACATGATGACAATAACGCATATTATTTAGTAAGTCAAATTTTACTGATTGCATGTAGGTATAACAAAAAATATATGAGTAATTTGCTGATCGCACGGCGTACGTATGTAAATACTGGGAACCGTGCGACCAGTCAATCATTAACTTAAAGAAGTTAATATTTGATGAGAACCAAAGGTAAGGTATGGTAACCACTACTAAGTTGTGCTGTGTTATTTCTTGGCCTTTTTGGCAAGGCTAAGGGCAATAAGGATATAAATGGTAAATATCAAAAAATAAAAATTAATTACTTAAGATATATACAGAAGCTGTTGGTGTAAATAATTAAAAAATGACATTTAACCATTTATCTTTTTAAGAGTCGGTGGTAGATTATTTACCTGAGAGGCAATCCCCGAATATGTTCCCATATCAGTCTCGATCTGTCATAAATACTTCTAATTTACATACATTGTTTTCAAGTTAATGACTTTGATTATCGTTGCGATGAGATTGCGGCCAGATTTTGAACGTTTTTAAATACTGGAATTAGACTTCTGTTAATGTTTTAAAATAAAAAACCAACCTTGCGTTTCTTTATGTAAAGACAAACAGTTTCTTTTCAGCAGAAAATCGTATTGCGCTCGCGATAACTGTTTCTTTATTTTCTAGCCCAAAAAACCCGAACAAATGCGACATGAAATTACGAATACATCATGCGTATGTAATATATTCCTTATTTTTTGTTGGTCCAGCGAAAATTGGAGAATAATACGAGATTAATGTCTGAAAAGGTCTGGATATAAAAAGCTGATGAATTCCAGTGGATTTGGCTGTTAACTTGTCATAAATGTAGACGTGGCGAAATGCCAGCGCTTTGAGCGGCGTCGAAGATTTTCTTTAACACTGCTATAAATCTGAAGATATAAAAATGTTTTGGTCTGAGGGTCATTTGTCTGTAACTTTGTAAAGTTTGACTTGTGTTTTTTGCTAGATATTGAAGGGATATATTTCAATAATAATAATTGAAGGGATATAATGTACCAAGCAGCATTGATGGGTAAACTATGAAAGCAATGTTTATTAATGACAGCTAAGTGTCAGTGGTTTTGGATTGTGACGAAAAAGAGCAACTTTTGTTTCATTTTAAAATAACTACCTATTTCAAAAGGCAGTTAACTACCCAGTTAATGTTGGAGGCCTTTGGGATAGCGAATTGTATACGCAGCTGATTACAAAATGTTATTATGGATCAATACAATGTAGATAATAATGAGCTAACAGTTTCAATAACTTGCTGCTGTTCATTATTTGTTTATTTGTGGTTGTGATAATCTGACTTTACCACTGAATAAATGCTTTTTTTCCATAATATTAATAATGCGGTAAGCAAGTGCTCGTAGCACTTGCTTACCAATACATGTGATACGTTGAGATGGAAGAAAACTAATATTTCTGATTTCTTGATAAATGATTTATTAATTGTAACAACATGTTTAAAATAGAAAGATGAAAAGATGTACTCAATAATATTAGTAATGCATCAATTTACATGAGGTAAAAAATATTATGCTAGCGCACTAAATAAATGTGCAATGTAATTCCAAATATGAAATACATCAGCTAACCATTGCGATTAGAAGTCTTGAGATTAATTAATGTTACAATGCTAACATTAATTAATCTCAAGACTTCTAATATACACCAGGCCAAGGTCGTGCCAAATTATAAAGCCAAGCTGGTTGAGCCAGCTTAAAATTATTTCAACCTAAACTTATTTTTAATTCCCCCCGTATTTTATTTTACGAACTCTTTTAATTTTGCCTTTTAAAACCCGGCCGACTCTTGACTGCCAGCGGTTTTAATACCGTATATTTTTCCGCCCCGCTTGATACCATCTCAGGAAATTAATATTCCACAGTGCTAATCTTAAGACATCTCAGGAAGATCAAGCACTTACTTTTAAGAAGATTAATTTCGGCCCCTCATTAATAATTAATTAGGTAAAAGATTTAAGTACCGTTTTTATAACCCATTGGTATTCATGAAATTCAGGGCTACTTACATAAATGAAGGTACTTACTAAGTTTGCAGTGAAACTAAGTTATAAATTATTAATGTGGCTATCGCTGTACTGTTGTTTCACTTAGCCAACGACGTGGAATAATTTTGTTTAGTGGTTAAGCCTGTTTATCGCACGGAATCGTTGTTAACTCAAATAAAATGTTGGCGAAAGCAGAGTGCGAATTCAACCTCTGATTTCGTGTTTTACGCTCCATTTGCACCCAATAAACAACGTAATTTAAATAAAAGAAATCCAAAGCATTGTAATTCTGGAAGACCAGGGATGGTTTGCTGACCACAATACGATAAAACCGTTATGGTCGCCCAACCACAATAAATTGTGCTGCAATAAAACTGCCATAACCACGCCTTGGTAGCTGTTGTGGTGACAATACGGAAATAATATGCTCTTTGTTGAAAAAGAGCTGTAATAAATTCAAATTCGACATGCATTTATGCAGTCGCTTCATGTAATATAATGATAACCAGCTGCATCTTTTTAGACTTGAAACCCAGTGTTTTTTAAAAAATAAAGCTGAGAGAGGACTAGGTAATTATATATAACTGACTAGCTGACGCATCTGACGTTGTCTTGTCAAAATTTCAATTTCGGTTTTTCGGCTGTTCCTTTGGGTATTTCCCCTTAAACCACCCCAGTAAAAAGGCGAACAAATAAAAAAAACAAAATCAAATCGCTCAAACCATTTTCGAGTTTTAGCGAAACTAACACGGCAATTGAATTTTTTATTATTTAGATTTACACCGCTCACAACTTCAGGTCCAGTTGAAAACCAGCGTCAAACATTATTTGTCTGGCAATTTTGCTCAACTGGGTTTATTTGGCGCAGCCGTGAGGCACACATTCCATATATTTTTTTAAATGTAATACTAGCTTCTGCCCACGACTTCGTGCGCGAGCCTATTACCTTCCTCAAGAATTGGGCTATGCAATGCAAAAATAATTTTTCAAATCTGGTAGTTCCGGAGATTACCCCCTACATACAAACAAACAAACAAATACCTCTTAATAATATTGGTATAGATGGTGTGATGGTGATGGTAGTGATGTGTGTTCAAATTGCTTCACATAAATTCAGAATTGCGAACCAGGACCTACACAGTCAGAATTGATGGCTAAAATCAACGAATGCACGTTAAGGCCCGTTTGTTATGTTAATATCTTTGAAAGAAGTATCTATTCAACAGCATTGGTCGTTCCGAGCGTACCAATTGTAGTAAAGAATGAACTTTAATCGGTCACAATTGAGTGGTTTTGAGTTAAGAGCGTTTATTCTGAAAGTGGGCAACGTAGCAAATAGATGTCAAATATTTCGCTGTTTTGATTAATTTAGCAATATTAATTAAAATAATAATGAAATATGGCTAACAAGTGAACTAAAATATTGATTATGAAATACAGGGTTTTCCAATAAGAGGTGTTATTTCGATATTTAAAGAAAAATGCCATTTTTTTATATAAATGATCGGATGTTTATTTCATTATAAAGAGGAAGGTATGCCGTTAATAGTGGAAAATAACATCAGACAAATGACCACCACGACCACGCTTACAGGACCATATCCTTTTCATGAAATTTTCCATAACCAAATCGCAAAGTGGCTGCCCTATGTCCTCGATAGCCTCACGAATTACATCTTTGAGGTCTTGAATCGCTGGGCTGTTGCCGTAGACCTTCTCTTTCACGTGGCTCCAAAGGAAGAAGTCGCAAGGTGTTAAATCACAAGATCTCGGTGGCCATTTGTGATCACCGATTCGAGAGATAACACGGTCCGGAAACTTTTCCCGTAAAAGATCAATGGTTTCGTTGCTTGTGTGGCACGTAGCACCGTCTTGTTGAAAGTAAACGTTGTCCAGATCACTACCATCCAATTCCGGCCATAAAAAATCATCAATCATCTCTCGATAGCGCAATCCATTCACCGTAACTGTTGCTCCAGCCTCATTTTAGCGAAAAAGTAAGGTCCAATGACTCCGCCGAACCATAAACCGTACCAAACAGTCACACGTTGAGGATAGAAGGCTTTTCAACAATAACTCTTGGGTTTTCCGAGCCCCAGATGCGACAATTTTGCTTGTTGACGAAGCCACCGAGGTGGAAATGGGCCTCATCACTCAAGATGATTTTTTGATGGAATTCCGGATCATTTTCATGCATTTCAACGACCCGATCAGCAAAGACACGACGTTGTTGATGATCGGCCGGCTTGAGTTCTTGTGTTAACTGAACTTTATAAGCCTTAAGACCCAAATTTTTATGCAAAATACGGTGTAATGACGTTTGTGGAATGCCTAATTCCAGAGAACGACGAGGAATGGATAAACCTGCGTTTTCTTCAACACTTTCGGCTACAGCAACAATATTCTCGGCTGTTCTTGAGCGACGTGCACGGGTTTTATTCTTCACATCACTAAGTTATCCCAACAGCTCGAATTTTTCCACCAATTTCTGTATTGCGGTCCGACAAGGTGCTTCACGACGACCCAAAAATGTTCGAGTTTTACGAACCGTCTCTGCCAAATTTTCACCATTTTTATAGTGAATTTTAATCATTTCAATGCGTTGTTGAAGCGTGTATCGTTCCATTTTTATTAATGGCGTAGTTTCTACTTGTAAAATTTCAAAAAAGTACAGATTTAAGAGTGACATCAACCGAAATAGCGGGCTATTCAAAATAACACCTCTTATTGGAAAACCCTTTATAATAACTAAAATCGTAGCACCGAAAATTTTGTTTTAGATGCAAAAAAGTATTTAAAAACTTTTCAAATGCTTTTTTTACACCTAAAATGATTACAACATTAAATTCAGTGTTATAATTGCAATTCATTATTAATATTCTAGTTCACTAGTTAGCGATATGAACTTTTAGGCTGAACGCTCAATTAGGATGCTGATTGATTGATTATTATGTCAGAACACCCAATACAAAATTCACTGGAAAATATCAAGTCATTCCTGGTTAGTTCGTACCGATACCAGAGATCTCAAGAAAATATTCATGTTTCCGGCAGGCTACTACCTAAACCAGACGCTATGTTAACATCCTCAAAATACTCGCAGAGAATACCTTGCGGCATTAAGTTCACCATAAGTACCACTCATATATAGAATCATAAATAAATAAAACATTGAAAAATCGTCGCAAAAAAATGAAGATACGGAAATCTTGAGTAAGAAGTACCAACAGAATTGATGCGATTGTACAATTCAATGACTTTTTCATATCAGATCGAATTTAACGTATCTTTTTTCGTAAGGCTTACGAAAATAAGTCATTATTTTTTTGGGTATTTTTTTTTTAAAGGGAATAGAATATGTAACAAAAATAAACAAAATAAGTACAAAATAGCAGAAACGATTTTTTCAGAGTTACCTGCAAAGATCTTTTGGAACTTTAATAACATTGACAGGGGCGCGTTGTATGTTTAATTTGTGAAACTGTATTGAAAAAACAAGATGGCCGCGTTAGTTCCAATTTTGACCATGCGTGCAACTTGCCTTTTGTTTTTTACTACGACTTTGATTCACACAACAAAAGTGAGGTTAACAATAACTTGACCTATATCGTACGATTTAGACCGAACCGGATGATAAATTGTCCGGTTCAGTTCAACTACATCCGAACGTCAATACTGTTCGATGTTTGGAAGTTTCTCGTAGAAGTGCATCCGGTGTGGACTGTGGCCGGAGAGACTGAAACGATTCAATTATGACGTGATTCTACCGCGAATGCACACATATTTGTTCAGTGACTATACTAGCACGAACCACAAACTTTTGGTTCTTCGTAAAGTGATTTACGTTGGCGTTCGTAACATTGTAGGACAATATAATTGATTTATCAATCGCCATATTAGAATGCAATGAAAGACTCTTAGCAAGAGAAGATAAGTAGGTGCCAAGCGCACGGCTGGCCCTTGTCAGTAAGCTACGCTAATTACTTACTTAATGGCGAATCATGTTACTGCGGCATAAGTAAACAACCAAAGACACAGATAATGGGGCAGAAATAGATTTGAGAGACATCATTGTATTGTTGTTTATGACTTAGGACGCGAAGCAACAGTGGGCCCACATATAACCACGTCATATGGCATAGAGCTACGCGGTCTATAAAATAAGTCATTAGACTAATGTAGAAACAGCAAAACGTCGTACGACATTTCGTACCGCATTATGCTGTGGGCAAATGCAGTCGACATTCAGGTTGTATTTGATCTGGAGAAACGAGCTATTCGAGCAATTGCTCGTTGCTTGCTTATTTCACATAAACCTATAAATGCACTTATGAAACGTCAGATTCATAAGTGGGTGCACGGTTCCAATAAATCGTTTCCCATGGGGAAGAGCCCCAACAACTCAGCGGTTACTCTTTAAAAAAAAAAACAGTGTGTGGCTTTCTTTTACAATGTTTTAAAATCACAGTGTTAATAGGTATGGGAAGACAGTGTAGGCCTGTGAACAAGTACCAGGTACTTAACAAAATAGAAATAATCCACACCTACGAAATGCTGGCGCTATCTAGTATTAAAATATTTACCAAAACAATTGCGTCTAACATTGTCTTAAGCGCTCTACTTACAGAAATAAACACCGATTCATTTTATTTCGAAAGAAAAATTGCCTGTTCTGTCAAAATTACTTAACCTTAATATCGATTATTCTTTAGTTCCGAATAAAACCACATGGCGCATCTAAGTTATTAGGTCATTTAAAAGTCCCATTACTAAAAGAATGACAATAAGGAAAAAATCGAAAACCATACAAAGACTCCGATTACTCTTTATTTTTGCAGGCTTTTATTTAACTTCCAAACATTTCTGTGGCGTTTGAAGACTTTCACGCAACAGTATCATATTTTTCCTTTCGTTTACTTTCGACCCCTTGGGCCAGACAAGACAAAATCATGCAGAAGGAACATGTCGAAAGCTTTGTAAAATATGTGAGTCAAACAGGATACCTAGACTACATTGTAATAAAATGTATTGTATGGAACATTTAGACGTTGAACAAAATTGCTTTTTTGATAGATTAACAGGAAATTATATGTTCGACCTCTTAACACACTGAAAATTGAACCTAAATAAAACTGAAAATAGGCACTTATTTTACCTCCTTGTATGTTACTTCCATATTCAAGTAAATTTTAAACGCATCCAGATTTTTCTACAAAACCTACATACCGATTTTGATTTAAAGGTTTTTTTTTAAGGGACTACACGAGCCCAAACTTCTGTCCATCTTTACTTGACGCTAAACAGACGCGGGGCCTCCATCAACAAATCTAATAAAGTGACGTCACGAAAAAGAAATTGCATTTTCCCTGTTACTTGTACTGAAAGGAATGTTATTTCGTTTGGGGTAACGTTTCAATTCGTTAAGGTGAAATCTTAAGACAAAACAGTCTTGAGGTAACTGTTGGATTAACTTGATCGATCTTACTGACACAAGAGAAGAGACGTTGGATTAGAATGATGATTGTCGGAAGATTTTATTAGATGTAAAGTAAAATGCAGAAGACAAACAATGAGACATGCAATACTCTTGAAGTGCATAAAGTACAAACTAAGAACATTCGAACTACAAAAAAATGATGACAGATCAACCGATTGACCAACCGTCTGTAGAACCCTTTTTTTGTCCTCAGAACAAAAATAACACACCAACACACAGAAACAAACGCTTTATTCCCTTGGGGATTTACAGAAATTAATGGCGAATTCTATAAAACTATGATTTATTTAAGGCTCCGAGCACGAAAAGAACCTTTTTCGTCAATAACTTATTTAATTGTAAGAAAGCTTGAAATAATTGAAACATTAAGTCTGTGTAAGTATGAAAACGCAGTTTTCTTTGTGCTAAACCATTCGTGTCAGTCACAGCACCTGTTAATAGTTGCGTCACTTGCGCTCTCGATAATATGGTTTATTTCAACTTTGATTTACTTAATGAAGATATTGAATAACCATAAAATAAAATGTTGAAGACTAATGAGTGATTTTAAAATTTCTTGATTTGGTTTGCTAAATAATAGGAAAAAATACATTACTGTCAGGATATAAAAAAAATTTGTTTGTTTCAACATTATCTTTCTGCTGCTTGTATCGAAGTTGAAAAAAGTGGTTCAGTCACATGCAAGTAGACCATATGCTGATGATATTTTTAAATATTCAAAACAAAAGTAGTTTCTTGTAAAAAAGTAATCAAACGTCAATCTCGCGTCATTTTTCGAAAAACTTGTTGCGAATATTTGTGATTTTCTATGAATACTTAACTTATTTGAAAAATCCCTTTCAGCCACATGCAAAACAATGAACTCGACTTTTCATATCATAAATAGTTTTGTTTAAATTCTTTGTCCCTTTCTCACAACTAACGAACAAAATTGATCAAAATCAGTCAATTTCGTGCAGGGCCTCTTAAGCTATATTCCAAACCAAAAAAGTATTTGTGTTGTAAGAAGCAATGTGCACAATAAACAAATAATAAAAAAAGTCTACCACCCTTTATTTACGTTTAACAATATCTTGGTTTTATAGTTCAATACCACTAGGAAATGAACTCTCGAAGAAAATCATCTTCACAAGGTACCTCAGATAAACAATTTGAAATTGCTTCTAGCTACCTTTGTAGATAAGAGCGCCATCGCCAGGCACACACTTATGAAAACGTCTGGAACTGTAAAATATCAATGCTTTACTGAACAAAGCATTCCTTTTGTTAAAACATGTGATAAGGAAGGTGTTTAGCGAATTTTTTGGTATTTCGTTTTGAAATTACGTGCGTGTATCACCAGATGTGTCCTATATTATTAAATGATCAATGTGTTTTTATTTTTTATTTAACCATTTATTTACACATATAAGAAGATAAGAACAGAAAAATACGTACAAAGGTCATGCTTATTTCTAAAGAAATCTCTTCCAGCATACCTGCGATAGGACAGAGGATAAAAAGAGATGTAGACACCGTGTGTAAGAGTAGAGAGAAAGTAAAATACATACAATCAAAACAATTCACTTCATAAAATCAATCAATCTGCTGTGGGTGCCGCCCGCTCGCACCAACCTGCTGCAGCACGCGCCGCTGACGCACGCCCTGCATGCACTCAATATGGTAAATCACAAGTGACTGGCCCGTGTGAGTGAATTCACACGGGCCGCATTTTGTAAAGTTACTCTTAGTTAATATAATTGTAAGTCTCATCTTTGTATTATAACTATAACTACATTATTGTATTAGGTAAGCCTGTGATGATAGTTGTATATGTTTTTAAATAAATATAAATAATATATATATATATATTTTTATATATATATATATATATATATTTTACCTACGCAACTATGACGAAGTGGAAAGATAGTGTTCTTTCACTCTTCTTTTAAATACTGCAACAGTTAGGCAGTCCCTAATGTCGGGCGGAAGTGAATTCCACAACCGCATATATATTTGTAATCACGTTCTCGAAAAGGGCTCTAACGATATCGATGAAAGTTGCAATATAGGGGTTAAGGGGGCGATTAGTAAGTACCTACTATCATGGCATCATGGAATTAGTATGTTCTATACATGGAATTAGTAAGAACTATCTTATACTATAATGCTCATTCTCTTTATTTATCAGAGCAGAGCTTGGTCGCTCAGGTACTGAAAGTAAACGAGGCAAAAGGAGTATGTAAGGATCGTAGCAGGTGGCGTTCTGTAGTTTCTGGCTACCCCCATTGGAAGAAGGCGTGATTTTATGTATGTATGTAGTTTTGAAATTCGTAGTGACTCGGACGAGTTATACCTACCCTGAGGGATTACATAATCTTTACGACCTCGCTTTATGAAATTACCTAAGTTACTTTTTATTAATTTCCTTAATTAGGATGGTATTCATAGAATATCTACACCTCGGTGACAAATTTCTTTATTTTGTAGATATTCTAAAAGAGGAAACAATATCAAAGAAAAGTTTGATTAAAGCCAATTTTTAGGGTTTTCTTATAGGATCACTCGTGTGTCTGTCTGTCTGTCTGTTACAGCCAATTTGGTCCGAATCTAATGGACCGACTAAATTTAAATTTGAGGATGGTATTCATAGAATATCTACACCTCGGTGACAAATTTCTTTATTTTGTAGATATTCTAAAAGAGGAAACAATATCAAAGAAAAGTTTGATTAAAGCCAATTTTTAGGGTTTTCTTATAGGATCACTCGTGTGTCTGTCTGTCTGTCTGTTACAGCCAATTTGGTCCGAATCTAATGGACCGACTAAATTTAAATTTGGTACACATGTTTATTTCTGTGACCCAAACACGGACGTGTAACGTAAATAAATGAATTTTTAATATGGGGCACATTTAGGGGGCAAATAAGAAAAATAAAAATAAAGTTTTGCGGACTGTACCGTGTGACATATTGATTGAAGAGGAATTATTGCTGACTGATTTATTACGAGGAACTCAATTACATTTTTTTTATAACTTTAAAATTAGTACTTTTAAAGATATTTAAGAAAATTGATGAAAATTGACTATGTCCGAAACTATTGAGACTAAAATGTTGAAAAAAATACAGAGAATAGTTCTATGCTTATAGATTACAGGAAAACTTATAAGAAGTCTATGGTCTTAAAATAACATGGTAAATCACTCAATATTGTGCGTACAAACTTACTTTTGCAGTTAGAATGTATGGGGAATATGTTTTTCAACTACAATGTTAAGTTTATTCTTGGGATAAATTCATCCCAACTACGGAACCCTTCATTATGCGTGGTCTGACACGCACTTGGCCGGTTTTTTTTGGTATGTCTTCTTTAACGAACGTCTTTAGGGCCACGTTACAAACTACATCAAAATCTTTGGTGCTGGACAAATTGTACATTTTCTATTTCATTCATTTCGCACAATTTGTACATTTTCTAACCAAGCACCATATCTTCCCAAAACAAATTAGCACCATTTTTAACATCCCCAAAACAAAGAACATGCCAACCCAAGGCTTTCCGGCATCCCTTATGAGATTCACTTGACAAATGCCGCTGCCTGTGCGCAGCAAATTCCTGCATTGTTGGCCTGCCCCGAACATTACGCTGTAATGAATGCAATTAAAGTCCAGCACGTTGTTGTTCGCTAACAACAGTAAGATGGGCGCTTTTAATTTTTGAGGGGTTGTTATTAAGTGGTTTGTTATTTACGAAAAGAACTAATTTGATATTCTCGATATACCATCTGTAATGAGTACATAAAAAGCTTTTCTCCTAAAAAATAATAATTGTGAAATAGGTTATCGACTCAGGCAGTAGGTTCTTTGCGGAAATCCATTACAGTAAAATGTTATGTAAAAATAAGTGTATACAGGCTTGTATGCAGGCTTGTTGAATCATAATAATCGTCTCTTCTGCATTGCTGCATTCTGCATCCAAGCCTGGATCTAGTTATCGCGGAAAGAAAACTAAACATTTTTACATACAATTTTAATACAATGTGTATTAAACTTGCATTTGGCAAGCACCTCATTGTTTTCTCTATCTCATGCTTTTCTTCGCAGTTTGTTTTGATGGCGCGACGCGAGGTAACAAACTAGGTACTAAAGTCAAAAACCGAGAGGTGTAGTGGGACACCCGGTTGCGTAAATACAAAGGCGGATGCAAGACAGATACCCATAGTCTGTGCTGCATTATCTTGCAAATGGCTTAAGGTAGTAATAGTCCGTCCGAACCAGTTTGTAGTGCAGCCTTATTTGTTTCAATAAGGCAATGAAAAGGCGGATTCAACGCAGACACTTATTATTTTCGTTAGATTATAAACTGTCGAAAAATTGTGGCTGAAATGGGTTAGGTTAGATTAGAACTGTTACCAACTACTTCCAAGTTGCTTTCTGCTAGGCAGGCTATTAGTATGAGCACAAGGTTGATTTCACGCACCTTGCCCTAATACTAATCGCCTGCTAAGTCGCAAGCAAGTTCTCGCTCTGTCTACACTGCAGGTATCAAATACCTACGGTGTAGACAGAGCAAGTACTTATAAGCTGGATTGCAGTCGTTTTTGATAAATAATGACTTTCGGAGCCGACCACATTGCAGACAAATGTCTGTGGTGTAATCGTGTTTGTAATACTTTATTCATACGGACGCGGCTGAGATACAGAACAGCTACTATCTGTGTTGCTGCCATCCACCTTCGTATTTACGCCACGAAACATGGAACGAAGTTCTACCAATTATTTATTCTGTGGTTCTACTTAAGAAAAGTGTCCTGACGGTCAGAATGTTACACTTGTTTCGGTTTAGCTCTCATTCGCGTGTGCGAAGTGTGCAGCGTTAACGTGCGATAACTTGGGTTGCCTTTTAGTAATTAACATTTTATTTCATTACAATTCATTAGGTACAGCTTTTAAGCGTCTCCACTTTGCCAGTTAAGATCGAGTTTAGAGAGTAAATTTAATACAACTGAACTTGATTAGGTTGCCAAAATGTCTACTTGATTACATGACTGGAGTTATAAAATTGTAGGTGCCGAAAATTCGTAAAACAACTATCTCAATTTAGTTTAGTCTTAGAGACTCGACGTGTTAATGTGTATTAGTAATTAATAAACCAGTTATCTAATTACGCAACACATTTTCGTAAACGATTACGACTGATATGTTTCATTTTGACAGTTCAACAACATTCATTGCGTTATTTACGTTGTTGGGCAGATTTTTTTTCGAACTTGTGAGCTATGGATTAGCAATCTGTTTCAAAATGATTCAGATTCTGATTGATCGTGTATTACGCAATTAGGGTACAGGTGTCTAATTATCGTTATGTAAGATTACCGTCGATTACTTACCTATAAGTTATAACTCTGACAGTTTATTACAGAGTTTCAAACAGTTTAGTTTATTAAATAATAAATTAAGGATAATGGATAAGTTCTGTATTAAGATACTGGGGTAAATAAGGTGCTTTGTTGATACTTTTTTTTTTTTTTTTTTAACTAGGGCATCTTGCAGGTGACCACTAAGGTCGTGGCTGCTTAACCGGACTGTCCTGTGGCTGCCAATAGCTTCTACACTAAGGGCCTCCAGCCAGGGGCATAAAACTATTCTAAATTAAAGTTAAGCGAATGCTCGCTAAGGGCACCCCCTGTGGGGTACGAACCTCGGCTTAGGGCATTCGCTGAGGGGAGGACAGCAAGTTCAGGGACAGGCTGGATCAAGGAGTGATCATTATTATTATATGAGGAATTTAAAGCTACACGCTCAGCTGCGGCGCGGGCTGGCGTTTCATCGGACAAGGGTCGGGGGGGAGTAATTACTCGGGGTGGTCGCGCACGCGGTGGACCTCTGCGGCGAGGTCGGAACGACGGGTGTCGGGTGTTTTTGTTTTTGACTGTACTGGTGGCCCTATTAGACTCCTGGAGGAGTGTGATTGGATCATCGGGATCGGAAAGGATATGCCGTGGACGGCGAAAATGACTGAGGGTCGAGGGGGTATAATTGGCCGCAGCAACAATCAAGGGATTGCGGTGCAAGGCGGCGGAGTCAAAGTAACGCTTGGACATGCGTTTAAGAAACTGGTGGATGGTTGGGATTCTAAGATCGAGATGGAGCATCTCGTTCCTAACGTACCAGGGCGCTCCCGTGGCTTTACGGAGGAATCGGTTTTGGATCGTCTGCATCCTATGGATATTGTGGGGTTTTGCTTGCGCAAAGACTGTACCCGCATAGGTCATAATGGGGCGGATGCACGCAGTATAGATGCGCAATTTGCCTTTAAGAGACAATTTGCTGCGTGCGTTTAGGACATAGAAGAGTCTACTGAGAGCGAAAGCGGCTCGCGAGCGAACCGACTTTATGTGCTCTGCGAAGGAAAGGTGGTGGTCTAGAATCACACCGAGATACTTGGCTCGCTTCTCCCAAGGGATAGGCTTGCCGAGCATGGTGATCTTCTGGGTGGGAGGGGGGCGTTTAGATCGCGGTTTTACAAATAAAACCGCCTGACTTTTGTCGGGATTTACTTCTATCCTCCACTTTCTAAACCAGATGCCAAGTTTATTGGCAGCTCGTTGTAGTCTGCGGAGGATATTGGAATGGGTGAAGCCCCTATAATATATGGCCGTATCGTCTGCGAACAGACCTAACTCGACCTTCGGAGTTTTAGGAATATCGCTCGTATAGAGCGTGAATAAGAGGGCACAGAGCCCTGAGGGACTCCGGCTCGGATAGGACGGGGGTTTGTTGATACAGTAGCTACATTTATTTATATTGGTACACAGTAACTTTTAATGTAAGTATCAAATATATTAAGAAACAACGATTTTTACTTTTAAAATTATGTAAGAATCTATTAAGTGCTCCCAAATTACCATGTATACATTTTTTTTTTTTTTACATTCTTCCTTGACGTAATCACCCTATTGTTTGACATTATATACCTAAAATTTAATTTCAACCCTTTATTAGTGGCTTTTGTGGACATGATAATTATTGAGATTTGATACAGCTGTAATAGCAATCACGTCATTTCGTTTAAAATACGTTTTTATTTTTATTAATTTAGTTATCTTTATATAGATTCTTTTCAATTTTGTGAATGTGAGAACGCTGTAGGCCTATAGTGGACTGTAGATTTGTTGACCATCATTATTCTGTTAAGTACCTGGTACTTGTTGAAAGACCTACACTGTCCTCCCATACCTAATAACACTGTTATTTGAAAATATTGTAAAAGCCCATTATTTTTAAAAGAGTAACCGTGGAGTTTCTTGCCGGCTCTTCTCCATAGGAGACAACCAATTGGAACCGTGCACCTAGCTTCTGACGTTTCATAAGTGCCCATGTAGGTTTATATGATATAAAAATATTTTGAATTTTGAAATATTTTGAATTAAAGTTCTTTTTAAATAAAAACTTAACTACGATAAACATGACACAAAAATTCAATACCAATTAAAATATCACGAAAATATTTATAAAACATATCGACATCACTATCAGATAACAAATTGTCAATTAGCGCATTGACACACCAATTCGTAGAATCGACAGAAAAGATGAAACGGTAAGGTTTGCAGGTACTGTGTGGGTCTAGCGAGAACGAGCGAGATTCCAAAATAAAATAAAAAAAATCTCTCTCAAATACACCAAACATTAAGAAATATATATAATATAATATAGAATATCAAATATAAATATGAAAATATTAATACATAAATAATAACATAATTTAGTAATAATCAAAGTAATTCTAAGAATTTCATAATAATTACTTACATTATTCATATTCAATTCATAATTTCAAAATTACACCGATATACGTAAACCTAATAATATATAATAAGAATGTATAATTGTGTATATATAAATAATTATACACCCAATTAAACACATGTAATACTTAATTTATAATAATATTAATTGTTTGAATTGTTACTTATCCCTCTCCCTCTCTCCTAATGTTGCTGTGCCCGACAGGGTCCATATTGATCTTTTACTTGTTTATACCATCTATGTAATACTATGGAATGCAATAAAGAATTGAGTATTGAGTATTGAGCGACGTAGACGTAATGTAAATGCGACCGATTATAAAACTGAAAATTGTCGTTTCTCAAATTTTATTTACTTCGACTTTGTTTATATCTATTGGTGATACTTATTGTTTTTGTCGCAGAAAATGTAACCGAAATGCTATAGGGCCTAGTATATTTTCGATTCAAAAATCGTTCGAATTTACATAACGTTTAATCAGCGCGCGTGTGCGTTAATAATTTCATCACCGCTGCTCTCAAAACGGTGAACGAAAACATCGTGAGGAAACCGGTATGTCCTAGAACCAAAAATTCGAAGACATGAGAAATCTACCAACCCACACTGGACTCGCGTGGTATATTACAGCCCTCTCCCTCTCCAAGAGAGGAGGCCTGTGGTCCAGCATTGGGAACGTTATTGGCTGATTATGCTTACTCCGCGCGTTCGTGTCGGGCCTACAGGTAGCTGGTACTGTTGACACGTCCGCCGCAGTACAATTAACATTGATTTATATGCTGACCGTACCGTCAGCTGGTGTTTGCTTTGCTAAAACCCGGTATCGATAATGCTGAACTTTGAGATTTTTAATATTTTATGCGGGAAATGGTGGGATAGAAGTAAGGTTTCCGTAGTGAAATTTAGTTTTGTTTTTATAAAGACTGTTTTTGAGCAGCGTTAGTCTAATATTTGCAGATCACCAGTCGGTTTGCTAAGTGCGATGATTAATGGCCGATTCCTATAATTTACGGACCGTTATTGGCTAGAATTAAGACTGACTTTGCAGCTTTTGAACTTGGTATGGTAGACTATCTGTGTAGGAGTTATAGAATAGAAAATAAATATTTTATTTCAGACCGAAGTCCATAGGGATAATAACAATTTTACTTAACTTCTAGTGTTAGTAGGTTACATACACAGATAAAAAGATACAATTAAATTTCAGCGTGGAGCCGCATCCACCTCCGCAACATCGGGGAATCCCACCGATCTGCGAATACACTGAGAATACTGTCGGTGCTGCCGCGAACACGAGTCATCAGGGATGCACATCTGTTCCTAATAATGCGGCAAAACCATCAATATTACTATCTGCAAACATCCTCGACGCACTACTACGCTACGGCAGCCGCAGCAGCACTCTCAGTACATTATTATATTGAACAGTGCATTGTTATTGGGTGTGAATTTGAAAAATTTACTAGCGAACTCCCGCCCACTGCCTCGCGCACCTGATGGGCTCGGCGTGGTGTACAGTGGTCCTAAATCCAGCTAAAGCTTCACTGCACATTTATTTCCACAGGTGTTGGTTAATGTTATTGTTCGTATCTTGAAAGGGTTGCAGTACAAAATCACAGAAGAACCATTTCTTATTAGAAGTTTAAAAAGTTTTTAGCGCGCGGAGCACGTTATTTTTCGAGTTCAGACGATTAGTTGAAGTGAAAAAGCCGAAGTGCGGCGCCACTGTCACCCTTCGTAGACCAATCGGATTGCTCAGCGAATAGGCGATAAGCAAGCCGACAGCTTAATCAAATCAAACCCTTTTTACTACACACAAAGGCTTGAGTACTAGTTGTGGGGCGAAAATCTATCCAAAATTCCTAAGACTACATGCAATACGTAATACGTATCTTAAAGAGAACGGTACGTAACACTATCCCATATGGAAGTAGCTATCACAGGTAAAATTACCTTACGAATCTATTTATATGGCCAGTTTAGTAAGAAAAAATGTTTCCATTGGTAAACAAAATGATTCAATATTTTGATAGGAACCGAGCATAGGACAATGTGTTTTTTTTTTACTGCAAGTGATATATCGGCGCAACTACTACAGTTCGTCGAGAATAATTAAGATTAATAATTTGATTGGCCTAAAATTAGTTTATTAATCATCAGTTGATTATTTTTGAGTTGATTACGATGTAAAATTGATGTTATGATTGTAATTTCAATATTTAACCTACAAACTTGTAAACTCGTGCACGTGCGCCGAGTACTATAAATACGGCCGCACTGTAGGCGCTCGTCTCAAGACTCTACAGATGTACACATACATCTGTTGCGTGGCGTGTTCTAGGTTAATATAGGCATGTCACGCAACTAAATACAGACAACCTAACTATACATGCATCTATACACAACACGTGCAGGCGCGACGCGGGCCGCGATGCACGTAGACACCGAGCGGCGTAACACTACAATACAAACCGCTCCCACATACACGACTGTTGATCCCTCAATCCGTTAACGGCTAGATCTGTGAGCGGGGCGAGGGTAAACTACATATTTACCTGTAGGGCGTCGAGTCGGCATCTCTGTCGCTGGTCGTCTTCGTCGGGCCTCCCCCAGGCAACTGGGGGTCTCACCTGGCGGGGACTGACCGCCGAGATGCCGTGAAGAAAGCGACGCATAAAAAATGCATAAGATTTGCTTTACCGAATGTTAAAAGTAGTGATTGTGATATAGTATTGAATAGGGAGAAACTAGAATTCGTTGATAAAACTGTTTTCCTGGGGATCACGCTCGACTCAAGGCTGCAATGGGGTCCGCATTTAACATCTCTTGCAGGACGGCTAAGTTCAGCAGCATATGCTGTAAGAAAAATCCGTCAATTTACTGATGTAGATACCGCAAGGCTAGTCTATTTCAGTTACTTTCATAGTATCATGTCTTACGGTATTTTACTATGGGGACGGGCTGCAGATATCGACTCTATTTTTATTCTGCAGAAAAGAGCCATTAGAGCAATATATTGCCTCCGCAGGCGCGATTCTCTAAGGGAACTGTTTAAAAACATTAACATCATGACGGTACCTTGTCAATATATATATGAAAACATCATGTACGTCAGGAAAAATCTTAATCTTTTCAGTAAAAGAGGTGAAAGACACAATTATAGTACTAGAAATAGGGATCAATTAGTTCAACCGGGTTTCAGACTGGCGAAAGTAGACTCATCTTTCATGGGGTACTGTTTAAAATGTTATAATAAAATACCTCCCCACATACTACAACTAAATGAAACTAAATTTAAATCTTGTATAAAACGCACACTATGCTACCAAGCATATTATAAGCTGGGGGATTATATAGGTGACAAAAATGCTTGGCTCAACGCTGGTCCAGCTCCACAAGGGCGCATAAACTAATTTAATTTTAGCATTCGAAAATATTGTCGGAGCTGCTGAAGATTGCATAAATTATCTTTGAATTGTATAACTTCAATCTCATAGTATTATATAATTGCAAAGCACATGTGTGAGCACTGTGACCATGTACCTTCTATGAAGCTACCATTTACTGAGTACGTCTTTCATTGACTTGAATGTGCCCTGGCGGCTGAGAGTATGTCATGCTCACTCAAATGTCTCGCTGGTGGTGGCGTGTGTGTTGGATCGTTAAGTTCCCTTCAAAATGGTTGAGCTAAACGGTGCTGATCCATGCGTCATGTTCGTGAACGGGCGCCGTCAGTAGGGACTGGTCATCTCTTATCTGCCACGGCTTATTTTAATTTTTGAATTGTTTTTATCTTTTTATAACGGACGCTTTTTACGTGCACGTCTTTCTACATTGGTCTCACATGTATAATTTCAACATGAATGATGTAACCAATATTTTGTAACAACATTATGATTTAAAAGAGTGTCCATGGAGTTTCCTGCCCGTTCTTCTCCATAGGAACCTACGCTTTGGAATGGGCAACTAGCTTCATATTTGTGACTGACTGACCCCTTGACAATTCAAAAGTGCCTGTAAATGGTTTAATTGAAATAAATGCTTTGAGTTTGAGTTGAGTTTGAGTTTGACGCTATATATGAAATAGCGTCGCGGCTCGCCTACAGAAATATTCATTGCAACCACTCACACAGACACAGCTTGCTGTGTCAAATTCCACAGGCCGTTCTAGGCCAACACGATGAAGGGCCCGTAGTCACGGGCCACTGTTACGCATCCGCGGGCGAGGGGCGACGCTCCGACCCCGCTCGCCACCGCTCGTCTCAGTCGCTCTCGAGTCACCGTACAGTACGGATCTCTCTGTAACGTAGTTATACTGCCCGTTGAATAAACGAAGCTTATAAAAAGTATCGGTGAAGTTTTCCTTCGAAGACCCAAAATGAGTGATCATCAGGAAAACAACAATTGTGACGTCAGCAATGCTGACGTCACACTTTTTAAAAACACTCCGAAGACTTCTTCTCCGTCAGATATTAAAAGTTTAAATTCTGAGAGCTAACAGGTGCAAAAAAGCATTAAAGTGTTTACACCCAGAGTAATTTTATTAAAGTTGGAGGCAAGCTTAACTTGCTCGTTTTACTTCTTGCAAATTAAAGAAATTAGTATGAAAATTAATTAATTGTGTGATGTAGGTCCAAATTTTAGTTTCTTCGCATAACTCATTATGCATGGTCGGTTTGGTCATGTTGAAAGGATGAATGAAAGGCGACTAACAAAAGGTATTTACGAGGCAGATGTGAGTGGAAACGCCGGGAGGGGACGCCCTACAAGGACATAATATACTTACTACTTTATTGGCGTTGTTCTTCAGAAAGGACAGGTGCGTAGTACTCGCAACTGCCGAGCGTGTATGACCAGCCGGTTTATTCTGTAATAATCTCACTGTGAAAACTTAGGTGAAGTGAGCTTCAAGTGAGCTGTCATTCCATCTACTGCTAGGGACTGACAGCTCACTCCGAGCTCACTTCACCTAAGTTTTCTCGGTGAGATGGTTACAGAATAGCACTACAGATGTATGAACGTAAACGAAGCAAAAGGAGTATGTTAAGGTACCATTCCGTACCCGACCGCAGGTGGCAACTGCAGGTGACGTGTCGCGGCGTCATGTCACGGCGTCATGTCCACGACCGCAGGCGGCAGCAGCCCGTATTCCAGTCGGTAAATAGCAGATAGAAAACCGTGTTATCGCTCGAGTATTAGCGGCACTACAGATCTGCGGTCGGGCTAAACGTGTCACCTGTCGCTCGCTCGTAGCTGCCGACGTGTCACTAGCTGCGGAAGGCATTTCATAGAAATTCATAGAAACTATCGCGCGTATCGCGGCGACACGTCACCTGCAGTTGCCTCCTGCGGTCGGGTACGGAATGGTACCTTTAGGATCGTAGCAAGTAGCGTTCTGTAGTTTTTGCCTTACGCCATGGAAACATGGCGTGAGTTTATATAAGTACGTGTATGTGTTATGTAACTAATTACATTTTGTATCTGTGATCTGAGGAGATCACATCTTGGCACTGCCCAGTCTCTACAATCTTGTTATTAGATAATTCTTAGGCCACATAACCTTGAGATTCCTGCATGGGAAAACTTAACGGTTATTTCCCTTTTGATTGGCCGTTGACTGCCTGTACAAAGATGAACACTAATGAAAAACTAACAACGCTATGTAACATCTGCCTGGATAACTTTCTGGTGAGCTTATAGGGGATTCTAAGGATAGTAAGACATTTCTGAAAAAGTAATAATTGAGAATTAGTCTCAAAATCGAAACTATTAACATTGAATTATAAGCTAAAAGCCTTGGTTTTTCAATTGTGTCTGCTAAAACCATCAGAATCATCAGATACCATTAAAACTCTTGAGCTCCTTTAAAAAACGTTTTTTTTTTACGATTCTTCGAATTTCAGATTACTTGAATACCCAAAAACAATGTTATCAAAATACGGAGCCCAAACCTTACCTAACCCATTTACGAAACAATACGAGTGCAGACAAATGAGTGTTGACTATTTCCCTTTTGATTGGCCGTTCATTGCCTGTAGACAGATGGACACTAATGAAAAACTAACAACACGATGCAACAACTGCCTGACAAGGGTTCTGACTAGCTCGTTTGTTGTTGAGCAGTTTTTTTCATGGATCGGTCATTAGTTTAAAGGATTTGAGATCTTGAACCGTTTGATAGAATTACATAGGAAACACAAATTACATTGGTAGGATAACCACCAACCAACTCCATATGGTGTTAGTATTGAAATGTAATGCAATGGTTGCTGGACAATTTAACCTTTTTTCTAGCTCATGCAAGGGGTACCCACCCTTTGCCTGGACTTCAAGAGGATTCCCATATTTTTCCACCTTTTAAGATATAGATAGTAGGTACTGCCAGCATATTAGATAGTTGACCTATTATTTACCTGATGCTGCTGCCTGTCCTCATGACGTACAGTAATGATAACGAATAACTTAAGCAACTTTCGAACAAATTTCCCACTAATCGAGCGCACTGTTCCAAACTATATATTTTTAAAATAAAAATATCGCCAATGACGTAGGCGGTAAAATTTGGTGTCAGTGAAAAATAACCTTAACCGGTGCTTAACATATTTATTCTTTGACTGTCCTCCTAATAAATTTGTAAAGCCTCTTAAGATTTTTTTTTAAGATACCCGTTTTTTGTCACGTTTTACCACACGTAAGACTGCCTCCATCGTTAAAATGTCACATAAATCTATTAACACGACTCGAAGTCGATATTTCATATCGACTCAGGGCGAGCTCATACAAGCTACAGAGGATTGACTTTGATAAATGAAGTTTCTATCAATATTCTTTTAACTGACGTGCGAGTTGGGAATATTTTCTGTGGAAAAATATTATTAGGAATATTATATTTAGTTTTGGTTCTGCTGAGAGGTTTTCTTCGCGTGTGCTGTTTTTTGAAAAATTTCGTAAAATTTACATGCTGCAGAAAGCGTGAAATTGACGACTATGAAAACGGTTATTTATGTAGAAGCATAGCAAGAGGATTTCGTTCATCCTACAAGCAGGAACTAAGTTTTTATCAAAACTTCGGTAGAACCTGACCATACCAAATTTGTAACATGATAGAAGACGGTAGAAGCTAATTTGTTCCAATTCGGGGTCCACCATAAATTTATTACATTCATGAGTTCCACCTTTAATATACATAATTACGCCAATTAACTTTAATGAGCATTAATAAGACTCTGAATTTGGGAATACGAGTAAATGACCTTTTCAAGAACATTAGGTTTGTTTGTATCTATGCCCTGGACTCGTGCATTCTTTACCACACTTTGTACAAATTCAAGAGCTATACCTATCTAAAATGTCTCTGAATGTAACTTGCGAGATTACTTTTAGTTTTAGAAACTAATAACTTGAAGTGCATTGATTTAAGTAAGAAACATTACTTAAGTAAGTATTATACGGTGGGAGAGGTAAAATCAGATAAAATAATAATTATTACGGAATCGTTTTCTCGTTTTATGTTTGTTTTGTTTTTATGTTTTTGATTCCTGTTCGTCTGCTCTTCAGCCAACTCCTACCGTTTTTCTTCTATTCTAAATAAAAATAATTTTTGTCTAGTAATTATGGCATCAACTTGTAACGGACTCACGGAGGCTGCATGTTTAAACGATACAGGCTCTACAGTACCTACTATTGGAACTGTATGATTAACTTCTTTTGTGACACCTTAAATGGCTCATATACATCATTGAATGATATTTCCTGTCAGAAATAAAAGCCATTAGTCATCAAAGGGTTAAGTTCCAGTACACAATAAAAGCATTTAATCATTGAGCTTTTAACTCAATATTCTACATGAACACTTGAAATAAAGGTAACAAGAAATATCGTATTAAATACTCTAAAACGCCGCCCAAAACAAAATGGAACACCACTTTATATTTGGGTACTTTTTACGAGGGCAAATAGAAGGTGCTAGCTGTTCTCCCCGAGGCACAGATGTTGACATTTTCTAAGTGCTTTTTCACTTTAAAACATGAGTAGCTATTTATTCAGACTACAATATTACATTGAGAAGATTGTATCTGATATTTTCAAGAAACTTCTAAACGAAACGAGAAAGAATAAACTTGAATGAGTCTTATTTGAATAATCGGGATATTATGTTAAAGTTAATTCCATACTTTCTATTCGATTGCTATTACATTTCTTCTTTTTTCAGGTAACGTGGCTGTTATAATTTAATTACGGGAACAAAAAGTCTGGTTTTTCTTAAGTTATCAGACAGCTGGTTTTAGTTGGTATATTGGCGTGTGCTAGCTGTCATATGGCTACTAATTTTATAATTTATATATAGAATATTTTAAATATAGAATATTTTTTTTCTAACTGAACAGACAGCTGTGCTGCTGGGGAGTTTGTTGCGCCACTTCTTCTTCCCAGCTAAAGCACTAGGAAGTGGTGAAGGGTGGGCGTTTTGGGGGATTGTCTTATGTAATTTTGACGTTCGAAAAGTGCTGGTTCTCAACCTAGTTTGAATAAATGACTTATGAATTTTTGAATTTTGAGCTGTGCTGCTGGGGAGTTTGTTGCGCCTGCTCGCCATCAGCACTTCTTCCCAGCTAAAGCACAAGAAGTGGTGGAGCGGGTGGGCGGGCATTTTAGGGGACTGTTTTATGTACCCAATTTTGACGTTGAAAAAGTGCTGAATGTCAGCCTAGTTTGAATAAATGACTTTAGAATTATTTCGATTTGAAAAATGCCTACCTACTTGGACTTCGATACAGATAGTTTTAAAGACTGACATTTATTCAAAAAAAGATGCAGAAAATTCTACAAACGGAAAAATTAATTTAATTTCGGAAGTCGGTGGCAAAAAACGAAAATTCTCAACAAAAGACACCGACTTCCGAAATTAAAGTTATTTTTCACTTTGTAGTGTTTTTTTTGTTTGAAGTCTGTTGTTTTTTGTAAAAATTTTTTTTTTTTTTAGAACTGGTTTTAAACAAAACAATTCACATGTGCAATTCTGATTAGAGACACTAAAGGGTTGCGGAAGAAATACCATTGTTCGCGACGATAGGCCGTGGTGGAGTTAAATTAAATTGAGTGGAGTGTATAATATGTATCATGACTAATATATAAATATGTGAATATTACAAAAACCGTATCGGTTAAAAGCGAACATGAAAATATGTACCTACGTTAATAAAACGCGTAAGTGCAGCCGTGCGTGAAGGCCTGCAACAGCTGACTCTTGTGTAGGGCGGGGTTCGCGGAGATGGTCTCAACAACCATAAAATAATTATACAATATACTGTCTTGTGATATTGATTTAATTAAAAAAAAAATATCAGATACAATATTGATTTATTAAATCTTAGATACCTGTGTGTCATCTATTCTACTGATGATTCTAACAAATTTTAATAAAATTATGAAAAGTTAATGGTAACTCGTTGTCTTGAAGTTTGTCGGAACTAAAGCGTATGTGACGTCACAATCAGGTATCTCATCCGGTCATTTCTATTCATGGTCATCGGAAAATGGATATGGATCACGATCATAGCTGAAAAATATACAAAAAAAAATAATATAGATGAATCAAGTACCTAAGCATCCATGAGCGAAATTATATATATATGTATTCCAGGTAGGGTTACCATCTATGTAAGGAAGGATGCCTGTCTGTCTAAGATGTATAAAATGCCTGATTTTTCTGAAAAATGCCTGTCTGTTGTAAACAAATTGTAAGTCTTAAAGTAAACAATACGCAACAGATAGTTTGAAATACTGACATTTATTCAAAATGAAAAGTGTAAACAGTTTACGATCACTAAAATAATTGAGAAAAAACGAAACTGAGTGATATTTTTCCGAAGACATTTTGTTTTTCAAAAGGTTTTAAAAATATTTTTCTAAATCTTGGGTTACTCTGAACGCTTTTACCGATCCTATTGTCAAGCGATTCCTTTTTTCACTCAGCTGTGCATTTATTAGGGAAATTCAAAAATACCTATCTCAGCTTAGCGCCGGCCGCACGCCTGTCATAACCGTAAAATGCCTGTCAATGCGACAAATGCCTGTCGATGTAGATGGTAACCCTAATTCCGGGCAACTGTTGTCAATTACAAAATCGGCGGATTATTTAATATCAGTATTTAAATCATAATCTATCGTAGTAGTTACACAAAGGTTTGACAGTTCGAGGAATAAATTTTAGAAGAATATTATAAAGAATATATTATAAAAGTAACAGGTTTCTATTAAACGTAGGTATGTAGATAAACGTATGTAGTACTCACGGGTTTGAAGTTGTTGGCGCACATAAGCCATTTTTGAATCTTGTAAAGCCACCAGGACAAATAACTAGGTACCATAGATGGCGCAGACCACGACAGTCCTACAAAACTGATCAACAACAACACAAGAACTAGTTTCGGCCACATTTAAAAGAACGTAAGTATTTAAAGTTGACCTGAATACTAAAATTAAGTTAAAATTGTTGCAATTTTTATACCTGTACCCACATCAGGTATCGGTTATTGAGTCAGCCTAATATGAATTCAAAACAAAGTAATACCTAATAACTACAGTTCAAATTAGGAATTCAAAATAAATTATACTAGTATAAAAAAAAAAAAAATTGCTTAAATCTACGAAAAATTAAATTATGTTATGTGCCTGAACTAGGTCATCCTGTGTTTCAGGCGAGGCAGTCAACAAAAGAGGTAGATAGATAGAGGCACAATATACAGGAAACAAACATATTTCCACCAAACTTCCAATATTCAATGGTATTGTGTTCGTAATAACTTTGACTGTCCACAAACTGACACTTACTGATAACTTTGACTGGGTGTATGTGTTGTTGTGGTACCTAACCCACTCAAATTCGAATACCACTACCTGCTATGTAAATGACAGCGACAGGAACTTATTAGAACATCATCCACACAGACGTAAGTGTTAAATACGTATTATTGAAGCTAACTCAATAACTACCCAAGCATAGTTAATAAATTTATAAGGGACCATCGCGCAAGCTTCCTCTACCAAATGAAAAAAGATATTTTTAAATCGGTCCACAGTTGACGTAATTATGGACGAACATACATTAAAAAAAATACCTCCTCCTTTTTGGAAGTCGGTTAAAAACGTAAGTATATCATTCACTAAAAGGAGCTACTTTACAGTTACATACAATGTTAAATAACGAATACCTAGTCATAAATATACGGTCAAGGATTAATTGTTAATAAAATTGAAACAACGTCAATTTTCCGTGTTATAGCCAGAGCCACTTCAAACAACTGTGATTTGAATTTATATACAATTTAAGTTGATAGTTAATTTAATGAATAATTCACTTTCTTAACTGTTACTGTTACTCTTAGCCTGTATCATTCCACTGTTGGACTTTATACAAATATGTTTTCTTTGTTTGCGTAAAAGGCGACTAACAAAAGGTACCTATTTACAAGCCCTAGATGGACATGTATTGACCTAATTGATAAAGTTCTTCAGAAAAGTCAGGTGCGTATTACTCGCAAACGGCGTGCCTGTATGACTAGATGCATGAATGTAAACGAAGCAAAAAGAATATGTAAGGAGCGTATCAGGGGGGGTTCTATCGTTTCTGCCTGCCCCTATGGGAAATAGGCGTGAGTTTATGTATGTTTTGTTATATTTGCAAGTTTGATTTATAAGCTTAAATATGTTTGGTTTGGGGTTGAAACACTAGGCCGGGGGTCCGAGTGCCTACTTAGTTTTTCGAGACATCGCCAAGCAGTAGGTCGACTTTTCACGTGGCCAGAGGTCAAAGAATCAGCATTGCCATCAAACGTGGCAATGCTGCCAGCCTTTTGGGCTCTTTTCCCATTGACAACTATGCGGACTATAGTTTGACCGGGACCGCTGTTCCACCCCTTAGGAATGCGCGGCGACGCGTGCGTTTACGAATCAGGGGCGGGCGGCCTGCACTGCCCCCCCGTCTCATCGTGCACATATCTAAGGCGTGGAACAGTGGTCTCGGTCAAACTATGCTTGTACATTATATTAAATTTTTAGTGTTAGCTTGTACAGTGAAACCTTTATAACTGGGATATTAAGGGACCTGCAAATTTGTCTCACTGAAAGAGGTATGCTACTTACCCAGTGTCTCAGATATCCAGATATAAATAAATATCGGTCTCATTTACAGAGGGTTCTATTAATAGAGGTGAGAATAGAGGTTATTTCAGTTATAGAGGTGCGATTTTTAAATAAAATAACGTATTTTGCGGGTAGACTAAGAATAAGTAAGCAAAACGAAAATTTATCTGCAGTAAAAACCGAGTTAGACAGGTAATAAATTGTCGTTAACTCAGTTACAAAGGTATATATACCTATAAAATTCAAAGAAAACAATTTAGCAAAAGTATTCTTTCAAATATAGTCTCTGTAAAAGAGATAAAATACACTCGCTGTCTCAATTATAGACGTAATTATGACGATAAAATCGAAAGAACTATTCCCAGGGGTGTGTTTTGTCCCACTAACAGAGGTAATTCAGTGCTAAAGTGTCGTGAAATCAGCATGAGTTCTAGCTATGGAGGTTTCTCACTTATCCAGGTCCCACTTAACCAAGTTTTACTGTATATTGTATTATTGCTCGTATATTATCTAACTGTCAACATGAATCAAAGTCAACAAGAGCCGAGCTGAGCCGAAAGAAAAACAGAACACTAGATAACTAAATCCAAGCGACACTTTATCTAACAATCCTAGTGTGATAGTGTTACAAAAACAACTCAATTGGTGGCGAACAACAAAAAGTTTTGTTCTATTCACGCCATTTTGTTTGTGTAGTTGATAATCAATCTTCGCGAGGTGTTCCCGCGCTGTCCCACGAGGCAAAGATAATTAATCTTTCAGCCTTTAAGCTCCTGTTCCACCGCCGTCAATTAACGAGAAGCGAATAGAGCTATGGTGCGAGCTATAGTGGCAAAGGGGAGGGCACATTGCTCGCAGAACAGATGGCCGATGGGCCGAAAGGTTCTGGAGTGGCGATCACGTACCGGAAGACGTAGCGTTGGAAGGTCTCCCACAACCTGGGACGATGACCTTGTGAAGGCCGCAGGAATCCACTGGATGTGGGAAGCACAGAACCGGTCGAAGTGGCGGTGCTCGGGGGAAGCCAATGTCCAGCAGTGGGCGCCTTTCAGCTGAAATGATGATGATGATGAATATAGTTAGCAACTAAAAACGAGTTGGCGAGCAACTAGCAGCGAGTGTGCGACGGCGACGAACGATAAAATTACCAAGCGAGCGTTGCTGAGCGAGTACGCTCTTTGATACGAGGGTGCGTTTTTTAAGTTCGCGGAATGGCGGGGTTGAAGACGGGTGAGGGGTCTCATCATTATTTGGAGACCTCACTACGCAACGCACAATCTGAGATTAGAGCGGATACAGAAACGATTTATGTGGCATCTAGCTTATGCCAGCGGAATCGCCAGAAGGAAAAGATCATATGGAGCCAGACTCGCACATTTTAAGATGGTGTCATTGGAGAAGCGCAGAAGAATCGCGGATTCCATTTTTCTTTATAAAATTCTCCGGAACAAAATTGACTGTCCCCGCTTGCTAAGCAGATTCCGATTTCGTGCTCCTGCTAGACTCCCTCGTACCCCCATTACTCCTTTGTACCCCACTCCACGCAGAACAATTCTCGGCACAAGTTCTATTGTCCCTCGGCTTTGTAAACAACTAAATAAATACAGCGATCTTATTGACGTGCATTTCGACTCGTTTGACAAGTTCCACAGAATAACATTCAATAGTGTGTAATAATTAATTAATTAATAATAATTTCTTATAATACAATAATAATAATTTCTTTTTGACATTGGCTGTAAAATTGGGTTTGATTTTTATGTCAGTTTTGTTTCGTGCTATTTTTATTATGAATTTGCTTTTATGACATTTCAATTTAATTTTTGTATTTAAATTTGATTCTGTAGTTAATTTTGATTTTGTATTGAATTTTATTTTGTATTTTACCTATTTTGATTTTGTATATAATTATGATTTTCGTATTAATTTTGATTTTGTATTTAATTTTGTTTTCTAATTTCTGTTTTTAAACTGATTTAAATTTTGCTTCAAACTAACATCTTACTTTATGGGGCATGCGGTGCTAACCTATAAGAGATTGTTATACTAACCTTTGATATAATAATGTTTATTTTAATATGTAACAGTATAAACAATTGTTGGTTGGCCAAAAAAAAAAAAAAATTTGTACCTCAACGAGTTGAGTGATTCACTATTAGTATAAATACCGAGTATTATTACGATCGGCTTATTAGTTTCTGAACTACCATCAACCAAGCAACTTAATCGGGAAGGCAGCATTCACAATGGAAAAAATCGAGCACCGCGCCGTTATAAAGTTCCTTACCAAGCAAGGAAAACACGTCTAAACCATTACGGAAGAGATGTCCTCCATTTATGGAGGCTCTTGCCCTTGTAAAACCATGGTTTATAAGTGGCATCGTTTATTCAAGCAAGGACGAGAATCACTTGAAGACGAACACCGGCCTGGGCGCCCCATCGAGGTGACCACACCATAAATCATCGCCAAAGTCGAAAAATTTATATTGGAAGACGCTCGTCTTAAGAAGAAACAGCTTGCAGAAATGGTTGGAGTATTCGATACAGCCATTTTTAAAGTTCTTTATGACTATCTCGGTATGACTAAGGTCAGAGCAAGATGGGTGCCGAGAATACTCACACCGCCGCAAGAGCAACAGCGCGTAGAGAGTGCGCGTGCGTTTTTGAACCTCTGTAACGAAGATCAAGAGGTTATTTTGAGTCGAATTGTGACTGGAGATGAAACTTGGGTTCATCATTATGAACCTGAATCTAAACAAGACTATACAGTGGCATAAAAAAGGCACACCACCGCCTAAGAAGTTCAAGGTGTCGCAGTCTGCCGGAAAACTCATGGCGACTGTTTTGTGGGATACTGAATGAATCCTGCTGATAGATTATAAGAACAAGGGTGTTAATATAACTGGAGAATACTATGCCTCAATTTTGGAGCGTTTGAGGGAAGCCATCAAAGAGAAAAGACGAGGAAAATTTACAAAATGCGTCTTGCTCTTGCACGACAATGCGCCTGTTCACAAGAGCCTTGTTGCCCTGGCTGCCCTACATAAGTCTGGCTTTGAAATAATTAACCACCCACCATATAGTCCAGACCTGGCCCCCTGCTATTATTATCTGTTCCCAAACATGAAAAAAGAGCTTCGTGGCAAGAAATTTTCAAGTGATGAAGAAGTGAAGGACGCAGTTTTAGCGTATTTTAAGGACAAAAATAAATCTTTTTTTTAATGATATGCATGAGCTTATTAAAAGATTTGAAAAATGTATTAGGCTTGCAGGTGAATATATCGAAAAAGAAAAATATTTGCGATTTTTTATTTACCCCCCCTACTTGCCATTCCGCGAACTTAAAAACGCACCCTCGTATCTCTTGTCGCTGCGACAAACGAATACTCGCCCGCGGTGTGAACAACCCGCGATCTATTAATATATAGGGTTATTGGCAGGGACTTGAAAACGAAATGAATTTCGTTCCGTTATCATTAATGTTATCATATAACGTTCCAAAATTTGTAACGATACTAAAACTTAAAAATACCAATAACGTTACAAGAAAGAAACGTTAAAGAATATCATTTTCGTAGAACAAAATTTTAAGTAACGTTACAGGTATCAGTAACATTAAGCTTATCCGCTTGTAATAACGTTACAGGTGAAACGTTACAGATTCATTTGTAACGTTATTCTTAAGAACTTTTCTCGCTGACTACCGCTCCGTCGCACGGTGGATCGAAAATCGGCTGTAGAAGACATAGGATCTCGATTTCTTAAATGTATTTTTTTTTGCTGGAAATGACTTCTGCTGATCATTACTGTTCTATAAAATGTCATATGAAGTAATTGTGTGCACAAATGGAAGAGTTATAATTTTTATAAGAAAAAAATGTATGGAGCTGACATGAAAAATGAGGATATCTCTGGAATCGAAAGGTTGGCCATTATATCCTTGCACACTGTTATAGTACTATTTATTTGTGAATTTTTGACATACTTAATATTGCGGCATCACTTGCGATTTTTTTTTTAAAAATCGTCAAAATTAAAAAAATAAAAATGTTTATGATATGTACATTTTAATGCTTAAATATGGCTATGCCAAGTGTAACTTACAATATTTTTTATGCTTAGACCAAAACATTCTAAGAAATCACAAAGTCGTATTACCTACTTTGTGATTTTCATTTGAAATGACATGGTAATTATGAATTACGTAATACGTAATCTTGTCTAATGCCTCAAGTCCACATTAGCTAATGATTAATGAAACTTAATACCTATATACCTGTTAAAAGGATACGTACCATAATGAGGGTAATTAGATAAACGTGATCATTAGTCAATAACAATAAATGGTAAACTATTGTATAATTAAAAATAAAAGCAAATTATTAAAAAAAAATATTAACTTAACCTAACCTAACATAAACAATAAAAGTTAACTTATTTTATACTTCGTCAAATTCAAATTCAAAATTCAAATTCAAAATATTTTATTTCACATAAACCTATAAGGGCACTTATGAAACGTCAGAAGCTAGATGCACGGTTCCAATTGGTCGTTTCCTATGGAGAAGAGCCGGCAAGAAACTCCATGGTTACTCTTTTAAAAATCGTCACCATCAGAATCCACTTCAGAATCAGGCTCTACAATAGATATAACTTCTAAGAACTCTGTCGGAGCTTCCTGATCCTGAAGTTTCAGTAGTTCTACTGTTTCCTTAAAGTATGTCTGCCTCTTGTGGGCATTTAATTTTGGTCTTGTGGAAGAAATTAGAGGATCAGAAGAGACGATAAGCATATTGAGGATATCCTCGTTTGATGCTTGTCTACTCTTTTTCCTCGAATGGTGTTCTCTGAACCTCCTAAAGTCTTTGTTTCGGGCCTCTGAAGCTTCTTCCGGAAGACTTCCAATTGGTACAATAGCATTTTCTGCAATTATGTCCCCTCCGTGAATCAACAATTTGTGGACGGTTGATGACATGTAGTACCAATCGTACAGTTCCACGTATTTTTCAGCGGTTGTTCTAGCGTATTCTTTAAATTTCGGCACGTCTACAATCTCTCCAGATGTGATAGCTTGCAGAATCACAGCAAATCTGCGTATTAGGTCTTCATCTAATCCAGTGATCGCTGCAGTTTTATCAGGAAATTCAAAAAACCGCCTTGCTGTGTTCCCGTCGTTAGTTGTGCCTGATCCTTGCTTAACGATGTCAATCAAAAGGTTGAGATCATCTTTGAATCGATCTTGAATGAGTTTTTTTCGTGAATGCAATAACTCTTGATGACCTTCTCCTCTTGCAGACCACTTTTTGAAGTCGAGACGATACGCTATGTGTAGAAGACATTCCATCACATTAATGCGGGCATGAAGTGATGATAATCCGAACTCATACACACCAGAAGAAATGGTTTTTGACGCAATGACATCTAACTTATTCATTTCTGTAGGCTTAGCCAAACACAGGTAGCAGGCCGCATTTGACTTAGCTTCAGACAGATATGTACAAATTTTGCCGTCAATCATCGTCATCATTAATTTGTGACTAATTTCATGTCCTTGACATTTTGAGGGAACGAGAGCTTCAATTTCGTTATCCATTGCAGTTTTTTCATTTATGACAACGTCTTTGGTTTCTTTCACAAAACTAAACTGGACTGGACGGCAATACCTAGGTGAGCAGGGTTTTGGATTCACCCATACGGTATCACCGTCAGCTGTCAACTTTAATGGAACCAAAGAGGTCATAAATATGCTGGAATCATCTTGACCACTCTCTATGTTTTGCTTATATCTACTTTGGTTAGATGCACCGTCAAATCCCCACTTTGATATTAATATCAATTGTTTATCTTGTATCGCATCAGGACTACGAATAGTTTCAAAAATTCTGTTCACTGTTAAATCTAGTAACGCTTGTAGTGCAATCTTAGCAAATGAATCCGTTACAGTCACAAATGTCTTCGGAGGGTAGCACTGTAGCTTAGCTTTTTGCACTTTATAGTAAGACGGATATATCTCCTTTGAACCTTCTCGAATAGTCGTTTCCCTTAATGTGATATATTGCCATTTCGATAGTTTTAATGAAAGTAGCAAACCCAGTGCTTTTTCTGGTGAAACTATTGTTGAAGGAGCTGGTTTGTTCAACATTTCCTTGATTTTTGCTGCTGCTTCTGGATTTTGGAGCATATGTTCAATAACAGATGCAATATCCTCACGACCATCTCCTTTCAAAAGTGCTGCAGCTGAATAACCGAGATCTTTTTGTCATCGTTGAAGTTGATTTCATTGTTGAAGTTGATGGTACAGGTTCAGGTACAGGTTCAGTAGAAATATTTTCACTTGTTGATTCTTGAATGAGCAAATTGGTTTGCACGCAGTTTGGCCAGTCAATATTTGCCTCAAGCCAATTACTGTAATCACGTCTAAAAACTTCACTTTTCCTGTGGGATCGTAACCATCTCTTTTGAACTGCCCGTGTAAATCTTCGACAAAATTCTTTCACGGTAATACTGTCTTCATCTGAAAGGCTAGACCCCAGTCGAATAACAAGTGTGTTGAACAATATTTCATGATCGAAAGACGAAGCATCCTGATTGCTCAGAATAACAAACAAATCCAAATTTGTAATAATGCTTTCCATTATTCACGATCACTGAGTAAAAAGACACGGTAGGATAGATGTTAGTATTAGAAATGCTCTAAATGAACTGAAGTTGTGAATCCAATGTTTGACTATTTATTGTTATTGACTAATGATGGTATCACATTTAACTAATTACTTTCATTAAGTTAATCCTGCACTAATTGCTAAATTAGCGAGTACCCCAAATTATTTTGGTACTTATCCTTTTAACTAGGTATATAGGTATTAAGTTTTATTAATCATTAGCTAATGTGGACTTGAGGCATTAGACAAGATTACGTATTACGTAATTCATAATTACCATGTCATTTCAAATGAAAATCACAAAGTAGGTAATACGACTTTGTGATTTCTTAGAATGTTTTGGTCTAAGCATAAAAAATATTGTAAGTTACACTTGGCATAGCCATATTTAAGCATTAAAATGTACATATCATAAACATTTTTATTTTTTTAATTTTGACGATTTTTAAAAAAAAAATCGCAAGTGATGCCGCAATATTAAGTATGTCAAAAATTCACAAATAAATAGTACTATAACAGTGTGCAAGGATATAATGGCCAACCTTTCGATTCCAGAGATATCCTCATTTTTCATGTCAGCTCCATACATTTTTTTCTTATAAAAATTATAACTCTTCCATTTGTGCACACAATTACTTCATATGACATTTTATAGAACAGTAATGATCAGCAGAAGTCATTTCCAGCAAAAAAAAAAACATTTAAGAAATCGAGATCCTATGTCTTCTACAGCCGATTTTCGATCCACTGTGCGTCGTCGCCCGGTAGCCTCGGCACAAGCCACCACTGTATTCGTTCGAGAGTGCGCAACTTTTCCCGACATCTGCCTACTTCTATATATTTATGTGATTGTGTCAACTTTAACTTTTTTTGAATAACGTTATTATATCGTTATACTAATAACGATATATTGATAATATTGTTAGTGAACACTTTAAGATTTCGTTCCGTTTGTCAGTATCGTTATAGCCAAGGTATTAATTTTGTTACGATCCTGGTGGAACGGTACAAATTATCGGTACTAGAACTACGCGTAACGTTATTTTGAGTAACGTTTCAAGTCCCTGGTTATTGGTGTTAACGATCAAACGCTATGAAGTGCGCAACGGAACGCGCGGTACTCGCGCTAACGTCACGCAGTGCATGTGGTCGGCGCGGCGCTAGCGACCTCTAGTGTAGAGGCGATACGTAGACACCGCGCGATTCAATACTTCTGTCGGTCCAGTAAAATACTGTGTAAAATTCTTGATTATACAAGTATTCCATAAATCGCATTTTTAATGTGCATACAACCTACTTCCTGCACATAATTTGGTGACCCCGACGTGATATTTGAGGCGAGAAGCGTAATAACTACACAAATCCGACGAGACTCCAACGCGTCTTGTTCGACGAATTTTGCACGCGTCGCCTGCTAAGAAAAACGTGACCTGTTGAACGACGAGTCGCGACAAGCTATACCTGCTGGACCTGAACGAATTTCTACGACAACAACTCTGGGATCGCTGATCTAAATTGCCAAAATTCAGGAAAGTGCTGATCAATACTGTGGTGAAGTGATCTTCCTTAGTGTCGTTCGTAAAGGAAGTAGCCATCTTGGAGGTAAAATAATTATTAATTTTTATCGCTGCGAACTTCAATTTGCCTCTTGTGTGACGGTGTTTCGTTTTCCTTTGCATTCTTTTCCGTTATTAAAATATAACGACGAATTTCGTACCGGACCTATTATTTCTAAATATAGGTAGGTACCTACCTACATATTGCTTCGAAATATTGACTATCAAATTCTTACTTTTTTCCGTTTCGTGCCTTGATTGGGTATAGCTATATTACGGAAAAATAAGCAATTATTGCAAGATATTGCTTCGTAATTTGCCTACACGCTTACATTTTGCGCTTATTTTGTTTACTTAATTGGAAGCACGATTTATTGGGCATGACATTGCTACCTACTTTACGTTTCATTTACGACATCACTGCGTAAATGAATACCTTCATTATTAAAAAACTATCTGCGCTATGATTGCTTATTTTTTGTCTAGCGTTTTGGGATAATAACAACCTTTAACTTATTACGTCGTGTAATCTAATTCCTTTGTTATCTAATTTATAACAAAGACGATCTTGCTCCTTTGCTTTATAAAGTAAGGAAGTTCAAACTGTTGGATATAATTTCTAATTTAATGATACAAACCCTACTTAGAGTATTCAAAATAACTACCTGATACTCTTAACATAAAATATTACAATCTTCTATCTGCAACTTATTGAAATAAATAAACTTCCCGACATTTCAAACTGTGATAGGCATACACCTACACAGTAAATTCATTTGCATTCGCCGACTATTCCAGATTCGGAGATTCCACCGGAACGTGAAGTCTGAGCTGCGCGCGATTGTTACGGCGCTTGAGTGACAGCGGGTGATAAGCAGAGTAAGCTGAACTGAAGGTGACGCCATCAACCTGCACTCGCTGCGCTCCGGGCTCGTCTGGTTGGATTGTCGGTACCATTTTATTGTACCTATATTGGTCATTGGCTATATTTTGTTTGAACGTTGTTTGCCTCTTCGCATTTTACGTAGGTACTTAACTCACTAAATAACAATGTCGGATGATATTAAAAAGCTTAGACAGTTTCGTAGTAGTATAAAGGGTAGAATTACTATATTCAAAAAACATATCGAGTTGTTAAAATCAATTGATCCAAGTCTTATTACAAAATTACAGCTTACCGAATTACAATTAAAGTTAGAAAGATTTCAAGCATTGTTTTCTCAATTTGATGAACTTCAATCTAAAATTGAAGTGCTGGATCTTGAATCTGAAGGTGAGCTTGATGAAAGAGAATCATTTGAGGAAACATTTTGTAATTTAATTTCATGTGCACAACTAATAATTGAAAATGCATCACCGGCTCAAAGTGCCTCTGTTCATGGTAACAATAATGTTGATGTGCAGTCCGAGTGCAGCGGTGCAAACTCAAACTCAAACTCAAACTCAAACTCAAAGCATTTATTTCAAATAAACCAATTACAGGCACTTTTGAATAGTCAAGGGGTCGGTCAGTCAGAAATATGAAGCTAGTCGCCCATTCCAAAGCGTAGTAGGTACCTATGGAGAAGAACGGGCAAGAAACTCCACGGACACTCTTTTAAATAAAATAAGATGGTTACATAATATTGGTTACATCATTCAAGTTGAAGTTATACATGTGAGAACGATGCAAAACATTAAAAGCGTCCGTTAGAAATAAAAATATAAATTAAATTAAAATCGCCGTGGCAGCTAAGAGATGACCAGTCCCTACTGACGGCGCCCGTTCACGAACATGACGCATGGATTAGCACCATTCAGCTCAACCATTTTGAAGGGAGCTAAATGATCCAACACATGCGCCACCGCCAGCGAGACATTAGAGTGAGCATGACATACTCTCAGCCGCCAGGGCACATTCAAGTCAATGAAAGACATACTCAGTACCTAAATGGTAGCTTTATAGTCGGTACATGGTGCCCACACGTGTGCCATGCAATTATACAATGCTAAGACATTGAATTTATACAATGCAAAAAAGGTTTTAAAATCTTCAGCAGCTCCAACGGTATTTTCAAATGCTAATCAATTAGTTTATGCTTGTGGAGCAGGACCAGCGTTGAGCCAAGCATTTTTATCAGCGATGTAATCCCCCAACTTATAATATGCTTGGCTGCATAGTGTGCGTTTAATACAAGATTTAAATTTCGTTTCATTCAGTTGAAGTATGTGGGGAGGTATTTTATTGTAACATTTTAAACAGTACCCCATGAAAGATGAGTCCACTTTAGCCAACCTGAAACCCGGTTGAACTAATTGGTCCCTATTCCTAGTGATATAATTGTGTTTTGCACCTCTTTTACTAAAAAGATGTAGATTTTTCCTTACGTACATGATGTTTTCATAAATATATTGACAAGGTACCGTCATGATGTTAATATCTTTAAACTGTTCCCTTAGAGAGTCGCGCCTGCGGAGGCCATAGATGGCTCTAATGGCTCTTTTCTGCAGAATAAAAATAGACTCGATGTCTGCAGCCCGTCCCCATAGTAGAATACCGTACGACATAATACTATGAAAGTAACTAAAATAGACTAGTCTCGCGGTATCTACATCAGTAAATTGACGGATTTTTCTTACAGCAAATGCTGCTGAACTTAGCCGTCCTGAAAGGGATGTTAAATGAGGACCTCATTGAAGCCTTGAGTCGAGCGTGATCCCCAGGAAAACAGTTTTATCGACGAATTCTAGTTTCTCTTGATTCAATACTATCTCACAATGACTACTTTTGACATTTGGTAAAGAAAATCTTATGCACTTAGTTTTTTTCCCATTTAATACTAAATTATTAGCAGTGAACCAATTGTGGACCTGCTGTAGGGCGTTATTTACGTCGTCAAGATTTGATGCACGTCTATTAATTTTAAAAATTAAGGAAGTATCATCAGCAAATAACACCATTTGTGGTTGAGTTTTTAACAAATGGGGGAGATCATTAATATATACTAAAAAGAGGAAAGGACCCAATATTGATCCTTGTGGTACACCCATTTCTACTTTTAAACCGAGTGAATTGACACCATTTATTTGAACTTGCTGTTGTCTATCATTTAAATACGATTTTACTAAACTGAGCGCAAGTTTCCCAAGTCCGTAATGCTCAAGTTTCAAGATTAAGGTTTCGTGGTCGACGCAGTCAAATGCCTTGGAGAGGTCACAAAAAATTCCTATGGCGTCTTGGGCCTCTTCCCACGCCGTAAATATGTGTTTTAATAACGTGACACCGGCGTCAGTCGTACAACGTCCCTTGGTGAAACCATACTGTTGATCATGTAAGATTTTATTGGTGTTAAAATGATTGAGCAGTTGGTTAAGCATTACCTTTTCAAACACCTTGCTTAAAACTGGCAACACGGATACAGGTCTATAATTATTGGTGTCTTTACTGTCCCCGGATTTGAAAAGTGGTATTACCTTACTATATTTCATTAGATCAGGGAAGATTCCTTGATCCACACACAAATTAAATATTAAGGCTAAGTACGGCGCTATAGTCTCAATAATGGAGGTACAAACTTTAATTGACATTCCCCATAGATCTTCGGTTAATTTTATCTTGATTTGTTTGAAAGCTTTTAGTACTATTAAGGGGTTTATATGCTTGAATTTAAATTCAATCGGGCAGGATGAAACATTTGCTCTTAATAAATCAATAGAACGCGAGGGCGAGGAATTTAAGGATTCAGTAGTTTTAACTGGGATACTGGTAAAGAAATTTACAAATTCTTGAGCAACTTCTTTGTTAGTGCTTATGAGACCACGTGAAGTTTCTAGTGTGAAATCATTATTATGTCTTTTATTCCTGTTTGTTTCGTCATTGATAATTTTCCAAACCGTCTTTATTTTATTATCGGCTGATTTGATCTTGTTGCTAATGTACAAGGCTTTAGCTACCTTGCAAGTATTTTTAAAAGTTTTAGAGTAAGTAGCAACGTATTTATTAAAAGATTCAGAGTTAATATAAGGCTTAAGGCCATACAGCTCAAACAATTTTTCCCTGCTTTTCCTAATACCCTTAGTTGCCCAGTCACTGAACAAAAAAAAAATTGGGCAAATGGTTTTAGTTTTCTTTTTTAAAGTATTATTGAACTCGGTGCGCACTACCGAAAAGAATTCCTCATATAATTCATTTACATTGTTTATAATATGACCCGGTATACTTAACTTACTAATTAAGTTATTATTAAATCTGCTTAAATTGCTGGTTGTTATTAGTCTAGATTGTATCTGAATTCTTTGTAATGGTGTGTTGGACTTGAAAGCAACGGTTTGACCGCTGTGATCAGAAGGGAGATAATTTACAATGGCTTTATCTAAGTAGTTGCAGCAACAAAACACGTTATCAATACATGTAGCAGTATTTGTGGTTATGCGGGTTGGTTCTGAAAACACATTTGACAAATTGAATGATTTAAAGAGACTTAATAATCGACTGCTATTTGAACAATTTTCTAAGATATTAATATTAAAGTCACCACAGATAATTAGCGATTTTTTACCCGTTGCAAGTCCTGCATCCTGTAAAAATAATTTTAATATTAAATTACCAACTATAAGCCTTCCAAAATTCGATGGCAACTACTTGAAGTGGCTCGAGTTCCGTGACACTTTTGACTCGTTGGTTAATCAAAATAAATCTATTCCAGAAATTAACAAGTTTCATTACCTTCGGTCTTCACTGGACAGTGGTGCTGCACTCGTTATAAAATCGGTTGAATTTACTGCTGAAAACTATATGCTGGCATGGCAACTCCTGTGTGATAGGTATGATAACAAGAGATTATTGATAAATAACCATTTAAAATCATTATTTAATTTTGAGCCTATCACAAAGGAATCACATAAATCTTTGCATTATATGATTGACTATTTCACAAAAAATATACGTGCCTTAAATTTATTAAAAGAACCTACAGACTACTGGGACACAATTATTATTCACATGATGGCCTCTAAACTAGATGGCGCCACGGGTCGCAAATGGGAAGAACATCGAAACAATTTATCGGTTTGTCCAACTCTTGATCAATTTTACCTATTTTTGCGGAACCGAGCGGATGTTTTAGAAACGGTACAGTTCAGATCGGACGCTAAACCTCAGCGTTCATATCTACAGACTAAATCTTTTGTATCTTCCAATAGTACAGAAAGGTCAACCAGTAAACAGTGTGCCATCTGCAAGCAAGGGCATTTTGTTCATGAGTGTGAAAAATTTAAAACTTTGAGTGTAGACTTGCGCCTGAAAGAGGTTGCTAAGCATAAGCTTTGTCCCAATTGTCTTCGCGGTGGTCATAATGTCAACCGTTGTTTCCGAGGTCCTTGCAAATTTTGTCAGAAAAAACATAGTACATTGTTACATGAAAATAAAGAATCAAAGCAAACTAATAATATTGAATTCCAACTTACCTTCAACTTCTGGGTCGAATTCCAGCGTCGCTCCTGCAGTGTCGCTATCCGTCGTGATGGCGAGCCAGGTGTTGTTATGCACGGCCCTAGTCGAGGTAGTCGATCAACAAAATAAAACTTACCTTGCGAAGGCGCTACTTGACAACGGCAGTCAGTCTTCCTTCATTACAAAAAACCTACAAAATAAATTAAAATTAGATTTCACTAATAGAAATGCAGTAACTGTTAGTGGCATCAATAATGCTGTTGTAAATACGGCTCAATATTGTGATCTAAAATTAAAATCTCGATTAAACGAATTTTGTGTCAATGTGTCATGTCTTGTTCTACCACAAATTACAAGCAAACTTCCAAGCGTGAGCATTGACCCATCTCAACTTAACTTACCTCACAATCTTCAGTTGGCTGATCCTGAGTTCTTCAGTCCTTCTGACATTGACATTTTGTTGGGTGCAGATATCTTTTAGGATATTGTAAACCCAAGGCTAATTAAATTTGGTCGAAACAAACCTACGTTACAACATTCTAAATTAGGCTGGTTAATATCCGGGCCTACTGGTGTTGGTATCAGTAACAAACTAGAACATAATAAAATTGTATGCAACTTTTCTCAAAGTATTGAACAAACATTAACAAAATTTTGGGAAATAGAAGAATTAATGCCTGTTAAAAAACATTTTTATTCTAAATCCGAGGAGTTGTGTGAAAGTATCTTTATAAAAAATACTAAACGATTAAATGACGGTAGTTTTTTAGTTAAAATTCCACTAAGTGAGTCTCCTGAACTAGCTCTCGGTGACTCATACAATGCAGCGCGTCGTAGATTTATTAATTTAGAGCGAAAACTAAATAAGTCACCTATTCTAAAGGAGGAGTATAAATCATTCATTCGTGAGTACGAACGCTTGGGTCATCTTTCACTAATTGAGCGTCCTTCTTTTGGTAATTTTTTACCCCACCATGCTGTTTTACGGCCCAATAGTGAAACTACTAGATTACGAGTGGTGTTCGATGCTTCGTGCAAATCTAGTTCCGGAAGATCCTTTAACGACATCCAATTGGTGGGGCCAGCTATACAAGACGATCTTCTGTCAATTTTGTTGAGGTTTCGTCAAAATGCGTTTGTTGTTACTGCCGATATAGAAAAAATGTACCGGCAAATATTAGTTGATGAGTCTCAGCGAAACCTACAATTGATTCTGTGGAGAGATGAAGAAACGAAGCCGTTGCAAGTACTACAGCTAAACACTGTAACTTATGGCACGGCGTCGGCTCCATTCTTGAGCACAAGATGTTTGTTAGAGTTGTCGCGTGAATGTGCTGATAAACCCGACTTACAGCATGTTATTGAGCATGATTTTTACGTCGACGACTTAAATACGGGTTCTAACTCAAAACAAGATTTGAAAAATGTTGTTCATGAAGTAATTAATAAACTTTCAGAAGCCTGTTTTCCCTTACGTAAATTCCGGACAAATGCTCCAGATATTTTAAAAGATCTTCCTTTAACAAACATCTGTCAAGATTTTAGCAAGGAGTCTACTGTTTTCCACAAACAGATACTTTAAAATTTTCTACAGAATTCAATATTGAATCGACAATTACTAAGCGAAATATTCTATCTATGTCCTCTAAAATTTTTGACCCACTGGGTTTATTATCAGCAACTACAATTATTCCTAAGATAATATTACAACAATTGTGGTTATTAAAAAACGACTGGGATGAAGAAGTCCCAAATAACATTAAACTTCAATGGGAAGAATTCATTAAAAATTTGCACTATATTTCCATTCTTGAGGTGCCCAGGCATATAGTCTGCCCAGCACCAATTAATGTAGAATTTCATTGTTTCACTGATGCATCGCAGACTGCGTAGCGTATATGGAATCTATACCTTCACACAACGGTCATGACGTCAGAAACCGCGTTGCCTTCGGGTATATTTTCAAATCCAGTAAACAAAAATCATTTCAATAAAGCGTACCTTTACCTAACATTTGTGACGTCACTGGCGCGTGTTGATATCGGGTATACATTCAGATTTAGTATACGCCCCTGCAAGTATTTTAAAACATACCCGACCGCAACGAAGCAATTGTTCGATACTCTTTTGGCACGTTACTATTTCAATCGTTCTATCCTTTTCGCCCGCGGCTTGACGCAATATTTTGTTTGTTGCATCATTTTGTGACCACGTGCGAGTCAGTACTGTTTGAATTGTGATTTCAAGTGTTTTTTAATTAAAAAAGTGGTAGGTAATAAGTGCACAGTACATTGCGAAAATTATAATAAAGCGATAACTATATGGTTTGTGATCCTTTTAGCGTAAAAGTAGATGCGAATAATGATAGATAAAGCTAGTTTAGAGGGTTTTATAACCGAACATTGTGGAGTTATCGAGAATGTGGATTTTGAATCGGAGACATTGCACTGGCACTCGCCGGCCGCTGCCGCGGCACCGCTCGCTTCGCTCGCTCGGCTCGTGCTTTGTCTGGTCACAGTTCTAACCTAACCTAACCTACCATTCAGCCATTTTCATTTACCACTTCATATTTCTATAATACAATGTTTTTTATCCCACTGTTAATATTAGTCGCCATGTCATTATTTATAGTACCTCGCCTATGATTTTTAGTAGCAAATAATTAGTCGCCCTCTAAGTTGTTAGTCGCCTGGAAAATAATTAGCCTAAAATAAACGTCCCTTTATCTGATATCTATCCCAAACGAATGTTGCGGTCGGGTATATTTTGAAATCCTTAACACGACGGTAAATATTTTTATACTATACCCAAAACGAATGTTGGAGTTGGGTATATTTTAAAATCCTCAACACGGCGTTACATATTTTTATGGTATACCCGAACTCAACACTATAGAGCGTTGTGTGAAGGTATAGATTCCATATACGCGACTGCGTACGGTGCTTGTTTGTACGTAAAATCAAGGGATGCATTAGGCGTTATACATGTTCACCTTTTTTGTGCCAAGGCCAAAGTAGCTCCTTTGAAACCGGAATTAACTATACCGCGTCTTGAATTAATGGGTGCTCTATTAGGTGCTAGATTACTTACAAAGGTTCTAAATTCATCAGTTAATAAAAAGATTGAAATTTCACGTGCTGTTTTGTGGACAGATTCAACTATAGTTTTGGGATGGATTAATACCCAACCAAAAACCTTAAAAACTTTTGTATGCAATCGCATACAAGAAATTCGTGAACTTACCACTCAACATGAATGGCACTATGTGCCAACTCAAGATAATCCGGCAGATTTAGCTTCACGTGGAGTTAAGCCGCAGGACCTTAAGAGTAACTATCTTTGGTGGCACGGTGCTTCTTTTTTAACTAAACCTGAGGATGAGTGGCCTCAGCATAATATTAACTTACCAAGTAATACATTGCCTGAAATGAAGGTTAGTTTAACTATACAATGTAAACAGAGTTTTATTTCATTTGACAAATTTTCTAAACTATCTAAATTACAGAGAGTTCTAAGCTATGTACACACGGCTACACATCAAGCTACACATTCCCAGTTTACGCTGACCTCGCATTGTACGGAAGTCTTATACAATGCGAGATCAGCTTATACTGGAAATGTACAGCTTGATGTGTAGCCGTGTGTACAACGTTTTATCTATAACTGTAAAAATAAAAATAATAAATTAAAAGGTAAACTGACACTACAAGAATTACAAACTTCATTAAAAACATTAGCTAAAATATCACAAACTTATTCTTTTGAAAAGGATATTCATTCTTTAAAAACTTCAGGAGTTGTAAATTGTAAATCTAATATTCTATCTTTGAATCCATTTTTGGATAATGAAAACATCCTGAGAGTCGGGGGACGCATTCAAGGTGCGTTGCAGCCCTATAATAAAATACATCCCATTTTAATTGATTCCAAGCAAGCATTTACCAAACTTTTATTTGCAGAGGAGCATCTGCGTCTACTACATTGCGGTCCTCAGCAATTACTTAGTCTTATACGTGAGAACTTCTGGCCCGTGGGTGGCAGAGTTCTTGCTACACAAATTGTAAACAAATGTGTCAAATGTGTACGCATTAAGGGTAAATCCGTTCAAACTTTAATGGGTAACCTACCTCAACCAAGAGTCAATCCCTCATCTCCGTTTGAGATCTGTGGCACCGATTTTGCAGGTCCATTCCATATTTCTAATCGAAAGGGACGTGGCGCTAGAACTAGTAAATGTTATTTATGTCTTTTTGTGTGTTTCTGCTCCAAGGCTTTGCACCTTGAAGTCGTAAGTGAGTTAAGTACCAACGCTTTCATCTTGTGCTTACGTAGGTTCATTTCCAGGCGGGGAAAGCCTCGATTAATTTATTGTGACAACGGCAAAAACTACGTAGGGGCAAACAACGAGCTGGGCAGAATGCTTAAGGCCGCCAATGAGTCCGTGACTGAGTTCGGAGCGAGCGAGGGCATTGAATTTAAATTCAGTCCAGCTTATGCACCCAATTTCGGTGGAATCTGGGAAGCTGGCGTTAAAGCTGCTAAGTTCCATTTAAAAAGAATCGCCGGTAATTCTAATCTTACATTTGAAGAGCTTTCCACACTGTTTACACAAATTGAGGCAATATTGAATTCGCGTCCGTTGACACCTATGTCATCGGATCCGTCAGATTTTAACCCATTAACACCCGGTCACTTCCTTATCGGGCGTCCGTTAACGTCACTGGCATCTCCTATCGTGGAAAAATTGTCCATCAATAGATATCAGCATTTAGAAAGACTGAGGCAACATTTTTGGAAGAGATGGTCGCAAGAATTTCTCTCCGAGCTACAACAGCGAGTAAAATGGCGCAGATCCAGTGGCCAACCTGTCAAAGTTGGAGATGTAGTGGTGGTCAAAGACGATCATCTGCCGCCAATGAAATGGATTTTGGGAAGAGTGGAGAAGCTTTTTGTCGGACCAGACGGTCTATGCAGAGTTGCAGATATAACCACAAATAAAGGAATCTTCCGACGAGCTCTAAACAAAGTCTGCATCCTGCCAGTTGACGATCCAGAGCTTCTTGAAAGCACGGCTTCCAAGGGGGCGGAGGATGTTAACGATCAAACGCTATGAAGTGCGCAACGGAACGCGCGGTACTCGCGCTAACGTCACGCAGTGCATGTGGTCGGCGCGGCGCTAGCGACCTCTAGTGTAGAGGCGATACGTAGACACCGCGCGATTCAATACTTCTGTCGGTCCAGTAAAATACTGAGTAAAATTCTTGATTATACAAGTATTCCATAAATCGCATTTTTAATGTGCATACAATATGTCGGCTATTATAAATATGTCGGCTATTATTTGATCCCTTACCCTTACTCTTATGCAAATGTCAACCATTTTCGAGTAATTTGAAATTTTATGGGTAATTTCGTTGCAAATGATCTTGTTTTTGTACATTTCTTGTAGAGCGAGAAAATCGTTTATGGAGCTAGTCGCTTCCTCGTGGGTGGCGGTGGTGAGACAAGTGCCTAAGGCACTCGACCAACGTTTTCTACGTCACCGACAGAGTAACAAACTAATACATATTTCACATGATAACTTATATTCGCTGAGAATAAACATTAATGTGTAAAAGTCGGAGGGATTTTGTATATTAAGGTGACAATTTGCATGAATCACCTTATTCTTGTTAACATTAGGCTGGTTTTGAGGAGCTCGTGGCTAAGTTATAGAAGCCGCATAGGTTAAGCTACGTTTGCCGGGGTTGGTTCGTGGATGGGTGACCATATTTACACACCGAGATTCCTCCGTGCCTCGGAAAGCACGTTAAGCCGTAGGTCCCAGATGTTATTCATGGATCTTTGTCAGTCGTTACGGGTCGTCAGAAGCCCGAAAGTCTGACAACCAGTCTTACCAAGGGGTGTCGTATTACCCTGTCACTGGGTTGTGGAGGTCTGATAGGCAGTCGCTCCATGTAAAATACTGATATTCAGTTGCATTCGGTTAGACTGGAAGCCGACCCCAACATAGTTGGGAAAAGGCTATATGCAGATTAGATTGATAAGGCTGGTTTTAAATGCTCAGATAAAACTGACAGGTAGACTTAAAGATGGACCTATTTAAACAACCTTAAAAATAAATATTCAGTGGGTAACTAACATGACAAATAATAACAAAAGAATCTAGGTTTATTAGAGCATAGCTATCTTTAATACAGGCCATCCATTTAAGTTTTCTTTGTGTTCAAATACAAAGGAGAAACTTTTACAATAGTTTAAACAGAAAACTTACCTTTTCAATAGATGTTTAGAATTGAAGAGTATGGTATAATTAACAGATCTAAAATAAACTATTTATTATTTATTAACGGCCGAACCCAATAATACCTATCTATCACCGCTTTTGGCATACTGGAGATAGAAAAACCTATCTATCTATTGTTTTAACGTCCCAATAATCTGTCAGAGACTAGGAATCTTATGGAATGTGATTAATAATCAATAACAGATAGAATTATACTGTCTACCATCGATAGCGATCTGTCTTTTACTGACAATAGGTTATTGGGTTCTGCCGTAAATTAGGTACAATAACCAGTGGTCTAGAGTAACTCATCAGAACTCATCTAGCATTTTCTTCTTTTTTTTTAATATTTTTTTAATATGACGTGTAAAAGTGATTGCAATATCCTATTTACAGAATAAACAATTTCATTTCATTTCAAACCCAAGGCAACTCTCACTTTTTGGATTCAGGTGCGTATTGTACATAATTACCACTTTTTCCCAAAACGGTGAAAGAAAACATCGTGAGGAAACCTGCCTGAGAGCTATTTCTCGACGGCATTTGAATCCAAGTCAGAGGCCCATGGGTGGCATAAAAACTCTGACAGGTTAGTCACTTACCACACGAAAAATAAGAAATACAGAATAGGTACAATAAAGTTGGAACTTTGTCTATATGTCACCGAATGATTACGAACATCGGTAGTCTATAATCTATCTAGCGAGATTATAAACAATAAAAAAAATGTGAACTGAAAAAACCATTTACAATTTAACGCATTATTTTTTGATAATTTATAATCTATCCATGGCAAACTGACAAATTGTGAACTGGTATCAAACTTGCATGCGACGAACGCACCTACATAACTACATAGCCAAGTAACTGCGGCCAACTTCGAAGAAGTGCTCGCTTCGTTCGCTCGGCTTGCGCGTGGGTTCTATAATAATAATAAATTCTTTATTTCACCAAAAGCCATTACAGTACAAGAAACAAAAACTAAGAGCATATAAAGCTTATAACTAGGTCACAATAATTTTAATTCCCTGACTCCTAAACTAGGTGTATGTGCCTGTGTCTTAGGAGTCAGTGATTCTCCGTAACAACCAAGACAAAGCCACAATATAGTAAAACGGGACGTTACAACAATAAGCAAATGGTGTAAAAGAAAACAGGATTAATCTATGTAAAGAAACAAAAAATGAAAAACGTTTAACTGTGTGTTTGTGTAGTGAGTAAGTGTAGGATGTGTGTGAGTGCGTATGTGATGTGTAGGTGTAGGGTGTGTGTAGTGAGAAAGATAGGGGTGTAAACGGTACACATCCGTTTATGGTTAGATTAAGACTTATATTTACATGTATTGTACCTTGTAAATTACCCAGCAGAAGATCCTCAGTGTCATCACAACTTAGTGTTTGGAGATAATCTCTAAGTAAGTTTTTGCATTTATATCTAGGGCACGAATAAATTTTAAACTTTTTATTTAGGAGGTTGTACATATTAATGCTATTAACGTAGAATTGGCGTTTGGCGAAGGCAGTTCTATGGCGTTCGTGGGGAAACACGTTATGCTTAAGCCTGCCAGTCGGTTCCTTTAGAGGGCGGGCAGAGTGTTTGCGTAGGGTCGACAGGAGCACATAAAGTTGTCTGACTGTGAGTACCTTGCAGTCGGAATAGAGCTGCACAGTGGGATACCTACGGGGAAGAGAGAGCATTACCTTAAGGACAGCTCTCTGGGCTCTCTCAAGGCGAATAAATACATTTTGGGTGGCACCTCCCCAGACGGGCAAGCAGTACGTTAGGACAGACCGGCACAGGGCAAAATATACCAATTTTAGGGTATCATTATCAGCAGAGTTTCGTAACTTCTTGAAAACACATATTAGCCTACGTATGCGGGACGTGACTTTGGCTATATGGGGGTGCCAGTTGAGATGCTGATCGATGATTACTCCTAGATACCTTACAGAAGTAGATTTGGCAAGGAAGAGGCAGCTACACTGTGTTAAGGATCCGCAAGCATGCGCTTTTATGGTAAAGGAGTTTGAGGGACACAGATTGGACCGAATGGAAAATGGAACATATACCGATTTATCAACATTTAAGGTGAGCAAGTTGTCGGCCAAACATTTCATTACGGTGGACAGCGCAGCCTCGGCGTTTTGGTATGTCTATGGCCAGTCATCACCATCTACAACAAGGGCAGTGTCATCCGCGTACGTAAATATCTTACAATTTTCGAGAGGCAGTTTGCAGAGTTCATTAATATAAATGAGAAAGAGAGTAGGCCCCAGAATGCTGCCTTGTGGAACGCCGTATGTGATTGGAAGCTCATCACTTTCGTGTGGGCCGATCTTTACTATTTGGGTACGATTGCTGAGATAATCTGCGAAGATTTTCAAAGAGTGTCCACGTATACCGATGCTTTCCATTTTATTCAATAAGGCTTGGGCGGAAACAGTGTCGAATGCCTTTGACAGATCGAGGAAAATTCCCAGGCACTTGCGTTTTCTATCAAGCGTTCTAGCCACGTGAGTAGACAAATCCATGACTGCGTCTTCGGTGCCAACTCCATTTCTGAATCCATATTGGTTATTCGCTAAGATGTTGTTTGCGTCGAGAAAACTGGTCAGGTTCTTATTCAATATTCGTTCAAGGATCTTTGACATCGCTGTTAGAATCGAGATTGGACGGTAGTTATTGACGTCATCTCTGCGCCCAGATTTGTGAATGGGGTGAACTACTGCTTTTTTAAACGCCGTTGGAAAGACACCTGCCATTATAGACAAATTACAGATATGTGTAATAACCGGAACTAATACGGATCTCGAGGCCTTTATTATTTTAGACGGTATACAGTCCAACCCAGTAGCTCAATCAGACCTAAGACTCAAAATAATGGAGCAAACATCGTCTTCGGTAACCTCGAAGAGGGCCATTGAGCTACACGAATTTGAATTCGGCACAGAATTAGACATCACTATTGAGGGTGATTTAAATTTCGACGCCAACCTACTTCCTACGTTAGCAAAAAAGTTGTTGACATGATTAAGTGAGGATTTAGGATTATCAAATGAATGTAACAGGTCAATAGAGGGAGAAGATTGAGTTTGAAGATCAGAGACTCTCTTAATAACATTCCAAGTAGCTTTAATATTATTTTTTGCATTACAAAACTGTTCCCTTTCATACGATCGTTTAAGTTTTCTCAGCAGGGAGTTACAGAAATTGCGATAGCGAGTGTAGGTGATTTTTAATATTAAATTATCATCCGACTTTTTGAGTTTGACATGCATGCGGTCACGGTGTCGTATACAGCGGAGTAGGCCCGGCGTAATCCAGGGCTTCAGATTACGTTCTCTTCTTGGAACAGTTTGCTCCCGGGTGTGCTTTAGGACAATAGAGGAGAGATCACCTATTAACGCATCTGCAGCATCATTAGGATCTGAGATTGACAGTATTGGAGACCAGTCATGCGTTTTGATATTGTCTATAGCGGCATCGTAGTTTATCTTTGATCTAAAGCGGGTCACATCTGAGTTGCCACTCCTTGTTTGTAGAAACAATAGCAGCGGTTCGTGATCTGTTATGGATGATTCAATAACGAAAGCCGTAGCGGATTTATTTGTTTTAAGTAAAATGTGGTCTAAACAGTTTGTGAGCCGTGTCGGAAACTGATGAGCTGGGAGAAGGCCATTAGAGGCAGCACAGGTTAAATACTCATCTGAGTGACTATCAATGTTGTCAGTCTTAATATCAATGTTGATATCACCGATCAGGACCACGGAAGGAGTTGTTAATTTGAGTACCTACGTTATCGAGACTGTCAATAAAATTGTTAATGTTTTTAAAAGAAGGAGGGCGATATATAGCAACTATTGTAATATCCTCTATGCGGCAAATAAGGCAGTTCGCGTCAACAAAATGTGGTTCCTTAACGTCAGCATTAAGGGAAGATTTAACGTAGATAGCACACCCGTCATTTTGGTTGTTCTAACCTAACCTAACCCATTTGGTCGGGGTGCTCTGGCTGAGTTGCTGCGACCGATTCGGCTACCGCCAAGACCTACCAATCAGGGACGGTTCACAATTTTACGGGTGATAAAATTGGACAGATTATGAACCCTGTCGATAACTGCAGGCTCGTTCACAATTTGACGATTTAACATTAATAGATTATAAACTATCGAAAATGAATGCGTTATATTGTAACAGTTCACAATTTCTCGATAGTTTATAATCCCGCTAGATAGATTATGGACTAACGGTGCTCACAGTTTTACGGTGACATATATACTCGTACATAGTTTAAACAGCCGAATTACTTTTCCAACACTGATCATGGAAAGCTATTATTATAGAGAATTTTCTTGTTACATAGAATTTTTTATTTATTAAGTTATTGAAAAAAATGGTATTTTTAATTTAATTAAAATCAAATTTATAAAGGTTGTAGTCGATAAATAATCAATAATTGAATTGAATTTTATTTCTTTATCTTATTTATATAGGTACTAATTTCACAAATGGAAATGTTCATAAGACTGTTAAATTACAAGAAATAAAGGCTTTTCTAGCTTATTTGTTTATTAATGGAAAGCAACTGTAGTAGCAGTAAACAACAAAAACATTTATCACTTCTCAAATCCACAACAAATTTCCTTTTCAACACGAATCTTCCACCGTCAGGAATGCCGTACATTGCAATAGGATTACGAGTATTTACATTTCGTATGCTCTTTAATTCCCACGCTTGATCCCCCTTCTGATGCCTTGGGGGATTACCCGATACTACACTGCAGTTATCCAGGTGTTGTGTAACACTTATCCACCTGCGACACTAGCGCCCTCTGAGAATAGCTTGGCAACAGCCAAACTAGCATATTCTGGGATATGTTCCCCGAGGCATTGATTGAAGATACATTTTACGCCTTTGTTTATTCGGAAAGATTGTTTTTATCATTTATCTTTGTTTATTTTTCTCTTGACTAGATTTGTGTTTTCCCAGGCAATAGGTATCAAAGTTATGAGCTACTTTCAATTGAATACGCAAGTTATTAAATATCACAATTAAGTTATCACTGCCTCTTTGGTCTAATGGTCGCATTTTCGGTTCGATTCCCAGGTCAGTCAAAGTGTTATCAGGTTTTTCCATCGGGAGTGTCTCAGTAGCATCCCGGACTCTGGATTTGTGCCCGATTGATGGCTTGCTTTGCAAAACAAGTTCTTTTGAAGGTCACAGTTCAATCTTGTTGGGGGGCGTCTCAAAAAACGTGTGCCGATACGCGGTCTCCACTCCAGGTACTCGTCTGCTCCGCCGGCCAATGGCCAGCCCACTGCCGCTTCAGATTGCTTACATCAAGCTATGCTGGTAACACCGGTTCTTTTATTTATATATTTACACACAATAAGGCACAAAGGCGGACTTATTGCCTTAGGCATTTTTCTTCCAGTTTACCAACGGTGTTGAAGAGATCAGATAGCAGGATAACCATATTATTCACGCCAACAAAACTACGTAAATGAGGTAAAACAAATCTAAATGACAACAATACAGATAGCATGACGGTCGCTAAAGTTATTACAAATTAAGGTATGTTACAACACCTCTGGTTCACATAATAACAGGCTTGCAAACTCGATGCGCCACAAATTAATGTAACGCGACGCATAGTTATTCTGTACAATGATGTTCGTGTGTAACCTGCCTTTATTGCATACCTAGGTTATGTTACATAACAAATAGTGGAACGAGAAAATGTTGAACTGTCTGCAAAAGCTCAAAAAGTAGTAAGTAAGACTACACAAATCTGGGCACGCCACTATTGCGGCGATAAGTCCCCTCTTTGAGGAGTGGCTAGAGAGGCGCCACGGCGTCCTCACCTTCCGCCTGACGCAGGTCCTCACCGGACATGGTTGTTTCGGGAGGTTCCTATTTCGTATCAGGCGGGAGGAAACGCCCGGGTGTCATCACTGCGTGGATCGCCCGGAGGACACGGTTGAGCATACGGTGGAGGTCTGTCCGGCTTGGGCAGAGCATCGCCGTGTCCTCGTGGAGGCGATCGGCGGCAGGGATCTCTCGCGTCCGGCCCTAGTCCAGGCCATGGTACGGAGCGAGAGGGCATGGGAGGCCGTCACCTCCTTCTGCGAAGCAGTAATGCTCGCGAAGGAGGAGGCAGAACGCGTGAGGGAGAGGCAAATTTCGCGCCCTCACGCCCCTAGCCGCCGCAGGAGACGCCCTGGGCGTCGGGAATCGCAGGCCGATTCCCGGCCACCGTAGGCGCGGGCTTGCGGACGGTGAGCAATGGGTAGCTCGCCGTCCGATAAGGACCAGGCCCGGGTCGACGGCGCGTTGTGTTCCACGCGCGCCTCAAAGAGATGTCAGCAGAAGTGAAGGGGTCCGTTAGGACCGATGCCTGCCGGGGTTGCGGGAAAGTCCGAAAGGGATACCGTGGCCCCTGGCAACGTACAGGCAACGGAAGGAACACGGGTGGGTTTTAGTCAGTAAGAGTCTGACACGCCCTCCCGCTCCACCCAGAGCGGGAGAAGTTATTTGATAATTTCCCACCCAAAAAAAAAAAAAAAAAAAAAAAAGACTACACAAATCTAAGTTTTATTTTTGGAAAGGAAGAATTATTTATAACTTCACTGAGTAGGACATAAAAAGTGGGTTATGGCAGAAAAAAAATGAATAAGATTAAACTTCAAACAATAAGCGAAACAGTAGGAATAAACCTTTGTACAACCATTCCACGTCTATGAAAAATCATACGCACTTAAAAATATGCTAACCCACCTGTTAAAAGTACAAGAAAATGTATACTAAAGTACGAGTAAACAATGAAAATGTTTAACAACGCGGGTTGTTTTCTCCAGCTTAAGGCTCTAGAGTGACGCCGACGTGGTGATTCGGCAGCAGAGAGTATTAAAATTTATCGTCTGTGCTGTATAGTCAACGACGAGTTGAGAGACTATTGTTAAGCCCAGTTTACAGCCCCGGCTCACAGATTAAACACGGTCATAAAGAAAAACCAGGCAATCAGCAGGATGCTGTTTTAATAGCTGGTCGAGTTTTTTTTCATGGATGAGTATAACAAATAATCTCTATATTTGTATGACTTTTTGAATTTTATTGAAAGATTTGTTTTCATTAACGCACCCACCAGCCTAATCAATCTGCCTAGCCTTTTCCCAACTATGTTGGGGTCGGCTTCCAGTCTAACCGGATGCAGCTGAATACCAGTATTTTACATGGAGCGACTGCCTATCTGACCTCCACAACTATACTATAACCAGTAACTAGGTAATACGATACCCCTTGGTAAGACTGGTTTTCAGACTTTCGGGCTTCTGACGACCCGTAACGACTGTCAAAGATCCACGGACAGCCAGGACCAACGACTTAACGTGCTTTCCGAGACACGGAGGAGTCTCGGTGTGTAAAGATGGTCACCCATGCACGGACCAGCCCCGGCAATTGTAGCTTAACCTGATGGGTTGACCCGTGCGACTGTTATTACTTAGCCCAACTCCTCATACCTGGGAATGGTTAAGGAGCGATAATGTTAAACAATTTCTAAACAAATTCCTTTCTCAGACAGCGGCGCAGCTTACCTTTTCAAACAGTAATTTTCATCCTAAATGTTTTCAGTTGAAAAAATAACAAGGTGCAAGTAACATTTTATACGTAGCACGGCGTTACAGAAAAAAAAAGAGTATGAACATGGTTCTAATATGTTTGAGGTCATGAGGTTAAAACCAAGTATAGACGTACTTCTAGCACCAGTAAAGTTCACCACACATACCATAGTAATCTAATACTACTAAAAGCTCTTCTACGTTAAGACTACATTGTGTTACATTACTGAGTAGTGCAGATAAACTATCCTTTTCTGTTGTTTGAGGTAGTAATTTAGCAATGTTCTATATCTTGTAGAGTATATTGAGTTGCCTCATTACAAACATAATCAACGGTCATTCCTACATTCTGAAATGTTACAATGTCGAATCATAATATCCAAGGCATCTCACACCTTAACAAAACACAAAAAAACTATTTGTTCAATGGCTATGGAAAATGCCATACCAAAAGCCTCACCTTTCCTATTTGCTCCAGTTGTTCCTTTGTACCGTGGAAACCATCTTAACAGAATTAAAAGTGAACTAAATTCGTCAAAAACTCAATGAACTCTTTAGGCACTGTGTCAAAAATCAAGTTACTAGTGAATGTCAAACGTTCGAAGTTTAAAGGTGAATAGTACAATATTGATGTTTGACTTCGTTATAAATTTTATTACGGCACTAGTATGATAAGTTACTAACTATTACTGCCACATCTCATACAGAGAAAACTTTGAATATAAATATCGTATCGAAGAAGTATTTTTCTGCAGGTAAAAACAACTTAACAATTTTTGTCTGAGGTGAAGAATAAAATGTTCTGTAAAAAAATGTTTAAGTCACGAGAATTTTCTTTCAATATCACGTATTACATTTTATGTTGCAAAAATACAGTACACATGTAACATTCTTACTGTGTATGGCGTGGCACAAGATCAACTTATTTTCAACACTAAAGCGGTGTGTTGATTGGGCAGCGGGAAACGTTAAAATTTTACCTTACGGCCAACGTGCAGCAAACGAACCGTACGCCGCTTACATGACTATTGTAAGCCCGGGTTTAAATTGCCCAGTTGTCAGGTCGCGGATATAACAGGGGGTTTCGGGGATTGTTGAACAATTACTGGGTATATTGAAAATCTACCTACTGATGGATTGGAGGTAGGTATATTCTAAAAGCGTTGCCAAATTTCACCTTTTCTATATACATACATTATAGTAAAATAAAATAGTTACGAAGTCAAAACTGTACATGGAAAATTTAAAAAGAAAAATAATTGCTACGAGGTTTGGGAATGAGTCTGATGCCGATGTATGTTCCGGATTGGCGCAAAAACGGCTGACGAATTTGGATAACATTTATAACCTGGATTAACACATAGGGTACTTACAATCCCGGTAGTACGTTCCCGTGAGATATTTTCTGACATCCACACGGGCGAGGCTGCGTGCAACAGCTAGTTTTATGTATAATTGGTACGATCAACCGGACGTCAGTACAGTTATAGTACCTTCGAAACTGTTTCAAAGATTAGGAACGACGTCGACAATATTCATAAATTGAAATAAAAATCTTCCTGTAGCCCTCGCCACAGTCGGGTAAAAAGGAAGCGCTACTTAGTTTTCAAAATATCTGCTGCTTTTGTTCGGAAATTTGAAGTGTCCACTTCACGGTCTACCTTTTATACATTTCAAACACATCGGAAAAATACCTCGAGACAGAAAATCTTCTACAGAAACATCGTGTTGTAAAGACACTTCTTTCAGCACACACGTTGAAGTGAGAAGCTTACATCAGCTTTTACATTCAGCGAGTCATGAAAAGAACGGACACACTCATGAATTTCTGTGCAGAAATGTGGCTCATATTCTGTACCGTCCATGTTACAAATTATGTACTAGACCAGCGAAGTTTACTTAAACAGGACGTACCTACTAAGTTTCATGACTGTAAAGAGCAGATTAATCCAGACACTAATTAGAAAGTACGAATTTCACAGCAAAAGTCGATGGATATTTAAATTTTGGTATCAAGTACTTATTACGAGTTTATTTTTGGCTTAGGCAGTTGCCTCATTGGTCGGTGCGGTATCGTTTCGGTATAGTATGCTCGGTATACCGAAACGATACCGCACTGCTTTCATTTACGGCCGTGACGATATGTTTTCGGTTTAATTTGTGGAGTACCGCTTAAGTCATTGAAATATAGGCGCTCAGTAAGCTTTCGGTACCGTACGTACGACCAGGAAGGCAATTCTCGCGCATCTCGCATTCGTTATTGTCACTCGATAAGTATTTTTCTCTCGTAAAAATCATGTTTTCCTTCGTAAAAACCAAGTCGAGCTATTCTCGCCATGTCGATTCGAGCATTTCTAGCAGGAAAGCCACGCGACATGCCTTAGTTTACATGCGACATGCAAAGAGTGGTCGGGACCAGTCGACACGTTCATGACGTCATTTCGACCGTCGGACCAACGTCAAACAGTTGTTGTCATTCATGATTAATCAACGCGGAAGAAAGTAATAAATCTTTATTTTTACAAAATGTGTTACGACTTCATAAACATCTTAGAAAACGCTGCGATCGCCACAACAAGGAAAAACACACGAAGAAAACTTAACGCCTCCGCCAAAGTTGTTAACTATCCACTGCTTGTGCGGCGTCCATTGATAAGACACACACCTGAGATATAGAAGCGGAAGGCTTGTAAAACCAGTGCAAATGGATGAAGACGGCTATACTCTGGTTGACGGCAAGAAAAGCCGATCGCAGAGCAGCCACAAAAAACATCGTACCACTCATACAAGCGAGGATTTTTGAGCTGCAGTGCTCACCATCCTCATGTAATATTTCCCGGTTGTACCCACATACATTGACAGAGAAGGAGCCAAAGTCTAATCAGTGCCGAAGCAAGGGCTTTGCTGAAGCTGTTGTGGATGAAGTCAAGCTGTATTACATATTTTAAGTCCTTCATCCTCCAGGTTCCCGCGCTGCAAAAGACTGTCGTCCATAGCCCAGAATTTTGCTCGGCGGGAGTTGCATGTTGATGTTTAAAAAGTATTTGCTGTGCTTTTGTTAGAAACCACTTGAAATACGAGTCTGAAATCTGGAATCCATGTTATTACAAATCTATTGTTCGTATAGAGAGCATACAGAAATGGTTCATAAAGTATTTATGTTATCAGCAGAAAGTGCCCTACCGGCCTGAAGATTACCTTAACCTCTCTAAAAAAGTACCATATATTACCCCTAAATAATCGGCGAGCAATCTCGGACTGCATTTCATTATTAATAAAATTCAATAATTCTATTAATAACTCCGATATTCTATCGAAATTTTATTTTAACGTTTCCTGATGGTCGAAGCAATGGAATTCACCGTTGCGTGTTCCATTTACCTCTACGAACTACAGGCAAAATTAATTTATAGTGCGTGCAAGTAGCATCTTTAATAGCATGTGCAAGGAGCATGACCTTGATCCTTTCATAACAGGTGTCTCCTCGGCCAGAAAGTGCCTGAGCCTTCTTAATTAAGATTTGTACCTATGTGAATTTGGAATTAAGCTTGAATGTTATACTGTTTTATTTTCTCTACTTTTTTCGGTAGCTGTGTTGTGCTGTTCACACTCTTTCTTTCAAATCTGTTTTTAGAAGTGAAGACTTTTAATTGGCTGTCAGTCCCACATACAATTTTTTTTTTGTTTATTTTAGCTGTAAGTCATTTATAGTAAATAAATAAATAAATAAATGTGTGGTGCGATAATAATTATGTTTTTGTGGTATAAATCCCAAGTCTAATTAGACATGTATTTATGTAAAGGGTCTTTTTTCACCCGAATTATTATAAAGCTGTTACTATTGTATTACAACAGGGCCAAAAGTATGATGCAGAATTTAAAAAGCATTTCAAACAATAAAGATTTCAAACATGTATAATTGTTTTTCAAGAGTCCGCTACGTGACTCCAAAATATGCTACGCCGAATAGCGCAGCGCCGAAAGTATGCAATAACGAATCATCTAATGACGAAAGCACGTAGCAACTCCCAACTAGCAATGACTTAATAGCTTATTATGTTCAAATTATTTGTAGTACCAATTTTTGTTTTGTTTTACTGTTTTTATGTGCGTCGTTACATTATTTCGAGGCCGCGTAGTTCTGTGTGAAGTTTTTCGTTGTAACTTGCATTCGTTGTTCCGTGATTCGTTATCAAATGTTTTCGTTGTAACGATATTCGTTGCTGCATGATTTCGTCATTAGATGATTCGTTATCGCATACTTTTGCGCTGCGTTATTCGGAATTGATTGAGCTGGTCGCTCTGCTAACAGAATGACCAGCTCAATCCCACGCTTTTTTATCTTCTAAATAATCTGAAATTTCATTGTATCCTTTTTTACAAAGTTTGCTTTTAATACAGCTTTTAAATCGTTTAATGGGTAAGTTTCGAATGATAATGGGAAGTTTGTTGTAAAAGCGTAGTAGTAATAGTCTAGTACTTGAGGAAGAACGTCATTAAAATCACGCTACGACCTAGAAGCCAAGCAAAAAGAAAAAAAGTCAGAAAGAAAGCTAAGCGAAAACGAAGTAACGGGAGGCACAACTAAAGGATATATTTTATGTTAACACAAGTAATTTTACGCGGATAAAGTCGCTAAAGAAGTTAGTAATGATATAAAAATTGAGTTACGGAATCAAGAATGAATTATTTTATAAATGTTTATGAGAAACGTTTATGGGCCATATCACACTGGCGATTTGCGAGCGTGTTTCCAGCGAGGGGAGCTCGCTGAGTGTGCGTAGCGGGCTCGCCGTGTGTGCGCAACGAGTTCGCCGCGTTTGCGGAACGAAAGCGATTGACCTGATTGCACAAGACAGAGCGAGACAAGCTAGTGTACAATATCGTGAAAACACGGCGATCACGTCGCGTGGTCGCAGCTAGTTCGCTTCGCACCCGCGGAGAGCACGTTTACAAATCGCTTCGCTGGAAACACGCTGGCAAATCGTCAGTGTAATAACGCTGTAAAATGGTGCTCGAAAAATGTTTTGGACTTAGAAATCATATTTCAAGATTGTCGACTCCTAAATCAGTCAAGTGGACTAGGAGGGTTTTACTCCGGTTGAGGACAAGAAGGGTAAATCGTGATGCTGCCGCAACAAACGCGGTACTGCTCCTGGAAACGAGGATTTTTGAGCCGCAGTGCCCCCCCCACCTTGCGCCTGTACATTTCCCGGATGGATCCACAGACATCGAGAGAAAAGGAGCTAAGGTCTAATCAGTGCCGAAGGAAGGACGATGCAGTTGCCGACAGATGCAGACAAGACTATGAATTTTAATTCTGACATCCTTCAGGTTCACGCGCTGCAAAAGGGCCAGAATTTTGGCCGGCTGGAGTGATGTATAGATGTTACAGAGAAGCATGACCAAAACTAAACTCCCATGTGTGGTGTGATAATAATATGTTTTTGTGGTTTATACTACAAGGTATTTATGTAAAGGTTATTTTGTCACTAGTAAAAGATATATCTACGCACCTATTGTTATTGTATCATCATCATGATGCAGTATTTCAAAAGCGTTTCAAACAATAAAGATTTCTAACTTTTTTATTTTACAATGATTACATTATAATATTACCAATTTTACACGAAAACTCGGCGTCCTGTATCGCATGCTGTCCGCGAGCTTAGGAATCGCTCGGCTCGTGCGTTGAGTGGTCACAGTTCTAACCTAACCTAACCTACATTTCAGCCATTTTCATTTGCTAAGCCAAGGGGTTATGGCTACACTTAAATTTAGCCGGCTATAGATAAAAGAAATTAACAAAAGCCTTTCCTCAAAAACAAAATAACAAGTGACAGTGACAATGACAATGCAATGCTCAACAATCAAACAAAATAACAAGTGACAGTGACAATGACAATGCAATGCTTACGGTACTTTAGCCGCGCCGAGGCAACGCTACTAATATGCCGCAAATAGCGGCACTTTATCCAACAGAGTTAAAGTGCCGCTAGCACTCTATACACTTCCTTTATTTAATTACGTAACGTATGTAGATAACCAATGTAAGCAATCAGAAATTATGACTTTAATTTGACGTGACAAATATCGTTGACATTGACAAATAAGCATCAGCCATGCATTCCGTTGTAAAAGAACTAATTTTAATGTTAATAATAGAATAAAAATGGAGTTACAAAATCAATAATGATGCTGGTATTCATAAATGTTTATGAAATACGTATAAAAAGTTGCTCAACACCTTATATACGCTTAACAGTCATTTTTAATACACTTTAAGAAATAGTACATCTATGGTTGCGTTTAAAAAGTAGCTTCGTTTTTTGGAATGGATCGCTTCGCGCGACGTATAATGACAACATTTTTAGGGTTCCGTACTTCAAAAGGAAAAAAACGGAACCCTTATAGGATCACTAGTGTGTCTGTCAAAGCCGATTTGCTCCGAATCTAATAGACCAACTTAGTTGAAATTTGGTACACATATGAATTTCTGTGACCCAAACACGGACGTGTAACGTAAATAAATGAAATTTGAATATGGGGGTAAATTTTGGGGGCAAACTGGAAAACTAAAAAAAAAAGTTTTGTAAACTGTACCATATCAAATAAAAAGGCTTGTTGTGAAGATCTATTGTCTTTTTTAATATTTTAAAAATATTAAAGAAAATAGATGAAAATTTACCATTATTACCCTTATCTCCGAAACTACTGAGCCTAAAATTATGAAAAATATGCAGAGAATGGTTCTTTACTCAAAGATTACAGGAAAAGTCTATGGTTTTAAAATAACATGGTAAATCTCTCAATATTGTAAGTACAAACTTACATTTGCAGTTGGAATGTATGGGAGAACATGTTTTTCAACTACAATGTTAAGTTTTTTCTTGGGATGAATTTATCCTGATTACCGGGCCTTCATTGTGGTTCGACACGCACTTGGCCGGTTTTTTTCCTTTGACCCGTGATGTACGAACGACTAGAATCTGGATAATGTCACCATTTTATAAGCGACATAGGAAGACGAGCGATGATGACGAATTCGACAAGTACGAGTATAAACGCGACAATTGGCCTCCAGTGAGGAAAGGGCCTTAGGCAGGTTGTCATTAAAACTTTCGACTGTAGGCAAACAAAAGTAACAAAGAACAAGAACAAAACAAATACAAACGAATGGCGCTATCCTAAATTGAATTTTGGTCGAAACTTATATAAGGTCAAGTTAAATTATCTAGCGAAACTCTGAAGACGAGATGGATCAAACAAAAAAAAACGACGCATATGACGCAGAAGAAATTTAAACACCCGCGTAAGTATCGATTTCAAGAGAATATCGGAAAAGTATTCTATGTTGCTTGGCTCATTGCTGGTCCTGCTCCACAAGCATAAACTAATTGATTAGCATTTGAAAATACCGTTGGAGCTACTGAAGATTTTAAAAACTATCTTTGCATTGTATAAATTCAATGTCTTAGCGTTGTATAATTGCATAGCACATATGTGAGTACTATGTACCGACTATAAAGCTACCATTTTGGTACTGGGTATGTCTTTCATTGACTTGAATGTGCCCTGGCGGCTGAGATTATGTCATGCTCACTCTAATGTCTCGCTGGCGGTGGCGCGTGTGTTGGATCATTTAGCTCCCTTCAAAATGGTTGAGCTGAATGGTGCTAATCCATGCGTCATGTTCGTGAACGGGCGCCGTCAGTAGAGACTGGTCATCTCTTAGCTGCCATGGCTTATTTTAATTTTTGAATTGTTCTTTGTTTTTTATATTTTTATTACGGACGCTTTTAACGTGCACGTCTTTCTACATTGTTCTCATATGTATAATTTCAACGTTAATGATGTAACCAATATTTTGTAACAATTTTTTGATTTAAAAGAGTGTCCGTGGAGTTTCTTGCCCGTTCTTCTCCATAGGTACCTACTACGCTTTGGAATGGGCAACTAGCTTCATATTTCTGACTGACCGACTTCTTGACAGTTCAAAAGTGCCTGTAAATGGTTTAATTGAAATAATAAAAAAAAAAATCCTAATCCAGGTCATAGTCTACCCATGTGCCAAATTTCATCCAAATCCGTTCAGCCGTTTTAGCGTAAAAGCGTAACAAACAAACACAACAAACTGACTCTCATTTATAATAATATATAGTTAGGATACCTATCGATAATGTTTAAAATCCTTGTTTTCACAGTTAACTAATCGGTGACCTTTGAAATGGATATTTAAAGTGAACGACTGGTTATTGATAATAGTGTAATATATTTTTGGAATCTACTGAACATTTTCTAGACAAATTCTCCATAAAAAAATCATTTCTGATTTTCATTTATGTAGCACTAGCTCATCGCCCGCGTGGACGTTGGAATTTATCTCACGGAAACGTACTACCGGGATTGAAAGCACCTTATGAGTTAATCCAGGTTGTAAACTATCTGTGTGTCAAATTTCATTCCAATCAATTCAGTCGTTTAAGCGTGATTGAGTAACAAACATCCAAGCTTTCACATTTATAATATTAGTAGGATAGCTACCTTACTTTTTTATTGGTAGAGATTGGACACTACAAGGTATTTAACGATACTACATAAATCGAAATTGGTCCAGGCGTTTAGTAGTTATGATGGAATAAATAAACTCACACACATGAACCCTGAAAACGTGTCCTCGCCACGATCTAAATCGTGTGATACGACCGCCATAGCTACAACCATGTTATCTATACCACGCCTCGTTTGGACGCTTGCCATCACATTCCTGGGAGACCGATTCCTTCATAACTTTCCTGTGTTTCGCTCACGAGGTAGTGCTATTTATGGTAATGATTTTCGGTTGTTAGTACCAAGCTGGTAAGTAAACAGAGGTGTTTACAACGAGCCACTAGATTGCTTTTGTTCGGGGCCATAACATTATTAAGTATATCTGTACTTTTTTAGCTTTGTAATTATGTGTTGCTGATTAAGACCTTTCTAGAACAAAACATATTGAGTTCGATAAACAATAAAAGTTATGAATGATCGGCGAAATTCATAAAACAATGCCAGCTTGCTAGGGAATAAAGGAGATTGATTTATATAAATTTTTATTTAAAATTTCTCTTTTCGATATAATAATTTGATCACAACGTAAAAACAAACTCGTTCTAAATAATACATCTATGGTAAAACCATCATTAATCTTAAAAAAAATAACGACATTTGTGGACACAAATGTCGTTATTATTTTGAAACGTTCGTTTTTTGAATTAGGTACTAAAATATATTTATATTTTTAAAGACAAAAGATTTCGATTGGCGGCAGTTAAGTTTGATTAATAGCAAAACATTTACGGCCTTTTTACTTAAAGGGTTCTGAATAAATAATTAAGCCATTAGCTTTTTTGTTTGGATGCTTTGTCGTTGGCAGAATGGTACTTTCATTTGCTATTAGGACGGGTAGGTATTCGAATTTCGAACATTCCGCGTTCCCGCCCGACGCCATTTTAATCGTCGTTTTAATTCACCATTTATTGGATAGAGTACAATATTCGCTTAATATTTGGGCGCTCAGAGAAGTGTGAATTGGAATAAGTCTTTAATTTCAACGATATCGTGGCGACACCATTTAATATTAACGACGTGGTTTTTGTCCGTGACTTTTCACGAGCAAAATCCTACTTTGTAAATAATAATTATTATGTGGTAGAACCTCTTTTATAAATTAATTATTATTTTAATAAAATATCTTCTAACATTTTGTTTTTGAGCTGTTATTTTAACCTAACTTAATTAGGTAAAGTAAGTGTACCTACTTAACTACATTATTTTAACTCGGGCAACCCTTTAAATCTGAATGAAGGGAAAGTTTGCGTAGGTAATTATATTGTTACAGCATGTAAAACAAATATCATGCCGCACCCACGACTACCTTACTTGCCAAACTATTGGCATCTATTTTAATCTAGCCCCCCAGAGTCCTCTACTGGCCACTTTATAAACATGTACCCAACGGAGGCTGTCGATTGAGTCAATTATCTCCCTTTGTACTGGCTTTGTAAAGGCGTTTTCAATGGAGATTCTAGGCGAAACGCTCAAAGCAGATCAGAATATCTGAACAGAATAATAAGAGGTTCCAATTTTAAAGATTTTGGGCCAGTTGGTTTTGAATTTTGAATGTAGGTGCCTATTCTATTCTCAGGACGAAAAAATAGGTACCTATTCTACCAATGAATCGCGTTCAAGAGCTGTCATTGTCAATATTCCACAACAATTTTGACACTGACAGCTCTTGAACGCAATTTAGATGTGCTGAACGCGTTCAGTTTCATTGGTGAAATCCGCAATAAGTTAATCGAGGTGAATAAAAGAGTACCTTACCTGTTAAGTATCACTAATTCTTATCAGTAGACACTAATTGAAAAATGGACTACACCGAGTGACTAGACACTGACAGATTCTATCCACCGTTGGATCGAGTTGAATGTCGAGCGAGCGAATGCAAATCGTTTTACAAATCGAGTTTCCATCAATCGTTTAGAGAGCTAGCGATGTATGTCGTTGATTGATTGACCAACTAGGCTTTAACGTCATTTAGTACTTTTACTACGGGCTTGGATACTTATTATTTGCTACAGTAAAACTCACTATCCAATGTTTGTTATCTTTTTCACGACGAAGTAAAAGTATATTTTTCGATATTGTATATTACCCTAAACATCTTTTAGTCGCCATCGATAATAATGGCCTGAGGCGGACAACAAGCAGCGACCAGCAAAAAAGATGTTTATCAAAGATTTATCTAAAGAATTTGAGCAAAAACGATTTATATAAAAACTTTGAAGGTTTATCTATTTACTTTTTCTTTTACAATATACTACATTACCGCCGCGGCCTGCAAAAGGGGCATTGATTGAGTACATCAATGCCTGGTTGCGGCAAAGGCTTGTATTGTACTTTTCTCAAATAATGAGTGGAAATTCAAACTAAGTAAATTAATTATAAATTACAGAATCAATGATGAGCAACGATAATTTTTCACGTGCGAATATGTTTTTTTTTTTCTTTTAAGATTAAACAGCTCTATTTGCAAGTCAAATCGAAATTTAAATAACATCTTTGATAAGTTACCTCCTTGGTTGCCACGTGTCGAAGTAAAAAGTTCGTTCCATTTTTAAATTACACGACAGATAAGAGTTTTCATATTAATTTATTCGACCGCTTAACACGACGAATATGGATTTTGATACTAACGTTGCCGGCCGCTGCTCGCATGTATTTGACCAGTAAAGCATTTTAGATTTATCTTGAAGAAGGTTGTCAAAATAATGCTCGAATCTCCAAGCATGTTTCAAAAAAAGTGTATGGCCTCAAAATCACTGGATGGCGGCACACAGACCATTCAGATACGTGAGATCATAGGAGACCCACATGATTGTGTGTGTGCCTAACTGTTATACTAACATAGATTTTAAGTAATTTGTAATACTAACACGCTATGGGCCTTTGAGGTCCGAAATAAAGTTAATATTATTATATAAAATGTTGAATAGCTTAGAAATAACTGTTAAGGAGTTAAGGACTGTATTTCAATTATGCTAGTTCTGATTTTCAACGAATTTATTTATAATAAAATTAATTGACGCGTAGGTACAATATTCGCGATGGTGTTCGGCAGATGGTCGTGTGTGTGCGCGCCGCCGTGGTAGTTTCTTATATAGGTGACCGGCGCGGGCGCCTCTTCGCCCGCAGCCCGCCGTGACCCCGCCGACGCCGTCTCCGGTGCCGCCTCCACCGACGTCATGGTTCGAGAATATTCCGAACATCCTCCCCGGGTTGAAGCATCTTCATTCTTCAATAGGTAGAGGACAGATGTTGTTGAAAGCTCTTGTAATGTTCCCCTTCCTGGTCTTGATCTGTGCCACCCTCGTGACGCCGTCAGGACCCGGGAACACCTCGATGATACGGCCCATCAACCATCGCAGTGGTGGTTGCGTCCTCTCCCTGATCAGAACCAATTGGTTCAATTTAAGTTCACCTGTGGACGCATGCCATCGATTTCTCTGCTGCAACATGACAACATATTCATGACTGAATCGGTTCCAAAAGTGTTGTCGGAGATGCTCAATCCTTCTGTAGCGATCCAAACGGTTGATGTTGATGGAGTGTACCTGTGGCTGAGAAACTGATATTAGCGGTCGTCCAATTAAGAAGTGAGCGGGGGTGAGGGCGGTAAAGTCGTCAGGTGACGAAGAAAGGGCAACAAGGGGACGGGAATTTAATATAGCCTCAATTTGGACTAAGTATGTGTTCATTTCTTCATACGTTAAATGAGACGAGTGAACAATCGTTTTCAAATGTCTTTTTGTAGATTTAACAGCGGCCTCTGTTATACCATTGAAGTGTGGACTATATGGAGGCGTAAAACTAAACTTTATACCATCTTGTGCAAGATCTGAATCTAAATTTGAATTAGATAAGAATTGTGCAAGCTCATTAAAAACTCCCACAAACGCCGTGCCATTATCTGAAAGGATGCTGTGTGGTTTACCCCGACGAGCAACGAATCTTTTTAACGCGGCCAGGTAAGCGTCTTTGGTAAGATCCGTAACAAGTTCCAGATGGACAGCTTTTACTGCCAAACAAACAAAAACACAGATATATGACTTAATAAGTCTGGTTCCTCTACCTTTACGGTCAGCTATCAGCATTGGCCCGGCGTAGTCAACACTACAATTATAAAAAGGAAATTCAAGCTGTGTCCTCGTGCATGGTAGCTGACCCATGACTGGTTGCACCGCCTGAGTTCTAAATCTGAAACATTTGACACATTCTCTGAATGTACATTTAGACAGATTTCTGCCTCCTAAAGGCCAGTAAGTTTGACGAATGTGTGACAAAAGTAGTTGAGGCCCTGCGTGCATAAGTTTAACATGTTCACATCGAAATAATATTTTTGTAATGTGATGTTTACTATCTAGCAGTATGGGATGTTTAATGTCGTAACTGTAGTTAGCGTTACCTAATCTGCCACTTACACGAATGATACCCAGATTATCAATAAATGGAGATAATGAAACTAGCCTATTTTTTCTAGATAATGGCTTTTTTAAACTAAGTGTTTTGTATTCGTCAGGAAACATTTCCATTTGACTAATACGTAACATGACCGTACATGCTTCCTGCAGTTCAGTACATGATAAATGACCACACAACCTGTCATTAGAATTTTTCAAGTTAAAAATAAACCTAAGTATATAAGCGATAATACGTTTCAATTTGTTTATGTTTGATTTACTACTTATCAAACGACTGATTACCGATTGAGTTGATTCATTATCCAATAAATAAACTTTAATTTCAGGTATGTTGGAATTCAAGCCTATATTTGGCATTTTTGGCCAACAATCTTCACCGAAATTTAAAAACTCTGGGCCTGACCACCACAATGAACAGGTGCCGATTTGATCGGCCCTCAGCCCACGCGATACTAAGTCCGCCGGGTTCTCTTTCGATGACACGTATCTCCACGAATTTTCCCCGGTACTTTCTTGAATCTCACTGACACGGTTACGGACAAAAGGCTTTAATTTATTTGGTGATGCAGATAACCAACATAAAACTATCGTAGAATCACACCAGTAATAGAATCTATTTATTTTTATAGTTAATGAATCTACTACCTTTGCACACAGTCTTGCTCCCAATAATGCCCCACATAGTTCAAGACGGGGTATGGTTGTATTTTTAATAGGAGCGACCTTATTTTTGGATGTTAAAAGGTGAATAGTCGTTGTACCATCATTATTTAGGCATCGAACATAGACGCACGCCCCATAGGCACATTCAGATGCATCTGTAAAAATATGCAACTCAATTAATTTATAGTTAACATCAAATGCATGCCGTGGTACGTTTAAATTATTCAGACATGATAACATAGCAACGAACGACAACCAACGTTCTTGTGTGTCATTAGAAACTGGGTCATCCCAAGAACATTTCTCTAACCATAATTTTTGCATTATTACCTTTGCCAACACGACACATGGCCCCACTAGGCCTAATGGGTCAAAAATTTGGCTAATGCTAGATAAAATATGACGTTTAGTTATTTTATTACTTGGGGGTATATTGATAAAAAAAGTTAATACGTCTAAGTCGCAAACCCAGTTTATACCCAATGTCTTAGAAGTGTTAGGAGATTGGTTACGATTTAGGTCGAGTATTTTATTGTCATTAGAATCAAGACCTGACAATATACCCTTCATCACCTGTGTGCTATTAGATTGCCATTTTCTTAATTTGAACTGAGCTGAAGCGAAAATCGAGCTCACCTCCTTGCATAATTGTATGGTGCCGGACTCAGTGTCGCAGCCACCAAGATAATCGTCAACGTACATATCTCGTTGTATAGCTTGCTTTACGGCCTTGTTTGATGCCTGTGAAGCGAGACTTACGAGTGACTTTGTCGCTAAATATGGTGCCGAAGCTGTGCCATAAGTGACTGTATTAAGTACATATGTTTTAAGCGATTCGTATTGATTAAATCGAAATAGGATTTTTTGTAAAGAACGCTGAGATTTATTTAATTCTATAGCTCTGTACATTTTTTCAATATCCGCTGATACTACGTATCTATGTTGCCGAAAGCGTAATAAAATAGAATATAGATCGTCCTGCACAGTGGGACCAATCATTTGTAAGTGATTTAAAGAAATACCCGAAGTTGTCACAGCTGACGCGTCAAAGACAACTCGTAACTTAGTTGTGGTACTTTGCTCGCGCATAACACCGTGATGGGGTAAGTAGTAACTTATAGTATCATTTGAATTATTATCTTCAGACATGTGACCTAGTTCTAGGTACTCGCGCATAAAATTAATATACCTATCTTTAAACAAGGGATCACGAACGAACCTACGTTCTAGCGATAGAAATCGTACCTTCGCCAGCTGATATGAGTCACCTAATGCTTCGGGTGACTGTTTAAATGGTATTTCTACAATGAAACGGCCATCTTTACCACGAGTAGTAGTGCGTAAAAAATGTTCCTCACATGCACGTTCCTCGGCTGACAACGAATGTTTATCAGATATAGAATCTAGCTCCCAGAAGCGAGTCAGTTCAGTGTTTATGTCCTGAACGAAATGACACACTGGTTGGTTACGGGATGGACTAGGTTGTGAAATATACCCAGAGATAAGCCATCCTAGTTTAGATTCATACAACCTAGGTTGAAATTTGCCTAAATTGATGGTGTTAGTACCCAAAATATTCCAAAACTGTTCAGCACCTAGTAATATGTCTACGCTTGACGGTTTATAATAGTGAGGGTCAGCTAGACAGATGCCTGATGGCAGTGAAATAGTACTAATATCAATTAATGTCGATGGTAATGATTTAGTTATCTCAGGTAATACTAAACAATCAATAGTTGTTTTATAATTACCTGAATAAGATTCTAAGATTAGAGAACAAGACTGTGTGCTTTTACAAGTTTGCTGGTTAATACCCGTTATTCTGGAGTTTACGTTACATTTAAGTGAACCCAGCTTACCACACAGATCCTTAGTTATAAAATTTGCGGTGCTACCGTTGTCCAAGAGCACCCTGGCCACGTGATGGCTGCCCTTGCTGTCTCGCACCTTCACCCGCGCTGTGGAAAGCAATACGGTGGAAGAAGTAGTATTCTGTATGGCTTTGGCTGTAAAAGTAACATTTTCTGTCACTTGATTACTGGCAGACGGCTCACTATCTTTGTCCATGTGTAACAGCGTATTATGTTTAGCCTTACAATACTTGCACCGAGCCCACAACTTACATTTGTGTTCGGTATGTCCCGGGTTTAAACAATTAAGGCAAACATTATATTCTTTAGCCTGCTGATTACGTACCTCTGAAGAAAGTTTACGAAAACTATCACATTTAAATAAAACATGACTTTGTTTACACATTGGACAATTTGAGCTCAAACCTTTATTTGAACCACTATTATCGTTTGATGTTACTGCAAAGCTTTTTTGTTTATACATTTTATTGTTTGAGGTTTTGTTTTTATTAACGTCAGATTCCTCAACTGATTCTAATAAGTCGGCCCTATTATTCATAAACGATAAAAATTGAGATAACGTAGGTGCCTCGGATAATGTGTTTCTAAATTCTTCCCAATGAATATAAGTTTTAGTGTCTAACTTATGAGCCACTATATAAATAATCAAGATGTCCCAGTGTTGCGTAGGTTGTCCTAAAATTGTTAAAGCCCTCAGATTTTTTGTTGTTATATCGACTAAATAACGTACTGCTTTACTAGACCCCTTTTCTATCTGTTCGACATTAAATAACGATTGAACATGATTATTTACCAAAAGACGATTATTATTATACCGTTTAGTCAATAGATCCCAAGCGATGCTATAGTTACCAGAGTTAAAATCCAAACTTCTAATAATTAAGGCAGCAGCACCCTTTAACGAGGACCTAAGGTAGTGAAATTTACTAATATCGTCCAACAACGTGTTTCTGTGTATTAATGAATCAAATGTGTCTCTAAACTCGAGCCAATGCTGATAGCTTCCATCAAAATGCGGTAAACTAATCTGAGGTAATTTCACAACACTATGTTTAGACTGTGTGATGTCGTTATTGTCTGGAGCCTGTACGGAACTCACCAAAACGCTGGCTCTTCGCTCGCTATGACGCCGCAACTCGCGCGCCGTGGACACCAAGGAGAAGTATTGGTTTTGAAAAGCTTCGCGATCACCCAATGCCTCGCCGGGGTCCTCCATCAGCATCTCGATCTCCCCCTGTATTTTATCATAATCATTAAATAGCAAATCCATTTTATCAAGTCTGGTTTCCAGTTCTGTTATTTGTAGTTCGCTTAATCTAGCACAAGAAATGGCTACATTTAAATAATTGCTAAAAAGCGTAAGTTTAGCCTTACAGCTTGCACGTTTCTTAATTAATTCTTTAACTTTAGTCTCCATAATTAAAGTAAAGATTGATTACGTTAATATACGCAAAGATTAAGCAAGCAACGCGATGACTAATGCACAAAGAATGCGAGCACAATGCGAAGAAGCGACCGATTTGACCTTGGTTTGATGACCGGTCAACAAGCTACCGCGTGCACGTGCAAATCAAGTGTTCAATGAATGCTCTGCAGCTAATTACGCAGCGATGTAATGAGTTTGAGCATTAACTGGGCATGAAATATATGAATCGAAATTAATGCAATGACTGTAAAATATGGGAAAGAAGATGGAACAGATGCAATGGCCAAAAGTAAGCTTGGAAAAAGAAAAAGATTAGAAAGTATGAAGGGACAGAATTGTTTAAATGGAACGACACACTAATTACCCATCTGTAGCCACAGTTCTCCGTTTTCGTAGATTTCTTCTCACGGAGACACGTGTTCGCCACGTTGTTTTCTGCACTGCAAACGCCGTTCGTCTTGAATTTTTCTTGCGAAGGACCAATTTGTTAAGGAGTTAAGGACTGTATTTCAATTATGCTAGTTCTGATTTTCAACGAATTTATTTATAATAAAATTAATTGACGCGTAGGTACAATATTCGCGATGGTGTTCGGCAGATGGTCGTGTGTGTGCGCGCCGCCGTGGTAGTTTCTTATATAGGTGACCGGCGCGGGCGCCTCTTCGCCCGCAGCCCGCCGTGACCCCGCCGACGCCGTCTCCGGTGCCGCCTCCACCGACGTCATGGTTCGAGAATATTCCGAACAATAACTAAATAGTTTATTACGTTTACCAAAACAACTATTTATTTTCTTACATAAAGGAGGTTCTTATTCATCATTTCATTTACTACTCTCGACATTTCAGCCACGGCGTCTTGCTTCTTATTGAGTCCGTAATAAAACTTAGGGAGGCGCAAATAAAAAAAACAAGTGAATAAATCTCCGTTCCAATTATTTTTCTGTTCGACAACAAAATGTACAGTCAAACAAAAATTTTTTTTGATCATTACAGGCAGCTTGCAACTAACATAACATCACGCCTATAATCCCCGAAGGGTTATACAGAGGTGTACCCATAGTACACCCACATTACGACAGTTATGTTTAAGTCCCATATAATAGGGGGCGAGACTATAATTGCCATAAACCGGGCACAAATGAAGACTCCTGGCTGCTACTGAGAAATTCCTGATAGAAAAACCCAATAACACTTTGTCCGAAGTGGGAATCGAACCCAGGACCTCACGCTCCGCAGTGGCGCTTGCGACCACTAGACCAACGAAGCAGTCATGCTTACAAGTAGTTTTTAATTAAACAATGTTGCGAGTGTGCTGACTGCCACTAGTCAATTCTCTTACATGATTCTCATAAGTATGCCATAAGCTTCGAAAGTTACACTAAGTGCCAGCGTAAACTGTGGCTCTTGTCGCTGCAACAAGATGCAGATTTATTGTTTGCATCTGTGTCTTGTCGTTGCGACTAGACGCAGAGCTGTCATTTGCGTCTGCGTACCGTTGTTACGACGGACGTCGAGCAGGAAAATATAATTTTCTTTGAGTATTCGAGAGAAACAGCCGAGTTGTCCATCTTGTGAATGAATATGAGGCCTATAGTTACATTTTCCTTACTGATTATCATGCGAAGGCAAAGGTGGAATACAAACAAACGTGCACCTTCCTCAGCGCTCACAGCAAGACTGACGCTGACCTGTCGCATGCGACTGTCGTCAGGTGTGCGGGTGCACTAACATAAATACTGGCAGGAAATATAGATATTTTTGCCTGTATACCAAATTCTTTTTCGACTGTACTGTTTTTCGAGTGAATAAATCCTCGATGATCGTTCTGTATCGAAGTGATTAACTTGGAACAAATGACGCTTGATGATCCGTACATAACGCGCAGCTGGGGCATCATTTGTATTGTAAACTAGCTTTACCCGGCCCGGCTTCGCACGGGTAGCACTAAGTACTTATACCTACCCTACCAAACTACTCTACCTACTCTACCTACCCTACCTACCCTACCTACCCTACCTACCCTACCTACCCTACCTACCCTACCTACCCTACCTACCCTACCTACCCTACCTACCCTACCTACCCTACCTACCCTACCTACCCTACCTACCCTACCTACACTACCTACCCTACCTACCCTACCTACCCTACCTACCCTACCCTACCTACCCTACTGACCCTACCTACACTACCTACCCTACCTACTATAAACCTCACGGAGCCCGAGACCTTTCCAACGAATGCAAAACCGTGGAAATCGGTTCGTGCGTTCTGGAGTTATATCGTCAGGAAGGAAAACCCGACTTATTTTTATATAGTAGATAATAACGTTTGTAGCAAGGAAAATGTGAATGATATAACATCGTTATGGCTTTAACTAAAAACGATTAAGGATTCAATCAATCAACTTAGCCTATCGCAGTCCACTGCTTGAAATAGGCCTTTCCCAGGCTGCGTCACAACACCTTGTCTTCCATCTTCTGCTACCTTTTTAAGGTCGTCGTTCCATCTATCTGGGGGGCGTTCCACACTACGCTTACCGATACCTGGTCTCCATTCCAGGACTCCAGGACAGGATAAAAAATTTGGTAGTACGTCAACTATGAAACTTTAATTAAGTAGTTACACCACATAGGTACTTTTCGTTTTTGGTATGAAGTTCTTTAACGCGGCTTGCGGTAGGCGATGACTGGTAGAAATCGCCAGTAAAAAGCGCTAGCGACTGTCTCTCTATCTTTGTCTCTTTCTATTAAACATACAGGGTGAGTGTGCATGCAAGTATCGCGTAAGGAACTTCATTCCTGACGGGGGTCCCCCGACCGCACACATTATTTTAAGATGTTATAATGTTCATCTTAATAAATCATATCAGAAGGCTTTTTTAAATAGGTAATTTCAGAGTGACGTGACCAGAGGGCTGGCCAATTCTTAGGCCAAAGAATCAGCATTGCCATCCAACGTGGCAATGCTGCCAGCTTTTTGGGCAATTTTCCCGCTAACAGCGATGCGGAAGAATTTTTTGATGCCCAATGAGCTCTTCCCTTTATTTTATTTTTTTATTTTCAATAAAATAGTTTTTATACTTAAATCGGCACGTTTAATCACAAATGATACAAATTGCATAGAGAACGTCCATAACTCATAGGGAGGGGGGGTGAACTGCGGCGGTCGCGGGCGCACACCGCAGCCAGCTCTTCCCTGCATGACGTCCCGAGGCTGCCTCCACGGCTCATGTTGCAAACATGTATATAATAGTTAGTTGTATATACATAGTTTAAATAATGTATAATCTAATATGATTTATACAAATTACTTGATACATTTATAATATAATATATTTCAAGGTATCATAATTTCAGGGAGGCTTAACACCGAGATAATTAAAACCTTTTTGTACAAAAAATACCTGCGGAATTCCTGTAGCGTGTTACACAGCTATTTTATTATTTTAGCGGAGTAGGTAGGTAATTAGATAACCTAGGAAATTAATTAATCTACGTAGGGAGAGTAAGATTTATCTTCGCGTGGAAAAATACCACCTGCTGCTGGATGAAAATCACGAAAATGAAACATAATTAAAACTAAGTGAATAACCTATCTATATATTTCCTTATAAGTAGGTAATATTATCTAATATAATTAATTTAGTTGTTAGACACGTCAAATGTAAACTTCAATAATCGGTTAGGTTAGGTTACGTGTACAGACGCCAGCACATAAACCTACTACAATTTACCAAATTTCTTTAATACATTTTCAACTTTATCACTAAAGCATAAGGTTCAAAGTTGATTGGGAAAATTTGAAAGTTTCGGGTATTTTGATCTGCTGGCGTCTGTACATATAATAGACAAACTGGCATAGAATTAAAAACAACAGACATATCCAAACTAATACATTTCCTATCAGGGTATTATTCGAGCCAAACTTTGGAAGCCCGGAGTTTGGAAGTCGGCGGTGTGATACCCCCGTGCCTCGGAAAGCACGTTAAGCCGTTGGTCCTGCACCTGGTCTCTCTCCGGTCGTAACGGATTGCCGTCCCATCGGAGTATGAGAGTGAGGGAAGAGAGAGTGCACCTGTGTCTATAATATACAATAACACACTTGTGCACTATAATATCTCCCGCGCCGAAGGTCTCCGTTGAGATTGGCCGCCGTAACCGAAATACGGTCTGGAGGACTATACATAGGTGCCTACAGATTTTCTCGATTCTTGACGACCGCTATTGTCGCTCAATACGCTGTATTTTGTGGATCAATAAGATCTGTCAGGTTCTCAGAGATCTGCTCGATTTTATCGATCGCCACTATCGCCTGTTAACGATTGGTAAATATCGTGGTTAAATCGAGAATCGCTTGTTGAATTTTCGATCAAGGAAAACGTTCTACGTTGCCGGTTGACAAAAAATATGATGCCGTATGTATTTAACACATTTACTCGATTTGGTCCGATCATAGCGTTAGCCAGAGATTGTCAAAAATCAAGCAAATCAATCGACACCTTTATCTAAACACAAACAATACGACAAAAAATCAACAAAAACGTCTACCCCAGGTTTGATGTAAAAACAGGGAAGTAAAACATTGTGGTGGAAATTCTGCTTGCAATTGACATTTCGATTTAGTTGTTCGACAAAAGTCTTAGCGGACAACGCGGCGTCATCAATCTTAGGTCCCTTCACGAAAATAATGCGATAAAACGCTACAAAGAGAAATGGGTCCCGTCTGAGACACCATTATGAACAATTTCATAATGATACAGCTATTTCTGACTTAAAATATCGATGAGTGAAAGCTTTATGACGTTACAATAGGTAATTTTACTGAGCGGGAAATAACAGTAGGTATTTAATAAACAAATCCTTGATTCCAATTGTTTTTTTTTTCCACTTATCAAATATCAACTTTGTGGCTTAAGTTAATTTAAGAATGACTAGTATTATTAAAAAGCCATACAAAGTTGTAGCGCAAACTGAACTTTTATTTATAGTAAAGTTATTTTTTCAAAAACACATATACAGGGTCCCATTAAAATAGATGGACAAATTTTGAGACTGCGTTCAGTACGTCTAACCAAAGATATCCAACTAAAAAAAACACTGATTAAAGTGATTTTATTTTAACCTAAAATTATAAATGGCATTGGGTAACCAATATTTTTAGTGTGTTTTCGTTAGATGATTTATTTTTCTAGTAAGTACCTATCTAATGCGTTTTGTCTTTTTCCTTTGCATTGTCCTTATTTTAATGGTATGAATGATTTCTAAAAGTATGTCTATCTATTTTAATGGGACCTTATATATTTACATTTTTGGACATTCAATTGGAAGCGCAGCTTCATTGACGTTTTTTTCCTGATCAATGTTCATCAAGTCAAATGCAGTCAGAGTTGTATTAATTGGGTAGCCTATACATATATTGAAATATATTCCAAAAAGAGGTTACCAATTAATACAGTCCCAAGCTCCCAACATAAATCACAGTCCAAAACAGTCAAACTTCCCCACTATTGTACCAAAATGTTTTAACTTTAACAAGTTAAAAAGTTAAATAGCTTTCACTGGCTTGCTACGAAGTTGTAGCGGAATGCTCAGACGCTTGTGGTGACGACTGTACATCTGCTGGGATTAGCTTTACAAGTTCATTCATTATGTATTGTTCAGGGAGAATTCGAAAAAGAGATCTAAGTATTAGGTATTTTAGCTCTCAACATACAAAAACTCGGTTGCAAGTACTACGCACCTGACCTTTCTGAAGAACATCACCAATAAGGTCACTATATGTTTAGCATTTTTAGCGGTTAGAATTTGCATCTTAACTGCCTTAGAATAGAGTTGTGTGTTCAACACACTAGGCTTTGGCTAAATAAAACTGATTGATAAATACCATACAGATTTGCACTTGCACTACAAATCACTTAAAGACTCATGCAGACTGACGCGACACCGGGAATTGTTCTATCGTGAAGTTTTCTTGGAAATTGTTTTATTATAGGGTCGCGTCGTGCTGTCACGTGCAGATGCAGCTGAATATCAGTACCTATTTGCTGCTTATCTGACCTCCATAACCCAGTTACTGGGTAACACGATACCCCTTGGTAAGACTAGTTGTTAGACTTTTGGGCTTCTGACTACTCGTAACGGCTGTCAAAGATCTACGAATGACAGCCGGTACCAGCGGCTTAACGTGTGTCACCCATCCTCAACCCACCGCGGAATTCATAGCTTAACTTTCGATTGACTGATCTGATTTGTGGTACAAATGTGCCTCAAACTTATTGTCAAGTAAAACTGTGGTAAGTATAAATAAGATTTAAACGACAGCAGATAATACTAATATCAAATTTAAAAAAAAAATGTCGCAATGTGTAACATCTGACATCTCACCTTGATAATAAGCAACATCAACATAACAACCTCGTCAAGGTCGTTTCTGACGGCCAACTCTAGGACCGTGCGCGCTCATTGGTCAAATCAAACAGTGCGCTCTTCTCCGGCTTCCTGTGAAACGAAATCACTCCCACAGATTTGATTATTTAGATTTTTTTTAGATTTTGATTGCAGAAAAGCGAGAGGAAAGATGTTACATATAAAAATTCAAAAAATAATCACAACAACAACAAAACTAATCATCTTATATCATGCGTACTTACGTATTAATCTAAGGTATTAATTAATGAATGGATCCTCAGCGATCCAACGCCGTCGTCGTAAGGACGCAAACCACTCGGGCGCCACGCTTATAAATTGATTTATTATTAAAATCACCAACAAACTTTACGTTCTGACTTATTTTGCCGGGAGAGAACAATTAATTCCACCACTCGTTTGTTAGCACTAAAGCACAGACTTGGCAAAAATAACATTGAATTAAAACTTCAAGATGGATTTTACGAAAATGTTATTCTGTTACAGAAGATCGCTGTTCCTGTTCCTTTCTCTTAATAAGTGGTATCTACAGCTAAATTCTAAACTCCGGTAAGTTTGGTACTTCAAGGTGTCTTGTGAAAGAAAGACTTAGAAGATAATCTTAAAGTATACTTGAAGTATATAACTTCTAAGGAATACACAATGACATAAATATTTACTTTGTAAAGTGCTATAAACTATTTTAATTATTGTGAATGTAAGTGTTTGGGTCATTTTTCGGTTAATTTTAATGATGTTCTGACGGTTTCAGTAGTTTATCTAGCCTACCCAAATGTCCTTTGTTTGGGTATTTTTTACTTTTCTTCGAATTATTGACTTTACTTTCTTCGACTTATTTTTCCGGGAGAGAATAATTAAATCCGCTACTCGTTTGTATTAAAGCACAGGCTTGGCGAAAATATATTAAATTGTAACTTCAAGATGGATGTTAGGAAAATGTTATTCTGTAACAGAATAAGTTTAGTTAGAAAATGGGGTTTTGAAGAGAAGATTTGGGCTAAGGAAATCGTTGTTCCTTTCTTATTAATAAGACCACTTATTAATAAGAAAGGAACAACGATTTCCTTAATAATGAATTTAGCTACCAAGCTAAATTCTTAAACTCCACTCAATAAAGTCACCGCTAATTCTGACACTTTTAGCGATAGAAAGACTTATGAGACCATCTTGAAGTATAGGATTGTTTAAACTCCGAAGGGTTGAAGTTAAAACGACACTATTTTTATACTATACTTTGTATACAAATTATAAAATAAATAAATAGGTTCACTAAGTCTTCTCAAATAGCCGTTTCTTTGGCTGGTTGTTAATTTCAGTAAATATTATTTACTCTTGGTAGCAATCAAAGTACTATGCATTTAAGTACTTAAGTAACAGAACAGAGGGGCGATTCCCCTACTTTTAAGTAGGTACGTTTGTTTGTAGTCTCAGTTTCGATTTTTTTAAATTATTTGACACTAATTGTCGCTGAAATGAGATTGCTTGACTAGATTTTGAACGTTTTTAGTTACGGAAATTGGCCTTTTGACTCATTCAATCAAAGTAGACGTACACATTTATAAGTGAAGTAAAATTAACAATAGTAGGGTGCCTGGTAAATTAGTGACCGATACTTAAACACGTGACTTTACTCATCATTATGCATAACTTTTACTATGGGACCAAAACTGAAATCGCGAAAAAAATATCAGCTGTTCCCTACATTTTGACGAGTTACGTGAACATAAATGTAGGCAGCAGCTGATTTTTTACATATCTCTATGTTTTAATTTTTAAAGTTTTTATTGTTTCACTATTTATTCTATTTTTGTGTATGGGTATTTTGCCTGCAATAAAACAGTATTTATTTATTTATTATTTTTGCCAGTCTCTTGGGTACACTACCAGTCGACAGTGATGCGGATGAATTTTTCGACGCTATATTTGTTAAGTTTAATTTTAAGATTTTTCGAAACCGAAAAAACCACGCCAAAGTCGATCAAAAGTCAAAGTCATGTTGGCTGTTTTCTTTGACTATCGCGTGCACTCGGAATTCTTACCAGAAGGTCAAACGGTAAATAAAATATATTATTTGAGCGTTATGCGGCATTTAAGAGGGATAATTCGACGAAAGAGGCCAGATTTGTGGAAAGATAATTCTTGAATTTTGCACCACGATAATGCACCTTCGCACAAGGTCATCATTGTGAACGAATTTTTGACCAAAAACTCAACAAATACCATCGAGCAACCACTTTATTCACGAGATGTGGCTCCATCCAACTTCTTTATTTTTCCTAAACTCAAGTAATCACTTCGTGGTACCCGTTTTCATTCGATAGAAGACATAAAGGAAAATTTCGTGGCAAGAACTAAACTCAATTCCGGAAAAAGCGTTTAAAAAATGTTTTGATAAATGGACTATTCGTTGGCGTAAGTCTATCGTTTCTAAAGGAGCATACTTTGAAGGCGATAAAATAAATTTGGATGAATAACTAACATTTTGTGTATTATTGATCTTTTCCTGGTACTTTTTTGACGGAGTAGTAATGAGAACCTCCTCCTTTTTGAAGTCGGTTAAAAACTATACTTTTGGCATGATAATCCGTCCCAGCCCTCGTAGCAATTACTTTTTTTTATATTCAATAGACAGTTTTGACTTCGCTACGATTTTATTATATGTATAGTTATAGATAGCGATCAACAATGTGAAATACAAAAGAATTGTAATAACTATTTTAATATTTAAAACTGTTAAAGCTTAAAGAGTTAGGAAGTCCCGCGTAGAAGCGGATATATGGCAGTTGACTCGTTTAGTTTACTTTTTTGTACGAAGTAGAATAAGACTATCTACAGTATATTATACAGTATTTCGAAAAAAAAAATGTATTAAAGTAATTAGCCCTAACTATTTTCTTGGTAATGTCATATTAACTAAATGTTTTAAAATAAAAAAAGAATATAGCTTTGCTCTTCTATTAACTCCGGGACACTGAACGAGACACAATATAAGTTTTTAGGGTTCTGTACCTCAAAAGGAAAGAACGGAACCCTTATAGGATCACTCGTGTGTCTGTCTGTCTGTCTGTCTGTCCGTCTGTCACAGCCAATTTGCTCCGAATCTAATGAACCGATTAATAAAAAAATTGGTACACGTAATCGGTATTTCTGTGACCCAAACATGGACGCGTAACGTAAATAAATGAATATTGAATAAGGGGGCAAATAAGAAAAATAAAAATTCAAGTTTTGAAACCGGTACCGTTGACATCAAATGAAAAGGCTTGTTGCGAGGATATTATATATATTTTTTAATAATTTTAGACTCATAATAATAATACAAAGAAATACCTAATACCTTCAAAGATATTCAAGAAAATTTATAAACATTGACCATTCCCTCCTTATCTCCGAAACTACTGAGCCAAATACGTACGTTTTTAATACGTACACTGGTTCTTTCTGATAGATTACAGGAAAACCTATAAAGAGGTCTATGATCATAAAATAAAATTGTAAATCTTTCAATATATACAGCACACAGGGGGACGTCAATGTGTCATTCCTTAGGTAATTGATGAAAACCAGCGCTGTTGACGTTAGGTTCATCCGAAGTCACAGCATTTCGCTGAGCAATGACCTGTTCTTGCACAGATGCGACGCACAGTTTAATTTTTCTTATTATTTATTACAAAAGTAGTTTACTCTGCAATCGGCATTTTTGTTTTTGTTATGTTTTTGTTGTCATTTGCCAATGTCGTAACCACAGAGTATGTAATGTTGTTACAGTAATTACGCAATATTGTCTTTGTCTGTGGCCTTGACATCAACCGATGAAGAATCAATTTTTTAAATAGCGTTTATTTGTTGGATAAATACGAGGCTTTTGGCTACTTTTGTATTTGTGTATTTTGTGTTTTTATTTTATTTAAATGTGCGTTTTGTTTGTGCAGAATAAACGTATTTTCTTTCTTTTTTTTTCTTTTTTTTTCAATATTGTGCGTACATACTTAAATTTGCAGTTGGAATATATGGGGAGAACATGTTTTTTAACTACAATGTTAAGTTTGTTCTTGGGATAACTCCCGAACCCTTCATTGTGCGTAGTCCGACTCACACTTGGTCGGTTTTATTGTTATGATGTCTATGAGCGTTTAGTGTCCCGGAAAATGTTAATTATTTAAGGAGAGCGAAAAATCATGATTTTGTAGATAACCGTATAGTCTTTGCGGCCGTCGATAATTATGTTACTACTATTTTGAAAGTTATACATATTATGCAAATTATAAACCAACGAATAAGTATTGGTCAACATAGTGATAACAAGGAAAATTTAAATAAATGTTATAATTTGTCACATTTATGTAAAATATTCCCTGTAACAAGCTTCATGTAAACAAGTTAATCATACCAAAATATTTATTGTTTTGATCGCATTTACGTATTTACGAAATATTGTGGTTTTCCTAGTTAAGTTGTATCATACAATTATTTTATTGTATTCAAAAACGACAAAAACATATTTGGGTTGAGTTGTCACGGGGTCGAGTTGTCGGGGGTCGAGTTGTCGGGTTGAGTTGTCGGGGTCGAGTTGTCGGGGTCGAGTTGTCTGAGCCACTCAATTTTGCCAAGCGTGCTGATAATTGTATTTGCGGCCTGAAATTAATTAAATAACTGTCACTACTAATATTAAGTAATTATAGCAAAAGGATAATTTTATAAAAACTGATAACGCATCGATTTTGTTACTGATTTCTGTTTGTTTTGTACTTGCAGATACACGTATAGTGAATATGAATGTAGTGTAAATAAGTGTTTCAAAATAATCATAGTAGTTTAGTGCGTTAAATATAATCTTACCCGAACCTAATTTACAATCTTATTATAATTTTGTCTTTTTTAAGCGAAGATGCAGAGTTTTATTTACTTTTTTTTTGTATTTGCTGTGAGTTTGGCTACAGGCGTTTCCGTTTATAATCCCACTGATTATTGTAAGTAACGTTATTTTATTTCTGAAATATTGACATAACAAACGTATCGAAGATGGTGTTTGTGTTCGTAAGATTTGTATTTGTAAACGTTTTCACGATTCAGCAGACTGCCTCATTGGTCTCGTGGTCGCAAGCGCGACTGCAAAGCATGAGGAAGTTGGGTTCGATCCCCAACTCGGCCAAAGTGACGTTCGGTTTTGCCATGTGTCTTTCTCCGTTAACGCCTTAAGGTCTGAAATTTTTCTAAAGAAAAAAACAGGCCAAATCCCATGTTATAACTATTACATGGGTAGGTACTATAGGTACCTACTATTTCGTGAAATAAGTGGAAATGGGCAGGCATATTGCTCACAGAACAGATGGCCGATGGGGCCGAAAGGTTCTGGAGTGGACACCGCATACTAGAAGACGTAGCGTTGGCCTAATTAGTTCCCACGAGGTGGACCGATGACCTTGTGAAGGCCGCTGGAATCTGGTGGATGCAGGAAGCACAGAATCGGTCGAAGTGACGGTGCTTGGGGGAGGCCTATGTCCAGCAGTGGACGTCTGTCGGCAATGTACACTTGACATAATGTTGGTGTCGCATTATAGTTAACACTGCGTCCTCTCAGTGTGGGTTTAAACGAAACTCACATAGAATCAGAGCAAGAGCAAGCGACCAACAAAGGAATGTTCTATCCCTGTTTACACAAAAGGAATTTGGTAGAGTGGGGATCGAATGTGCATTCGCTCGTTTGGTCTGAGTCGACCTTTACAGGGCAGTTGAATGTAAATTCAGTGTACTTATTTTAACACATTACATTAGAATATTTTTGTTTTTAGATTACGCAAAACCTGGGACTGGATTTGATCCTGTGTACGAATCTACCTCACCGTGGAAATTCGGCTTTACCTCGAGTAATCGGTTATTTATGGTTATAAATTATATTAACAAATCACCGAGTATTACTGCGATCAAAGTTACATATGAAGCAGGTAAGCTTCAGAGGTCCTAGTGTGAGTTTCTTTTAATAATCTCGACCTTACGCATCGACCGCGTTCGGCGCTCTGATTGATCCTTCACTGGTGAAGGCTGGTCGGCTGCCAATCGGAATACCAAACGCAGTCGATGCGTAAAATCGAGATGGTTACAAGAAACTCACACTAGGGCCTCTGGTTTCTAACTTTCTACCGAAAACCCTAGTCTTCACTCGTTCATGCGACGAAATGCCGAAAATAATTTAGAGAACTAAGAAATCCGACAAGTCCGTCGAATTCGTTCAACGCCCTGTTGATCAAATGCAAATACCTGTTTGGAGTTATAGGATCTTGTAGAGTATTACACACTTCTGTATAATTATTTCAAGATGTAAAGTGCAATGTTGTCTTTCTAATACGTTTCAGATCTCAGAACGTTCCAGGAGTCAATTGTAAAACTTTCCACTGGTGAAAAAGTTCTTGTGTTTGTTCGTCCTTTAAAAGGCCCTAAAGCAATAATTTACGTTAATTTGTATACATCAAATGGCTTGTGTACATCAATAAGAGTGGCCGAAGGGAGACTCATCTCCATATTACGTCACAAGAAAATCAAAAAGAAATATATATGTAAGAAAATATTATGTTGTTACAATAATACCGTTTTCAAATAAATTTACAGTCAATTGATCATTTCAGTTGGCATTGACAAGATCATGCAATCAAATAAAAAAAGGAAACTTGCTAGGTTGTTGTTATCTTTCTTTCAGATAATGATATTTGTTTAAAAGGAATCTACCAACCCTGCGTGTTACTCGTGGACTTAAAGGACTTCATATGTAAGTAAGCCTCTGACTCTTGCGGACAGAGCTCCGGCGAGATCTCATGGCGTCATGGAGAGTGCGATTGTCGCAACCCAGTGCTGGGCACGCCACTATTGCGGCGATAAGTCCCCTCTTTGAGGAGTGGCTAGAGAGGCGCCACGGCGTCCTCACCTTCCGCCTGACGCAGGTCCTCACCGGACATGGTTGTTTCGGGAGGTTCCTGTTTCGTATCAGGCGGGAGGAAACGCCTGGGTGTCATAACTGCGTGGATCGCCCGGAGGACACGGTTGAGCATACGGTGGAGGTCTGTCCGGCTTGGGCAGAGCATCGCCGTGTCCTCGTGGAGGCGATCGGCGGCGGGGATCTCTCGCGTCCGGCCCTAGTCCAGGCCATGGTACGGAGCGAGAGGGCATGGGAGGCCGTCACCTCCTTCTGCGAAGCAGTAATGCTCGCAAAGGAGGAGGCAGAACGCGTGAGGGAGAGGCAAATTTCGCGCCCTCACGCCCCTAGCCGCCGCAGGAGACGCCCTGGGCGTCGGGAATCGCAGGCCGATTCCCGGCCACCGTAGGCGCGGGCTTGCGGACGGTGAGCAATGGGTAGCTCGCCGTCCGATAAGGACCAGTCCCGGGTCGACGGCGCGTTGTGTTCCACGCGTGCCTCAAAGAGATGTCAGCAAGTGAAGGGGTCCGATAGGACCGATGCCTGCCGGGGTTGCGGGAAAGTCCGAAAGGGATACCGTGGCCCCTGGCAACGGACAGGTAACGGAAGGAATACGGGTGGGTTTTAGTCAGTAAGAGTCTGACATGCCCTCCCGCTCCACCCAGAGCGGGAGAAGTTATTTGATGATTTCCCAACCAAAAAAAAAAAAGCCTCTGACTCTTTATCTAACTTTTTTCGCTTTACATTTTACATTATTTAGAGATTTCTGTCATACAGTGTATAAATACCTGATTCTTATTCTGAAACAAAACGTGTACCTACTCTATATTTATTATTAATGAAAAAAGAAAAAAATATGCAGTCATACAACCTTGGTGTTCCTCAAGGAACTGTTGTTGTTAAGACTGTTATTATTTTACGATACAAGGTGAATAGTCCCCTGCAAATCAGTCGTAACAATTATACAGTGACAGCACCCTTATTGTCCCTAATGTCGTCTATGTCTTTTAATTCATTTTGTGAGACGCGTCTGATATCAGCTTTGCAGTCACCATGCTGACTGACGTGCCTTTTTTACCATCGCTAGAACTATTCTCGCACCGGAGCAAATAATTTCATTGTATATTGCAGGTCCTCCAATTGTTTCACGAATGAGTGAAAATCTAAACACAACAACGCCTTTAACTGATTTAGAAAACAATAACACTACTTTCGTTTCAAAAATTCCATCACCGTCAGATGAAATCAAGAAAACATCGAGTAACAGCTTTGCAAATAACACTGGTAAGTATATTCAGGGTGTAAATAGACCCATTACATAGCTGTTAACTACGCATTCTGTTCATCCAATGAAGCAAAAAATATTGCTGGGAAATTATTTTTATTCTTAGTGTGTAAATCGCTTTTTACGGCAGCGCGCAATGAAATTCATGCAAAACATTGTGCTATTGGGTGAATGCAATGGTATAGGAAATGTGGGAGTAATGGGTATTTAAAGGTAAGTTGTAACATTTATAACTTGGCTTCGTGAAAAAAATTAAACAAATCTGAAAATTTGACCTTCAATATCTCCGTAAGGGAACGTATGTAAAATTAAAATATCACAAAACAAGTAAATTGATTTTCAGCTTTGTTAAGCGTCATTTCACGCCCGTAATTCATTTTTATTAGCATTACGCAATGTTAATAAAGTGTTACAGAATTGGCTTAAAGGTAGATAATAATCATGGACCCTGTATTTATATTTTAATAGCTGTTGTGTTAATAGCTCGCGACTTCATCTTCGTGACCACTTTTTTACTATACAAACATCCAGGGTGACAAGTAACCTTCTCCAGGTCCCATGTTACCAAATTCATAACGGTCAAGTTTAGGCGTGAAAATGTTACAAACAGACAGACTGACGCATTTATAATCTTAGATGGGTGCACTGAGTGGCTTATCTTATTCCCCACTGGTTGAACAATTCTCATAAAGATCGTGCCGAATCGTTAGAGAGGGCGAGCTAAAGACGAATGTTTTACCCAACAAGTAAATACTAAGGGGTTGTTTAATCACTTGCCAAGCCACCACCTATGTTGTGGTCGGTTTCCAGTCCAGCCGGACCAGCTGAATAACAGTATTTTGCATGGAGCGCCTGCCTACTTGACCTCCACAACCCAGCTACTGGGTAACACGATACCACTTGATAAGACTGGTTTCATTTCAGGTACGCCTGTTGTTTCTGAAAGAAAGATGGAGTCAACGACAGCGAGGACAGTTGCGGATTTCAAAAGTTTGAGCAACAGTAGTGTTAACTCGAATGTTCCAATGTTGCCACAATATGCAACCATAGAAAAAACAACAAACGATAGTAGTAAGTATACTTTTTTTTTTAATCCTCATCGGTGAAGCTCTCGGCCTGTATCTCACCTCATAGTAAGTGGTGATCAGGCTGGAGGTGCAAGCGAGCTTCATCCAGAATCCTCAACCACAGAGGAACCGGCTATCTTACCTCTAACTGCCGAAACATGCCGTTAAAACATTGTTGTTGTGGCGACAGACTTAGATAACACGGTGGGAGCTAGCCAGGTGGACTTAGAACAAGCCCTACCACCAACCAAACCGAGCAGAATTTTTTTCTCACACTGAGAATCGAACCCGGGACCTTTGGGTATCAGACCGGTGGTCTAGCCACTAGACCGCTTATTAAAACCCATAAAGCTTTTGTAATAACTTCTTTAAATTATAGTAAAAACCTTATCAAATCCATCGTATAGTTTACAAGATCTAAGCGCACACCAAGACAGGCCCGAAAAGCGGCTTCCATTTATATGTAGGGATTGTCTTTCTCACGAGTGCACAAGCTATTCTCATAGTTAGTCTTACTGTTACAGAAAATAGTAAAAACCTTATAATAATAAATGTATTTTGTTTTCAGAAACCAACGAACAACAGCCGTCTCCTCAAAACAATTTGTTAATATACGTGATCTTATCCGTCATATTGACGTGTGTTATAATATTCGTGATTTATATAAGTGTCAAAAAATATTGTCATCGAAATTCGCACCCAGTAGAAACAATGGAATTAAATACCTACTTACGTAAGTCACATTATATTAAGCGATCACCGAGCGTGGTATTCCTCCAGCACCAAGACCCACTGCACTATAGATGTGAACCTACTCCTATCACAGTCTTTTGAGGATCTTAGCGCGTGGAGGTCGGAAAGCGACACCATTTCAGACATCATTACGAACTCACAAACCTGCCTGTAAAAGTTGGGTTAGAATCGATTCAGCCGATTCGAAGATTGGACCGTTCGAGCACGTATAAAGACAAACATAAAAAATGAGATTTGAATTTTAAAAACATTCAAGTTGCACAGAAGAGACAGTTACTTTAAAATCACAGACAATGATGTTGCAAGGGGAGAAAACAATAATTTTCAAGATATTATAATAATCTTTACCTGTTTTCCAGACCACCGCAAATGAAGTTGTATATGCGGATCTCAACTTGAGGCATGGAGCAAGTCAACCACCAAGTCATGATGAAGAGTCGCCATATGCCGTAATTATAGGGGTGTTAAATCGTCAATGAAAAAAAAAATATTGACACTGCTACTTCGCAGCTCACACTATGCTATGGCGTAGCTTACACTGTGCTACCTTTGGAGTGGATAGGATATCGGTATTCGCCAGTAGTCGGTTCCTAAGTCAGACAGCGCTTCGCTGTGTCTATGTACAATACTGACGGTCAGCCGCACCTGGTTAGGAGACAGGAAGCCGATCAATACATAGTTGAGCAAGGCAAAGATGAATAATGATGGTGTAAACCACATCATAATCCATTGGGTGGTTCAGAAGAACATCGCGGTCACACGGACAGACACGAAAAGCGACTTTAATTTATAATGTAATATGTATAATATATGCCCCATCTGGACTAGAATAGCCCAAGACAGAGAAGAATGGCGAAAGATGGAGGAGGGCTTCGTCCTTAAATGGGCATCCAATAATAACAATAGAACAAGAGGTTATGTAGCAAATTTATTTCATTTTATTCAATCTATAAAATCATTCTATTTTTGTTTATCAAATTATTGTTAAAATGCATTCTTAAATTATTATAAATGAATTAACTTTTTGATCGTTCTCAATATTTATAAGTTTATTTACATTATCGGAACATATGATAACCTATCATAACATTACTTATCAATAACACAAGCTCATTTATCTATCGCGATTTATTGCAATCGACGGCTTCTCAGTTCATTGGCTACATGTACAGTCACGAGCTTTTGATTTGGGACCCATTTCCGTTAAATGTTGTTAGAACAATCATAATGCAATAAGGTCGAAACTTTGAAACTTTGCTTTAAGGTTGAAATGTTGAATGTCAAGTTAAGAAACTTTATAACTCATTACCAAAAGATATAAAAAATACGCAATCGTTATTACTATTTAAAAAGCTACTAAAGTGCCACATCTTAAAGGGTCATAAAATAAAATAACCAATTTAACTAATTAACTCATTTGCCTCTAGTGTAAACGATTCTTTAGATTTCATTCAAACACAAAAACAAAGATAACGAGTCACCGCACGTCAACCGCGTCAACGCGCCGTACGGCGGTAGACAATGCAAAACTTTAAACAATTTACCTTCATAATATTCGTAATGTTAACACTCTAAGCTCCTATTACTCCTGGAAAACAAAAATGTATAAACTAATATTTTTTAGTATTTATTTCTGTATAAGTGATTTGTAATCTTTAGAAATAAATGAATTCAAACCGTAGACATAAAATGTCTTATCTAATCGACCTATGAAATGATAACCTCGTTGCAAAAAGCTTTCATTACGATTTTCTAATTACGAACATGTGTCGTGTCAGTGTCATTTAAGAAAATAGTTTAATGTGATATTTTCACAAAATATAATTTACCAATTAATAAAATGCTTGCGGCTAATCGTGACCAAATAAGGCTCCAAATTATTGATTTGCACGAACAAGGAGTAGGCATTCAAGAGATATCGCGACGAATAAATGTGACAAGAAACACAGTTCGCCGCTGGGTTCGACGCCACGGGAACGAGGAAAATATTATTGACTTACGACGAAACAACCATCACCCGCAAGTTATAACACAAGAGCAGAGCCGCTTGATGCAAAGGCAATACCTGATGAATGGATTTACGCCAACGAGGCATTTTGCGGAAGCGTTTGAAGTCCACCCTTCAACAGTTAGAAGGCATCTTAAAGCTATGGGACTGCATCACAGGCGGCCTGCAAAAAAAAATGCGTTGACGGATGCCCATAAAGCTGCTCGACTTATTTTCGCACGTCAGTATCTAAATTTTGATTGGACGACGACGGCTTTCATCGATGAAAAGACTTTTCAATCTTCCCAAACGGGCAGACTACATTTGTGGCGAATTGACAGGACGCGATACACGGAAGACCACGTCATAGCTAACAACGCGTCTGGTCGCATTACAGTTAACATGTCTGGCTGGATTAGTTCAGCCGGCATTGGAGAACTAATAAATTTACCACCCAGGGCCACTGCTCAAGATTATGTCGATTTATTAGACGAGAGTGTCCTTCCAACATTGCAACTATATTATCCACAAGAAGATGTTGCTCCAATGAACTTTATTCAAGATAACGCAACAATTCATACGGCAAGAATCGTTAGAACTTGGTTCGACAATAATAGAGCAAATTTAAATCGTATTCCGTGGCCTGCAAAGTGTGCCGATTTAAATCCTATAGAAAATTTATGGGGCTTAATGGTTCAAAAATGGTCAAATAGAAACGAAAGAACTAGAGAAGCACTTATGGATCACTGCCTCATAGTCTGGGAAAGTTTAAGGGGTACTGACATATGTGACAAATTGATTGGATCTATGCGTAACCGGCTCCAGGCTTTGATTGACAATGAAGGTGGATATACGCGGTTTTGAATATTTATGATAAAAAAATTACTGGAGAGATTTAAATTAATTTAGTCGTAGCCTTCGGTGATAAGTGTTTATTTTGTGCACCGCTAACCATGCTTTCTATATAATTGTGTTAAGATTGAGGTTTGTGTCATAAATGTCTTAATAAATATAAAGAATAAAAAACTTTGTTTTTCTAAAGATTTTATTAATCAATATTTTAGCTGAAATCTTCTAAGCCCCCATAATCATAAACGGCCTTTAAACCTATTTTATTTTAAATATGTTGTTTTGGTCCGTCACTTTGATATTTATGTTTGAGAAAGAGACAAAACTTTTTAACTAATATAGGTTTGAAGAATAAGCGGGTTAGTTGACTAGCTATCATATATTGACAATATAATTTTGTTCTTTTTTATTTGTTACTTTTTTCTTACCACAGGACCAAAAAGTAATTATTACTCGGAAATCGGTAATGATCGTTTGCCCTCGCTCCAGTTGACGTTAGCCCCTAGAAACGTAAAGTTGTCGATGGTAAACATTATGACGTTTATTGTTTGTGCAGTGACAGCGTTAACATAATAGCTCTAAATGGCGAAAGTTTGCTACACGATATTCAACCTTAGGTAGGTCCCAAATTAAAGCTCGTGACTGTACATCAGTCTTGTCTTGGCCATAACTACTTTTTAATTAGAAACAAATGAATATATTTTATAATACTATGTAATGATTTTTCAAATGTATTTTTTTAGTAATAAACGGCATTAAAATATATATATATACACAAGTAAAAATTTAACAAAAGCATGTTTATTTAAAGTAAACCTTTTCGCTTCTTAAAGCCTTGTTTCCGTGATCAAACTTCTGAGGGGTTAATTAGAAGACTTCTCTTAATTAACCTTCTGAAGTTTAACCGTCGTATACTTCAGCTGTATGCTTGCTTTCCCTTCACGTCATCTCATTAGAGACTTAATTCGTTACAAGTTTTGGTTACGTCTCTTTAAATTGGGGTTTCTAGTACCTACCTACCCCACATACCTACATAGGCTGTATTTTAGAATAATAAGCTGTGAGTCAAGTTTCATCATTTGAGCCGAAGATGTTTACTGCTGGACATAGGCCTCCTCCAAGCACTGCCTCTTAGACCGGTTCTGTGCTTCCCGCATCCTTCGGCCTTCTCAAGGTGGACCGATGACCTTGAGAAGGCCGCAAGAGGTCTTCCAACGCTACATTTACAGGTATGCGGTCGCCACTCCAGAACCTTTCGGCCCCATCTGTCATCTGTTCTGCGCTCAATATGCCCTGCTCACTGCTACTTTCGTTTCTGATTCGATCACGTAGGGAAACTCCAAGCATAGCCTGGCCAACGTTGCCAGTGATGACCTATGGCACTGAAACGTGATCGCTCGCAGTGGGCCTTATTAGAAGGCTAAAAGTCACCTAAAGGGCAATGGAGAGGGCTATGCTTGGAGTTTCCATACGAGTGAAATAAAAATGCTCACAAATTAACATACCGTTACGCCTGTATTCCTCAAAGGGTTGGACAGAGGTGCACCTAAAATATACTCACATTTTTTTCAGTTATGTTTAAGTCCCATGTAATAGGGGGCGAGCTAATTGCCATCAACCGGGCACAAATGAAAACTCCGGGCTCCTGATTTAATTTAACGAATTACAGGCACTTTTGAAATTGTCAAGGGGTTGGTCAGCCAGAAAGATGAAGCTAGTAGACCATTTCAAACCGTAGTAGGTTCATATGGAGAAGAACGGGCCGGAAACTACATGAACACTCTTAAGATTCCTATTTTCTGGAAAGATGTAACGTTTTAAAACTATAAGACAGATGATAAAAAAAAACAGTAACTGGGCTAATTCTGGTTAAATTCGTTAACCAGAATTAGCCCAGTTACTGTTTTTTGCAAGGAAAATGTGGTCTTGGTTATAACCTAAATAAAATAAAAACACGATTAAAATCATAAAAAATGTTTGATCAAACAAATAATAAATAATTCGGATTTCCAGGCGTTAACTAAAATGTTTGTGGCATTGTGGCCTGATGGCAAAATTTATGACATCTGAACTGCGAAATCCACTTTTCATTTTTAACGCTTCGAGTATTTTATCTGGTACGAGTAATTTCAATATTTATGTGAGTAACACTATAGCTTTTGTGGCTTTGCTTACCAATGGGAAACCTACTAATCAACCTACTAATGGTAAATTGTGGATGAAAATATCATGCATCTAATGTCCAAAACTATTTATCCGAATTGCGAATGTAAACAGCATTAGTTTTCTAATTTAACTGCACACCAGAGAGAAATAATATCTCAGTTACAAAATACCAGGACGTATTATGACTAATTCGCAGCTAAAATACAAATTTATGCAACAATTTATTAGGTGAAGTTGGAATTAATAGCTGAACAGTTAATTTATCACCACAAAGAGAATATTTATCTTGTTTACATTATAACGGTTATTCAATGAGTTTTTAGAAAACAAGCAAACAATAATAGGTACTAAGTAGGTACCTATTATTGTTTTCTAAATGTTTGTAGCGTAGTAAAGCCCTATACTACTAATCTTCACATTATTACAATCAACAAGTTACAATAAAAATAAATCTTACTATTATCTGTACCTAAACTCTAGGCACATAATTATTGTAATGGAAAAATCTTACAAATATGTAAATTATAGGAACAAATCTACAATTAGCATATTTGTAATTTCTTTGTTATACGCAATATTTTCTATAATTTAATAATTTTGTAGAATTGTAGACTTGTAAAAATTACGTACAATCACGAGCATAAATACCTTACACTTACGCAAGATAGAAAAGCGATTTTCTAATACAGTATAATAATATTTTCTAATATTTTCTCTCTTAAAATTTTCGAAACCATACCATATTATGAAATAGGCCTTTTCTCCAAGTTGGGATTGTTACGAGTATTTCAAGAGAAGAACACTTTTGAATCTTGCATAACTGTAAGTTAATTAAGCTCGTAATGGTACCATACACGCTCAGAGCAGTGATAGCCTAGTGGTGTGACCGCCAGACTGCCAAGTCACAGCCGATCTATTCTGTAAAAATCTCACCGTGAAAACTTAGGTGAAGTGAGCGTGAAGTGAGCTGTCATCCCACTGATGCTAGGGATGGACAATATTGACAACTCAGTTCACCTAAGTTTTCACCGTGAGATTTTTATAGAATGGCATTGCAGGTCTCGAGTTCAAGGCCTCTGACTCTGACCTTTGACTTTTCGGATTCTTGTGCGAATTGTATAATTATCACTTGCTTCAAAAACGGTGAAGGAAAACACCGAGAGGAAACCGGCATGCCTGAGATATTTCTCGGTGGCATGTGAAGCCAAGTCAGAGGCGGCGGCTTTGGAACTCTGACGCCAGATTAGTCACTAACCACACGACGAGAAGAAGAACACCATACATGCTTTTAAGTAGAAAATACTACTCGAAAATACATTTTTTTTAGTAATTGCATAAAAAAATCGATTCGTAATGTACAGACTTTACGAGACACCAGCAGGTCAACCTACCCGAAACTGTCAAATTTTCCCAATCAACTTTGAACCTTATATTTTAGTGATAAAGTTGAAAATCTATTAAAGAAATTTGACAGATTGTAGTAGGTTGATGTGCTGGCGTCTGTACAGAATCTGCGAAGCAATCTATCTGTCTGTGAAAGACGGATAGGGTTCTTTGACAATCTTAAGGTCGATTTAGACCAAACGAGCACATTTCACATTCTATCCCCAGCCTATCAAATTCTTTTTATGTAAACAGGCCAGTTCACTGTGATATCGCTACTAAAATATCAGGAATATATCAACAAAATAATGGTTCTGCTTTTGTCTGGTTCTGTGTTCGTTTGATCTAAACCCACCTTCAAAGCGCTTTGCAAAGTGCCGAGGCAAGGCGATTAGAACTGCATCGAGGACGATTTTATAATAACGAGTGTATCGTATGTAACCTGTACCATACCCCATAGGTTTAGGTAGTTAAATAAAGGTAAACAAATCGTAAAAAGTGTTTTTATAGATGACACTTTCTTGTTTAAAAGTACTATAAACCAAACTAAATTTACTATAGATTTTTATAATAGTTTCCTCTTCTATTAATGTTTATTAAACTTTATCATTTATTAATAAACTACTCTTCGTAGATGTAACTGCTTGAGCACTATTTTTATTAGATTTATAATAATAATATGATTTTGTAATATGTTTATTGTAAAGAGCCCAAATTCTAAACGTCAACGTTGCTAAATTGAAGAGTACAACTCTCAACGCGTGGTTTTTTTTGTTTGCCTTTATTTAACTACCCAAACCAGTATAAATACATACTGTATTTCAGTGGTTAAAAAAGTATTATAAGCTGGCTTCATTTTCTATTGAAACCCCATACGCTGCACCAGCTAAAGGTCAAAGAGTTATTATCGACGATGCCCACGTGCGACTGCCGACTTCTGGAGTAAAACTTCGAAAAAAAAAACTACAAACAACAACAGAAAGTAAATACTTTTCGAAGTTTCAAATATTGTGCTGGCGTGCAAAGTAAACGTAATGTAAATTAGAATGATTTTTTAATTGAAATTTTCAGGTACGGTCAGCAACAACAGTCGATTAACACTTCAGTTTTTTAAATTTTACCATTGAGCAAAATATTCATTTATTATATGATTCCGAAGAACTGAAAACCTCCGCCCCTTTTATAAGTCAATTTAAAGAACAATAAGACAGCTATAATATGAAATTCTGAAAAGTAATTTATCGAATCATTTTGTATCAATTTAAATGATACTGTAAAAGTAACATAGCTTGGTCTGATTTTTCAATAGTCAGATAACTTTTATCTTAACAATAAATATGACAGTTTGAAATATTTTCTAAACAAAAGCTGCCGAATTGAAATATTTATTCTTCAGATAAGAGTTATTTACGACTATTGAAAAATCAGCCCTATATGACTTTTGTCTGTATCTACTGATGGTGAGTGGGATGGTTGAAGAAATCGAAACCTGCAAAACTATTGAGTCTTACTAAATAGTGATAAGCTTTAATCGATTACTGTGCTTAAAGCAGCGTATAATCTACCGAGACACGTGTCAAAGCCTCTGCATATATCTGGATGTTTGAACGGCATGCATTCACACGAATGCATTGTCAGTTCCCGATAAAGCGCTCGCGAGGAGGCGACGCGAGCCGATTAGCTGTGAGCCGCGACTGATACGATCATTGTGAAGCTGCAATGCTATATATAATGCATAGATGAGCTCGCTAATATTATGTATGGCAGTTTCAACTTGTTTATAATTTGAAATCGTATACTTACAAGAGATATATGTAAAAATGTAGATTTGAAGCTCGATCAAAGTTTAAAATTTAACATTTACACCAAAAATTTGGTAATAAAATGGAGCAGTGGTGGCGCAGTGGTACCGGCCGTGACGAACCTACGACTGTAGGTCGTAGGTTCAAACCCAGACAAATGCTTGACGTTATGTAAATTGTTTCATCACCAGTGCTCCTCAAAATGGTTTAGGAAAACATCGTGAGGAAAACGGCAAAGTCAAAATCAAAGTCAAAGTCAAATCATTTATTTCAAATAGGCCCTTATAAGGCACTTTTGAACGTCACAATTTACAAAAAAAAATAATTGATTCTAGTCGCCCCTTCCAAAAGGTAGTATTCGCATGGAGAAAAATGGGCAAGAAACTCCACCGTTACTCTTTTAGAATGTTTTACAATATTTTGTATAAGTACATTAGTTACCTATATAATTATAAGTGAGGACGATGCATCTAGAATAAAATTATTATACCACAATAGATAAAAAGAACTAAGAATTAAATAGGCATGTCCTAGAACCGAAAATTCAAAGACATGTGACATCTACCAACCCGCACTGGGCCCGCGTGGTGGATTACGGCCCACTCCTCTCACCAAGGAGGCCTGAGTCCCAGCAGTGGGGACATTATAGGCTGATTATTAATGAAACACAGGGATCATGTTTAGTTAATAACAATCAATTTAATGAAAACATTTGAGAAAACACAAGGTAAGTTCCTTTTTATTATAAAATTTCCATATTTTATTCTATATAGTAACTTAGGACCTTCATTTTTTCACACCTTATTTTGCAGTGTGAAAATATTTCATACTACTTTTTCATGTAGGTAAAAATATTTCTTAATTACTATTTAAGACTCTCGCAGCGACGTGACTCAGGTGGACAATTTCTATGAAAACTTCACGGTAGAACAATTACTAATGTCGCTTCGCGCCATCGCGACGCGCCTGTCTTTGAGAGCTTTTATGGTGCTAGGTCGTGTGATTAGATTTTTTTCAACAAAAACCCTAGTCTACATTGGCTTTTATTTGAAAAATATTGCTGGAAAAATCCTTTATTTTAGCCAGAATAATCGTAAGCCAGTTATATTTTTTACAGGTAATGTTTTGTGTTTTAACTATGCGTAACTACAGTCGCTTATATAGTTTGAACATGTTAGCTCAAACGAATAGCCTTATTATACAGTTCATGCTGTATTTTTGTTCTCTCTAATTTATTAAAAATGCTTTTGTGAGCTTTAATTTTAACTTAATTTGTTTAAAAATACAAACATCAAACGATGTTTTTTTTGTTTTAAATAAAAAGTACACTCTTTTTCTCATTTCAATAAAACTTCATAAAATTCTAATCGTAATCATTTATTTGCAATAGGTATAGTTTTGGTCTTAAGGGGGATGCGCTTAGGTAGCCCGCGAAATTCAATTCTTTTTTTCCTTTTTTGCAATTTGAAGGTCAGCGTTAGGTTGTAAGTTGATTAAAATATGATTGGCAACCGTAACAAATATGGCTTTACAGAATTATAATTTGGGTGGAAAGTACCTTATCCTCCATTAAAAAGGGAGGATCCTTCGGTATTGTCTGGTGGGCTTCTGCCCGAAGGCGCTGCGATATATACACTCCCAGACTCCTAAATAGAGCCATGCTACAATTTTTTTGTAAAGGTTCTAGAACTTTTTAAATGGTCGTGAATTAAAATTTTGAACAGTGACTACACCAAAAGGCCAGTATATCGGCTTCATTTTTTTTGCTCTCATTTATTGCTTATTTTAAAGATTTATTTTAACTGTTTGTATTTCCTGAAATATTTTTATTTCTTTCTTTCAATGGTTGTTAATAATTTATTTATTTCTAAATTGTTTCACAAATTAAACCTAGACTAGTTTTGAGTACAAATGAGTTAAGCATATGTAGCCGATCTAAGCATAACTTGTATTTCGGCTAAAAGCGCCAATCCCGTTGGATAATTTTACATTTATATATAGCCATTAACATTATTTACAGATAACTAACAGTAGTGTTATTTTACACATATAATTATATTTTATTATAATGATTTGTGTATGAATGCGAGATCTCTCACTGTGTGGAATGAAGTGTGAATGTGTGAATTGAGAGAGGGTAGGTTGTGTAAGTGTGTGTAGTCCATGAAAACTTAAATATTTGGAAGTTTATGCGTGTGATCTGTTTGAATTTTGAAAGTATCAATCAAACAAGTTAATGCTAACGTGATCATTGTGCTTTATGTAGTAGAAGTTTAGTCTCTAAATAATTAAGTTTTTGTAAATATTCAGACACCTTTATTTGCATTGAATTTTTGTTAGTGGTGTAATGCCGGTGCTGTTATCGGGCTGTTGTGTTGCAAAATTCGCGGAAAGCTCTGCTTGCGCGATGTAGTATTTTCATGACGTTAGATGTATGTGGCGTTATAATTGCCACCATATGTTTAAAGCTTTAAGCCCAGTAATAGAGAGTCAGAAAAGCATAAACTGCAACTTTGTATATTTAATTAATAACAAATGAAAATTAGAACTTATTACTTATGCAAACTAGTTTGTTCTGCACTGAAAACAAAGTTAATTTAATTAGCTAGCTGAACATATTAGCAGTGGAATTATTTGCCCCATACTGCCAAGCAAGTTAGAATTGGATTCACATTCAAAACATCAACAGGAGTTGTGAACTAACGGATTCCGTACGTAACGTAGAAAGCACGTAAAAGCTAACAAAGGGTACAACTGACATAGAATAAGAAATCTGTATAGAGGTGAAACTCATAACCAAGATCAAAATCCCAATCTAGGGGGTCCAAACGCCTCCTGCCGGAGGCTCTACGCGGGGGTCGTGCGGTCCATGGCCCTTTACGGGGCATCGGTGTGGGCGCATTCATTGAGGCGGCAGCCAGCCCGCCGATTGAAGGCGTCCCAGAGGGTCGTGGCCACCCGGCTGGTCCAGGAATACCGCAGGGTCTCCGGTGAGGCAGCGAGCCTCCTTGCCGGACTACCGGAGGACACGGTGGAGCATACGTTGGAGGTCTGCTCAGTTTGGGCAGAGCATCGCCGTGTCCTCGTGGAGTCGATCGGAGGCGAGGATCTCTCGCGTCTGGCCCTGGTCCAGGCCATGGTAAGAACCGAGAGGACATGAGAGGCTATCACCTCCTTCTGCGAAGCAGTAATGCTCGCGATGGAGGAGGCGGAACGCGTGAAGGAAAGGCAAACATCGCGCCCCTAGCCGCCACAGGAGACGCCCTGGGCGTCGGGATTCGCAGGCCAATTCCCGGCCACCGTAGGCGCGGGCTTGCGGACGGTGAGCAATGGGTAGCACACCGTACGATAAGGACCGGGCCCAAGTCAACGGTGCGTTGTGTTCCACGCGCGCTTCAATGTGATGTCAGCATAACTGAAGGGGTCCGATGCCTGCCGGGGTTGCGGGAAAGTCCGAAAGGGATACCGTGACCCCTGGCAACGTACAGGCAACTGCAGGAACACGGGTGGGTTTTAGTCAGTAAGAGTCTGACACGCCCTCCCGCCCAGAGCGGGAGATGTTATTTCATTACTTTACAACAAAACAAAAAAAAAAAAATCCGTTACGTAGTTTAAAAGAACGACGCGGTCAAACAAACAGATACGAAAAGTGAGTTCAATGTCATCATTCTCCTCCCCTTGTCCCAATTTATATGACGTCATTGCAACATGTCTTTTTATTCCATACTTCTCTATTAGTCGTGCTCTCGGTAGTCACTCCTTTTCTAGCCATATCATGTTTCACAGAAAATGTTCTAAGTCATTGACGAAATAGCAGTAAAAAGTTTCTTTCCTTGTTCTAACGAATATCACGTCATTAAGAATGCCTCTTCTGGCATAGGCCTCTTCTGGCATAGGCCTCTTCTGGCCCTTTCCATTGGATTCTGCCTCGCATTAGCCTTCTCCACTGGTGTCCAGCTGTGAGCCTCGGGCCATTCACCCATCTCGCTTTTTGACGTCCTATATCGCGTTTACCGTCTCTGGTACCAGTTGGTGACGGTTGTACTCCATTTGCCTTGAGTCCAGTCCATTCATCGTTTTTTTTGGTATTGTACTCGTACCCACTTTTATAGTCAAAGTTTCCTGACAATGTTTCCCGCATTCTTCCGCATCACACGCCCATACCATGTTTTACTTTCAGACTTATAACTCAGTAAGGCAGTAGTAGCAGAAGTTTCGCTTCTATACCTTCTTCTTATTCTATGGTAGGCCTCTCGTTCGGGTCTCGTCTACATATCAAAGGGAATAAAGCAAACGAGCGAACTATGTTGACGAACGACGACGGACTGATTCCGCGAATCTGTTGCTTGTCAGAACTACGACGGAGATTAGGCAGAAAACACATCATTTGCGATGACAGCAGCGTGCGCAAGGAAGTTTTGACCGAATCATTTTAAATTACACGGGTATTTAGAATGCGAGAATGTCAAAAATGTTACAAGAATAAAACAAAAAGATGACAACTTCGGTTCTGTTATTTTTTATTCTACAATCATTATTATTAAAATGCGACAGCGTAGTACTTAAGACTCTTCCCAGTTTATCTTCTCTACTTCTTCAACCTGTACCTACCATCCGTTTCACGCTATTCTGTCCAATCTTGGGCCTCATCATCATCATCATTTCAGCTGAAAGACGTCCACTGCTAGAAATAGGTCTCACCCAAGCACCGCCACTTCGACTGGTTCTGTGCTTGTCACATTCAGCGGATTCCTGCGGCCTTCATTACGTCATCGGTTCACTTTTTTCTTTTTTTTTTTGGGTGGGAAATTATCAAATAACTTCTGGGAAGTCTGACACGCCCTCCAGCTCTGGGCGGAGCGGGAAGGCGTGTCAGACTCTTACTGACTAAAACCCACCCGTGTTCCTTCAGTTGCCTGTACGTTGCCAGGGGCCACGGTATCCCTTTCGAACTTTCCCGCACTTTCTTTTTCGGACTTTTCGGTCTACCTTGTGGAAGGTCTAGAAGCTACCGCATCTAAATTCCCTGAAACTTTTACCAGGACATCGGCACTGTATAAATATGGACAGTACACAGTAAACTACGTAGTAAACGTTCGAAACGGCACACTCGAGACGCGCTCATTGAGAGACCCCAAGCGATTGTCGCGGTGCTGTCAGTTGCGGGTCGTGCCGTGCTAAGACGAGTGATCACCGTGATATTTTTTAAAATGGAACGTAGGTAATTATTTCAATAAATAGGCCTATTTTCTATACTTTCCATATTTATATTGTGACATCGGTCCACCTCGCGCATTGGATTATAAATACTTACGTTCTTACGGAGTCTAATTGATCCGCATCCTGAGCGAAAGTGTCTACTATAGTAGCGTAGTAATATTGAACCTATAAAACAAATTCACAAAGTCCTGTGTGCAAGCCTCCCAACATTCACTAACATGCCACATACTTAACATAACGTTAAGCTAACTTATAAGCTTCGTGAAACTCAAATGTTTTCTTTCGATTCCCCAGCGACGGCCACAAAATTGCCTTCGTGTATATTTTAGTGCGAAACGAGGTTCAGAGTCACACTTCAGTAACAATAAGGCCGTGGTCAGCATGAACGCGTGGAGTGGGGCAGAAAACGTACAAGCGATAAACAAATGAATTTAAGCGTCACCATCTTGTGATAAAGAAAAGAAAGAAAGAAAACACATTTATTTAGCACAGACAAAAAGGCACACAAGTAAAAAGAAAGAAGCACATTACTCTACGCTTTTTAATAGATCACTGCTGCCGAATATATAAAAAAGCGGCCAAGTGCGAGTCGGACTCGCGCACGAAGGGTTCCGTACCATTATCTTTAAAAACGGCAAAAAAATCATGTCTGTTGTATGGGAACCCCACTTAAATATTTATTTTATTCTGTTGTTAGTATTTGTTGTTATAGCGGCAACAGAAATACATCATCTGTGAAAATTTCAACTGGTTAACTATCACGGTTCATGAGATACAGCCTGGTGACAGACGGACAGCGGAGTCTTAGTAATAGGGTCCCGTTTCACCCTTTGGGTACGGAACCCTAAAAATTAAACATCCAAAACCTATTCGCACGATACTGTAGCGTGCCTCAAATTAGTGACGTGTATGAAATTAAGTACTCCTTACTAAATAAACAATTATTTCGTATTTAAAATCTTGTGTCCAATTAATGCTATTTCCACATAAACAAATATCAACTTTATGACATATAAATTAAGGCGACGATAACCGAATTCTAATGATTTTATACCGAAGATCACGTCTAAACGAGTAGAGTTAATGATTTCGAATAAAAAGTACCTATGTTTGAGCATGAAAAAAATGCATGTTTGTATTAGCATTCTCTTAATTACTTAATATAGGAATATTTTAGATTATGATTATATTATGCGGATTAAAAACTGAGAATCACGCAAATCTATCAAGCGTATTTTTCTGAAACCTTCACCATTTTAAAGATAATTTAATTATTGATCTTTAAGTATACATGTTTTATTAAAATACCTTTTGCTTTATGTATAATAAATAAATAATGCGTCTAATTTGGGACAGCGTTCCTTGATGGGCGAGTCCTATTACTGGCTGGACGTACGACGCATTGCGTGAGCTCAGTACAGAATACGCAAGCTAACCACTCAAAGTTACTGGCATAATTATATATCAGTCTTAAGCTGATTTCAGAACGACAAGTACATTGAAACGCTCATGAAAATGTTTGAAGTTGTAGCGCAAACTGAACTTTATTTGTGAGATTAAGGTTCCTCATCATTTATTTATTTATTTTATTGGTTCACCAACAATTATTAACACTGGTTCAGAGCTTAAGGTAATATGCAAAAGTGAGAGCGCAACAGTGCAACAAAAAAATAGTTGCACAAAAATAATCATTAATTTAGTTTTAAATTACTTTAAAAAAATCATTGGCTCGGTGAATTATAAAAAAAAAACATATTTGTTTACCATTATGAAAACTAAATTGCGAACCTACAAAATAGGAATGAAATCGCAAGAGCACGTCGACTCGCACGTGTGTTGGCGAATGTACGCACGGTCAATTTTTATCGCGACGATTTTTTTTTAGCTCTCTGGTTTTTCAACTCTCGGTGTTGAGCCGAGCATTGAGAATCCAACAGAGCATCCCAACGCGTCAAAATACGCTGTTTGATTTTCAACTCTCGACGGTAATCACCGCGTTAAAAATTCGCCCGTGGGTCCGAGGGCAAATTTATTCAGTCAAGCAGCCCGCTTGTCGCTATTCTGCCGCCCCGCAGGCCTCAGTCTAAAAGTACGCATCACCAACGACGATATCATTTATATTTTAGTGTTCAAGATGATAGCTGTGCTCAGCGTTCTACTTAAAATTCTCTCTTGTATTTTTACCACTTACAATTCTTCCGAGACAACTCAGGAACCGTCGTATTGTTTGCAGTTTATAAGTTCCCGAGAGTCGAGCGTGCATAAATGAAACAAATTGGTTAGCTTGTAAGGCGGCTCAAACATAAAAGTCGTCTTCTTTTTATACTGGTATTTTAGATTCTACGTTATGTGTGTGTATGTGATAATGGAAAAACTAAAGACTGACGGTAGGTCCCTAGGTCTGTACGTACCTATATTCATAGTCTTCCAGACCGATTTTCGGCCATGGCAGCCAATCTCAACAGAAACTAGCCATCTATGCGGGAGATAACATAATGCACAAGGTGTGTGCGCAAACACAGCCTATCCTACTCACTCTTCCCTCACTGTCTGATCCGATGAAACGGCAATCCGACATGACCGGAGTGAGATCAGGCGCAGGACCAAAAGTTTAACGTGATTTCCGAGGCACGGGGGTATCACACCGCCAACTTCCAAACTCCGGGCTGTTACTAAGAAATTCTTAATGGAAAAACCCAATAACGCTTTGCCCAAACTATTTTTTCTTTCCCTCTGGAAACCCTCATGGATACCCTCCGTCTGGGGAGAACAGATGGTTATGTCGGGCTTCTACCGACTAAAACCCCACTGTTCCTTTTAGTACCATGATTCGGCGGCCCGGGAGATACTTGTACATTCGCTGCACCTCCGACTGGAGTTTGCCCGACCTGGGAATCGAACCCAAGCTCAGCAATCGCGCTTGCGCCCACGAGACCAACGTGGCAGAAGCACACGGAGTATTCTATGGTAAAACCAATGATAGAGAGATTATTCTGAATGTACAATTTTAACAATATCAAACTAAAAATTAAAAAAACCCATTACGTCACAACTTGTAAGATTGATTCTCGCACGGAACAAATATTTGTATGACCTTCAAGTAGTTGTTCCGGGTCTAACTCTTTGTGTATGTGAGTTTAAATGTTTGTAAACGCACCCACAATACAGGAGAAATTCCTAGTGTGGGGCAAAGTTTAAAAAAAAAGAAAGAAAATAAGTAGCTAGCCGATCTGTCGCCATAGCTAGCCAACATTTTCTTTGACCAATTTCTGATCAACAAGGTGTTGTTGGGAAATCAATGAAAATGTAAGAAAAATGAAGTTCTATAATCAAACCGGTAGTATATTATAACAAACATCAATCTCATAGGACAATACTACGATTTTCATGCAGAACATCCTTCATAAAGCCAAGACAACATACGACAGGAAGTAGGAGAAAGATAAGAATATATTAATAAAAAATACAAAAATGATGTTACAATATGGAACGTCAAAAAGCGCGCGCAAGGCAATTTTTGTAAAGAAACCAAAAAGAGACGCTAACATTGTGGCATTCTGCCTCTGGTAGTACCTACTTATTAAATATCATCTGTGCTCTGGTATATTTTTCTGTGAAGGAAAGGTTTTTTTTGTCGGGGGTAAAAAAAGAAACAATAAAAATAGGGAATTTATAGATAAGATATTTATTTTTTGTAAAACGAATGCATAATACAATAGATTTGCATGATCTTAAAATAACATTCGGTATCAGGGTCGCCATTTATTTATTTATTAATCATTTATCTATTTATTTATTTCAAACACATTTTAATCATTTTAATTCGATTATTTTATTCACACCTATGCCACTATTATCATAATTAGATTAATCATTTATACAATATACATTTATCTATTTAAATAATCAAGTAATCAAATACACAATAATCATCTAACAGGAAATTTTCCAAATGCTAAAATTTTACTGTAGAATACAATATTAACAATTGCGGGTATACTTACATGTCACTCCGCACATTTCACTTTTTCACAACACAAATAACTCGTATATTTATCTCATCTACTCGACGTCCGTATGTCACTGCAGGGATTCAGCAGAATATCAGCGTCAGGTATATTTTGCCTGGCACATGCTGAGCTGGACTCCCATTTGGTGCAACCTTTCGTTTCGTTGTTTCGTTCGTTGTCAATCCATTATTGTAAAGTGTGTCATAGCAAATAGTGTCATCACAATGCCTTGTTTTCTTCCTTTTTTATTTGTTTTTATATTGGCACCTTGCAGCTATTTCCTAATAGCTAATTAGTCATTATTTAATCGTGTTTTTGTTGTGCTGTTTTTTGTGTGCACTAAATAAACGATTTATCTATCTATCTATCTATTTATGGCACACAAATTGTTATGTTACCATTTGAATTAACACAAAACAAAAAAAAATATGTTGCGCAGTCGTTTAAAAAGATAATCTATAAAAAAAAACTTTAAAACTAGAAAATTGTTACAGTTTTGAGATCAAAGACTGGGTAGATACATATATTTTAGTATCACAATATCTACGGTGAAAGTGTACTTCTTACTTATAACATTGAAAACTAAAAATTATATTTTGACGAAAATTAATAAACTTTTATAATAATGCTTCTTTCTCCATTTTCCGCCTAAGTTACCAAGCCAACACGAACTAACATTTTATTTCCATCAAATGTAATTTAGGATCACAACTTTGCCCATTGATGAAAAAACTTTGACAAACTTTTTAAGTATTCGAACTTTTCGGTAACACTTCTTTTACAAACAACTCTTCTTGTATATTCTACTCGTATAAAGAAAATTATCCAAAAAGTTTTATTAGTGTTCTCTATGCGGCATATGTAGGAATTTCAGAAACACGTTTGCCAAATAAAGTACAATTTATTTACGTGCGAATCGCCTCAAGAAAAAATTATATTATTTAAAACTATCGATTCACCCGTTTCTGGCAAGTAAATTCGGGCGAATCACCAATAAACCGACTTTTGGTAGCAAACTGCGTCTGCTGATGTTCAGGTAAAAAAGCATAATTCTTATTCATGATTATTATTATGTAGCTTGTTATTGTCAAATTACTTTTGCCTTACAAACTTTGATAAAGATTTAGATGAAGATTAGATTTTTGATTGAAGCTGATAAATGATAAATCGAGATGATAGTAATTTTATTAAACAAATATTTTATTTTTTGTTATTTTACACATCTCTTTTTATTTTTATTTTATTATTTATTTCTGTATCTATCCGTGACATCACAGCGGGCCCTATCAGAATACTAGCGCTGTCACACTTATTTTTAAATGTCGCAACATCATGCTGAAATTTGACCTCGTACAGGACTTTCTGTTTTTATTTTTATTTTACTTTGTTTTTTTTTTAATGTTTCTATGAATGTGTTTCGTTTAATTTGTGATCTTCTGTGCGAGTCCCAATAAATACTTTTTCTTACTTTCTTTCTCGTTCTTTTCGCATAAATGAACACTATTAAGTATATTTTCCTGAGATTTCTCTCGGTTTCGTTGAGGTACATTTCCGTCAAAATTCTAGATTACCCCGGTAAATTTTATATTATTAGATCCTGTGTTTAAGTTATCGTTGAGTTTCTTGCCGGTTCTTCTCCATAGGAAAAGACCATAAGGAACCGTGCACCTAGCTTCTGATGTTTCATAAGTTGCCGTAGGCTAATTTGAATTAGAATTGGCATACAGCAAAATTTTTACGACGTTTTCAATATCCTATTCGTCTTTATACGTTAATTCTATTTTATTTGCAACACCTTTGAATCCGACAGCATACTTTGTACGGAACCTTCTCGATACTTAGTCGCTTAGCATTTAAACCTTTGCGACCACTTAGTAAAATTGAACGAGTTAGCACTGGCTGGTAAAAAAACAAATATTAATGACCTGGAAACAAGTTCACAGGTCTTGGGACTGAAAGACATAGTATAGTCAACCTCGTAATTGCTTTTCCACCCTAAGATTGAATGTCACTTCTACTTTATAAAACGACAAGATCTAGTCGTCTATGTGAATCTTTGATAGTATCAAGCTTTGGCCCACTAATAGATTTAGTCGGGTTAATTAAATAAATGTAGAGTTTTTAATCTCGAGGTTAAGTATTTAACTTTTTAACTCTTACTACGCATTGCGCCACTAAAAAGTAACACCGGGCTAGTTAACCTGACATTTTCGAGTATCGGGAACATTGTAATTCAATTGACGAAACATAAAAAAGAAATTCAACATAATGTAATGTAAATTGTATGTGTTTTTCCTGATTATGTAATCCGACCATAAATGAATTAACGGAACTTGCATACCCATCTCTTTAACACTACATTATGATACGGTATAATTATTCTTTCTTATCAATGAATTTTATATCATGATATTTCATTACATTAGCATTACAATACGATTAGTATTGTATTTGTGGTTTCCATGGAGATTTGATTGACGAAAACGTCAGATAAAGAAAAATACGTTAATTTGTATTTATTAATATACGAGTTCATGAATATAATTGCCTACTGATATACCTAGTACAAAATTTTCACTTACAATAACGTCAAACAATACAAAATAAGTTATCAGCGGTACCTCCTAACGTCAATTTATTTTGTCATTACTAACTCTAACCCAGAGTTTAGTGGCTTAACCCTCCCTATCACATCGGTGGGTTAAATATTTAGAAGTTTAACCCCAGGGGTACCTCTAACTCTTGGTGGCGCAAGATGATTAGCCCTGAAATTGTTGTTAACTCCGAGTTATTTAGGATAACTCATGAAAGTGGCTCGGTGAAGTTTCAATTGACTTCTTCTTTTTAGTCGTTTCCTCAACGCTGAGGATCATGAACACATACGACGCGTGTCCAAGCTATGCGGTCTTTTGCAATGTAGACCGCTCGGTAAATGCTGCCTCCAACAGCCTTCTTGATCGCGTCTGACCATCTCGCCGGTATTCCGCGCTTTTTTTTTTTTGGGTGGGAAATTATCAAATATCATGCCCTCTCGCTCCGCTCAGAGCGGAAGGGTAGACTCCTACTGACTCAAACCCACCCGTGTTCCTTCAGTTGCCTATGTGTTGCCAGGGGCTACGGTAACCCTTTCAGGCCCTAGCGGACCCCGTCAGTTGTGCTGACATCTCTTTGAGGCGCGCGTGGAACACAACGCGCCGTTGACCCGGGCCTGGTCCTTATCGGACGGCGAGCTACCCAATGCTCACCGAACGCAAGCCCGCGCCTATGATTGCCGGGAATCGGCCTGGGATACCCGAGGCCCAGGGCGTCTCCTGCGACTAGGGGCGTGAGGGCACGAAATTTTGCGTTAAAGACCTGCGTCAGGTGGAAGGTGTGGACGCCGTGGCGCCTCTCTAGCCACTCCGCAAATAGAGGACTTATTGCCGCAATTATGGCGTGCCCAGCCGGTGTTCTGCCTTGAGCGCGACCGAATTTAAATTGACTGGGAATTGTCAAAAGTGGTAAAGCAATTACAAGGTCAACTATACTTAGTTGACAAAATATTTGGTGATACCTTCACGACAACTATGACATGGTCCCATAATTTAATTTATTGACCGTATTTTCTCAAAGTTGGTAAAATTTTTGTATTGTCCAGATAATAATTACCTACTCAGACTACATTAAATTCATTTACAAATCCAAAAATATAAGACTGAAAATAAATCTTTTGCTTATCATGCCGCATAAAAATAAAAGAGTTAAGAGGCTTTAGGGTGAAAATGCCTTATCATTGCGCCTTCAGGATGAAATAACAACTTGTCACTTTTATTAAAAATTCACCCTTTGAGTAGGACAAATTATGGAGCCCCATTAGGCTGAAAATCAGCACTTTTCGAACGTCAAAATTACATAAGACAGTCCCCCAAAAACGCCCACCCTTCACCACTTCCTAGTGCTTTAGCTGGGAAGAAGAAGTGGCGCAACAAACTCCCCAGCAGCACAGCTGTCTGAATAGTTAGAAGAACATGATTCTATACAATAGTAATAATTTACTTTACGCAACACAAAACATTAAATTAAATTATTTTCTATTATGTCACCTAGCACACGCCAATATACCAACTACAAAAAAGTAAAAAGAACTTAATACCCGAATGAAAGCCTCCAGGCATAAAGGGCATGCCAAATCACAAATGATAAACTAGCGAACGAGCTAACAATCGAAGTAAAATAAATAAACAGTTAATTACTAATAACAACAACAAAAACCATGGTCAGCAAGACGACCAGTCACCACAAGCAGCACCCGTTCACGAGCATAACGCAAAGGTCAGCCATTACTCCCCTCGCCATATTTGAGGTTTTATACAGTACTCTGAACGTTTATATATTCGGGGAGATAAGAGCTCGCCGTAAGTCAAACAACAACTACCCAGAATCCACCCGAAGGTGAGGACACGAAGGTGCCACAGGAAAATATTTATAAAGATTATAAATATAATCTGGTAAAAATTATTAGTCATATTATTGATTCATTACCTTTGTATACAAAGGTAATGAATCTTTATGGTAGTTCCAGTTATCTTATCTCACAGATAATTTAATTCACGAATTTCTCAATATCAGGGCGGAGTGTGGGTTTTTGCCCTGTTGATGGCAGTAGGGTTGCCCTCTGTTACATGGGACTTAAACATAACTGACGAAATGTGGGTGTAATTTTTTACATCTCTGCCTAACCTTTCGGTGGTTACTGGCGTGATGTTATGTAAAATTCATACTAATTAGGTTGCAATTTGGTTGTTTGACATTTGCAATTATTCTGACTTAAGTAGGTACTTAGATTTTTATTTTATTTATTTAATTTTTTTGACATTTATAATTATACATTTAAATCTGACATCACTTTTTATAAATAATATTATGTAATTGTTATAATTTATTTTGAAATTTTAAGTATGCATGATTTTCAAACAACTTTTTTTTTATATTGTTTAAACTCGTAATATTGAGCTAGATGCACACCATATTTGTAGGTACGCCTCCTGGCATAACATAGCGTTCTGTTCACCAAACTCAAGACCTGTATTTCTTTACCTGTGTTAACAAATAAAAGTGATTTGATTTGCATTTTTTAATTCTTCTTTTATAGGTTATATCCTACCTAGGTATATTCCAACACTGTAACAGGTATTTACCAAAACTACCATAAAGGTCTTGAATGTTCTGTAATAAATTTTAATGACCAGATTCATAACAGATACCTAAGCACAGACTACACTATATATAGGTACCATATAAGTAAAGCGGCCAATGGTCAGTTAGAAGTGAACCAAAACGATGACCCGGCCTAACGTCTTGGATCGCAGAATGTCCGTGATGGCAGAATATCCCGGATGCTCAAAACTCCGGTAAAGGGGATTAGGTGGACAGGCTGGAAGTGGCTTTGCAGAAAAAATGTTTTGAGGTAATTAGTGGATATACCTAATTACTTCATGTTTTCTATATAATATTAGTTTGTATATTGCTGGTTGAAGAAATCATGAAGTAGGTCAGCTTATTGTTTGTTTTTAAGATTTTAATATCTGACTAAGTTACATTGTGACTAAGGAAACATACATTAATAAATTCTTTCCTAAGTAATATCTATCTATACGTAAAGAACCGGAAGAACATAAGAACTTTCCTAAAAATATTTTCACTCCTGTGCTTCCATCTATCGTACAATATCAAAAGTTATTCAAATTCATGTGAACACCGTGATCAATTAGTTATTAGAATAAAAGATAGATGGCTCTAAATTAAAATATTGAAAGCCCTAATGAACTGACGAGGTAATTACCAATACCTTTCATGGACGATCTAATAAGTAGGTGCTAAATAATATTGATGTTTAGTACCTAAGTAATTTAGTTGTGTATCATTCATTGTCACGACCAGACCGACTGAGAAATGACGCGAGTTGTGTTTGTTTATCTCTTTGTCATCTTCGTCACGATTAGTTCAACCGGTAAGCATTTTTACTACTGTTTTACATTTTTTTAAGGAGAAAGGATGTGAAAAATTATTAGATATCTACCTATATATATCAGTGATTTTTTAAGGTGACGCTAGTTTTTGTGAGAGAAGTTGTAAGGTAAATCGTTTGTGGCGGAATAAAGGAAGAGAGATAAATAGGTATAAATACCTAGGTATAGCGCCGACCTACATAGGATCAGCACGCGTAGCATGACAACCATAGAAAGGGGTTTTCTACGGGATTTGTCGACGGAAGAATAAACAAAATTACAGATTGTGATATTTTATCCGTTTCTATTGTAGTCATGCTAAGCGTGCTGGGCGGACAAAAATATTTTTATTTATAACAGGCTTTTCATCTGTACCTACTTACTACCAGATATACCTACCGACATCTCTACCTTCGAAAAATATAAGCGTGATATCATGTTTTATACTTATACTAGAACTTCAAAACTGTGAATTACTTGCTCATCTTACGATTTTGTTGAGCGTCACGAAGCATAAAGACGCCTAAATAGCTAGCCTAGTAAGTAGTTGTCTAATGAGTCTGTATTCGGAACAGGGTTTTCCATTGTATCGAGATAAAACATCACGAAACGAATGCCTCTATTGATTACCTATCAGTTTTACGATTATGCTCAATTTATATACGTTTATATAGGCAACATAATTTGAAGTTTTCGTAACCTACATTGATGGATTTTTAATTCTCTGCTGTTTGCCCACGGTGCTCCAGTTTCAAATAATCTTACTCTATGTAACCAACATTTTCATGATAACATCAAGCCTGTTATCCCGAAAGGGTTAGGCAGAGATATACCTATAGAACACCCTCATTTCGCCAGTTATGTTAAAGTCCCGTGTAATAGGAGGCGAGCCTTTTGTCATCAACCGGGCAAAATCCACACTCTTAGCTGATACTGAGAAATTCCTGACGAGAAAATCCAATAACACTTTGCCGGACCTGGGAATCGAACCCAGAACTTACTTACTTACTTACTTACTTAGCAGTAGCGCTTGCGACCACTAGACGAACGAAGCGATCATTTGATCATGAATTTCTTATACTTTCCAGTACAACTGCAATGTCCTCCAGGAGAAGACGAGGATCCTTGTCCAACAGACTGCTACAAAGACAAATGTCCAATAACAGAGCAACAGAATCGTGGATGTTCCAACACCGGAGATTGTGGAACTCCTAGGTGTAAATGTAACTTCAATATGAAGAGGGCGCTAAATGGAACTTGTATTGATACAAAGGAATGCCGTGAGTAATCTCTGTTTTTTTACCCGACTGTGCGACGTAAAGGAGGGTAATGTTTTTATAATTACCAACTATTGCTCACGGCTTCTCCGCGAGGAGGTCGCAAATTATCCCACAGAAAACTACTACCAGGATTAAAAGTATCCTGTCATGTCCTAACCCAGGTCATGGTCTCTCGGTGTACCAATTTCAACCAAATCTATTCAGCCATTAAGGCGTGAAAAGGTGACAGACAGGTAGTTACTTTCGAATTTATAATATTAATATGGATCTTCGTTCCAAAACACAAATCGCGCACATAGGCAAAACATCCGCCAAAATAAAATGGAACTGGGCCGGCCACATCTGCAGCATGTTGCATCAGAATAAGACTAAAGTAGCGACAGATTGGGTTCCGAACAACAGGAACTGGCAACGTGGTAGGCCCAGAAAGAGATGGAGTAAAGAGTTAGACCTAAAGATATGGGCTCAATTTTCATTAGAGAGAGAAAAAATAAAAGCCAGAGGAGAGGTCTTTGCCCCGCTGTGGAACACAGGTTCATAATAATTTGCCAAGTTCATCTTGCGTTCTTCACCTTGGTTGACCTTCCAAAAGGACTCCGACAGCCTGGTAGACAGTGTATATTTTGTCCTGCAATTGGCACAATACAGACAATCAAGGACTGTGCAGGTTTATTCCTTCCAAGCGGTAGGGATTCTTGTGTTCAGGGAGTATGGGCAACATACATCAACTTCATGATTGACTGAATTTCATTTTATTTCATCTTTTGTCTAGTTTTAAAGCCTATTTTTTGTGACTATATGTGTAAGTACTAGTACTTACACAATGACTATATGTCATATAGTCACCTGTCAATACTTGTTTGTGTTTTTTAATTGACCGATAGCTGGTAAGTGTGGTGCAAACTGTTAATTTAAGTTGGTTATAAATAAATGTTCGTTACAATCTGTGTGATGTAAGTTATTTGAAATTCTAATGACCAATGCAATTTAGTCGCGTCCATTAATTGGGTCTAAATGATAAAATACCATTTAAGTACCTTGATAACCGTCTAAATCATCAAACATTATGGAGGGAATTCGTTGCCTCATTGGTTTAGGGACTTCCAGACATAGCGGCTTTACTGACTTATTTATCTATGGTCACTTAATTTATTTTTTATTTTTATGCCTTCAGCCGGCGTTGGCGTTACGATAGCATCTACATCTTCTATCATGGGAATCTTTGGCCATGACATTTTTGGCTTATACGTTCTTTCTCACAAAACACGTTATATACCTGCCTAAACCTATCTAATGAACTAATTATTTATTTTTGAAATCCCCAGCTCCATTCAAATGCGATCGTCCGAACGAGGAATACATGTCCTGCCCACCATTATGCCCAACAGATGACTGCAAGCAATCCACTCCTGACGGAAGATGTCCCGTATACGGCCAAATGCTGATAGTGGTAGAATGTACCCCAGCCTGCCGGTGTATCAAGGGACACTGGAGAAAGGAAGGGAAATGTGTGCCTTATGAAATGTGCCGTAAGTAATAAATTTGTAAATCACTCACCAATAGGTACAATACGTGCCACTAAAGATGAGACTCAACACCAGGTGGTTTGACTTGCGCAACGATATAGCGGTTTAGCGGTTTGAGGTCAGGGGGTCTACTCCCTAACCAAATCCGTAGTTTCGGCCGAAGTTACGGACGCTTCGCTTAGGGAGTAGACCCCTGAGTAGGGGCGTCATCGGGCGGCGCACGGAAAGAGCGCGGGAAGCGCGGTCCAGTCTCATCTTTCGTGGCGCGTATTGTATGATCCTATGGGGTAGCCCATATGCAAAAGGCGTGATTTTATGCATGTTATGCAGAAACTATAGATCGCCCGCTGCTACGATCAATCATAATATGGTACAAAATGTTAGCAATCAATAAAACAGATTACTTAGTAGGTACCTATGTGTCATCCCATAACGTGTCTATAGTTGGACCAGTTTTAACATCTCCAGACGTGACTGACAATTCCCTACCATCTAATTAAGTCTTTGACGTCACTCATCTGTGTGTGCCAACTCATAATTATTATGATTATCTAAGTACCTGATACTAATAAAAATGTCAATTGCCTGCGTAGTGCAAATACGTAAGCCGGTCTTTGCCTGCATACCTAATAATATTTTAATCGACTGCACATTTAATTGTAAATTTCTTCTTCTTTGTGCCATCAGTAGCGTTCGAGCAGGCTTCAATTATCAATATCAATTTAAGTGTCCCGTCGTTTATGGAACAGTTCCACATTTGCACCAACCAGCAGTGGGCCAACGTGGTGGATTACGGCCCACTCTCTCTCACAGAGAGGAGGCTTATAACCCAGTAGTGGGATGGGAGCATTATTATACCACGTCCACTGGGCGGAGTAGTCTATGAATCTCCAACTGGCCAGATGGAATTACGAAATAAGGAAACGATTACTTCAACCAACTTTCTGATCTATTGAAACTTAAACTTTAAACGTTTATGCCTTTAAACTTGTATGCCCTTTAAACTTTTGTGCCCTTTATCGTTTTCTTCTTAAATATTATGTGCCAACTTAAAAAAAATCGTTTTCTATTCCAGCTCAGCACGTGACTACTCCTGACCTACCTATTTTCTTCGGATAGCAAAATAAATGGTAACTATTCAAATTCTTAAACACAAAATTGGAAGCTAGATGGCGCTGTGCTCAAGCGATTGTCTTGAGCTGTGGATTCGATTCTCGCACAGAACAAAGGGCGGGTCACCTGTAGACTATATATCATACCTGGTTCAGTTTTAAATAATAATAAGAAGTAAATAAGAACAAATCATTATTATTTTGCTACAATCTGTAATAGGCAAAAACATGCCATGCAAGATACGGATGTTCTATTGTCTTATAAAGGATCAAGAACTTATAAAATTTTAAAAATATATAAAGATTATTTATTTTATTCTTATAGTATTTTATCTAATTACGACTGTTTTCTATTTTAAGTTCAAGCAGACTGAAGAACAAATAAGCAGATGGAAGTGTCAACATTCAATGCGACTTCGTTGGAATTATCACCTTGAAATTTGTGGAATCAACACTAAGCATACCTATATTACAAAATACAATGTTTGTATAATTAGAAATAATTCATGCTCGTAATTTTCATTTAAAAAAATGGTAGATTTGTAAGAGTATGGTAGTTACTTAACGTACTTATTTCTTTCATCCGTTCGTTTTTAATTGTTAATTTATTATTTTATGCCTTGTTATTAATAAAGCATAATAATTAAGTAGGTAACGATGTTTTTTTCATTTAATTAATATACTCGTAGCATCGTAAATCAATCTGCCTAGATTTTCCCAACTATGTATGTTGGGGTCGGCTTCCAGTCTAACCGGATGCAGCTGAATACCAGTAGCATGAAGCGACTGCCTATCTGACCTCCACAACCTAGTAACTGGGTAATACGATACCCCTTGGTAAGACTAGTTTTCGACTTTCTGATGACTCAACGACGTCAAAGATCCACGAATGGCAGCCGGGACCAACGGTTTAACGTGCTTTCCGAGGCACAAAGAAGTCTCGATATGTGAAGATTGTCACCCATCCATGGATCAACCCCAGCAAGCGTAGGTAATATAGCATCAGAAATAACTGTAAAAAAATAAGAATGGTTTACTTACCATAAACTTGAATGACGAAATAGGCACTTTATTATGATTATCATTAAGGACCTTACAATGTTTCACGGTATCTGGATACGCTCTATTATCTAAAAATTTAATTAAGAGGAGGCTCCCTAAATTGTATGTTAATTTGCATTAATATTCTGAAACAGCCACGCGTACAATCAAAATGGAACTTTAGTCTATGATTTATTGTTTCTCTTTCTTTCCATGTACAAGACAGTTAAGTAATTGTTACATTACAGCAAGATTAATTTTTCATTCGAAAATCATGTCTTTTTTTTTAAACATTATTTAAATAAAATCAAGATTACTCGGTTTTTATGTCTAAAATAAGTATTCGCAGTAAGAAAATATAGTTTATTATCAAGCTACAAAATATTTTTTGTCTGAATCAATTATTACTTTAGTTACATATGAAATAAGAATCAAGACTTACGCCATTTAGTTCCGTGCTCGAACACGATCAAAGAGCACACGCGATATTCAACTTTATTACTGATGTGTTAGCGTTTAACACATAGTGGAGTGGCGGGGTGCATGGGGGCGGAGCTTGCGTGGAAATTGTCTTTAGAGTGCCTGGTCTTAAAACCTGAATTTATAACTGATGCGAACACCTACTTCTTAATAAACATAATTATAACAACACGCCTTGTTTTCCCGAAGGGTTGTGCAGAGGTGTACCTACACCCATATTTCGCCAGTTTTTTTAAGTCCCACGTAATAGGGGGTCTCTATTGCCATCAACCGGGCACAAATCCATACTCCGGGCTGCTATGGAGAAATTCCAGATAGAAAAACCCAATAACACTGCCCAACCTGGGGATCGAACCCAGAACGTCATGCTCAGCGGCAGCGCTTACGACCACTAGACCAATGAGGCAGTCGAAGTCCGGTTTTTGTCTGTTTGTCTTCCTTTTATATTTACGCGGCATCTGTAATGACAAATTGTAAGATTATCTCATATTCATACATCCGAGTCAAAATCGTTTAAGGCCGGTTTTATCCCGAGCGGTTTGTTTGTGTAAACATAACACTCACTACGACATACACAAATCATCTCGCCGATAAAACCATTGTTATTATGAGCTTATAAACACACTTTTAACTTAGATACTTAGGTACAGACGCCAGCACATCAACCTACTACAATCTGTCAAATTTCTTTAATAAATTTTCAACTTTATCACTGAAATGTAAGGTTCAAAGTTGATTGGGAAAATTTGACAGTTTCGGGTAGGTTGACCTGCTGGCGTCTGTACCTAATAGTACACGTAAATTTGGCAAATTATTGCTTGAATTTACTCAAAAATAAGATCAACACCACCGAAAAACAATAAATTGAAATATTTTACTAACGAGCGCGCTTGCACCGACAATTTTTTTGTTGACAAATTGGTCTCATTGGTTGGCACCGCTGAGCCGTTAGGCGGGAAATTCAAATTATTGAGCGAAATAAACGTGCTGAACTGTTTTACTCCGGTATACGATTTTGTACCTCCAGGTTGGCAAAAGTGACAACCTGCCATCCTCTACTTAACCCCTTTAGGGAGTGAATTCTCAAAATCATTAATACTCACTTTCGTTGCATTATTGTGTTAAATATAAAGAAGTTTTGTGCAAAATTTCATGCTTCGAGACCCAGCGGATTAAGCTGTGTATTGTCTATCAGAGAATTAATGAATGAATTTAGCGTAGATAAAAGTTCCATTTAATAATAATAAATTTCATAATTAATGGTACTTTAATCGGGCCACAAACTAAAATCCAGAATCCAGACTCCAGGCTGCGACTGTAAATTTCTCTTTGAAAAACCCCAATGCAAGACAATCCGAGGCAGGTCTCGAACCCCTTGTTCGTTTATCCTGTCAATGGTGACCCCAGCTAATTTTATTATTTTTGTTTTGGAGATTTAACATTGTATTGCATACAAAATGTATGATTTGCCTGCAACTGAAGTCGCACACCTACCGATTAGAGAGTCGAAAGTTGGATGTATCCGTATCTGTGATCCACCGAATGAGTAGCGATACAGGGAGACAGGATCTTATGTACGGAGGTGCCACAAGGCAGAAGTCGTGCAACCAGTGCCGTAGACGACCGTTTTATAAGGGTGATAGCTCTGAGAAATCGTCGTAAAACTGCTGTTCAGACCCGAAATCTCTTCTTGGAAGAAGAGAGAACGAACAGTGAGAAGGACGTTAAATAAACTTGGTTTGAGTCAAACGTGTCAGCAAAACCGCCAAAACTTGAGGTGCGTTATTGAGTTGCAAGATTAGCGTTCGCTCGTCAACACCAAGATCGGTCCCATGAATGGACTCAAGTTTTATTCTCAGACAAAAGTCGTTTTTGCGTAAATTTCATCGACGGGAGGGAAAAGATGTGGAGGTATTGAGGAGAACGTTACCATCAAGTAAATTACAGTGTCATACGGTGGAGGGTCTGTTATGGTGTACGGTGGCATAACTCCGACAGAACGCACCGCCTTGGTCATGATTGATGGCGGTTTTCTGACTGTAAACGGGTACATAACTGTGATCTTGGAACCCCATGTTGCCCCATTCATTGGCCTAGATTTTGCGTTTATTCACCATTACCTCAAGGCCTCACACTGCGCAAGTAGTGTCTGATTATCTAAATGACATCAGAATAGCCCAAATAGACCTGACCAGATAGCCAATCATGAAACCAATAGAACATGTCTGGGATATGATTAGATGCAGGATAGAAAGGAATCCAACTCTAAGGAATGTTGAAGAGTTAAAATTGGCTCTGATCGAATAGTGGGACAATTTGCCCCAGGAAATGATCGAAAGTGTCATTAGGAGCATGGGCAGACGTATCCAAGCCCATAAAAAATCCCCTGAGGCAACACATATAATTTTTTAATATTATTTAAAATATTTTCAATAGATTGTCCATGTGAATGTTCTGTTCGGAAAATTCTAAATTACACGGCACGACGTGTTACCACGTCAAGCACACTGCGTTCGGCGCTTGAGGCGGCAACACATCATGTCCGGGTTCGCAACATGTCAATCATCATCCTGAGGATTTCTTACAGGGCTCTTTATGACTCTTTAAGAACAGTTAAGCGGATTAGGTTACTAAATATACGCCGCCTATTGTATATATTTTTTAAATCCTATTACTTTATCTAAAATTATTTATTTATATTTTGTTTTGTGTTCCTCATTTTTTGCCGGTGTGTTTATTATCTCCAAATACTCGACATTACAAAAAAAAAGGTAATTGGCTTAGTTTTGGAGCTGATTTTCTTTATCCGTTTCAACCCTGTTAAAAACTTGCGGAGGTGGATTCGGATGAGGAGTTACGATCTCTTGCGGAAATTCCCCATTTGTGGAGTCGGAGGCGAGGTTCCATAATAAACCAGTAAAGTCTCAGTCAGGTCCGCGGATCATTATAAAGATTTTTACGTCCGAAATTAATAATGTTATCTCAATCGCAATTTTACTTAACACATCGTTATCAAGGAGGTTTTATAAAGTATTAGTTTTATAGGTAGTTCGTGTTCGTAGGGTTTTGCTCCCGGCTTTACCCACGTGAATGTCGGGAATTATCCCACGGAAACATACCTACTACGGGGTCAAAAAGTAGCCTATTTATTTATTCAGTTAAACTTTTCGCAAAAAAAAGGCGGACCTAATACCTTAGGCATTCTCTACCAGGCAACCAAGGGTGGTGAAGTGTTTGAGAAGAACAATGAAAAACACAAAATAAAAAATATATCAGCCTATGTCCTACCCCAGGACAAAATTTGTCTAGGAAAAAGGTCTCCAATTTTATCGTGTCTCTCTCAATTTTATCGAAATCCGTTCAGTGGTTTTAGGCGTGTTAAAGTAACTGACGTACAGACAGTAGTTTATAAAGTAGTAAATTAGTAGATAACTTTATGAATACATATTATATGGATATATCTAGGAGACACGTCATATTCGTTGTAGTTTCTTATTTGTGGTTTAGTGCGATGACGTTAAGATTATTGCTTGGTGTCGCTGTTGCGACTAATATTTTAGTTTTAGTGGTATGTAGAGGTAAGAAAAATGATTAAAAGAAATACCTACTTTTAAAATTATATAATTAGACAGACATGTTAAATTAGGTAGTTGTTATGTTTCTTATCTATTTTTAACAAAAAGGAGGAGGTTCTATGTTTGTCTGTATGTTTGTTTTTTTTTTCATGAGCGTCGATATTTTCGTCAATTATTGTGGACCTATTTTGAAAATTCTTTTTTCACTACAATGTGAAAAATAATTTTAATTTCTCAAGTCGGTGGAAAAAAACCAAAGACAGCGAAATTATAGTAAATATTCACTTTGTTGAATTTTTTTTGGAAGTCACTTGATTTTTATTTTTTTTTTATTTTGGGACAAAGTTACTAATCGCACGTACTCTGCACACTACACTTGGCGAAGGAGAGCTAGACCGAAAAAAGTGTAGCATTTTGATCGTCACGACACTTGCCATAAAATTTGTGTTTAATCAAGCGTATGGGTATGTATAGGTACTTATATCTTTATTATTATCAAATAAAACATACAAGGTGGCTTTTGAGATGGGGTCGTAAGGACAGCTACCTTAAACCGTTGTAGCTACAGGAAAACGGTCTTAGGAGACTGTCCTTAACTTTTTGAGACATTTTGATCTGCATTCACAAATTTTGAAAATTGGCAGATTTTACAAAAACTTTTTTTGATGCCAATCGATCCTGTGCATTATAAGGATTAAAAAACTCTATCGGACCAACTGTGGTTTGAGTACCAGTTTACGGTACTAGAAAAGGCAGAAATCAAAAAACTTTTCCCAAGTATATTAATAATTTACAGTTTAATACCATGCTTTTTATGTCATTTAGTTACTTTTAAACGTTGTAAATTTTATTGTGTTATTTAAATACATCATATACAGCAAAAGGAACTTTGTTCTAACCGGGCTTTGTTCCCACGACACCTCTCAATCTTTTTTTTTTTGTCCTGTATGTAGATTTCCGCATGTTTGCGATTTTTGCTTTTTTGCCAGTTTATTGCATTCGCGGGTAGACCTATAAGCTGGAAATTGTTGTTTCCGTATTCAGCATCTTTTAAGATGTTTATGATTTTTTTCATATTTCGAGGAAGCACTTCAAAGGTAGAATTTGAAACATTTAAGAAACGAGTTTTTGCTTTTCGATGTTTGTTAACGTTTAGGTGCAATTCTTTATCGCATCTCTGTTAATCGTATATCTATTAAGACTTATGATAAAGAAAAATCACTTTCCTATCTGAGAAAGGTCGAGAAAATCCAATCATGTGTAATAGTTATAATGCATTAGATTCTCCCGACCTTTCTTTCATCTCACTAACAAAAGTTACGACTGAAAATTACTGTACTTATGAAAAAACAAAATTGAAGACAACTCAAGGCGGGACCCAACCCAGCAATCGCGCTTGTGACCAAAAAGACCAATGAAATAGTCAATGAATGTCATAGCGACCTGCATCTACGAGGTACTATAATCCAGTCATGTCAAATATACGCCCTATGACCCGCAACATAATCAGATTTTTTTTACTTGTTTTACTTGAGCCAAGTGTGTGTTGGAGGACCCACAATGAAGGGTTCCGTAGTTGGGATGAATTTATCCCAAGAACAAACTTAACTTTCTAGTTGAAAAACATGTTCCACCATACATTCCAACTGCAAATGTAAGTTTGTACGCAAATTGAGTGATTTACCATGTTATTTTAAGACCATAGACTTCTTATATAAGAAAAAAATAATACAGAAAATAGGTTAGGAAAATAGGTACTTTGTATAGTATAGACCTATTCTCTGTTTAATTTTATTAATTTTTTTTGGCTCAGCTCAGTAGTTTCGGAGATAAGGAGGAATGATCAATATTCATCTATTTTCTTAAATATCTTTAAATGTATTACACACATTGACAGACAGACACACGAGTGATCCTTTAAGGATTCCGTTTTTTCATTTGGACATACGGAACCCTAAAAACTAATCATAATAAAATAAGGGTATGATAAAGATCTTAATTGGGTACTAAGTAGTGACTTAAGACGCAGATATATGCCAGTGACCTTGAGTAGTTAGCTTACATGTTCTGTGTACTGAGCTCACGCAACGCGTCATACGTCCAGCCAGTAATGGACTCGCCCATCAAGGAGCGCTGTCCCAAACATAAAACGAAAGGTAATTTAATAAAACACGTCTACTAAAAGATCAATAATTAAATTATCTTTAAAATGGTGAAGGTTTCAGAAAAATACGCTTGATATATTTTGCGTGATTCTCAGTTTTTATCCGCGTTAGACATAACTTTTCAAATTAATTTCACTATGTAATGTAAATATAATCTAAAATATTCCTACTAAAGTATTCCTATATTAAGATATCAAAAGAAAATGCTCTAATTTAACATATATTTTTTCCAAATCATTAACACTACTTAAATAGACGTGCTCTTCAGTATAAAATCATTTTATCGTCGCCTTAATCCTTAACTTTATTATGCCTAAATTCTAATATTGATATTATGCAGCTATCCATTTAGGGATCGTAAATACCCTTTAGCAGCCTTTATTTTGTAGATGGCCCTATAGAAAATTGAATTTTACGCCCCTGCTACAAACGACGACTATTCGTGTACCTACAGTAAGTGTGATCATGCACGCTGACAATATTAACGACCTGACATTAAACTGTATAGATTTAACGATATAATGAAAATAAACACTATATTTTTCCGTTGTAACCAATAATCAAATATGTTCAGATATTTCGATCTCTAGGGTCTAAATGCCTATAAAAGGTCCCATTAAAATAGGTGGACAAACTTTTAGAAATCATTCAGACCACCAAAATAAGGACAATGGTAAAAAAAAAATAAGAAAAATAAATCAGCAACGAAAATACACTACAGATGTCGGTTACCCAATGCCATTTATTATTTTAGGTCAAAATAAAATCACTTTAATCAGTGTTTTTTTTTTGCTTGGATATCTTTGGTTAGACGTACACAGAACGCTGTGTTCAAATTTGGCCATCTATTTTAATGGGACATTGTATATTACTAAGGAAATCCAACTGTTTATAGGCACATTATTGTTATTTCGTTAATTCTTTTTGATTCTTATTAATTTACATTTTAAAATATTTCTTAAAATAATCCAATAGCCTTCTAATCATTTGAAGATCTATTCGTATAGCATTATAATAAATTATGGAATTAATCAACTCAGCCTATCTCGCAACGGAACATATTGTAGGCCTCTCCAAAGTCGCTCCAAAAAGCCGGTTCTCTCCCTTCCACCCGATTCTGTGTCGTCATAATATGGCATGATTAGGCCATGATTACTAAGTTATTAGTAAATCAATTCTTTCATCACTCTTGGCAGACAACTTAGTGGTCGCAGTGTGTTGGCAAAATAGTAGGCAGGTGGATACTGAACTGCACAGTAACTTGATTAAATCCCTTAAGCTCGTTTTCACTAACTAATTAAAAGAGCACTGTTGGATTTTCAACGCTCTGCTTAGTGCCAAGAGTTGAAAATCCAACAATGAAATAATATTCAGGAATTACATTTAAATATAAGTATCACCTAGTGTTCTGAAAACGGACAGTAGTCACTATCCTATATATATAATTTATAGTATACGTCAACCGCAGTAGGGAAAATGGGTTTGTTTTACAAAGTCCATAATTTCTTTTATAGGTTGGAACTATCAAGGAAACAGAAACAAAATCCTAGAGTTCAATTATCTAAGCAACTATGAACGATTTGTAGTTTTTTGACGTAATCATTATGACGATCGCGCCACAATATTCCCCGGTAAGTATGAGAAAAAAAAATTGCCATAGATAGGTCGGTACGTCGATCGCGTCATCACCATGGGTATTCACAAAAACAAGGAATAATTTTCTTTTATACATGAAATTAAATAACAATATCATTATCAAGGAGGTTTTATAACGTATATATATAATATTTTGGAGGCATGCTGTAATTGATGTTGTTTCAAATGTAACGTGAACAATAAAACAGCTGGTTTAAAAAAACTCGTTCAAGTATATAAATAAAATTGATTGCTGCATATATTCAGACGTGTTTTAGTCGCGATGACGCTTAGATTATTGCTTGGTGTCGCTTTTGTGGCTAATATTTTAGTTTTAGTGATATGTAATGGTAAGGAAAATGTGCAAATTATTTACTTTTATAATCATTTATTTATTTAAATAAAGGCTCACAGTAGTTGTCATAATTATAGATCTCAAATGTATCTAAATTATAGGACAGCACGGCACTATTAATTAGCGTCCTTGTTCACTATACAAAAGAAAATATATTGACGTAAAGATAACAACACACCTTGTTGCCCCGAAGGGTTGGGCAGAGGTGTACCTGTAGTACGCCCACATTTCGCCAGTTATGGCACACATAAGTGTTGGTTGGTATGGTTATAGAATATAATTATATTAATAATTCGTTTATTTAGAATTTAATTCTATAAATAGACTAGACAGACATATAAAATTAAGTGCTTCCTATATTTCGTATCTATTTTTTTTTGTTCTGTTTATTGTTTTCCGCATTTCTGCCTAAACCAGTTTAAGAATATTTTTTTTTTACATTTGCTATAATTTTTGTTTTTTTTATTCAGCATATTTTAAGATTTTTATGATTATTTTCATATTTTGAGGAAGCACTTTGGAGATAGAGCATAGAATTTTTGAACATTATATGAAACGAGTTTTTTTTTTTCGATGTCTGTTGACGTTTTTGTGCAATTCTTTATCCCATCTGCGTTAGTCGCATATAGGTTCCTACTAAGATTTATAACAAAGAAAAGTAATTTTCTTCGCAAAAAAAGGTCAGGAAAATGTAATCATTGGATTCTCCCGACCCGTTCTGACCTCATTATCAAAAGAAAATCAGTTGTTTAGTGAAAAAATACAAAGATCGAAGATGGTGGGATGGTGGCGATGGGTGGTGGGTCAGAGGTGGTCAAAGATTTAGTTAATTTTAATGTTATGATATTATACATTTGTATATATTCGATAAAGGATTAATTGTCAACCCATTCCATTCAACCCAGTTAGGTTCTTCTTTTTAACCGACTTCAAAAAAGGAGGAGGTTCTCAGTTCGTCGGAAACTTCTTATTTTTTTTAGGGTTTCCTAGTCAACAAGGAACCCTTATAGTTTCGCCATGTCTATCTGTATGTCTGTCTGTCCGCGGCTTAGCTCAGAGACTCTTAGTCCTAGAAAGCTGTAATTTGGCATGGGTAAACATAATATTAATCACGCCAGCAAAGTGGTAAAACAAAAACATGAAAAAAACTTTTTGAGATACCTCCTCCCACACATAAAGTGGGGATGCTTTTTTTTCTCGTCTATCCCATGGTGTGGATTGCCGGTGGAAAGGTCGTAAAAAAATGTTGTAAGTGTGTTAAAACCATTTTTGGATTGATTTGCGAAATATTAAGCTTTAAAGCGCAAATTTTTGTTAAAGTCGAGTGTGTCACTAAATGGTGGGTTTTGGATATGTAACAAAAATCAAGGCAGTAATATACATGACGAAATTAAAAGGAAAACTATCACAGCTAAGTAGGCTCTACAAGTTAACGGGTAATAATCGACCAACTTACATTTGCAGTTGCAAAAACATGTTCTCCGATACATTCCGTATGGGAGAACATGTTTTTCAACGACAATGTTAAGTATGTTATTGGGATAAATTTATCCCAACTACGGAACCCTTCATTGTCCCACAAGCACTTAGCCGGTTTTTTTTATGTTGTTCCGAGGTACTTGAAGACTAGACCGAATTGGATTTTATTTATTTTTAAATAATATATATTTTCCTACTTAGTCTATTTGTATGATAATACTCGCATAATAAGTTCCTGTCACTGTTATTTACATAGAAGGTAGTGGTATTCGAATTTGTGTGGGGTGGGTACCACAACTAAAAAGTGAGAAAAAAAAAACCAAGAAAAAAATACAATACCTAAAGTGAAAAAATTTTTTTTTAGAAAGACACGGCCTTCCGAAATAAAACTTATTTTTCACTCTGTAGTGTTTTTTTTGGAAGTCGGTGGTTTTTTTGGAAAAAAGTTTTTTTATTATCATCATTATAGCTAACCCATATCTCCCTCCATTGTTTCCGTCGATCATAGCTCTGCGGTACATCTTGCCAATTCTTAAGGAAGACATCCAAGTCGTCCCGCCATCTCCTTCGTAGTCAAACAACAGCTCCCCGGTTTGGGGCACCAATCCTTTGTCTTATTTGCCCACAGCTCGTTCGGCATGTGGCAGAGTTTAAACCGTCAGTTTATTTAAGTTATTAGTGTCGTAGTGCGTATAAACGGTACGGAAACGCTTTGTATGGAAAATGTTGGCAATGTCGCTTCTAGCTGCTGCTGCCGGGGCGTCCCCGTGCTCTGTGATCTTTATATTTTTAATACGCATCATGAATTCTAAATTGGAACGAGTCAAAGTTAAAAAAAAATCGTTTACAATGCTCAAGCGCTCTTTTCGAGCACGTTTACAATGCTCAAACGCTCTTTTCGAGCAAATGTGCTCGAAAAGAGCGCTTGAGCATTGTAAACGATTTCCAAGCAGCGAATTCATGTGGAAAGTGTCACTATTTTCACTAGTGATTTTCTGTTTTTTTTTTTTTATGTCCTGTGCCAGTCGCATAGATTTAAATTATTATTTGAGAGAAGTTTTACAAATTAGATGATGATGATGACGATGGCGATGGCGACGACGATGGCGATGGCAACGGCGATGGCCATGACGATAGTCAAAGTCAAAGTCAAAAAGACAAAGTCAGTCAAAGTTAGTCAAAGTCAAAATAAAAAAGTCAAAGTCATGAATGTTGTTTATATCATTTATATACGTCAGCCAATATGTCAGATGTTACACACCCTATGCGACTACTGTAAGGCTCGCTCATTTTTTTTTATTTCCTCGCACAATGTATAGTAAAACATTATATGATACACGTGCGTAAGATGATTTCCGACTCGTGTTGACTTATACATGCCAGTCGTCAGAAATCACGTACTTTCCGCACTTGTAGCATAAATAACTATTGTTTTTCAGAATCTGCGCAAGCGTCAGCTACGAGTGCATCGTCAGACAGTGCGACATCATCGTCATCTTACGCTTCGTCTAATTCTTCAGCAGTCGTCAAATCGAAGCCGGTCAAATGTCGTAGAGGTAAGAAGCTTTTTACGAGACGAAATAGATTTATTTTTTGACCGACCGATGGTTCATTTTTGAATTTCAAACTTAATTAATGATTTAAAAAATCCGAGTCCAAGACCCGTTTGCATCATCACTAAATGCATTTAGTGCAACATTTGTATTGATCTGTGGTTCAAACATGACAGACAGACATTATAGACATGTGACATCTACCAACCCGCACTGGGCCCACGTGGTGGATTACGGCCCACTCCCTCTCATCGAGAGGAGGCCTGTCCCAACAGAGGGAACATTACAGGCTAAGGTTCAAACACAAAAACTGTCGGAAATCTAGAACCAAAGTTAGAACTTGTTTTGTAATAATACGGTATAGGTTCGAGTGCACATATAAAATAATTATCCAACGGCTCTCATCCTCTTCAAAGAAAAAAAAAAATCTAATTTGGTACCTAAAGTTAATTTTGGTACTAAGATTTTTAAAATTTTTGTTAGTGTGAGTACCATGGAGCCGTTTACTATGTTGTCATGTTGTATGTTGACTTGAAAGAGCATGGCAGTTGAGAGTATGCCATGCTCACTTAAATGTCTCGCTGATGGTGGCGAGTGTGTTGGATCATTCGGTTCCCTACAAAATGGTTGAGCTGGATGGTGCTGATCCACGCGTCATGTGGGTGAACGGGCGCCGTCGGTTGAGACTGGTCATCTCTTATTTGCCATTGCTTATTTTTAATCTTATATTTTAAATCGTTTTTGATTATTATTTTATTTTACATTGTTCTCACATAAGAAGCAACAAGAGTAATGTACCCAGGATTTTGTAATTTCTATATTATTATTTAAAAGAGTCTCCTTGGAGTTTCTTGCTCATTCTTCTCCATAGAGATCTACGTTTTGGAATGGGCAACTAGCTTCAACTTTCTGACTAACTGACCAACTCTTTGACAATTCAAAAGTGCCTGTAAATGGTTTAATTGAAATAAATGCTTTGAGTTTGAGTTTAACGTAACATAATAGTTTATTTAATTAATTTATTTATAATAATGTAATCTGCATCATCTAGAAATTATATCTTTCTTATAAGTACCTTATGTGATAATTGATGAATTGTGATCGATGTTCAGAAACAATATCAATAATTTTTTTGTAGGTATTAGAAAAAAAGAAGTAGAACAGTGTTTTAGTTAAATAATTATGCGGAAAAACCGGTTACATCTAAATAGGTGTTTTATTCGGCGTCGCGGTGATATCGCAATGATATGTGTTGTAAACGTGAGTTCGTTACTCGTAAAATGTCTGTTATTTAATGTTTACTACATAAAAAAACTGTCTAACTTTATTATATCACGCTTTGTTTTCCCCGAAGGATCGGGCAACGCTGCACCTACCTAAAGTACACCCACAGATAACAAAACTGTGTAATCACGTTATTTATTTCAATATTTTCAGCAGTTTAGACGTGTATGCGAATTGACGGACATACATACGGACAGAACCATTTCTTTCCCAATCCTCGTGTTTTGTTTTTCAATTAATTTCAACCCCTGTGCAACGAGGAAACCAGCATGTTCTAGAACCAAAAATGTGACATCTACCAATCCGCACTGGATCCTCCCTCTCAGAGAAGAGGCCTAAGCAGTGGGAACATTATAGGCTATTATGCTATGTACTGAAATACAGACCTATAGACACCTGTCTCACCACCGACGAGGAAGCGAGTATCAGCGATTTTCTCGCTCAAGAGACGTACAAAAGATTGTAGAACTCGTGTAAGTAAAAGAGAAGAAATATATTAAAAGTTGATCGCTGACTGTTCACACCGCCGGCGAGTAACTCGTTTGTTACAACGACATGAGCTATTACAGAGAGAACTCGCTCAGCGACGCTCGCTTGGCATGCAGAATACTCGCTGAAAGACTCACGCTTAGTACATGTGCATACTAGCAAGTAATCGCTCGTCACCGTCGCGCACTCGCTGCTCGTTGCTCGCCAACTCGTTTTTATTTGCTAGCTCTACTACTCCGGCGACGCACGGTGGATCGAAAATCGGCTGTAGAAGACATAGGATCTCGATTTCTTAAATGTTATTTTTTTTGCTGGAAATGACTTCTGCTGATCATTACTGTTCTATAAAATGTCATATGAAGTAATTGTGTGCACAAATGGAAGAGTTATAATTTTTATAAGAAAAAAATGTATGGAGCTGACATGAAAAATGAGGATATCTCTGGAATCGAAAGGTTGGCCATTATATCCTTGCACACTGTTATAGTACTATTTATTTGTGAATTTTTGACATACTTAATATTGCGGCATCACTTGCGATTTTTTTTTTAAAAATCGTCAAATTTAAAAAATTAAAAATGTTTATGATATGTACATTTTAATGCTTAAATATGGCTATGCCAAGTGTAACTTACAATATTTTTTATGCTTAGACCAAAACATTCTAAGAAATCACAAAGTCGTATTACCTACTTTGTGATTTTCATTTGAAATGACATGGTAATTATGAATTACGTAATACGTAATCTTGTCTAATGCCTCAAGTCCACATTAGCTAATGATTAATAAAACTTAATACCTATTATACCTGTTAAAAGGATATGTACCATAATGAGGGTAATTAGATAAACGTGATCATTAGTCAATAACAATAAATGGTAAAATATTGTATGATTAAAAATAAAAGCAAATTATTAAAAAAAAATATTAACTTAACCTAACCTAACATAAACAATAAAAGTTAACTTATTTTATACTTCGTCACCATCAGAATCCACTTCAGAATCAGGCTCTACAATAGATATTATAACTTCTAAGAACTCAGAAGTCAGTAGAAATATTTTCACTTGTTGATTCTTGAATGAGCAAATTGGTTTGCACGCAGTTTGGCCAGTCAATATTTGCCTCAAGCCAATTACTGTAATCACGTCTAAAAACTTCACTTTTCCTGTGGGATCGTAACCATCTCTTTTGAACTGCCCGTGTAAATCTTCGACAAAATTCTTTCACGGTAACACTGTCTTCATCTGAAAGGCTAGACCCCAGTCGAATAACAAGTGTGTTGAACAATATTTCATGATCGAAAGACGAAGCATCCTGATTGCTCAGAATAACAAACAAATCCAAATTTGTAATAACGCTTTCCATTATTCACGATCACTGAGTAAAAAGACACGGTAGGATAGATGTTAGTATTAGAAATGCTCTAAATGAACTGAAGTTGTGAATCCAATGTTTGAATATTTATTGTTATTGACTAATGATGGTATCACATTTATCTAATTACTTTCATTAAGTTAATCCTGCACTAATTGCTAAATTAGCGAGTACCCCAAATTATTTGGTGCTTATCCTTTTAACTAGGTATATAGGTATTAAGTTTTATTAATCATTAGCTAATGTGGACTTGAGGCATTAGACAAGATTACGTATTACGTAATTCATAATTACCATGTCATTTCAAATGAAAATCACAAAGTAGGTAATACGACTTTGTGATTTCTTAGAATGTTTTGGTCTAAGCATAAAAAATATTGTAAGTTACACTTGGCATAGCCATATTTAAGCATTAAAATGTACATATCATAAACATTTTTAATTTTTTAAATTTGACGATTTTTAAAAAAAAAATCGCAAGTGATGCCGCAATATTAAGTATGTCAAAAATTCACAAATAAATAGTACTATAACAGTGTGCAAGGATATAATGGCCAACCTTTCGATTCCAGAGATATCCTCATTTTTCATGTCAGCTCCATACATTTTTTTCTTATAAAAATTATAACTCTTCCATTTGTGCACACAATTACTTCATATGACATTTTATAGAACAGTAATGATCAGCAGAAGTCATTTCCAGCAAAAAAAATAACATTTAAGAAATCGAGATCCTATGTCTTCTACAGCCGATTTTCGATCCACTGTGCGACGGTAGGATAGGTGACTTACTAAGGTCAAAATGACGCGTGGGGTTTACCCACTAACCAACCAACCCTAACAATTTGAGGTAAAACCTATCTCCCTAAATCGGGTTTTATGTAAACCATCACTATAAGTATGGAAAATCGTGACCGTGCCTGTAATACCGGTTATTATTATTACTTTTTGTAGCACGTGTGTTCAGAATATCATTAACGTCAAAACGTGATGGAATGTTGACGTCATCTTGGCTAACTTTGTTCAAAATTGAATGGCGAGTACATCACTCACCTTCGGTCTGCCGACGATAAAGTAGTCATGGCTGAGACTATAGAGGACTTTAGTATAATGCTCGATGACCTCAGTAGAGCTTCCGAAAGAGTGATTAAAATGAACATGGACAAAACGAAGGTCATGTCGAATACCTGTGTAACACCCATCCTCATGAAGATCGGAGTCTACACTCGAAGTTGTTGACGATTATTTTTACCTAGGGCATACTGTCCAGTTAGGTAGATCCAACTTCGAGAAAGAGGTCAATCGTCGAATCGTACTCGGCTGTGCAGCGTTCGGGATGCCGCGTACATCTTCTCGTCTCATATACCACAGTGTCTCAAGACGAAAGTTGTTGACCAGTGTGTGTTGCCAGTGATGACCTATGGCACTGAAACGTGGGCGCTCACAATTGGCCTCATTAGAAGGCTGAAAGTCACCTAAAGGGCAATGGAGAGGGCTATGCTTGGAGTTTCCCTACGTGATCGAATCAGAAATTAAGAGATCCGCAGGAGAACCAAGGTCGCCGATATACCTCGAAGAACTTAAGTGGCAGTGGGCGCATTGCTCGCAGAACACATGGACGATGGGACCGAAGGGTTCTGGAGTGGCGACCGCTAACCGAAAGACGTAGCGTTGGAAGGCCACAGGAATCCGCTGAAGAACCAGTTAAACTGGCGGTGCTCGGGGGGCCCGTCTATGTCCAGCAGTGGACGTCTTTCGGCTTGATGATGATGGTGGTGGAAAAAAAATATTTTGATGTAAATAGGCAATAGGATAGATGAATAACGACAGTTGTGAATGGCGAAGTTATGAAATAAAGAAGTTTGACCATCTACTTATATTGCTGTTTACTGAAATAAGAATTACCTATGCGTCCAATTTAGTGCAACATTATATAACATTAACGTATACAAAGATTTTGCTTTGATATTAATTAGAAATAGCGCGAATAGGCGCGATCACGCTGCCTTGTGAAACTCCGTGTGTTATAAATTTTTCGGAACTTATGTAATTGTTTATCTTAACTCTCTGTGTGCGGTATTTAAGGTAATCTTCAAAAAACTTTAATTGCTTTCCCCTTACACATAAATGCTCTCCATCTTCACTATAAGAATGGGAACCGAGACGGTATCAAAGGCCTTAATCGAGGAAAATACCTAGAACCTTCTGCCCACCATCCAAGTTCCTAACGATGTGGTCTGTTAAGTTATGCACTGCATCAGGAGTTGACTTACCGGCGCGAAAACCGTATTGGTTAGGAAGCTTTTTGCTTTCCAGATAAGTTATTAACCGCTTGTTCATAATGCGCTCGACGATCTTGGATAATGCAGGCAGAATAGCAATGGGTCTATAATTAGTTACCCCCACCCTTATAGTCAGGAATAACTACAGATTTCTTAAAAACCTTCGGGAATTTACCGGCGGCGAGGGCCAGATTGCTAATGTGTGCCAGGAGCGACACTTATATTTTTGTGTTATTTAATGAACACAAAAATTTGTCATTAAGTATTTTTAGGTAATTTGATTTGTCTTCTTCTGCCACCTCTATAGATAATATTTTTTTGTAATTGTGATTACTTACACAAACAAATTGTAAACAAGTTGCCATTAGATCGCAGTAGACAAACAATAACATTTTGCTCCTACATACCTTTACAAGAAATTCAAATAAGGAATAGGCCAATTGTGTACATGTAAAAGTTTAGAGAAATTAAATAATTCTTATAAATTATGTGTTAAGAGTTTTAATAATATAGGTGACCCAAATTAGTTCTATACCGAGTTCTTTTCACTATTAAACACGCAGTTTGACACTTTTCCACAGAAGACTAAAAATATTTACACAAAGTTCTTATCTAGTGATTGGGTGACTCCAGGTATTCGTAAAAGCAGGGAAAAACTATTTGAACTTTATGGCCTAAAGCAACATATGAATAATACAAGCTTTCATAAATATGTTGCAAAATATTCAAAAACTTTTAAGTGTGTGTGCAAAATACCCAAAGTTCTTTATATTAGCAATAAAATAATATCAGCAGATGATAAAATAAAAACTACCTGGCAAATAATAAATAATGAAATAGGTAGGAAAAAACAGCTTAATACTGAACTCCGCTAAAACCCCCGATACCCAAACGTGGTATGAAAAAAGAAAACGGTGGAGCTCTGGAATACCCTCATAGGGTATCTCGTTTCGCGCGGCTTTAAACTCTCTTTCTACCATCAAATAAGGGCTAATCTGGTTTGTGGGTATTTTTACTCTATGGCCTGACGGATATTCTCGTCAGATAAATCATTCACAACCAAAAATATGCACTAGGCAACATTAAAAAAAAATATTTGAAAATGACATTTTTCAAACTTCAAAACTCCGTGACTGCGTCAAGTGCGTTGGACGTTTATTAACAAAAAAAGTGTTTTTTCACTATTTATCTTAGGCAAGTGGCTATATTTTCATTTATAAGTAGTTATTACACCGTTGTAGATAATATTTTGACGAAATAGCATCATAAAATCATATTTATGAACAAAGTAATTCTACGCGGAAAAACCGTGGACGCGTAATTATTTTATGATGAATTTTGACTGTTTTTGTGTGTAATCGACAGTAAATAGATGAATGAAATGAAATGAAATGAAATGAAATGAAATGAAATGAAATGAAATTGTTTATTCTGTAAATAGGATATTGGAATCACTTTTACACGTCATCTTAAAAAAATAAGTAATTAAAAATTAGCTAGATGAGTTCGGCGTTTCCTATCTGACTACTCTGAGAAGAAAGGCCGAAACAAACTCAGAGGTCATAGTCTCTTTTAAAGTCCAGACATAATCTTGGTCAGGCCATATGAGGACCATGTAGATTAGTGTCTGAAATGGTCTTTTGAGAAAAGAACCACACAGATTTGAGTGGACCTGTCCTGCCAGTGCAAGCATTTGTCAGTAATCGTGGAGCTCAACCCAGAACTTAAGGAGCTCAACTCGACGAACAATACCAAAGAAAGGACATTTGGGTAGGCCTCATAAACTACTCAAACTGCCAGACTATCATTAAAACTAAATAAGAAAGAAAAAATAATAATAATTAAAAAATCCACATAGTCCTCACATTCACAAAAATTTAAAAAATAAAAAAAAAATACTTTACAAAGTAATAATGTCATTTTGTATGTAATTTTTATATAATACTGGTATTGATTTTATGATTTTAGCACAAGGCTTAGCAGAGCGAGCAGCTCAATCCCAAGCTTTTTTATCATCTAAATAATCTAAAATTTTATAGTACCCTTTTTTGCAAAGTTTGGTTTTAATACAGCTTTTAAATCGTTTAATGGGTAAGTTTCGAATGTCGATGGGAAGTTTGTTGTAAAAGCGTATACATTGACCCATGAACGAGTTGCCTACTCTGTGGAGACGAGTGCGGTGTACAGCGAGGTTGTGTTTATTCCTCGTATTTAAACTATGAATATCGGAAATCTTTTTAAAATTAGATATATTTTTGTGTACATACAATAGGTTTTCAAAAATATATTGTGACGCTACAGTCAGAATATTTATTTCTTTGAATTTCTCTCGTAGGGAATCTCTCGGACCTAGGTTGTAAATGGCTCGAACAGCCCTTTTCTGTAGAACAAAGATAGTATTAATTTCCGAACAAGTTCCCCAGAGAAGAATTCCATATGACATAAGACTATGAAAATAACTAAAATAAACAATTCGGGCTGTATCTACGTCAGTTATCTGCCTAATTTTTTTAACAGCATAAGCGGCCGAACTTAGCCTTCCTGACAATTTTTCTATGTGTGGGCCCCACTGTAATTTACTGTCAATAGTGATTCCAAGAAAAACTGTCGACTCAACAGGGTCCAGCTCTATTCCATTAACTTGAACATTGGTATTTAGCTGCCTGACATTTGGCGTTGCAAATTTAATGAGTTTAGTCTTTTTTTCATTCAGGAGAAGATTATTTACATTAAACCAATGCACAACTTTAGAGAGCGCATCGTTCACTAGTTCAAAGTTGACTAACTGACGTTTGATTTTAAAAATAAGGGAAGTATCATCTGCGAATAATACGATCTTATGATTATCCCTTATGTGATAAGGTAAGTCATTTATATAAATTAAAAACAAGAAAGGACCTAGAATTGAACCCTGCGGAACGCCCATGGTGACCGCAGATCCTGCAGATCTCTTGCCATTAACATCGACCCTCTGAATTCTGTTGTTCAGATAAGAAGTCAGAAGGTCGAGAGCCCTGTCCCTCAAACCATAGTGGTAAAGTTTCCTGATGAGAGTATCATGATGTACGCAATCGAAGGCCTTGGACAAGTCGCAGAAAATGCCAAGAGCATCTTGCGACTCCTCCCAGGCCTCGAATATGCTCTTCAGTAATTCCACGCCCGCGTCTGTGGTTGAACGACCCTTTGTAAAACCAAACTGTTTCAGATGTAGTAAATGATGAGAATTGAAATGTCTTAACATTTGTTTCAAAATTAATTTTTCAAAGATTTTGCTCAATGTAGGTAATATCGAAATAGGCCGAAAATTCGTAGGATCAGTTGTGCTGCCAGACTTGAACAGTGGAATCACTTTGCTTAGTTTCATCAGATCAGGAAATACACCAGATGCAATACAAGAGTTAAAAACAATTGCTAAAAAGGGTGAAATAACATCAATTATTGAAGACATGGTATGTACTGACAATCCCCAAAGGTCAGCAGTTTTTTTTACATCAAGGTCTTTAAAAGATTCTATTATGTCTTTAGCAGTAGCAATTGTAAATTCAAAAAGTTTTTCACATTCTGGTACACATTCTTTTAATATTGAGTAAGCAGAAGTTGAGGACGACGATGACAGAGTTTTGGTTGTTAAAATGGGAATATTAGTGAAGAAATTTTCAAACTCTGTTGCCACCTCCACGTCTGCCTTAATATCTACATCATTGATTTTTAGATGGAAGTCACGATTCCGTACTGTCGTTCTTCCCGTTTCAGAATTAATAATATTCCAAGTTGTTTTAATTTTATTCCCAGAAGATATTATTTTATTTTTAATGTGTATGGCTTTTGCTGAGGAACAGGCTCTTTTAAAAGTTTTAGAATATTTCTTAAGAAATTCTTTAAAAGTTTCATCATGGTTATAAGTTTTTTCATGGTACAATTCAAATAACCTTTGCCTACTTTTGTAAATACCTGGTGTTGCCCAATCACTAAATATGACGCGGTCACAAACAGGCAATGTTTTTGAGGTGAAAACCTTCCTAAACTCACAATTGATGAGGTTAAATAGTGAAGTATAAGCTCGATCCGGGTCGTTGTGATAAGGCAAACCCGGTAGTTTTTCCATTACATTATTTTTAAATTGCCCTAGGCGACTTTTATTTACAGGAACAAAACTCACTAGTTTTCTTTGAGCTCTGACTGTTTTCTGAGGGAAAGTGACCAACTGGCCACAGTGATCAGAGTCCAACTCATTTATTATTAAATGGCTAGAAGGTGTTAAGTTCGTAAAAATATTGTCAATACAGGTAGCACTAGTGGCAGTTATTCTAGTCGGCTCAAAGAATGTATTGTACAAATTATATGACTTTAATAAAGTTATAAATTTATTTACTATAGCAGATTTTTCCAGTATATTAATGTTGAAATCTCCACAGACAACAACTGTTTTATTACTGTTACTAGTCTTTAATAATACTTCTTCCAAATATTTCTCAAAAATATCATATGAAGCACATGGGGGCCTATACACGCTCATTACAATGAACTGCTCAAGCTCAATGCAAGCTATTTCAATAACTCGCTCAACAGAGAGGCTCACAATGTCCTTACGTTCTTTAAATTTCATATTGTTACGAACAATTATTAGAGAGCCACCACGTATCATTTTAACTCTGCTGAATGAGCTGGCAACCTGGTGGTTGTTAAAGCTGAACATGAACTGGTGGACTTTTAACCAATGTTCAGTTAAACATAGAATATCAATATAACTACAGTTCATGAACAGCTCCAATTCTAATTCCTTACCTATCACACCCTGAATATTTTGATGAACTATTTTTAGAATATTATTATTACATTTATTTAAGTTACTACAATTTGATGGGTGTGATATTAAACCAGTATTAAAATTTTCTTCATTTATGAAGCAAGAGGTTTCCTCTATTGTCCTAATTTCTAATTTAAATAATCAATGTCATTAGTTGTTGCCAAATTATTGGCAGAATTGTTTAGAATGTCTTTGCATCGCTCAAAAGGAGCAAGTTGTTTAGCCAAGTTTTTGGCTGAAATACAAAAAAAATATGATAGTGACTCAGCTATCTGTCTCTTGTAATAGTTGGAAAGATAGTACATAAAAATATTATATCTATCTTTTGTCAAATACAAATTGTTACCAACATAATTGTTGGTATCAACTAAATGAAATAAATTATTATTAAATGTCAAGTTATGTAATGTCATATTCATTGAAAATCTTAAGTTATTTTCTTCCTGTGGCAAACTGTTACTGTAAGGGAATGTAAACAATACAATTTTGAATATTTATTTAGAAGTAGATAATACATCGTTTTAGATAATATTATCACGAAATACCATCATAAAATCTTATTTTCGAACAAAGAACTGTTACGACAAAAACCGGTATCAAAGTCGTAAAATTTTTGAAAATGTTACGATTGTTTGTGTTACGATTTTTGACATAAAAATCATAACAAAAACGCTGTCGTCAGATAACTTATCTATTCATAATGTAACTTTCAAAATATCGTGTAAATTATTATAGTAGTTTTATCAGAAATAGACAAAACACAGGAACAAACACTATTCAAGCCCGCTATCTGATAACATTGTTCTGTTATAAATACAATTCTCGTAACACGAGTATAGTTTACACTTCATAAAATGGTCCATTCATTCACGAAACCAAAACAGTTTACATTACGTGCCTAGAGCCCATAGAAACAGCAGGAGAGCGTTTTTTGTTATCAGGGTCATAAATACGTCACGCCGTCGGAATGCGGCCGAGCGTCGAGCGCGCGCGCATGTCGCGCGCGGCGGTCTTCAGCGGTTAATTTAGAGATTGCACATGGCCCTATCAACTCAGATGTAGAAAAAGCTCAGGAATTTGAAAACTTTTGTGCTAATATTCCCCTTAAAACTACTGATGCTTTCAATTCCTCACCCACGCTTTCTGCTGCCTTACTTAATCAGAATGTGAAGGCATGCCCTTTGGAGTTTAGGTTTCAGCATACAAAACCCCAGGCTGTTATATAAGCTTTTAGAGATCCTAAAATTAACTCAACAGAAGATCTCTGGGGAATATTTATAAAAGCCTGTAGATCTATTATCGAAACCATTGCGCCATATTTAACACCAGTGTAGACTAAGGAGTCTTTCCGGATCTCACGAAACACAGTATAGGAGTTCAATTGTTCAAATCCGGTGATGGTAAAGAACCCAACAATTATAGGCCTGTATCAATTCTACCAGTTCTCAGTATGGTGTTTGAAAAGTTGATGCTCAATCAAATATTACGTCACTTTAAAAAAAACAAAAAAATCATGAATAACAGTACGGTTTCATGGCAGCGGTACGGTTGTACCACTGACGCCGGTGTCACCCTAATAAAGAACATTTTTAATGCCTGGAAAAAAGCACAAGATTGCATCTTGTGCTTTGGAATCTTTTGCAACCCCTCGAAGGCGTTCAATTGCGTAGACCATGAGACACTTCTGCTGAAACTGGAGCACTATGGGATTAGGAATACAGCTCTTGATTTACTAAGATCATACCTGAAATATAGAAAGGTTAAAGTTCAAGTAAACGGCATAAACTCATTAGGGTCTGTAATGGCAATGAGCGTTCCTCAAGGTTCGATATTGGGTCCATTCCTCTTTTTAGTTTACATTAATGATTTATCCCAATTACTTCAAAATCAACCGAAGATGATGTTATTTGCAGATGACACATCACTGATCTTTAAAATCAACCCACGGTCACAAAATATAGACTACGTGAATCACGTGACGTCTTCAGGTCTAAGATTGGTTTACGGTAAATAATTTGGTACTAAATAAATAAAAAAACAAATGCTTGTAGATAGGGTCGCAGCATTATGATGAGCAATGGCCGTTTTGCGTGGATGTGAAGCATATTTTCCCTAAACTTGTTTCTTTTTTATTTTGTGTTCTTTTTTTGCGTCATGTTTACCGCAAATAAACGTATTTTCTTTCTTTCTTTCTTAGGTAAATGTTATTATTCTGTGCAGGATTTCTTAAAAGATATTTTTTTGTAATATTTTCACTTACATGTTAAGGCAGAATGTATACGGATCCTATCATACATGTTAAGGCAGAATGTATACGGATCCTATCATATAATTTAACAACTTTCTTTTATGTACCTACATTCTAAGCAAATAAAGATCTATTCTATTAGATTTAAATTACGTTATTTTAGAAGTAGCGAATGCGACATCTTAATGGAGAAAAAGTGTAATTTATTAATCATACGGTTTTCGAAGGAATCACGTTAGACGAGACATTACAATGAGGACCTTACATAACATCTCTTGCAGGGTGGCTAAGCTCGGCCGCTTATGCTGTTAGAAAGATAAGACAGTTAACAGACGTAGAAACCTCGCGTTTGGTCTATTTTAGCTATTTCCACAGCATTATGTTGTATGACATTTTACTGTGTGGTCGGGCTGCTGACATTGAATCCATATTTATTTTGTAAAAAGAGAGCTGTCAGAGTCATTTATACGTCGCCGCGAATCTCTCAGGGAACTATTTAAAAGGATTAAAATTATGTCGGTACCTTGCCAATTTGTATGTAATAGTAAAATAACTGATAAACATAATTTTAATACTAGAAATAAAGATAAAATAGATCAACCATTTTTCGGATTATCTAAAGTACAAACATCTTTTATGAGGTACCTACTGTGTTAAATGTTACAATGAAAATACCTTGTGCTATATTACAATTAAATGAAAGAAAATTTTAAACTCATATTAAAAGTACACTTTGTAAACAAGCATATTACAAATAAGAGGATTATATCCAAGATAAGAATGCTTGAAAACATGCTGGTCCTGCTCCATTCTATAATCTAGAATCTAGACAAAATCAAACTGGTTGCTAATTTAATTGAATAATTTATATATACATATATTTTTTAAATATACATATTACATTGATTTTACATTCTGTGATTACTTTCTCATACAATGACTTATTAATTATAAAATTTTAGGAAAATCGTCTACTTTTACAATGTTTGTAAATATGTGAGCACCATGTATCTATCACATAATTAATTTATCTGTTGTTGCTTCATTTTTAATTCTTTTTACCTATTGTGGTATAGTAATTTTATTCTAGGTGCATCGTCCTCACATACTCGTATAATTATATAACTGCTGTACCTATACCAAATATTGTAAGACATTTTAAAAGAGTAACGGTAGAATTTCTTGCCCATTCTTTCAAACGTATATGAATTTGAATTAACTTATTGATAAAACAATATGATAATTACATTTATACAGTTGGCAGCAATGAATGAAATGAACAGTTTGTAGGCTTAGGTAAACAGATCTTTATGAATATTCTTTACTATACATACTTACGTCATTTTGGAAAATTAAACATACAATATTACAATAAAATGAATTTTGAATAAATCATTCTTTTGTAAAATCGATTCTTATGTAACAATGGAATAATGGATTTCCAACTTGAACATTCCATTATGGTTTTAATACATTACCTACACGTTCAATATGATAAAACTTTAATACTGAACTACGTTGTTACTACAAGTAGGTACTTAAATACCAACCTTTGACCAAAAGATCTCAAATATTAAAATAGTCATATAAACAGATTTTCACACCACGTACCTGCTCAAAATGTGAAGTTATCTGTCATGCAAACTTAGCCTGAAGTAATTCATTATAACTGGCAATAATATTGTACAGAATTTCATTATAATTATCCCGTTGGTCAATTATGAGATTTTGAATTTGAAACCTCAACCTAAAATACGTATAAAAACTTTTACAAAAAAAAACTTATCGAATTGTGTTTTATTATCTCGCAGGTGTGAAAAATAGAGTATTCTCCTCGGGGATAAAGATGTCTTCGTCTTGGGCTAGCTCGAATTCTTTGTTACACTAGGGATTCAATATATAGCACCCGTGACAATATAAGACACTTTTATCGCCTTGGTGAATAATCTACTATTATAGTCAAGCTAAAAAGTAATTAAAATGTATTATTTACAAAAATAAATTACTTTTCAGTAAAGAAATGCCCGAAGAACGAAGAATTTTCCACCTGCCCTGAATCAATTCAAAAAGCACAATATTGCTCGGAGAAGGCAGAACCCTCTACCTATAGATCGACAGCGGGCAAACCTTGCGAGGAAGGATGTGTTTGCAAGGAGAACTATTTGAGGGCAGAAAATGGCACCTGTTTACCGGAAGATCAATGTAAGTGATGGATCATTCGGTTCCCTACAAAATGGTTGAGCTGGATGGTGCTGATCCACGCGTCATGTTCGAGAAGGGGCGCCGTCAGTTGGTCATCTCTTATCTGCCAGGGCTTATTTTTAATCTTATATTTTTAATAGTTTTTTTTTTACATTGTTCTCACATATAGAAGCAACAAGAATAATGCACTCAGGATTTTGTAAAATCTATATTTAAAAGCTTGGAGTTTCTTGCTCGTTCTTCTCCATAGTGATCTACGTTTTGGAATAAGCAACGAGCTTCAACTTTCTGACTAACTAACCGACTCTTTGATAATTCAAAAGTGCCTGTTAATGGTTTAACTGAAATAAATGGTTTTGTGGGGCTTAGCTTATATGTTACTTACCTTTTTGGTATAAAATAATAGTTTGATAATAACTTAATATCACGCTTTTCCCTAAAGTATTTTACAGCCTTTATAATTTCATCACATGACTTTATCATCTGTAGAAACGCCACTGTTCCCGCTATTAACGTGGCTACCTACTGGGCCCAACTATTTTAAAACAGTTAGAATGATGTAAATATTCCAACGACTTGAAACACTACACAACACTACTTGACTTGACGCTCTTAGAATTATTCCTAAGCTAGTGCGCTAGGGTCGCTCATATTCTTGAATCGTTCACATTCACGATTCTACTTTACAGAATTTTAAAGCCTACGATATTGGCTTTCGTTTTTCTTTTCTAAACCTATACACACCCGACCAATTAATGGTACATTAATTTTAATTTTCAATTCTTAACCCCTTTCATACTTCAGACCCTTCAGGCGTTTTTCATGATAAGGCCGTGTCCTATTTAAAAGCGATCGTCGCACGTATACGCGGTCGGTCGCGTGCATATGTCACATTTTTTTTTGGAAAACCGGAAAGCGCCCTCTGTCGGCCGACGATCGTGTATTCGCGCGACGTTAGCTTTTAAATAGGACGCGGGGTAAAGCTGTTTATTGCGTTTATCTCACGATGCGACTTTACACACTAAATAATTAAATATGATTTAATAAAATACACTTCAATTATCAGGTCCAATCACTTGCGGTACCAACGAGGTACTGGACAACTGTCCAACGGACTGCCAGTCCGACTACTGCCCAACCGAGGAAGACACTGAGGCTAAAATGTGTGTCATGCCCGACGTATGCCCACCTCCCGTCTGCAAGTGCAGCTTCAACCATCGGCGCGCTTGCGACGGGTCTTGTATACCCACTAAGGACTGCCGTAAGTTATAAATGATAAATTATATATTACAAATCGTGTGCCCAATGGGATTTCATATCGACAAAAATGACGAACTGCCATACAAACTTTAATTCCCTATATAACCCCTTAGGACATAAATTTTCAAAAATATTTGTAAGTATGTTGCTTACCTTCGCTATGTAAGCAACACTTGTGCAAAATTTCAAGCTCTAGACCCAGCGCTTTAGGCAGTGCGTTGTCTGTCAGTGAATTTAAGATTTTGATTAAGTAGATTTCTGTAAATTGCTGATGAAATCGGTGTTTCCTAGCCGACTACTTTGAGAAGAAACACCAGAACAACAGTTTAGATCCCTCATTCACTTTTTTCGAAGACATATGGCATTCACCAACCCGCACTAGGTCCGCCTGGTGGAATCCAGTTCAACACCTTCTCACAGAGAAGAAGCCTGATTCCCAGCATCCCTTTCGGAGAATACAGGTGTGAGGTTATGATGTAATGTTGCTTAAGAAATAAAATAATTTAATTTTAATTTTCATATAAAAGTAACGCATATAACCAGCAAGCAACAAAAAATATGTGTCAAATCCGGAAATCGTTAAGTAAGTAAGTAAGTATTTATTTGCATAAAACATGGTATACATGGTGTTACAATAATTTACAATAAAGATCTTACATGTTTTGCCAGAATTGTACTTAGCATGCATATGTTCACTTAATACTAACATGAGAATTTGTTATCCATAAATTCTTTAAGACTGTAGAAATTTTTCGAGTTTAACCAGTCAAACAATTTTCCCTTGAATAATCTGGAGCTTAAGTTTTTTATGCTACACGGTATTATATATACTAACACAATTATATAAGCAGCTTTTATTATATTTAGCAAGCTTGGGAAGATCATGCAGAACGAGTCTCTGTGGATCCCGCCGGCTCCGTGGATTAATATAATTGGCTGATATAAACAGGTCTTTATGTTTATTAACGAATATACATATTTCAAATATATAAAGGGACGGCAGCGGTAACAAACCTAGTTTCTTAAATATGGGTTGACAAGATTCCTGATGATTTATTTATATTTCCAAGTGTGGGACTCAACGTAACTCAAGAGCTCTTCAAACATTAAAATGCTTAGAAACGATTCGACCTAATGCGGCTGTCAAAACAACGGTCAATGTTCTATGTTAGTTTTTGGTTTATGGTTTCCGCACTTAGTCCATCAGGCGTACCATTGTGCGTGGGCCATGGCAGCCTTTTGGTGGTTATTCTAAACAGCCCACCTCCCTCCAGAAGTTAATTAAATCTCCTGGTCTGTTCAGAACATCTGTTTAAGATCTGTGTGACCCGAGGGTTTCTGTTCTAATCTGGGTGACGCCTGTTCATTTAAAGAGCACGTGCGCGACGGTTCCTCAGCCTCCATGCACGCCCTGCACAGAGGACTGTCCGTTACGCCCATTGTGTGGAAGTGTATGGTCCCCGTCACCAGGAGCAGGCCGTTCCTGTCCAGGCGTAATAAACGCCTGGTGAGCCTGCTATCCAAGGATGGCATAGCTTCCTTGGACTGCCTGCAGCCTGGTGTCGAGGTCCACCTGTTCCCCGCTTGTGGGTGGATGAACTCCTGTAGCCACCTGCGTATTTGGTTGAAGGGATGGGTACGATAGGTTCGGGTCCACAGACTGCCGTGCTGGATCCTCGTCTAGCAAGTTCGTCAGCTACGTTGTTACCTAGCGATCCGCTGTCCTTTTATCCATTGCAGTGTCACCATGTTGCTGCTAGATACCGTTATTTGTTCTAGTGCATTGTGACATTCTAGTGTTAGCTTCGAGGTAATATTTTTTCCGTAAGGATTGGAGAACTGAGGCGCTGTCGGAGAATATACGTATTTGGGTGTCCGTAACCCTCCTGGCTTCTAGGGCGTGGACCGCTTGTATGATGCCCACACATTCCGCCTGATAGACGGTGTTGAACATTCCCAGCGGTCTGGATATATTTATGTTGAGATCACGTGAGAAGACTCCGACTCCCATACCGGAGTCGGTCTTCGATCCGTAGGTGTATACTCTCATCTTTTTCGGGCCTGAGTAGTCACACTGTTTGTTTGTAAGTATTATGTTATAGTGCCTTTCACTTTTAAAGGCACTGTGTGTTTTCGGGGCTTTGTCGCAGGGTGATGCCACCAGATCAGTGAGCCGTATGTTATAATTGGTCGGATGACTGTGGTGTATAACCAGTGGATGACCTTGAGGCTAATCCCCCAATTCCTGCCAAGCAGTCCTTCGCACTGCCACAGGGATATGCTGGCTTTTGTGGTGATATTGTTCGTGTGTTTTGTCTTCACATGATCTGACCAAGATTATGTCTGGACTTTAAAAGTGACTGTGACCTCTGAGTTTGTTTCAGCTTTTCTTCTCAGAGTAGTTAGATAGGAAACGCCGATCTCATCTAGTTTTTAAAATATTATTGACGTGTAACAGTGTTTGTACAAACCTATTTACAGAAAAAAATATCATTTAATTTTTACAGCTCCCTTCGCCTGCCGAACTAACGAGGAATACAACCCATGTCCACCTCTCTGTCCCACTGATGACTGCAGTCAAGCATCGCCGAGCGGTGAATGTCCGCCACAGTTTGGACACATAGGCATTGTACTGCCTTGCAACCCGAAATGTAGATGCATCAAAGACTACTGGAGGCTAGACGGGATTTGTGTACCTTATGGACAGTGTCGTAAGTAAAAACTCTTTAAATTTATGTTTGCGGGATACTTGCGTTATAAAGTAACAATGGTGTAGCAGCGCGCATTCACATGGCAGAACGCTCGCAACTACACTGAGCTGTAGGAGCGAGTGCCGGCCACCTATATTTATAACTTCGAGCGTTTAGTGGTTAATTGGAGCGCGCTGATTATTGTAGTAATATTTTAACTGTGTTCTGATTGGTTGTTAATAAATAATATCTTTTAAATAATGTCCACTACTTGTACCTAGGTGATTTTGTATATAGTTAGGGTATCAATAAATGAGGATATTCATTGTTTCCTTCCTTCTTAAATACATTGTTTGTTTTCTATCCAAACTATCGCTAAAGTGGTGACCCCGAAACCCGAATACATCCTTCGGTATTTCAAGTACGCCCATTATCAGCGAAGCTAAACAATGGCTGAAGCAGCGAAATACCAACAAGAAATCGCCAGAATTTCACTTTCCCTGCGTGTTCCACCGTTTTGGCGTGACAAACCACGACTATGGTTTATTACATTTCATGTTGACACTTCAACAACACTGCGATACGACTTATGAACGCCATCCCAACTTTTTTTACACTATCCTTGAATTCTAACTAGGATTCCTGAATTCAGTGTAGTGTAATAAGCGCGGATGGACCACAATTGAGTGGAACATGCATTTTTCTTAAAACGGAGCAGTTTACTGTTGGAGTTTGCAAACCAAGTACTTCATCGACTTTAACTAAGAAAAACAAAATACCTACTTATTTAGGTAACTCATAATATTTTTTATAAATACTAGCTTTTGACTGCGGATGTCGGTAAATAACCCACGGGAACGTACTATTGGGGTTAAAAGTATGTGTTAATCTTGGTTATGAACTATCTTTGTGCCAAATTTCATCCAAATCCGATCAGCTGTTTTTGCGCCAATCCGGACCATACTTCCAGACACAAGGACAAAAAATCCTAAAATTATATTATCGGCATCAGACTCGTTCCAACACCTTGTAGCAATAACTTTTATTGTTTTTATTTTCAATGTACAGTTAGTATAGATACAGATATAAATTGTAAGAATTTTTCAGCTGGAGTTTGCCCGGACAACGAAAGATATTCGACCTGCGTACAAGCTGAATGCAGAGCTCTAAACTGTACCCAAAAAGACCAATCAGTACCTTGCATCCGAATGGACCCAACATTTTGCGAAAAGGGATGTGTTTGCGAAGAAGGCTATTTGCGAAATAATGATGGCATCTGTGTATTAGAAGACAAATGTGAACGTAAGTAGAACATTATAAAGAGTTACTCTTTATAATTTTTATAAATATTTTGCCCGCTATGGCGCCCACGTGGATGTCGGAAAATATGTCACGGGAACCTGCTACTGGGATTGAAAGTACCCTATGTGTTAATCCAGGTTATAAACTATATGAGTGCCTTTCATCCAAATCCGATCAGCTGCTTTTGCGCCAATCCGGAACTTACATGCAGATAAACAGACAAAAATCCTAAAACTATATTTTCCGCATCAGAGTCATCCCAACACCTTGTAGCAATTACTTTTTATTTTTTATTTTAAATGTACAATAGATAGCGATATAAATTGTAAAACATTTTCAGCTGGAGTTTGCCCGAACAACGAAAGATATTCGACCTGCGTACAAGCTGAATGCAGAGCTCTAAACTGTACCCAAAAAGACCAGTCAATACGTTGCATCCGAATCGACCCAACATTTTGCGAAAAGGGATGTGTTTGCGAAGAAGGCTATTTGCGAAATAATGATGGCATCTGTGTATTAGAAGACAAATGTGAACGTAAGTAGAACATTATAAAGAGTTACTCTTTATAATTTTTATAAATATTTTGCCCGCTATGGCGCCCACGTGGATGTCGGAAAATATCTCACGGGAACGTACTACTTGGGTTAAAAGTATGTCTTAATCCAGGTTATAAACTATTCGGGTGCCAAATTTCATCCAAATCCGATCAGCTGCTTTTACGCCAATCCAGAACGTACATGCCGACAAACAGACAAAAATTATAAAACTATATTTTCCACATCAGAGTCGTCCCAACGCCTTGTAGCAATTACTTTTTATTTTCAATGTACAGTTAGTATACATACAGATATAAATTGTAAGACTTTTTCAGCTGCAGTTTGCCCTGACAACGAAAGATATTCGACCTGCGTACAAGCTGAATGCAGAGCTCTAAACTGTACCCAAAAAGATCAGTCAGTACCTTGCATCCGAATGGACCCAACATTTTGCGAAAAGGGATGTGTTTGCGAAGAAGGTTATTTGCGAAATAAAGATGGCATCTGTGTATTAGAAGACAAATGTGAACGTAAGTAGAAAATTATAAAGAGTTGTTCTTTATCATTTTTATAAATACTAGCATTTGCCCGCTATGGCGCCCACGTGGATGTCGGAAAATATCTCACGGAAACGTACTACCGGGATTGAAAGTACCTTATGTCTTAATCCAGGTTAAAAACTATTCGGGCGCCAAATTTCATCCAAATCCGATCAGCTGCTTTTGCGCCAATCCGGATTATACGTGCAGACAAACGAAAAAGATCCTAAAACTATATTTTCCGCATCAGTCATCCCAACACCTTGTAGCAATTACTTTTTATTTTTTATTTTATTTTAATATAGATCAGATACCGATATAAATTGTAAAACTTTTTCAGCTGGAGTTTGCCCGGACAACGAAAGATATTCGACCTGCGTACAAGCTGAATGCAGAGCTCTAAACTGTACCCAAAAAGACCAATCAGTACCTTGCATCCGAATGGACCCAACATTTTGCGAAAAGGGATGTGTTTGCGAAGAAGGCTATTTGCGAAATAAAGATGGCATCTGTGTATTAGAAGACAAATGTGAACGTAAGTAGAATATGGAGTAATTTTCAAGCTGGACGTTTAGGTAAACAGGGTGTTAGGAATATCGACGCGTAGACATTATTCTAGATACCCAGCTTAGGAAATAGTTTACGTTTATTGAAAAGAAAAACGAGCTGTTTCATACAAAAGTGCGGTCAAAATGTATGAAATAGCTTATTTTTTTCCCAGGGGTCTGGGATCATGAGCTAAATTCATGGTAACAGTTTGCGCATCATGTAAAGAGGGCGATGTTTTTGGAGTCATTAAACGCTTGTCGAAGACATAAGATTAGTTCGTCGGACTTCTACAGACTGAAATCACATCATGGCCGTTCAAAGCACATAATAAAAGCCCCATGTAAGCTTAACCTCCACGTCTAGATGGTCCTTAGGACTATCGTGACGTTCAAAAGTGCCTTTTGTGGTACTATTTGAAATAAATTATTTGACTTTGACTTTGAATCTGATGTTTCCTCTGAGACTACTCTTAACTGGGTTTATTTATGGTGTGTTCAGCATCACCATCCTGCACCTCTGCCAACGAAGAATTCGTCCTATGTATGCAAGGAGTGTGCAGAGCTAAGGACTGCTCACAGAAAGGAGGAGACGTTCCATGTCCAGATATTCCTGCAGAAGAGTGTGACAGCGGCTGCATATGCAAGGAACACTTCTTAAGAGCAGGAAACGGCACCTGCGTACCGGAGGACCAATGTGAAAGTAAGTAAAACACATGTTAAGGCTGCCTGTACACTGGAGCGGGGAGGAGAAGAGTGGAGCGGAGCTGTGCCAATATAAACCAATGGAATTGCATAAAATCTCCGCTCCGCTTCAGTGGACAGGGATTTGCAAACTAAAACGGAGTGGGGAAGCGGATCGGAGAGGTGGAGCGGGGAAACGGAGCGGGGAAGCGGAGCGGGGAAGCAAAAAGAGGATGCGGAAACAAACCGGCCGCGGAGTATTGCAGCCGCGGGGCCCGGGGGACGGGGAGTAGTGTGTAGTTCTTATAGAATTATTTATACAAGGTGTAACGTAAATAACGCAAGACCTCTTAAGGGGTCATTGTACTCATCATAATGAACAACTTTTACTATGGGACCAAATCTGAAATCGCGAAAAAAAAATCTGCTGTTCAGTACATTTTGACGAATTATACGAACACATATGTACTGAACAGCTGATTTTTTTAGAAATCGGTGGGGTTCATCGGTCGGTGGATCGGTCATATACATGTATTATAGAACCTCGACACAATTTTATATTTCTGGTTTTACATTTTATATGTAATGGTTTTCAGATTATAAATGCCCGCTTTATGAGGTATGGGACGATTGCGCGAACGCAGCCTGTAGAGCAGAAAATTGTACTCAAAAAGGGTTGCCAGTGCCCTGTCCATCAGTGACGGAGTGTGTACCAGGCTGCTTATGTCGGCCAGGTTACCTGCGAAACGCGAATGGATTCTGCGTGCCTGAAGAAGACTGCAATAGTAAGAAAAGACGTTGAAGTTGAAAGCCATTTTTGCGATCTTTTTCTATCTTGCTGTTTCCTGAGATGTGTTGAACTCAATAGATTAATCAAGCTCATCACGTAGCAAGGTTCCAAGAGTTAAAACACCAACAATCCTTTTTTGATGTATAACTTCTTCCCTCTCGCTTTCCTGCTTAATGCTCTAAGTTTCCTGCAGTCAAAATTTAAATCTAAAAAAAAAAAATTCAAATCTGTGGGAGTGATTACATAAAAGGGACGGAAGTGTGTCACAGGAAGCCAGAAAAGTGTGCGCTATTTGATTTGGCCAACGAGCGCACGTTGCCCGGGGCCACGGTATCCCTTTCGGACTTTCCCGCAACCCCGGCAGGCATCGGTCCTGTCGAACCCCTCAGTTGCTGACATTTCTTTGAGGCACGCGTGGAACACAACGGGCCGTCGACTCAGGCCTGGTGCTTATCGGACGGCGAGCTACCTATTGCTCACTGTCTGCAAGCCCGCGCCTACGGTGGCCGGGAATCGGCCTGCGATTCCCGACGCCCAGGGCGTCTCCTGCGGCGGCTAGGGGCGTGAGGGCGTGAAGCTTGCATCTCCCTCATGCGTTCTGCCTCTTCCTTCGCGAGCATTACTGCTTCGCAGAAGGAGGTGACGGCCTCCCATGCCCTCTCGCTCCGTACCATGGCCTGGACCAGGTCCGGACCCGAGAGATCCCCGTCACCGATCGCCTCCACGAGGACACGGCGATGCTCTGCACAAGCCGGGCAGACCTCCACCGTATGCTCCGCCGTATGCTCCGGGCGATCCACGCAGTGATGACACCCGGGCGTTTCCTCCCGCCTGATACGAAACAGGAACCTCCAGTAACAACCATGTCCGGTGAGGACCTGTGTCAGGCGGAAGGTGAGGACGCCGTGGCGCCTCTCTAGCCACTCCTCAAAGAGGGGACTTATCGCCGCAATAGTGGCGTGCCCAGAACTGGGTTGCGACAGTCGCACTCTCCATGATGCCATGAGATCCCGCTGGAGTTCTGTCCACTGTGCCGCGATTTCTCGCGGCAGCGGAGTTACGCCTCGGCGTTTCGCCTCCTCGCGCCACTCACGTTGTTTATTATGTTGCTTAATACCCTAATGTTGCTTATTACCAAGGTGAGATGTCAGATGTTACACATCATATGCTACTATTTTATAACAAATCATTTTATTTTTTTACAGCTCATTTCTGTCCTGTTAACGAAGAATGGTCTACATGTGCCCAAGCTACCTGTAGAGCCCAAAACTGTTCGGAAAAGGGCGAAACAACAATTTGTCCGCTGATCGCGGAAGGTTATTGTGAGGAAGCATGTGTATGCCAAGAGAATTACTTGCGAAACGAGAAAGGCGACTGCGTACCTGAAGATGAGTGCCGTAAGAAATGTTTTTTTTTAACTGATTTTACACAAACCTTGCTAGGGACATACATTACGTGCAAGTTAACGTTAAATGTCTCGTACCACCATCTGATCGAAATCTTTTCAAATCAGCATTAGTTAAACCTACTAGTGCAGTAGCTCGCCCTGAAACTAAAAGAGATCTCTGAACCATTTCCATTAATTAATTTCAGTCATCACCACTGCCTGGCAGATTCAATTAACTTCAATTCCTAAACATGGATTAGTTGCCAACTACCCGTAAAATGAGTTCCTGAATTCATCCATCTTATAAAGTAGTCGTTATAAATAGTGTATTTTTTCTTTTCAGCTCCAAAAAATTGTGGTGAAAACGAAGTTCTGGATAACTGCTCATTGACGTGCAATTCGGATAATTGCCCTCAATCAGCTGATGAGGAGCAAGTGTGCACCCAGTCGGACCCATGTGTGCCGGCTTGTAAATGCGTGTTCAACTATAAACGCGCTGAAAATGGAACTTGTATACCGACTAAAGACTGTCGTAAGTCCATATTTTTTTTTCTTACAGCGGTGAACCTATTGTTAACCCACATTTGGCCAGTTTTGTTTAAGTCCTATGAATTAGGAGCGAGCCTATTGCTCTCAACCGGGCACAAATCAGACTTTGAACTGCTACTGGGAAATTCCAGATGGAAAAACCCGATAACACTTTGCCTGAGCCGGGATCCGAACGCAGGATCTCAGCAGTAGCGCTTGTAACCAGACCAATGAGGCATTACTTTTTTGAAATATTGACAAATGACATACATAGTGTGAAAGACGAAGATTCATATTAGGCGTTAGTGTCTTAGGCTACGTTCATACGTTGCCATTCCAGAGACAAAAGTGAAATGTCTAATGGGACGGCAATCACTCTGTCACCCACACTCTTCAAATCGGATCACAGCAATGCTGCTTGACGGCAGAAATAGGTGTCGACTGTGATCGTGGTTCTTCTCCGGACGAGCAACTTCACAAAGAGACGTACCGTTTAATTTAAATCGCAATAACTCTTTCAGCTCCATTCAACTGCAGTGCCAAACCTAACGAAGAGTATGTCGCTTGTCCTCCCTTTTGCCCGACTGATGAATGTGGCAAGCCCAGACTTGAAGGTCGATGCCCATTTATAATAGGCACTTTTCTGCAATGCAACCCAAAATGCCAATGTATGGATGGATATGGAAGAGTAAATGGAACCTGTGTGCCGTTTGAAGAATGCCGTGAGTACTTTTATGTATTTAATCAACTCCTGCGAGATCTTCTCCCTTTCTTATTTAAAATCGAGCGCCCCTCCACCGCATTTGCGCAGAAATACCAAGTATATGCAGGTTTATAAGTTATAATCAATATACTACGTATAAAAAGTATTGGGAAAGTTATGTTGATAGTTTTCTTCAAGAAGTGCACTAAGAATTTCTTCCAGAAGTACAAACGGTGAGTATTATTTAGGCGTTATGAGGCGTTTGCGAGAAAACATCAGCCGAAAACGGCCAGATTTGTGGAACGACAATTCATGGATTTTGTACCATCATAATGCACCATCGCACAAAACCGTCATTATGCAAGAGTTTTTAGCCAAAAATTCGATGAATATCATCGACCGAGCACCGTACTCACCTGATATGGCTCCGTCTGACTTTTTCCTGTTCCCGAGGCTAAAATTCCCACTTTGAGGAAGACGTTTCGAGTCGATTGAAGCTATAAAAGAAAAATGGCTGGAGGAGTTGAAGACCTCAATCACCTTACCAAAAATGTATGGAGTACTGGGTCAAGCGCTGGCGTAGCTGTATTGCAAGCAGGGGCCTACTTTAAAGGGGACAAAATAAAATTTAATTAATAAATTACTTTTTTGGTTTTATTCAACAATTCCTACATGTATACCCACTTATGTTTGGCACGTGGTTCCCGCAAATTTAAGATAGGTAATTAATTCAGGCGTCACCTTTCGGAAATCCATTATAAAATACAACAAACGTAGATATATTTAGTAACCTATTCCTGTTAACTAAGTCTGCTTAGTTAAAGCCACTTAGTCCCCTTAGTTGAACACTCCCGTGGAGGTCTTGTTGCAAGTCTTCCTCTTTTGAATTGTAGTCTTTGGAATTTTGCTTACAGGTCAATCAATTTTTTTTTTGTACCTTTGTATACACACTGTGACTAATAACATCACCTTGGATGAGTCTGTAAAGGTGTTATAATTGTGATTTAAATAAATCAATCACTGGACAATACTAGACATTCAATACCACCTTATTCGTGATATAATTCGACAAGCATTGATCGATCATGCTCTTTATTCGGTCGACCGTATTATTTCTCTTACATAATTCTTCTTTTCTTTGATTAAGTTAAATACCTAAACAGACTTTCCAATTCAGCTGCATCTGGTTTCCGGTTAGACTCGAAGCCGACCTCAACAAAGTTGAGACTATGCTAGGTAGATTGATTTTGACTTAAAAACACTTATATGTCTCTCTAATATGTTTCAAATTGCTGATCATATTATTCGTCTTATATCATTCTTCTTTACTTTTATTAAGTAGGTACTTATAAATTTAATACTTACATGGCCATTATTTTTTTAATGTGTAATATTTCATCTCCCGTTTATCTCGCAGCTGACCTCTGCCCTGCCAACGAGGTGTACTCCCCATGCGTGGAACAAACATGCCGTCCGCAGAACTGTTCAGACCGCGACGTTGCCATAAAAACCTGTCCTACAAGTGATGCAGCTTCGTGTCAGCGAGGTTGTGTGTGCCAGGAGAACTACTACCGAAATAACACAGGAGTTTGTGTTTCTTATGAAGAGTGTGGAGGTGAGAATTTTGATACAAAAACATCTAAGCTGCAGGGTTACTGCTGTCGTAAATCATCGAAAATCCACCCAATTTTTCACACCGCGGTAGTGATGGTAAATACCCGAGAATATGCTCCTAGCGAGAACGCTGTTAAGTTCTCGAGATTAATCTTTTGGAAGAGCATTTAAAAGAATTCAAAAAATTGACGTCGCTATTGCATCGATCTTTGTATACAGCAATAATTTTGAGTCCATTTGATCGTTTTACGAAGTGAAACTTAAACTCAACTTAAATTCTTAGTAAATTCTCCTCAGCACATTCTCGACAATATTTCCAATACAAGTCCCATAAATTCTCTATATGTTTTATGGTATTAATGATAAATTAGGATGTGTATATTAAAACAAATTTAATAAAAATTATTAAAAACTTAAAATAAAAATCACAGTTTCTTTGAAAGTATTTGTTTTTGTTTGTGATTTAACGCGTTTTTAATCGTTACTTGGTATTGACAGTAACATTATTTGCCTCCTTCCCATCATAATTAGCCACTACTTGGTTTAAATTATTTCAATTATAAATTCTCCATGTTCTGAAAACATTCTCCATCGAAAAGAATATTGCAGAATATTGTCGTTCGGAGAACATTCTCCATTAGAGAATATTCTGTCGACCCATCACACTCACACGTGATTAAAACAATTTCAACTGTCATTTAGTTTATTGTCGTATATCGTTTATTGTCTCATTTCAGTCGTCTGCGCAGCTGGGCTGATTCAATTAATTTAAGTTCCTGAACATAGGCTAGTGGCAAACTACCTATAAAATTAGTTTCTGTATCTCATAAATTAGTTATAAATAGTTTTTATTTTTCAGCTCCAAAAACTTGTGGTGAAAACGAAGTTCTGGATGACTGCCCAATGAAGTGCAACTCCGATAATTGCCCTAAATCAGCTGATGAGGAGCACGTGTGCACGCAGTCGGACCCTTGTGTTCCGGCTTGTAAATGCAGGTTCAACTACAAACGCGCTGAAAATGGAACTTGTGTACCGACGAGAAATTGTCGTAAGTCCAGTTTTGTCATTTCTCAGTCAACATCACATCTGTATTCCCTAAAGAGTAAGACAAAGGTGTACCTGTAGTAAATCTACATTTCGCCAGTTATGTTTAAGACTCGGGTTAAAGGGGTGAGCCTATTGCCATAAACCGGGCACAAATCCAGACTCGGGGCTACTACTGACAAATTCCGGATGGAAATACCCAATAACACTTTACGCGACCCGGGAATTGAACCCAGGACTCATAGTCACCAGTAGGTAGTGCTTGCAACCACTAGACCACTAGACTAACGAGTCATTTCTTTTCTGATAGACAAATGAATAAGTAATGAGATAGTGTGAAAGAAGAAGATTCATGTTGGACGTTAAGGCAGGCGAGCCCAGTAATGTGACAGTACAGTAAGTCGTTGACTTGCAACTGGGCTCGTGTAGACACCAGTTTCAACCCAGTCCAGTGCTGACTTCGGGCCCGTCTTCGTTTTCGGCCGTTCCGTTTTCGGGCCCAGTAGCTTCCCCCGCCTGACTTACATGGATCCACTGACTGAGTACGAAATTCCGAGATTTAGTGACTTAGGCTACGTTCATATGTTTCAATTGCAGAGCCAAAGGTGTCTCATGGCAAGTAACTACACCGGCAACCATAGTTTTAAAAGTAGCTCCAAATTTTATTTAAACCGCAATAACTCTTTCAGCTTCATTCGACTGCAGTGCCAAACCCAATGAAGAGTTTGTCGCCTGCCCTCCTATTTGCCCTACTGATGAATGTGGTAAACCCAGACTTGAAGGTCGATGCCCATTTAGAATAGGCATTATTCTGGAATGCAACCCAAAGTGCCAGTGTATGGATGGATATGGCAGAGTTAATGGAACCTGTGTGCCGTTTGAAGAATGCCGTGAGTACTTTTATCTATTTAATCAACTCTTGCGAGATCTTCTCTCTCTCTTATTTAAAATCGAGCGCCCCTCCACGGCATTTGCACAAAAATGTGTACATGTATGTGTCAATAACTACGCCCATGATTATAATCTTACTTAGTTTTGGCATGTAGTTCCATCGAAAAAGAGCCTTTCGTAAAAACACCCTTGAAAGTGGTCTTGTTCTAACTGGACATATACCATTATTCACGATATTATTCAACAAGCATTAATCGATCATGCTCTTTATTAGGCTGAGCGTATTATTTCTCTCATATAATTCTTCTTTACTTTTATTAAGTACTTAAACAGACTTTCCAATTCGGCTCCATCCGGTTAGACTCGAAGCCGACCTCAACAAAGTTGGGAAAAAGCTAGGCAGATTTATTTTGACTTAAAAACACTTATATGTCTCTCTAATATGTTCCAAATTGCTGAATGTATTAATCGTCTTATATCGTTCTTCTATACGTTTTTATTAAGTTATTTTTTTTAATATGTACCTAATCTTTCATCTCCCGTTTATCTCGCAGCTGACCTCTGCCCTGCCAACGAGGTGTACTCCTCGACTAAATTTCTCTGTCTGTCTCTCTATTAATATGTTTCAAATTGCTGAACGTATTATTCGCCTTATATCGATATTCTTTGCTTTTATTAAGTAGGTACTTAAAAATACTTACATGTCCGTTATTTTTTTAATATGTAATCTTTCATCTCCCGTTAATCTTGCAGCGGACCTCTGTCCCGCCAATGAGGTGTACTCCCCATGCGTGCAACAAACATGCCGTCCGCAGAACTGTTCAGACCGCGACGTTGCCATAAAAACCTGTCCTACAAGTGACGCAGCTTCGTGTCAGCGAGGCTGTGTGTGCCAGGAGAACTACTACCGAAATAACACAGGAGTTTGTGTTTCTTATGAAGAGTGTGGAGGTGAGAATTTTGATACAAAAACATCTAAGCTGCAGGGTTACTGCTGTCGTAAATCATCGAAAATCCACACAATTTTTCACAGCGCGGTAGTGATAGTAAATACCCGAGAATATGCTCCTAGCGAGAACGCTGATAAGTTCTCGAGATTACTCTTTTGGAAGAGTATTTAAAAGAATTTAAAAATTTGATGTCTCTATTGTATCGATCTTTGTATACAGCAATAATTTTGAGTCCATTTGATCGTTTTACGAAGTGAAACTTTAATTCTCAGTAAATTCTCCTCAGCACATTCTGGACAATATTTCCAATAAAAGTCTCATAAATTCTCTATATTTTTATGGTATGAATGATAAATTAGGATGTATATTAATACAAATTTTATGATTTACAAATAATCAGCTTTAATAAAACGTATGAAAAGAACATTATAGGAAAGGTAAATAATTAAAAACTTAAAATAAAAATCACATTTTCTTTGGAAGTCTTTGGTTTTGTTTGTGATTTAACACGTTTTTAGTCGTTACTTGGTATTGACAGTTACATTATTTGCCTGATTCCCATCATAATTAGCCACTACTTGGATTAAATTATTTAAATTTTAAATTTTCCATGTTCTGAAAATATTCTCCATCGAAATGAATATTGCAGAATATTGTCGATCGGAGAACATTCTCCATTAGAGAATATTCTGTCGAACCTTCACACTCACACGTGATTAAAACAATTTCAACTGTCATTTAGTTTATTTTCGTATATCGTTTATTGTCTTATTTCAGTCGTCTGCGCAGCTGGGCTGATTCAATTAATTTAAGTTCCTGAACATAGGCTAGTGGCAAACTACCTATAAAATTAGTTTCTGTATCTCATAAATTAGTTATAAATAGTTTTTATTTTTCAGCTCCAAAAACTTGTGGTGAAAACGAAGTTCTTGATGACTGCCCAATGAAGTGCAACTCCGATAATTGCCCTAAATCAGCTGATGAGGAGCACGTGTGCACGCAGTCGGACCCTTGTGTTCCGGCTTGTAAATGCAGGTTCAACTACAAACGCGCTGAAAATGGAACTTGTGTACCGACGAGAAATTGTCGTAAGTCCAGCTTTGTCATTTCTCAGTCAACATCACACCTGTATCCCCTAAAGAGTAAGACAAAGGTGTACCTGTAGTAAATCCACATTTCGCCAGTTATGTTTAAGACTCGTGTTAAAGGGGTGAGCCTATTGTCATCAAATCAAGACTCCAGCCTACTACTGACAAATTCCGGATGGAAATACTCAATAACACTTTGCTCGACCCGGGAATCGAACCCAGGCCTCATAATCACCAGTAGTGCTTGCAACCCCTAGACCACTAGACCAACGAGTCATTTCTTTTCTGATAAACAAATGATTAAGTAATGAGATAGTGTGAAAGAAGAAGATTCATGTTGGACGTTAAGGCAGGTTTATACGAGCCCAGTAATGTGACAGTACAGTAAGTCAGCGTTGACTTGCAACTGGGCTCGTGTAGACACCAGTTTCAACCCAGTCCAGTGCTGACTTCGGGCCCTCTAGTCAGTCCAGTTGACATAACCTACCCGTCTTTTTTCGGGCCCAGTAGCTTCCCCCGCCTGACTTATTGCCGATCTCGTCTACATGAATCCACTGAATGAGTCCGAAATTCCGAGTTTTAGTGACTTAAACTACGTTCACATGTTTCAATTCCAGAGCCAAAGGTGTCCCATGGCAAGTAACTATACGGGCAACCATAGTTTTAAAAGTAGCTACAAATTAAATTTAAACCGCAATAACTCTTTCAGCTTCATTCGACTGCAGTGCCAAACCCAATGAAGAGTTTGTCGCCTGCCCTCCTATTTGCCCTACTGATGAATGTGGTAAACCCAGACTTGAAGGTCGATGCCCATTTAGAATAGGCATTATTCTGGAATGCAACCCAAAGTGCCAGTGTATGGATGGATATGGCAGAGTTAATGGAACCTGTGTGTCGTTTGAAGAATGCCGTGAGTACTTTTATGTATTTAATCAACTCTTGCGAGATCTTCTCTCTCTCTTATTTAAAATCAAGCGCCCCTCCACGGCATTTGCACAAAAATGTGTACAATGTATGTGTTAATAACTACGCCCATGATTATAATCTTACTTAGTTTTGGCATGTGGTTCCATCGAAAAAGAGCCTTTCGTAAAAACACCCGTGGAGGTGGTCTTGTTCTAACTGGAAATATACCATTATTCACGATATTATTCAACAAGCATTAATCGATCATGCTCTTTATTAGGCTGAGCGTATTATTTCTCTCATATAATTCTTCTTTACTTTTATTAAGTACTTAAACAGACTTTCCAATTCGGCTCCATCCGGTTAGACTCGAAGCCGACCTCAACAAAGTTGGGAAAAAGCTAGGCAGATTTATTTTGATTTTCATGTCTCTCTATTAATATGTTTCAAATTGCTGAACGTATTATTTGCCTTATATCGATATTCTTTGCTTTTATTAAGTAGGTACTTAAAAATACTTACATGTCCGTAATTTTTTTAATATGTAATCTTTCATCTCCCGTTAATCTTGCAGCTGACCTCTGTCCCGCCAATGAGGTGTACTCCCCTTGCGTGCAACAAACATGCCGTTCCCAGAACTGTTCAGACCGCGACGTTGCCATGAAAACCTGTCCTACAAGTGACGCAGCTTCGTGTCAGCGAGGCTGTGTGTGCCGGGAGAACTACTATCGAAATGACAAAGGAGTTTGTGTTTCTTATGAAGAGTGTGGAGGTGAGGATTTTGCTACATAAGCATCTAAACTGCAGGGTTACTGATCTAACAATTCTGTCGTAAATCATTGAAAATCCACACAATTTTTCACAGCGCGGTAGTGATAGTAAATACCCGAGAATATGCTCCTAGCGAGAACGCTGTTAAGTTCTCGAGATTAATCTTTTGGAAGAGCATTTAAAAGAATTCAAAAATTTGACGTCGCTATTGCATCGATCTTTGTATACAGCAATAATTTTGAGTCCATTTGATCGTTTTACGAAGTGAAACTTAAATTCAACTTAAATTCTTAGTAAATTCTCCTCAGCACATTCTCGACAATATTTCCAATACAAGTCTCATAAATTCTCTATATTTTTTATGGTATTAATGATAAATTAGGATGTGTATATTAAAACAAATTTAATAAAAATAATTAAAAACTTAAAATAAAAATCACAGTTTCTTTGAAAGTCTTTGTTTTTGTTTGTGATTTAACGCGTTTTTAGTCGTTACTTGGTATTGACAGTTACATTATTTGCCTCCTTCCCATCATAATTAGCCACTACTTGGTTTAAATTATTTCAATTATAAATTCTCCATGTTCTGAAAACATTCTCCATCGAAAAAAAATTCAGCGTCAGGTGGTACACCTTGTGTTGTCATCTGACATTATGCTGAGCTGAGGCCCTTTTGGCATTATAGTAATTTGTTTTCTGTTTTTAGTTTTAAGGTGTATTTTTTGTAATGCCAATAAACGCATTTTTCTTTCTTTCTTTCTTTCTAAAAGAATATTGCAGAATATTGTCGATCGGAGAACATTCTCCATTAGAGAATATTCTGTCGACCCATCACACTCACACGTGATTAATACAATTTCAACTGTCATTTAGTTTATTGTCTTATGTCGTTTATTGTCTTATTTCAGTCGTCAGCGCAGCTGGGCTGATTCAATTAATTTAAGTTCCTGAACATAGGCTAGCGGCAAACTACCTATAAAATTAGTTTCTGTATCTCATAAATTAGTTATAAATAGTTTTTATTTTTCAGTTCCAAAAACTTGTGGTGAAAACGAAGTTCTTGATGACTGCCCAATGAAGTGTAACTCCGATAATTGCCCTAAATCAGCTGATGAAGAGCACGTGTGCACGCAGTCGGACCCTTGTGTTCCGGCTTGTAAATGCAGGTTCAACTACAAACGCGCTGAAAATGGAACTTGTGTACCGACGAGAAATTGTCGTAAGTCCAGTTTTGTCATTTCTCAGTCAACATCACACCTGTATTCCCTAAAGAGTAAGACAAAGGTGTACCTGTAGTAAATCCACATTTCGCCAGTTATGTTTAAGACTCGTGTTAAAGGGGTGAGCCTATTGTCATCAAATCGAGACTCCAGCCAAATAACTTACAAATTCCGGATGGAAATACTCAATAACACTTTGCTCGACCCGGGAATCGAACCCAGGACTCATAGTCACCAGTAATGCTTGCAACCCCTAGACCATTAGACCAATGAGTCATTTCTTTTCTGATAAACAAATGATTAAGTAATGAGATAGTGTGAAAGAAGAAGATTCATGTTGGACGTTAAGGCAGGTTTATACGAGCCCAGTAATGTGACAGTACAGTAAGTCGTTGACTTGCAACTGGGCTTGTGTAGACACCAGTTTCAACCCAGTCCAGTGCTGACTTCGGGCCCGTCTTTGTTTTCGGCCGTTCCGTTTTCGGGCCCAGTAGCTTCCCCCGCCTGACTTACATGGATCCACTGACTGAGTACGAAATTCCGAGATTTAGTGACTTAGGCTACGTTCATATGTTTCAATTACAGAGCCAAAGGTGTCTCATGGCAAGTAACTACACCGGCAACCATAGTTTTAAAAGTAGCTACAAATTTAATTTAAACCGCAATAACTCTTTCAGCTTCATTCGACTGCAGTGCCAAACCCAATGAAGAGTTTGTCGCCTGCCCTCCTATTTGCCCTACTGATGAATGTGGTAAACCCAGACTTGAAGGTCGATGCCCATTTAGAATAGGCATTATTCTGGAATGCAACCCAAAGTGCCAATGTATGGATGGATATGGCAGAGTTAATGGAACCTGTGTGCCGTTTGAAGAATGCCGTAAGTACTTTTATGTATTTAATCAACTCCTGCGAGATCTTGTCTCTCTCTTATTTAAAATCGAGCGCCCCTCCACGGCATTTGCACAGAAATGTGTACAATGTATGTGTTAATAACTACGCCCATGATTATAATCTTACTTAGTTTTGGTATGTGGTTCCATTGAAAAAGAGCCTTTCGTAAAAACACCCGTTGAGGTGGTCTTGTTCTAACTGGACATATACCATTATTCACGATATTATTAAACAAGCAATAATCGATCATGCTCTTTATTAGGCTGAGCGTATTATTTCTCCCATATAATTCTTCTTTACTTTTATTAAGTACTTAAACAGACTTTCCAATTCGGCTCCACCCGGTTAGACTCGAAGCCGACCTCAACAAAGTTGGGAAAAAGCTATGCAGATTTATTTTGACTTTCATGTCTCTCTATTAATATGTTTCAAATTGCTGAACGTATTATTCGCCTTATATCGATATTCTTTGCTTTTATTAAGTAGGTACTTAAAAATACTTACATGTCCGTTATTTTTTTAATATGTAATCTTTCATCTCCCGTTAATCTTGCAGCTGACCTCTGTCCCGCCAATGAGGTGTACTCCCCTTGCGTGCAACAAACATGCCGTTCGCAGAACTGTTCAGACCGCGACGTTGCCATGAAAACCTGTCCTACAAGTGACGCAGCTTCGTGTCAGCGAGGCTGTGTGTGCCAGGAGAACTACTATCGAAATGACAAAGGAGTTTGTGTTTCTTATGAAGAGTGTGGAGGTGAGGATTTTGCTACATAAGCATCTATACTGCAGGGTTACTGATCTAACAATTCTGTCGTAAATCATTGAAAATCCACACAATTTTTCACACCGGTAGTGATATATACTATTAGGGACCCGAGAATATGCTCCTACCGAGAACGCTGTTAAGTTCTCGAGATTATTCTTTTGGAAGAGCATTTAAAATAATTTAAAAATTTGACGTCTCTTTTGTATCGATCTATGTATGTAAGCAATAGTTTTTTTAAGCATTAGGGGCCTTATTATGAAGTATGAATGCCATCATTATTCCACTGCGAAAAAAGGATGGTGCTAGCGGCCTTGTATAGCTCCGTCTCTCACTCACACTGGAATAATGGTGGCATTAATACGTCATAATACGGCCCCTGAACGTTTTACGAAGTTGGCGTCACTACACTACCTAGTCTACAACTTAAATTCTCCTCGGCGATAACATTCTCGAGAATGTTTCCAATAAAATTCTCATAAATTCTCTTAAATATTTTATGATTAATGATAAATTACGAAACGTACGACAATATTACTAACATATTTTTGTTAGTACACCAAGAAAACACATCAAAAGTGTCTAGGGATAAAGTACGTTTTAGAGTATCACCGCAATTGAGGATTATAATTTTAACTTTTTTTGAATAGTTATTGATTCTTTTTAGTGAATTCTAAAATTCACTATTTGAATAAAGAATTTTGATTAAAAATAGGAAATCAACTGTCAATGAGGATTCATATAAAATTGTGTAATAGCGTTTTTACAAAACCATTACAATTTCTGCTTCGGAACTGAAAAAAATTGCATCGATATGGAGCGACGACATCATTTGACACGAGAAGAGATGATGAGAGCCGTGGGAATGTTGCAAACTGGTTCCAGGCAACGAATTGTGGCTGTCGCTCTTGGCACTACACAGAGAGTCATAAGCCGAATCTGGACACGCTATCGTATCACGGGCAACGTGGCCGAGCGACATGGAGGACGATCTCGTATCACCAGTCGCAGACAGGACCGGTACATCCAAAATACTGCTCGACGGAATCGTATAATGACCGCCATGATGTTGGCTACGAGGCTCCACAGCTTCAGCTGGCGCAAAATCATATCGCGGCGATATCAACGCGACGCCATAGAAAATCTTCTTTTGGTGTCGCGCTGCCTGTTGCGATGATAATATCGCAGAAACGCCACGTGACAAGTCGCGCCAGTCTATAATGAGCCTTTATTTTTTCCTCTTTTATTTTTATACCGTGTACCTACCAAGACATCATAACGACATTTTCGAAAACAGTTTTATGACATAATGGCAATTAGTTGATTAATTAGGCAGGCCCCTAAGTAGCATTAGCCCAGGGCCCCACAAACTCACGGGCCGCCCCTGCCCTACACATAAAACGATATAAGATAAGACAATATCGATCATTGCTATTCTACACGGACAGATATCATCTAGACACGATTACTATTGCTGTTCCCATAGGATTCTGTTTTACTTTTCGATTTCGTTGGTTTGAAAATCAGGTACGCCTACTACGGCAGTCGCGTAAACAATGCAGTAAAGGCAATACATTGAGCAGTTGTATTATAATTTGAAAATTACAATGATGATGACCTTATTTTGACCAGTTTTCGCAAGTTCCTGACTCCTGAAACTTTTAATTTAAATAATGAAATTAATTGATAAACTATAAAATACGACGATTATAATAATATAACAATCATTACTGAACATTGGTTTTGGCTACCTAGGCAATCACCCATTGCCCCAACAGTCATGTCCTTTCATCCAAATCCGATCAGCTGTTTTGGCGCCAATCCGGAACATACGTGCAGACAAACGAAAAAAATCCTAAAACTATATTTTCCGCATCAGTCATCCCAACACCTTGTAGCAATTACTTTTTATTTTATTTTAATATAGATCAGATACCGATATAAATTGTAAAACTTTTTCAGCTGGAGTTTGCCCGGACAACGAAAGATATTCGACCTGCGTACAAGCTGAATGCAGAGCTCTAAACTGTACCCAAAAAGACCAATCAGTACCTTGCATCCGAATGGACCCAACATTTTGCGAAAAGGGATGTGTTTGCGAAGAAGGCTATTTGCGAAATAAAGATGGCATCTGTGTATTAGAAGACAAATGTGAACGTAAGTAGAATATGGAGTAATTTTCAAGCTGGACGTTTAGGTAAACAGGGTGTTAGGAATATCGACGCGTACACATTATACTAGATACCCAGCTTAGGAAATAGTTTACGTTTATTGAAAAAAAAAACGAGCTGTTTCATACAAAAGTGCGGTCAAAATGTGCGACGGCGAGCTACCCATCGCTCACCGTCCACAAGCCCGCGCCTACGGTGGCCGGGAATCGGCCTGCGATTCCTCCCGCCTGATACGAAACAGGAACCTCCCGAAATAACCATGTCCGGTGAGGACCTGTGTCAGGCGGAAGGTGAGGACGCCATGGCGCCTCTCTAGCCACTCCTCAAAGAGGGGACTTATCGCCGCAATAGTGGCGTGCCCAGCACTGGGTTGCAACAATCGCACTCTGCATGACGCCATGAGATCCCACCGGAGCTCTGTCCGCTGTGCCGCGATTTCTCACGGCAGCGGAGTTACGCCCCGGCGTTTCGCCTCCTCGCGCCACTCACGTTGCTTATTACCCTAATGTTGCTTAATACCCTAATGTTGCTTAATACCCTAATGTTGTTTAATACCCTAATGTTGCTTATTACCAAGGTGAGATGTCAGATGTTACACATCATATGCTACTATTTTACAACAAATCATTTTATTTTTTTACAGCTCATTTCTGTCCTGTTAACGAAGAATGGTCTACATGTGCCCAAGCTACCTGTAGAGCCCAAAACTGTTCGGAAAAGGGCGAAACAACAATTTGTCCGCTGATCGCGGAAGGTTATTGTGAGGAAGCATGTGTATGCCAAGAGAATTACTTGCGAAACGAGAAAGGCGACTGCGTACCTGAAGATGAGTGCCGTAAGAAATGTTTTTTTAAACTGATTTTACACAAACCTTGCTAGGGACATACATTACGTGCAAGTTAACGTTAAATGTCTCGTACCACCATCTGATCGAAATCTTTTCATATCACGAAGAGTTATACCTACTAGTGCAGTAGCTCGCCCTGAAACTAAAAGAGATCTCTGAACCAATTCCATTAATTAATTTTAGTCATCACTACTGCTTGGCAGATTCAATTAACTTCAATACCTAAACATGGATTAGTTGCCAACTACCTGTAAAATGAGTTCCTGAATTCATCCGTCTTATAAAGTAGTCGTTATAAATAGTGTATTTTTTCTTTTCAGCTCCAAAAACTTGTGGTGAAAACGAAGTTCTGGATAACTGCTCATTGACGTGCAATTCGGATAATTGTCCTCAATCAGCTGATGAGGAGCAAGTGTGCACCCAGTCGGACCCATGTGTTCCGGCTTGTAAATGCGTGTTCAACTATAAACGCGCTGAAAATGGAACTTGTATACCGACTAAAGACTGTCGTAAGTCCATCATTTTTTTTCTTACAGCGGTGAACCTATTGTTAACCCACATTTCGCCAGTTTTGTTTAAGTCCTATGAATTAGGAGCGAGCCTATTGCTCTCAATCGGGCACAAATCAGACTTTGAACTGCTACTGGGAAATTCCAGATGGAAAAACCCGATAACACTTTGCCTGAGCCGGGATCCGAACGCAGGATCTCAGCAGTAGCGCTTGTAACCAGACCGATGAGGCATTACTTTTCTTGAAATATTGACAAATGACATACATAGTGTGAAAGAGGAAGATTCATATTAGGCGTTAGTGTCTTAGGCTACGTTCATACGTTGCCATTCCAGAGACAAAAGTGAAATGTCTAATGGGACGGCAATCACTCTGTCACCCACACTCTTCAAATCGGATCACAGCAATGCTGCTTGACGGCAGAAATAGGTGTCGACTGTGATCGTGGTTCTTCTCCGGACGAGCAACTTCACAAAGGAGACGTACCGTTTAATTTAAACCGCAATAACTCTTTCAGCTCCATTCAACTGCAGTGCCAAACCTAACGAAGAGTATGTCGCTTGTCCTCCCTTTTGCCCGACTGATGAATGTGGCAAGCCCAGACTTGAAGGTCGATGCCCATTTAGAATAGGCACTTTTCTGCAATGCAACCCAAAATGCCAATGTATGGATGGATATGGCAGAGTCAATGGAACTTGTGTGCCGTTTGAAGAATGCCGTGAGTACTTTTATGTATTTAATCAACTCCTGCGAGATCTTCTCCCTCTCTTATTTAAAATCGAGCGCCCCTCCACCGCATTTGCGCAGAAATACAAAGTATACGCAGCTTCATAACCGATATACTTCTCTGTGTAGAAAGTACCGGGAAAGTTATGTTGATAGTTTTCTTCGATTACCGTGGTCTAGTGCACTAAGAATTTCTTCCAAAAGTACAAACGGTGAGTATTATTTAGGTGTTATGAGGCGCTTGCGAGAAAACATCGGCCGAAAATGGCCAGATTTGTGGAACGACAATTCATGGATATTGCACCATCGCACAAAACCGTCATTGTGCAAGAGTTTTTAGCCAAAAAATCGATGAATGTCATTGACCAGGCGCCGTACTCACCTGATATGGCGCCGTCTGACTTTTTCCTGTACCCGAGGCTAAAATTTCCACTTTGAAGAAGACGTTTCGAACCGATTGAAGCTATAAAAGAAAAATCGACGGAGGAGTTGAATACCTCAATCAGCTTACCAAAAATGTATGGAGGGCTGGGTCAAGCGTTTATTAAGTTAAATACTTAAACAGACTTTCCAATTCAGCTGCATCCGGTTTCCGGTTAGAGTCGAAGCCGACCTCAACAAAGTTGGGAATAATTTAGGCAGATTGATTGTGACTTAAAAAAAATTACATGTCTCTCTAATATGTTTCAAATTGCTGAACATAATTATTATACGTCTTATATCGTTAGTCTTTACTTTTATTAAGTACATAGGTACTTAAAAATACTAACATGTCTGTTATTTTTTTAATGTATAATCTTTCATCTCCCGTTAATCTTGCAGCTGACCTCTGCCCTGCCAACGAGGTGTACTCCCCATGCGTGCAACAAACATGCCGTCCGCAGAACTGTTCAGACCGCGACGTTGCCATGGAAACCTGTCCTACAAGTGATACAGCTTCGTGTCAGCGAGGCTGTGTGTGCCAGGAGAACTACTACCGAAATGACACAGGAGTTTGTATTTCTTATGAAGAGTGTGGAGGTGAGAATCTTGCTACATAAGCTTCACCTTGCTTTTTTTGGGTTGGAAATTATCAAATAAATTCTGGGAGCTCTGGGCGGAGCGGGAGGGCGTGTCAGACTCTTACTGACTAAAACCCATCCGTGTTCCTTCAGTTGCCTGTATGTTGCCAGGGGCCACGGTATTCCCGCGATCCCAGCAGGTATCGGCCCTAGTGGATCCCGTCAGTTGTGCTGACATCCCTTTGAGGCGCGTGGAACACAACCGGGCCTGATCCTTATCGGACGGCAAGCTACCCATTGCTCACCGTCCGATTTTCCACACCCTGATAAAAAAATAAACCAAATGACAGACGTTTATTCAAATAAACGTCTATCATTTAGTTTTTGTCTTATGACGTTTTAATTGGCTGTGGCGAATCGGGTAAATTTTCTATGATAGATATGCAATCAATGTTTCATCGTCGCTTCTATTACTCCTACAACGCTGTAATATCAAATACTTAAAAAAATTAACAAAAATGACCACCTTGACTTCTGCGATATCTAACGGAGAAGTAGCTGGGAGTAGGCCGAGATTTACAGATTTTTTTTTTTTTCTACAGGTCCGATGTGTCCAAATGAACATGAAAAGTACACGACAAACTTCAAGGAATGTCCTTCTAACACCTGTCAATCCCTGGTGGTGAGGCAACCGTGTGATGAGAACCAGAAAGAGGGACCAGGATGTATCTGCGAGTCCGGTTACTTGAGGATAAACGTTACATCACCCTGTATTCCGATTTGCGACTGCCCAGAAATGAAGTATTCGCCTGATTGTTAATTATTTAACAGTTCTTCATAAAAAAATACTATTGTATCATTCGTTTTATTTTACTTGTTTTCTGAAAAATAATTTAGCTCACTAGTTTTAATCAGTACTTTAGCTGCTGAATGCCTACCTAAATATAAAGATATTTTATTTTGTAAATATTTAGGTAAATTCTTTTTTTTTGCGTACTATCTTTGATTTTATTTGGAGTACAACGTGTCCCTTTTGATATCCCATAACTCTATGGGATTAATTCTCATTAATACCATGTCAAAGAACAACCAACTGGCATATGATTTTTTTTTAATTATTTTTTTTGGTTTTCTTTACTCAAAATTTTTTTGCAAAATAAATCGACAGGCACGGTTATATGTAAAACACACTTACGTGAAATATAAAAAAAAAACATCTTTTAATTGATACTATTTTTGTTCATAAAAAAAATGACAACGGCGCATTTTCTTAGAAAACCAGCGTCAAACAGCATAAATTATTATGTTTGGCATTAATGCTGAAATGAATCTTTTTGGCGCAGCCGTGAGGCACACACTATTATTGTTATAAGATTATTTTCACTTTTTATTTTGTTATTATGTGTTCCACGAAACAAATATTATTCATTATTTTTCTTTCTTTTCTTAGCTTTAAATATGAATGATTTGAATGAAAATGATTTACTCGTACTTACAATGAAACTTAGATACTCGAGTCTAGTGTTATGTTATCTTCGAAACTACGTATTTTTGGAACACTTGTTCTAGGAGTTTTTGTATTATTTTTAACTATATCATATTACCTTAGAGTTACTGGGACATCAAAAGGAACACGTTGTATATTGTCAGATAAGCAGTCGCTCCATGTAAAATACTGGTATTCAGCTGCATCCGGTTAGACTGGAAGCTGACCCCAACATAGTTGGGAAAAGGCTGGGCAGATGAAGATGACCTTTTTGTTGAATTATTTCCTGTTATCATGATGTGGTTTATTATATAGAGAACAAAAGAATTCTTGCACAATTAGCTAAATTGAAGGTAATTCCTGTGCTACTGATAAGTAAACGGGTTGACTTTAATGTATTCCTTACAATGTACCTATTAGATATAATTATTTAGTAGCAGAGCAACAAGCAGCTAACAAGAATTTATTATTACCTATAATCAGGAAGTAAATTAGTTGACGGACTTGTTTCGCAATGGTTTATTTAAGGCCCTAGGTAACCATAATTGCGGCTTTCCGATTCGTTTTTCTCTTTAGCTGTTGCAGTTAAGAATACGGAAAATATATGTTGTAGTTCTGGAATACTCTGTGCTGTGGCTGTCTTGTTTTTTATATTTTTTTGCCGAAATAAATGTACGAAAGTAACCTCCATTTTATTTTTTGGATTCATTTTTCTCTTAGATTAAGCATTTAAATATGAGGCTTTTGGCAGTAGCCAAAGTGCAGAGTACTGTATGTGTGTATTTTATGTTTTTTTTTTATAATGTGCGTTTTGTTTGTGCAGAATAAACAATTTAAAATTTATTTCTTCTTTCTAAATAACTTCGAAATTTCATGTACTTACATCAGACCGCATGTCGGCAGTAACAATACTAGTATAAGCTGGCATCGCAGTCTATTAAAACTCCGTACCAAGGGCAGATCCAGCTATGAAGTAAGGAAGGGTCACATAGTCGAGGTGCAGTCCGCACAAGCTCCAATCAGTGGCGGACTAAGCCTGCCCCGGGCGGAAAAAAACATAATAAGGCCCCCGCGGCCCCGGAAATCATAAAACTTGACATTATAATTATTCAGTAAAATCATCAAAATATACCAGTATCATATAAACATTATATACAAAATGACATGATTACTTTGTAAAGTTTTCTATTTTTTTAAATTTTGTGAATGTGAGGACTATGTGGATATTTTTATTATTATTATATTTTCTTTTTTTTTCTCATTTAGTTTTTATGATGGTCTTATTTATGCGGCCTACCCAAATTTCCTTTCTTTTGTATTGTTCGTCGAGTTGAGCTCCTTAAGTTCTGAATTGAGCTCCAATGCTTGCACTGACAGGACAGTTCCACTCAAATCTGTGTGGTTCTTTTCTCAAAAGACCATTTCAGACACTCATCGGATCATGTATGTAGATTACATACATGATCCTCAAAGAGACTGTGACCTCTGAGTTTGTTTCGGCCTTTCTTCTCAGAGTAGTCAGATAGGAAACGCCGAACTCATCTATGTAGCTAACTTTTAATATATTTTTTTTAAGATGACGAGTAAAAGTGATTCCAATATCCTATTTACGGCATAAACAATTTAATTTCATTTCATTTCTCGGGCTGTTCCGTTTAGGGAGGTATTTCTAGTAACATTTTGCTAAAAATGAAAACTGACAAGAAAAAAAACAAGTATAACGTGCGTAATTATACTCTACCATGGGCCTCGCACCCGGCAGGATTATTTTTTTCAGGCAGGTGCATGTTCATTTCCTCAATATGCTATTTACAAAAACCGAGAATGTAGAATACAAGAGCGAGCGCAGCGAGCTCGAAAATTTTTGCAAACCGCCGTGTGAAGGCAAGGTTTTCTTTTGAACAGTCATATAGGAGTTACTTTGTTGACGTACGCAGAACGTTTAAGAATGTAGGCTGTAAGGCGAGCGATGCGAGGTTAAAAATGTTAGTACCAACCCTATATTATTTATATTTTCCATACGACGTTCGTCAAGGTGAATGACCTTACCTAAGACCTTAATAAAAAGGTAATTATGAACAAGAAGTTATTGAAACATATGTATTTATTTATTAATTTTTCGTCAGTGTATAGGATAATTTTAATTTACAAATATATTTTTTTGAACAACATAATTTTAAATTTAAACCAAACCGCCCTCCACCGCTGGTGTTCCATCAAAATCTGCAAATGAATAAATGTGGATTATTTTCTACTGAAATGCTGTTCAAGGTTAATTAAACAATTATATTTATTCATTTAACAGTTTATGTACACACATATAAACAGACAAGAAGAAAGGAATTGAAAAATACGTACAAAGGTCATGCTTATTTCTAAAGAAATCTCTTCCAGCATACCTGCGATGGGAAATTAGTTAAAGAGATGTAGACAACGAGTGTTAGAGAAAAAGAGAAAATAAAAACACTTAACTATTCACTAATTAGTCCGCGGAACTGTGGATATTGTTATAGAGATACCTAGAATCATGATCATAATATAGGGAAGGACTGAGCATACCTTTTTCTAAAAAATATCCCCAATAAACATGACGAAAAGCTTTATTACTGGTATATGGGGTAATCCACAATCCACGCGGATAAGTGGCGGACAAAATTGTAGTAGATTTAAGAAACATCCTACAATTTTACAACCTTTCATCATCATCAGCATTTCAGCCGAAAGATGTTCACTGCTGGACATAGCCTTGCCAAGCACCGCCACTTCGAGCCGTTCAGAGCTTCTCGCATCCAGTGGATTCCTGCGGTCTTCACCCTCCTTTAGCATTGCGATATAGGTATGCAAGTTCCTGAGCTGTCTCTTGCGTATCCATCGATGCAGTAACATTCATCAATACACTGGACATTTTCAATGGGGCAGGTCTGCCCAAGAGTAGCACATTCGGCTTGGCATGCACTCCCACATTGATATTCTTCATTCTCGCGTGTACAGCTAATGGGTTCTGAAACTGTTGTAAATAAAGAAGTTCTAAATGCCTGTTTATATCTGCTGTAACCGCTTTATTATTATTAGCCTTTAGTAAATTATAATCCGGGCAAGTACAAATCTGCCTTTTTCAATTCATATGTACTTTCTGAGTTTATCTTGTTACTGACATCGGTGAAGGAAAACATCGCAAGGAAACCTGGACTTATCTAAACATATTAATATTATAAAGAGAAAAGATTTGATTTTTTTGTATGTTTTTTGGTTACGCTTTCACGCTAAAACGGCTGAACGGATTTAGATGAAATTTGGCACATGGGTTTACCATGACCTGGGATTTTTGATTTTTGAGACTTATGCGGGTGATACCGCGGGGAGCAGCTAGTAGTTGATATAGGTAAGTATGAAATCGCCAAGCCGTCTTGAGCAGGCATGGTGATCAATACTCGTACCTTCTCTGTAAAAGAGGCGTTTGCTCTGCAGTGGGAAAATAATAGGCTGGTATTATTTCGTATATCTACCTACCACAGGCCAAAGGCCTCCGGTTTCTCCTTCCACTCGTTCCTATCTTTTGCTATTGGTGGCCAATCTCTAAGTAAAGTTCATGCCGACATCTTTTTCTGGGCCTGTCGGGCTGTCTACTCTATCAAAACAATTTCTAAGAAAACTTCACGATAGAACAATTACCGGTGTGTCGCGTCGCGCCAGTCTGCACGAGGTTAAAAGCTTATTAACTCTTTCGGTAACTACACAGTTGAATTTAGGGTTTGATACGTAATATAAAGTTGTAGGTACAACCTACTTCTGGACGCGGCGTTTATTTGAGGAGATTTTTATAGTTTCAGTAGATAATTCAAAAATATTTAAAATATAATACTAAATTGTCTATTACAAAATAATCATAACACCGCGTGTACACCTATATACAAGGTGTGATACTTCTTTTCAATAAGCTTGTAAAATATTGTCATAAACATATCGTGTATATAATACACATATTCTATCATACATGAATTGACGTTGTTTCAGACATGTCTTATTAAGAGGGAACAGGGCCTGCAAAGAGTTTGAAAAATAAGTATTTGAAGAAATTATTGCCGTCGTCTTACCTCAAGTCTGCCCCCGCAGAGTGCGACAGGGATAGCTACAGCTCAGACCAATTATATCACAAAAAAATTGACGAAATCGAGGTTTCGTGTCCCCCTTTTTTCTCCTCTAAAACTGAACCGATTCAATCATTTTTTAAATTTTAAGAAAGAGTATGTCTAGGTTTCTATCATTTTTCTCTAGAAAAATATTGCTCTAGAGGCATTTCAGGGAGAAAAAAGGGGAATATATTTGTATGGAGAATCGCAGGCCCTGTTCTCTCTTAACTGTTTTGTACACCTTTTTAACTGGTTTTGTACCCATACACCTAACCTTCACACTTGTTTAAGTGAAAATGATAAACGAAAACAGTAGACTTAATATGACATAAAACATGTTTTATAAAAACCTTGTAATAAAAGCGGGCTAAGATTGCAGTCGTCTCCGACACTCCACACAATACAACAGAACAAGAACACGATTAAACTCAACATCTCGACGACACAACTCCTTTGACTTGTATGTAGACGAAACCCGTTCTTTTTATACTACTTATTTACAGTCAAATTAAACCTAACTTTTATACCTGTGTATATATTTTTACCTTAAATAGATAAGACATAAACTAATGTCTTGTCTACACTATATAATAATCTATACATATAATAAAATCGTAGCGAAGACAAAACTATCCATTGAAAATATTTTTTGAAAAAAAGTAATTGCCACGAGTTTTATCAAAAGGCTTAGCAGAACCAGCAGCTCAATCCCACGCTTTTTTATCTTCTTTTTTATATTTAAATCGTTTAATAGGTAAGTTTCGAATGTCAATGGGAAGTTTGTTGTAAAAGCGTATACATTGACTCATGAACGAGTTGCCTACTCTGTGGAGATGTGCGCGATGTACAGAAAGGTTGTGTTTATTCCTGGTATTTAAACTATGAATATCGGACCTTTTCTTAAATTTTTATATATTTTTGAGTACATACAATAGGTTTTCAAAAATATATTGTGAGGCTACAGTCAGAATGTTTATTTCTCTGATTTTTTCTCGAAGCGAATCTGTTGGACCTAGGTTGTAAATGGCTCGAACAGCCCTTTTCTGTATAACAAAACAATAAGTATTAATGTCCACACAGGTTCCCCAGAGAAGAATCCCATAAGACATAAGACTATGAAAATAACTAAAATAAAAAATTCTGGCTGTATCTACGTCAGTTATCTGTCCAATTTTTTTAACAGCATAGGCGGCCGTTTAAGCCTTTTTTTTTTTTTTTTTTTGGGTGGGAAATTATCAAATAACTTCTCCCGCTCTGGGTGGAGCGGGAGGGCGTGTCAGACTCTTACTGACTAAAACCCACCCGTGTTCCTTCCGTTGCCTTTACGTTGCCAGGGGCCACGGTATCCCTTTCGGACTTTCCCGCAACCCCGGCAGGCATCGGTCCTATCGGACCCCACCAGTTCTGCTGACATCTCTTTGAGGCGCGCGTGGAACACAACGCGCCGTCGACCCGGGCCTGGTCTTTATCGGACGGCGAGCTACCCATTGCTCACCGTCCGCAAGCCCGCGCCTACGGTGGCCGGGAATCGGCCTGTGATTCCCGACGCCCAGGGCGTCTCCTGCGGCGACTAGGGGCGTGAGGGCGCGAAATTTGCCTCTCCCTCACGCGCTCTGCCTCCTCCTTCGCGAGCATTACTGCTTCGCAGAAAGAGGTGACGGCCTCCCATGCCCTCTCGCTCCGTACCATGGCCTGGACTAGGGCCGGACGCGAGAGATTCCCGCCGCCGATCGTCTCCACGAGGACACGGCGATGCTCTGCCCAAGCCGGACAGACCTCCACCGTATGCTCAACCGTGTCCTCCGGGCGATCCACGCAGTGATGACACCCGGGCGTTTCCTCCCGCCTGATACGAAACAGGAACCTCCCGAAACAACCATGTCCGGTGAGAACCTGCGTCAGGCGGAAGGTGAGGACGCCGTGGCGCCTCACTAGCCACTCCTCAAAGAGGGGACTTATCGCCGCAATAGTGGCGTGCCCAGCACTGGGTTGCGACAATCGCACTCTCCATGACGCCATGAGATCCCGCCGGAGCTCTGTCCGCTGTGCCGCGATTTCTCGCGGCAGCGGAGTTACGCCCCGGCGTTTCGCCTCCTCGCGCCACTCCCAAATGTGCGCGAGGACTTTTGCCTCCAGATCCCATGGCGGTAATCCGGCAAGGAGGCTCGCCGCCTCACCGGAGACCGTGCGGTATCCCCGGACCAGCCGGGTGGCCATGACCCTCTGGGACGCGTTCAACCGGCGGGCTGGCCGCCGCCTCAATGAACGCGCCCAAACCGGTGCCCCGTAAAGGGCCATGGACCGCACGACCCCCGCGTATAGCCTCCGGCAGGCCGTTTAAGCCTTCCTGACAATTTTTCTATGTGTGGGCCCCATTGTTATTTACCGTCAATAGTTATTCCAAGAAAAACTGTTGACTCAACAGGGTCCAACTCTATTCCATTTACTTGAACATTTGGCGTTGAAAATCTAAGGAGTTTAGTCCTTTTTTCGTTCAGGAGAAGATTATTTACATTAAAGCAATGCACAACTTTAGAGAGTGTATCGTTAACTTGTTAAAAGTTAACTAACTGACGATTTATTTAAAAAATGAGGGAAGTGTCATCTGCGAATAAAACAATCTTGTGATAATCCCTTATGTGGTAAGGTAAGTCATTTATATAAATTAAAAATAAGAAAGGACCTAGAATTTAACCCTGCGGAACGCCCATGGTGACCGCAGATCCTGCTGATGTCTTGCCATTAACATTGACCCTCTGAATTCTGTTGTTCAGATATGAAGTCAGAAGGTCAAGAGCCTTGTCCCTCATACCATAATGGTACAGTTTTCGGATGAGTGTATCACGATGTACGCAATCGCAGGCCTTGGACCAGTCGCAGAAAATGCCAAAAGCATCTTGCGACTCCTCACAGGCCTTGAATATGCTCCTCAGTAATTCCACGCCCGCTTCTGTTGTTGAATGACTTTGTAAAACCAAACTGTTTCAGATGTAGTAAATTATGTGCATTAAAATGTCCTAACATTTGTAGGTAAAATCCAAATAGGCCAAAAATTTGTGGGATCAGTTGTGCTTCCAGATTTGAACAGTGGAATCACTTTCTAAGTTTCATCAGATCAGGAAATACACCAGATGCAATACAAGAGTTAAAAACGATTGCTAAAAAGGGTGAAATAACATCAATTATTGAAGACTGACAATCCTCAAAGGTTTGCAGTTTTTTTACATCAAGATTTCTAAAATATTCTATAATGTAGCAGTATGAAGCAGTAATGAAGCAGTAATAATTGTGAATTCAAAAAGTTTGTCACATTTTGGTACACATTCTTTGAGTATTGAGTAAGCAGAAGTGGAGGACGACGATGACAGAGTTTTGGTTGTTAAAATGGGAATATTAGTGAAGAAATTTTCAAACTCAGTTGCCAATATCTACATCATTGATTTTTAGATGGAAGTCACGATTCCGTACCGTCGTTCTTCCCGTTTCTATTCACGTCATCACGATTTTGTAACCGTCGATTGATTTTAAAGATCAATGATGTGTCATCTGCAAATAACACCATCTTCGGTTGATTTTGAAGTAATTGGGCAAATCATTATTGTAAACTAAAAAAAGGAATGGACTGAATATCGAACCTTCAGGAATGCCCATTGCCATTTCACACCCTAATGAGTTTATGCTATTTACTTTAACCTTTCTATATTTCAGGTATGATCTTAGTAAATCAAGAGCTGTATTCCTAATCCCATAGTGCTCCAGTTTCAGCAGAAGTATCTCATGTCAATCGATCGCCTTCGAGAGGTCACAAAAGATTCCAATGGCATCTTGTGCTTCTTCCGAGGCATTAAAAATGTTCTTTATTAGGGTGACACCGGCGTCAGTGGTACAACGCCCTTTATTGAAACCGTACTGTTGTTCTTGAAATATGTTATTTTTATTAAAGCGATGTAACATTTGATTGAGCATAAATTTTTCAAACATCTTACTGAGAAGTGGTAGAATTGACACAGGCCTGTAATTGTTCGGTTCTTTACTATCACCGGATTTGAACAATGGAACCACTTTACTGTGTTTCATGAGATCCGGAAAGACTCCTTAGTCTACACTGGTGTTAAATATTAAAGCTAAATAGGGCGCAATGATTTCAATAATAGATCTAAAGACTTTTACAGACATTCCCCAGAGATCTTCTGTCGATTTACTTTTAAGATATTTAAAAGCTTTTATAACAGGCTGGGGGTTTGTATGCTGAAACTTAAACTCCAAAGGGCATGCCTTCACATTTTGTCTAAGTAAGGCAACGGAAAGCGCGAGTGAGGAATTTGAAGCTTCAGTAGTTTTAAGGGGAATATTAGCAAAAAAGTTTTCAAATTCCTGAGCCATTTCTACATCTGAATTGATAGTGCCATGTGCAGTCTCTAAATTAAATTCAGTATTTCGCTGTTTTTTTCTACCTGTTTCATTATTTATTATTTGCCGGGTAGTTTTTATTTTATCATCTGCTGATTTTATTTTATTGCTAATATAAAGAGCTTTGGCTATTTTGCACACATTTTTAAAAGTTTTTGAATACTTTGCAACATACTTATGAAAGCTTGTATATTTCATATGTTGCTTTGGGCCATAAAGTTCAAATAGTTTTTCTCTGCTTTTACAAATACCTGGAGTTGCTCAATCACTAAATAAGAACTTTGTGTAAATACTTTTAGTCTTTAGAGGAAAAGTGTCATTAAATTGCATGTTTAATAGTGAAAAGAACTCGGCGTGGAACTCACACCATAACGATAGTGCCATTCTCTTTCGTGTTAGTTGGAGTTACACGTGCTTGTCGTGTCAGTTGACGAATTGATGCGGAATATTTATAGTACTTTAATTTTATTTATTGTAATTTTGTCTTAATATATTGAGAAACGACACGAAAACAAATGAAACGTATTCATTGTAGATAGAAAACTTATATCACATTAGTTTATTTGATAAAATTGTGGTATTTGGAATATAATGGACGCTGAATCAAGACATTCATTGCTTTTCTTTACGATTTTTTCCTTTAAAACTCAAGGAGCTTAAAGAAATTCTAGAACTCTAATAAACAAGTAAAATTAGCAACTTATCTTTTAATAAATGTAAGTTTTATTAGAATTGAATGAAACAATGTGAGTTTGAGCGTCACAGGTCCATCGCCGACGGTTTTTCTTGTAAACTGAGTTCGTAAAAAAAGCGCACTGTTCGATTTCAACGCTCATCCTTACTGCCGAAAGTTGAAAATCCAACAATGCAGTAATATTGAAGAATTATATTTAGGTGTCGCCTAGGGTTTCTGAAAACGGACAGTAGTCTATCAGGTACCTACATCAACCGCAGCAGGGAAAACAGAATTTATTTTATTTCTTTAAGGATTACCAACGACATCATTACAATTATCTTTCACAATAAACTAGTCAGTTACACATTAGATATCGAGTAGGTACACATGCTCTGAACAGACTTTTTTTTTTTAACTTTGCCCCACACTAGGAGTTTCTCCTGTATTGTGGGTGCGTTTAAAATCATTTAAACTCACATACACAATCAGCCAGACCCGGAACAACTACTTGTAGGTCATACAAATATTTATTCCGTGCGGGAATCGAACCCGCGATACGCAGTGCAGCAGTCAATCGCTTAACCACTGCGCCAACCGTGCCGTCAAATTAAGAATACATAAAAAAAAAATATAAATGCTATTATAAAACATTTACATGATAATATAAAAGAATAAAATCACAATAATACAATAGAATAAAACTTAACTTGATTTTAAATATTGGGATTGTTTTATAAAACTCATCATATTTTTCCTAGGTTTGAACTATCAAGTAAAACAAACAAAATCCTAGAGTTCAATTATCCAAATAATATATATAAATATAATATTAAGTACAGTTTTTTGACGTAATAATTATGATGATCGCGCCACAATATTCCCCGGTATGAAGAAAAAGATTGCCATAGATATGTCGATTGCGTCATTACGAATAGGTATATATTTTCGAGGCACGCTATAGTTGATGTTGTATAAAATTTATTTATTTATATGTATATAAATAAAATTGGTTCCTGTTTAACTCAAACTCAAACTCAAAGCATTTATTTCAATTAAACCATTTACAGGCACTTTTGAATTGTCAAGAAGTCGGTCAGTCAGAAATATGAAGCTAGTTGCCCATTCCAAAGCGTAGTAGGTACCTATGGAGAAGAACGGGCAAGAAACTCCAAGGACACTCTTTTAAATCAAAAATTGTTTACAGAATATTGGTTACATCATTAACGTTGAAATTATACATGTGAGAACAATGTAGAAAGACGAGCACGTTAAAAGCGTCCGTAAAAAAAATATAAAAAACAAAGAACAATTCAAAAATTAAAATAAGCCATGGCAGCTAAGAGATGACCAGTCTCTACTGACGGCGCCCGTTCACGAACATGACGCATGGATTAGCACCATTCAGCTCAACCATTTTGAAGGGAGCTAAATGATCCAACACACGCGCCACCGCCAGCGAGACATTAGAGTGAGCATGACATAATCTCAGCCGCCAGGGCACATTCAAGTCAATGAAAGACATACCCAGTACCTAAATGGTAGCTTTACAGTCGGTACATAGTACTCACACATGTGCTATGCAATTACAATGCTAAGACATTGAATTTATACAATGCAAAGATAGTTTTTAAAATCTTCAGCAGCTCGAACGGTATTTTCAAATGCTAATCAATTAGCTTATGCTTGTGGAGCAGGACCAGCAAATTTAAATTCAGACGTGGTTATTTAGTCACGATGACGCTTAGATTATCGCTTGGTGTCGCTTTTGTGGCTAATGTTTTAGTTTTTGTGGTATGTACAGGTAAGGAACAATTTTATTTTTTTACTTCTAAATTAAAAGTCAACATTGAAAAACATTAAAAGCCAACCCGTTTACGTTTGCGAATGTTTTTAAAGAGCTGTTTACAGTAGAACCGTTGCCCTGTGACTTGACTAACTTGAGCAAACCAGACGTCAGACCTGGTGAGAAATACTGTCGAATTATGCCATCAGACGTGAGAAACGTCATAAAGAAGATGAAGCGTGGAAAGTCACCAGGTCATGACGGTTTAAGTATAGAACATTTGCGCTATGCAGGTGTACATCTGCCCAGAGTCTTGAGTCTATTGTTTAATTTTTGTTTGAATCATTCCTTTGTTCCGGATGATATGATGAAAACAGTAGTGGTCCCAATAATAAAAAACAAAACCGGCTATCCATCTGACAAGCATAATTACCGGCCAATATCATTGGCAACAACCATGGCGAAGGTCCTTGACAGTCTCTTGAACGCGCAGCTGAGCGAACACCTTCAGATACATGACATGCAGTTTGGCTTCAGACCCAACCTGTCAACGGAAATGGCAATTATGTGTCTGAAACAAACAGTGAGGTATTATGCCGATAGGAAAACACCAATATATGCGTGTTTTCTTGATCTTTCGAGGGCCTTTGACCTGGTGTCTTATGATATTCTTTGGCACAAACTGCTTGAAGAGACCACTGTGCCGAGGGAGCTGGTTTCTCTCCTCAAATATTGGTACAGTAATCAGAAGAATGCTGTCAGATGGGTCAACGCGCTTAGTCAGGAATATAATCTGAAATGCGGTGTGAGGCAAGGTGGGTTGACTTCCCCGAGTTTGTTTAACCTATTTGTAAACCAGCTGATCGGCGGGCTCAGCGGAGCCATGGTCGGTTGCTCAATAGATGGAAAAATGATCAATAATATTAGTTATGCAGACGACATGGTTCTGTTGAGCCCGTCAGTTAGTGGGCTCAGGAGACTTCTGGGTATTTGTGAAGATTATGCCCTGTCACATGGACTCAAATATAATGCTAGTAAAAGTGTTCTCATGTTATACAAAGCAGGAAACAAGGCTCCCTCTAACGTGCCGCCAATTAAGATCGGTGGGTCGGCACTCGTGAGGGTGTCTAAAGTTAAATATTTGGGTCACATGCTGACAGATCGGCTACACGACGATGAAGACTTAGAGAGGGAAAGGAGGGCGCTGGCAGTCCGCTGCAATATGTTGGCCGGCAGATTCGCACGATGTACCACAGATGTAAAACTGTTACTTTTCAGAGTCTTCTGTCAGTCTTTTTACACGTGCAGTCTGTGGATCAAATATACGCGGCGGGCTTACAATGCCCTACGTGTTCCGTACAACGACGCTCTGAGGGCAGTGTTGAGAAAACCCCGGTACTGCAGTGCTTCCGCAATGTTTGCGGAGGCATCCATCGATGACTTCTTTGCCATCATAAGGAAAAGAACAGCATCGATGATGAGCAGGGTCCGTGGTAGCACTAACACTGTCCTCAGAGCGTTAGCGTGCAAAATCGACAGTCCTTTTACTGTGTTCTGGGCAGGTGTACACCTGCATAGAAATAGGAAATAGGATTATTGTGTAACTTTTCTTGTTTACTAACAAATTACTAACACCTTTTATTGTATTTTTTGTGTACTACTAACAACCCTTACTAACGCTAGATATGTAGAAAATATGGACTGTATTGTCTGAAATAAAGATATTAAATTAAAATATTGAATGGAGAAAAACTGGAATTTATTAATCAAACAGTTTTGTTACAATGGGGACCCCATATAACATCTCTCGCGGGGCGGCTAAGTTCAGCCGCTTATGCTGTTAGAAAAATAAGACAGTTAACAGATGTAGAAACCGCGCGTTTGGTCTATTTTAGTTACTTCCACAGTATTATGTCGTATGGCATTTTACTGTGGGGTCGGGCTGCTGACATTGAATCTATCTTTATTTTACAAAAGAGAGCTGTCAGAGCCATTAAATCTACGTCGTCGCGAATCTCTCAGGGAACTATTTAAAAAGATTAATATTATGACGGTACCTTGCCAATTCATTTATGAAAATATTATGTATGTGAGAAAAAATCTACATCTCTTTAACAAAATAAGTGATAGACATAATTTTAATACTAGAAATAAAGATAAAATAAATCAACCATTTTTCAGACTATCTAAAGTACATACATCTTTTATGGGGTACTGTGTTAAATGTTACAACAGAATACCTTGTGATATATTAGAATTAAATTAAAGAAAATTTAAAACTCATATAAAAAATACACTTTGCAAACAAGCATATTACAAATTAGAGGATTATATCCAAGATAAAAATGCTTGGAAACATGCTGGTCCTGCTCCATAGGACAATTTAGAATCTAGACAAAATCTAACTGGTTGCTAATTTAATTGTATAATATATAATATATATTTTTTATATTGGTTTTACATTCTGTAATTACTCGAACTCACACACTGAGTTATATTACTTGTAAAAATGCTAGGAAATTCTTATAATTTTACAATGTTTGTAAATATGTGAGCACCATGCATCTATCACATGATTAATTTATCTGCCATTTCTTAATTTTTCATTATTTTTACCTAACGTGGTATAGTAATCTTATTCTAGGTGCATCGTCTTCACATATAATTATATAATTGATGTATACAAGATATTGTGAAAACATTTTAAAAGAGTTAACGGTGGAGTTTCTTGCTCATTCTTCTCCATACGAAAACTACCTTTTGGAAGGGGCAACTAGAATCAATTATTATTTAAATGTTGACGTTCAAAAGTGCCTTTTTTGTGCCTAATTGAAATAAATTATTTGACTTTGACTTTGATATAAAATAAAATAAATATACAATAATTTATTAAAACTTATTTTGTAAAACTGTTTTTTTTTTGTATCGTGTACTACAATGCTTTGTCTTTCTACATTAATTTATTAATTAGTTATTAATTTGTTTATTTTCATATGTCGTTTTAATCGGCTGTGGCGATTCGGGTGAATTTTCTAAGATGGTTAAGCAAAGTGCAATGTTCCATTGTCACGTCAACCACTCCTACAACTCAGTAATCTTCTGGGTTGAATAGAAAAAAAAAAAATGACCATTTTGAGTTCTGCGATATTGAACAGAGGGTTTACTAATGTTTTCCATAATTTAAAATGCAATCATATTTTATACCATACTTGTATTTGCCATAATTTCATTAGAAATAACGCTTAAGTTGCCATAATCGTGAAATTACATAAAATCATTTTCACTCATTTCATTGGTCATAATCGATCAAGTGTCATAATAATTTTAATTCATAAATTTATTTGCTATATTTTTCTTTTTTAATAATGTCATTTTCCATAACATTTATTCACCATAATATGCATTTGCACATACTTACAACAGTGCTAGTTCAGTACAAGCGCCTGCAATTGTGAAAAGTAATAATTTTGCTATTAACATAATTATTCACAGTTAATACTGTAGTATGTGATAAAACAAAATAAGTCTGCTTTGCAAAAGAGGAAATCTAGCGTTGTGTGGTCACAGTTCTAACCAAACCTAACCTAGCCGTTTCCAATTTGACAAACTGTTTATTGTCTAAAGATTGTTTGCTGTAATAAATCATTTGATTACGGACCAAATGCCTTAATGACATTATTTTTTGTACAAAACAATAAACGTTTCCAAATTATATTAAATGATGCTTATGTCAAGTATCGATTATGTAATGTTTACTTATAGAAACTAAGGATTATACACATGTTATTATGGAAACTTATTTTATGGCAAATAAAAGTAATGACTAATAAGTTGATATGACAAGCGTTATTAGTATAAATGATAATAGTGCACGTAAATATTATGAGGGGGACGATTATGGAAAACAAGACAATAGCCTAATAGAGAAGTAGCTGGGAGTGGGCCAAGATTTACAGATTTCTTTTTTTTTTCTACAGGGCCGGTGCCCAAACGCACATGAAGACCCACACGCCAAACTTTAAGAAATGTCCTCCTAGCATCTGCGAATGGTGGCGATATACACGTGTGATAAGAACTAGAAAGAGGGACAGGATTCCAAGTCCAGTTACTTGAGGGTAAACATTATGGGGTTTATTTATAAACGTTGCTTAAAGTTAAGTGACGTTCAAACGTCAAAAATGTATGGTTAAACAGTCGCTAATCATTAATTAACTTTACGCAACGTTTATGAATACATGACCTGTATTCCGATTCGATTTGCGACTGCCCAGATATGAAGGGTTCGCCTGATTGTTAATTACTTGCCATTTCTTCATTAAAACTATTTGTATAATAGTTTATTTATTTTATTTTCGTTTTATTTTATTTGTTTTCTGAAAAATAATTTTACCAGATACCTACTTTAGCTGCTGAATGTACCTACCAAGAGATAAAGATATTTTATTTTGCACTTATTATGATATTTTCTTTTTTTTTCTTACTATCTTTATTTTTATTTCTGGGTTATAGAGAGCACGTTTTTTCATTTTAAGTGAATTACCTTTTGGTTGAATTATTTCCTGTTATCTTGATGTGTCTTATTAAAAAGAACAAAAGAATATATTTTTTAGAAGATAAAAAAGCTTGGGATTGAGCTACTCGCTCTGCTAAGCCTTGTTATAAAATTATAAAACTTGGCATTATAATTATTCAGTAAAATCATCCAAATATACCAATATTAAATAAACATTACATATAAAATGATATGATTACTTTGTAAAGTATTATATTATCTTAAATTTTTGTGAATGTGAGGACTATGTGGTTTTTTTTAATGTTTTTTCTTTCTCATTTAGTTTTTGATGGTCTGGCAGTTTGAGTAGTTTTTGCGGCCTACCTAAATGTCCTTTCTTTGGTATTGTTCGTCAAGTTGAGCTCCTTAAGTCTGATTTGAGCTCCACGATTACTGACAAATGCTTGCACTGACAGGACAGGTCCACTCAAATCTGTGTGGTTCTTTCCTCAAAAGATCATTTCAGACACAAATCTACATGGCCCTCATATGGCCCGAATCATGTCTGGACTTTAAAGAGACTGTGACCTCTGAGTTTGTTTCGGTCTGTCTTCTCAGAGTAGTCAGATAGGAAACGCCGAACTCATCTAGCTAACTTTTTTTTTTTTTAAAGATAATTTGTGAAAGTGATTCCAATAGGTTTCCTATTTACAGAATAAACAATTTTATTTCATTTAATGAAATGCCGAAGGAAACCCGAATGCGGGTTTCCTTCGGCACCCTTCGGGTACGAAACCCTAAAAATATCTACGATTCTTTTATTTTTATGACCTCCATTTTGTTGCACGGATATTTTTTTTATTTTTTATCAAGCTTTCAAATTACTTTGAAATTACATTTATAAATAGTAGGCCGCATGTCAGCGGCAACAAAACCAGTAAAAGATGACCTCGATGTCTTTTAAAACTCCGTACCAAGGGCAGATCCAGTCTTCGAGTCAGGAAGGGTCACATAGTCAAGGTCCAGCAAGGGCAGGCTCCAATCAGTGGCCGACGGCGTACTAAGCCTTTTTTTTCTGGCAAATGTATTTTCATCTCCTCAATATGCTATTTACACAAGGCAAAAATGTAGAATACAGGAGCGAGCGACGCGAACTCAATTTATTTTGCACTCCTTCTCGAATAATGGTGTATCACGCCTATTTTTGCTCCGTCATCCAGTATGGTATAATTGTCTGAGGAAGCTCTTCTGAAATTTCTAGAGTTATGTTAGCACAAAAAAATGCATACGAGCAATTTTCAATATTGACTGGACTGATTCCTGCAAGCCAGTGTATAAATCACACAACCTTCTCACAGTTCCTTGCATTTATATATATGTCGTGGCCAGATCTTAGAATTGACCATTTCATGAAATGGCTAGCTAACATTGGCCATATCATTTAAACGTCAACGTTTAATGATATGTCAGTCGACGTTTGGCCATATCATTAATGTAGGGTATCCATGGTGTAAGGTGAAGTAAAAATAGTCGAGTAACTGCGACCAACTTGGAAGTAGCACTCGCCGGCCACTGCCGCGGCACCACTCGCTACGCTCGCTCGGCTTTTTTAAATATTAGAACCTAATTTTAAGTGGTATGTTGCATGTTATACCGTATAATAAACGAAAAGCCACATATTTATTAAAAATGCCTGTTCCTAGGATCGAACTATTCCGACGCAGTTGCGTATATATGGCGCCACTTATTTATAACTCAATTCCAAATTTTATAACTGATCTTCCTTACAGAAAATTCTGCGTAGTACTAAAAAAATGGCTCATTTCATATATTTATTATCAACTTATTACACAGTTTTTGTTGTACTCGTATTGTAATATATGGTCAGCTAGCGACCTCGAAAATTTATCATATTATTCTTGCCTGAGCAACCGGCAGCAAGTTCGTCATGCTCCCTTAGATGTCACTGCTTGCGGTAGCGTCAGGGGTCGGGTTGCCTCCTTCCCTCAAATATGGCGAGGGGGGTAGTGGCTGATCTTTGCGTTATGCTCGTGAACGCGTGCTGCTTGTGGTGACTGGTCGTCTTGCTGACCATGGTTTTTGTTACTGTTATTAGTAATTAACTGTTTATTTATTTTTACTTCGATGGTCCTAGTTTAGCATTTGTGATTTCCGAGTTACACGGGCACGTCCTTTATGCCTGGAGGCTTTCATTCGGGTATTAAGTTCTTTTTACTTTTTTGTTGGTATATTGGCGTGATCGAGGTGAAATATAGAAATAATTTCATTTAATGTCACCTTAATTTTTTTAATTAAAAGTTAGCTAGATGAGTTCGTCGTTTCCTATCTGACTACTCTGAGAAGAAAGGCCGAAACAAACTCAGAGATCACAGACCAGTCTTTTAAACACCAGACATAATCTTGGTCAGGCCGTATGAGGACCATGAAGATTAGTATCTGAAATGGTGTTTTGAGGAAAGAACCACACAGATTTCAGTGGACCTGTCCTGTCAGTGCAAGCATTTGTCAGTAATCGTGGAGCTCAACTCAAAACTTAAGGAGCTCAACTCGACGAATAATACCAAAGAAAGGACATTTGGGTAGGCCGCATAAACTACTCAAACTACCAGACTATCATTAAAACAAAATGAGAAAACAAAAGAAAAAAAAAATATCCACGTAGTCTTCACATTCACAAAAATTAAAATAATATAATACTTTACAAAGTAATCATGTCATTTTATATGTTATATTCAACAATGTCAATGTTATATAATACTGGTTTTTGATGACTTTACTGAATAATTATAATGTCAAGTTTTATGATTTTATCACAAGGCTTAGCAGAGCGAGCAGCTCAATACCAAGCTTTTTTATCTTCTAAATAATCTAAAATTTTATAGTACCCTTTTTAACAAAGTATGGTTTTAATATATTTATTTGATTAAATTGATCAATGAGATTAGAAAATTATCAATGGTAGACCTAGACCGAGCCTAGGGGGGTCATTACCCCAATGACGTCCCCCCTAGATCCACCCTTGCTCCCGTACAACGCTAGGCCAGCTCAAGGTTAAAGTGTTACCACCGAAGTGCGTTTTCTTATTTTTTGCTTGTGATTATTCAAATAACTTCTCCACGGAGGGCGTGTCAGACTCTTACTGACTAAAACCCACCCGTGTTCCTTCAGTTGCGTGTACGTTGCCAGGGGCCACGGTATCCCTTTCGGACTTTCCTGCGACCCCGGCTACCCTTTGCTCACCATCCGCAAGCCCGCGCCTACTGTAGCCGGGAATCGGCCTGCGATTCCCGACACCAAGGGCGTCTCCTGCGGCGGCTAGGGCCGTAAGGGCGCGAAATTTGCCTCTCCCTCACGCGTTCTAACTCCTCCTTCGCCAGCATTACTGCTTCGCAGAAGGAAATGACGGCTTCCCATGCCCTCTCGCCTCTCGCCGGACGCGAGTGATCACCGCCACCGATCGCTGCCCCGTGGATGATGCTATGCCTAAGCCAGGCAGACCTCCACCGTATGCTCCACAGTGTCCTCCGGGCAATCCACGCAATTATGACACCCGGGCGTTTCCTCCCGCCTTATCCGGAACAGGAACCTCCGGAAACAACCGTGTCCGGTGAGGACCTGCGTCAGGCGGAAGGTGAGGACGCCGTGGCGCCTCTCTAGCCACTCTTCAAAGAGGGGACTTATCGCCGCAATTGTGGAGTGCCCAGCACTTGGTTGCGACAATCGCACTCTCCATGATGCCATGAGATCGCGTCGGAGATGTGTCCGCTGTGCGGTGATTTTTCGCGGCACCGGAGTTTTGCCTTCTCGCGCCACTCCCAAATGTATGCGAGGGCTTTTGCCTCGAGATCCCATGGCGGCAATCCGGCAAGGAGGCTCGTCGCCTCACCGGAGACCGTGCGGTATCCCCAGACCAGCCGGATGGCCATGACCCTCTGGGACGCGTTCAACCGGCGGGCTGGCCGCCGCCTCAACGAACGCGCCCACACCGGTGCCCCGTAAAGGGCCATGGACCGCACGACCCACGCGTAGAGCCTCCGGCAGGAGGCGTTTGGACCCCCTCGATTGGGCAGGAGCCGCTGCAAGGCAGCCCCGGCCCGCTCCAGTCTAGAAGCCAACCGTCGAAAATGCTCCACGAAGTTCCACCAGCTGTCGAGGACGAGTCCTAAGTACTTCATCGTTGACTCGACGCCAATGTGAACTCCTCCTACCATTATTTGGGAACCCGACGGTGGCGCGTTCCGAGGACGATGAAAACACATGGCCTCGGACTTGTGCAGGCCACAAGTTGAAAGACCTTACCTTATCGCCTTAATAAAAAGGTAAATAAGAACAAGAAGTTATTGAAACATATTTGTTTACTTGTCTTCAGTGTATATATGCAGGACACGATAATTTTTATTTACAAATATTTTTTTTTGAACCACCCAATTTACAACGACGACCCCAAACTGCCCTTCACCACTTTCTGGTGTTCCACCAAAATCTGAAAATTAGTAAATGTATTGTAATTATATTTACACAAACGTATTTACATGATTTAAAAACTAACAGACTTAAAATAATAATAATAATATGTACAAGTATATAAAAAGGGGGGGAATAATTATAGGGCATCAAAAAAATCGTCCGCATCGCTGTCAACAGGAAAAGTGCCCAAAAGGCTGGCAGCATTGCCACGTTGAATGGCAATGCTGATTCTTTGGCGAAAGAATAGGCCAGCCCTCTGGTCACGTGAAGAGTCGACCAGCCGCTTAGCGATGTCTTGAAAATTGATTATTTTATTATTATTTATCAGTAAATGTTGATTATTTTCTACTTCATTATTGTTAAAGGTAAATTAAACAATGTGTTTATTTATTTACTTAAACTTCTCGCACACAATGAGGTACAAGGGCGGACTTAATGCCTTAGGCATTCTCTACCAGTCAACCAAGGGTCGTGAAGAATAGACAGTCAGGTGGGATGGATATTATAGAGATAGCTGGAATCATGATCATGAGCTAGGGAAGGACAGAGGCATACCTTTTAAAAAAAATACCCCAAAAAAGGTGACGAAGAGTGTCATTGTATGGGATAATCAACAATCCACGCGGATGAAGTGCAGGGAAAATTATAAATACTACTGTCATAGAATTAAATTGTAAGAAACTTCTTACAATTTTACAACCTGTCATCGTCATCACCATTTCAGCCGAAAGACGTCCACTGCTGGACATAATCTCAAGCACCGCCACTTCGAGCGGTTCAGAACTTCTCGCATCCAGTGGATTCCTGCGGTCTTCACAAGATCATACATACCTTTAGCATCGCGATGTACGTATGCAAGTTCCTGAGCTGTCTCTTGCGTATCCCGCGTTGCAGTAGCATGCGTCAGTGCAGCGGACATTTACAATGGGGCAGGTCTGCCCAAGAGTAGCACATTCGGTTTGGCATGCACTCCCACATTCATAGTGTTCATTCGGGCGTGTACAGTTAAGAGGTTCTGAAATGACAAAAAGTTCTGAATGTTTGTTTATATTCGCTAAGCTTTTGGATGTATATAAGCGCTTTTTTTTAATAATAGCCATTAGTATACCACTTTAGGACAAAGGACTTCCTTTACACCTACCACCCGTTCCTATATTTTACTATTGGTGCCCAATCTCTAAGTAAAGAGTCGAGTTCGTGCCGCCCGTCTCTTTCTGGGCCTGTCGGGCTGTAGTTTGCTGCCGTCAGACACCCACCGAGCGGCCTTCTTAAACTCCAATAAAACTAAGAAATATTTTTAACGCAGTATTTTAGGTTATGATACACAACAGAATGAGGCTACCTATTACCAGACACGGCCTTCATTTTTAGGAGATTTTTATAGAGTTTCAGTAGGTACTTAACCAAAAAATATATTTTAGTATATAAATATAAATATCTATTAATAAAATAATCATAACTCCGCGTTTACACCCATAATATACAAGTTGTGATACGTGTTCTAATCAAGTCTTGTAAAAGTATCATACATGTATTGACTTTGTTTCAGATATTTCATGTACCAAAACAACTAGTCTTTACAAGCTGTTTTAGGTCTAAACGATAATTGAAAACAGTGCACACAACAAGTAGAAAACATGTTTTTTAGAAAACTTAGTGTAAACGCGGGGTAAGATTGCACTTGCCTCCGACGCTCAACACAACACAACAGGACAAGAACACGATTAAATTCAACATCTCGACGACTCAACTCGATTGACATAAATGGAGACGAAACCTGTTCTTTTTATACTACTTACTTACGGTCGAATTAGATCAAACTTTTATACCTGTAAATATATTTATTTTTACCTTAAATGTATAGATAAGACATAAACGAATGTCTTATCTAAACTATATATTATAATAATACAATAAAGCTGAAGAGTTTGTGTTTTGTTATTTTGTATGAACGCGCTAATCCTGGAACTGCCCGTCGGATTTGAAAAAATGTTTTTTCTTTTGATAGCCCAATTATTGAGGAAGAATACAGGCTACAACATCACCCTACAAAGTAGTAGCCGAGCAAAAAGAAAAAAGTCTGAAACAACGCTAAGCGAAAACAAGGTAATAGTGCGGGCGGGCGATGCGTCAAAATATATACCTAATTAAGATAAATATATTTAATAATATTAGAATGTATTGGAATTTGTAGGAGAAAAAATGAAATCACGCGAACAAAGTCACGGCGGAAGTGGTAGTCTATAATATACTTACACACTAATAAAGTAGATAATGAAATATGTCTGTCTAGTTCAGATAAAGCTATTGCACAATGGTTTGTCTAAATATACTAGTTGGACAAAAAATCCTTTTGAAAGAAAGAAAAAAAAATAAAGAAGAATGGCAGGACTCCATGTAATCTGGGTACATTCCTAAAAATATACTCTCAAAAGATAGTCACGGTCAAATTAAGATATATTTTTTATTTTTTTAATATTGGGGTGTTCCAGAAAAACACTGTTTAAAGAGCAGCATGAACTGTCGCCGATAAGCGGTGACAAGTTCCTATCCGATTAGTCGGCGTCGGTTCGCGCTGATTTGGCAAAACTTATGAAAACTGCGTATGGTTGATAACCAGCGCTTGCCGGCGCCGATATGCCAGAGCTTGTCGGCGGCAGCAAGCGCTTCATTGAACCAGCGTTCTACACCACACTGAATACACCCTTAATCAGCATGTACTTTGGTTAAGCGTAACCCTCTCACTGTCGCACATTTGTCAAACTACAAGTGCAAGATAGAGACAGGAACATCTGGAACAGGTCTAAACCAAAGCACCTGCTAAGTAACGGTTATAGGTCTCGGTCTAAGTTATTTAGCTCAGTGCAGATAACTTAAGTAAATTTGGTACTTCCTGTTATTAGAACATCTCGTTTCGAAAACACAATAACATGAAGTCTATTTACCCGAAGGGTTAGGCAGAGGTATACCTATAGTAGGTACAACCACATTTCACAATTTAAGTCCCATATAATAGGGAGCAAATATATTGGCATCAACCGCGGCATGAAGCCGGGCTGTTACTGAGAAAATCCTAGATGGAAAAACCCAAGAACACTTTGCCTGACCTGACCTGTATCTAATTGCCTAACACATTTTCGTAAATGATTAAGACTAAACTGTGCCATTTTGTCAGTTCAACAACATAATTATAATTCATTGCGTTATTTACGTTGTTGAGCAGATGTTTTTTTCGTACTTATAAAGCAATGGATTAGCAATCTCTTTCAAAATCCTTCAGATTGTGATTGATCGCGTATTACGCAATTGGAGTGCAGAGAATCGAGCCCAGGACCTTATGATGAGAAGAGCGCTTGCGACCATTATACAAAAGAGGCAAGTGAATCTTGAATGATTTTTGTAGTAACTGTTATTTTCAATTTATTTAACTGTTATTTTAAATTAGGGTATAGGTAATTTAAAAGCCGTTTTTTTTTTTTTGTAGCCTACTTTGTGTCCCATGCTAGGCAAAGGCCTCCACTTTTTCCTTCCAAACTTGCTTACCTTACAAACGTAATCAGATCGTCACACCGCCTTCGCCGTGGTCTACCTCGACGGCGATGTCCTCCCTCAGGCGTGCAATGAGCGACAATCTTTAGAAAAAAAACGAATTTTGTCCAGCTAGCATGTTATAGACGAACCACAGTGTATCGATGAACGGACCAGTTTTTAAGCACCTACATACAAAAATGCACCTTATTCCGTAGAACAATGGTCCATTATATTACAACCGTGACCTATTTTGATAACGTGAATTTTAGTAATTAGTAAACACGATATCATAAAAAACGCATAAAATTAACCTTGTTTAATTTAATTCCTTACTTACTTACTTAGTTTGTTGATACCAAATTACTTTTTCTTATTAGATACCGCTTTTCAGCATATTATATGTAAGAATTTCGATTAAAATACCTGCATTATAACTACCTATCTACTTCTTCATCTAAATAAATAAAGGTATAAAAAAACAAGAATTTATTGTTACATATTTATTTGTTGGCAGCAGTAAGACTTGTAGGGTCGGCCGCACGTCAATGGTAATTAACCAGGATAAACTGGCCTCTTATTCTATTGAAACTCCGTACTATGCTAGGTAGACATGCGTCAGATACCTACATCAAAATATATCTAAAATCTGATTTCAGTCACAGTTACTTCGTATCGTATCGATAATCCGAACAAAGAAATAAAGACAAATCGATTTCACAAAAACACGGCAAAGCGTAAGTGTTTGCGTATTTGTTTATGTTTGGATAGTTTTGATTGATGCACTTACAACCGAATAACATTCCTCGAGACAATAGAAACTGCGTGCTCAGCCGTTCCTGAAATCGGATATTTAACTGTTTTTGTCAAAATCCAATTTTTTTGTATTCCAATATGTAAATCTAAAATATGTGAAAATGATGTAACCAATATTTTTGTATCTAATTTTTTATTTAAAAGAGTGTCCGTAGACCTACTACGCTTTGGAATGGGCTAAAAATGGGGAACTAGCTTCACATTTCTGACTCACCGATTCCTTGACAATTCAAAAGTGCCTGTAAATGGTTTAATTGAAATAAATGCTTTGAGTTTGAGTTTGATCCAATAACGCTAGGCCGCACGTCAGATAGCACTTTGACATTGAAGTCAATGTCAAAGTGCTACTTGCGGCCAACTTAGGGATACGTGATTTTCGATTTTATGAATAGATTTTATATATAATAACTTTATTTTAGAATATTCATTACAGAATCATCCATATTTGTGTTAGTAAGTACTTAGGAACTATGTTAGTAAAACAAATGACATCAAACTGACACAAATATAAATACATGCAAAATCTACTATATTTTTCTATATTTTGCGACGAAATTTTGAAGAATTTTTTTTTATAACGTGTATGTGTAGACTCTGAAAGGTAGTTTAATATCTACAATATTGTCATAGATGACCGAAGGCAATGACTAAAGCAGGAAAACATAGAAACAGCCACAATAACAACTTTTAACATTTAAAAAAATATATGTTTATAGTTAGTTCTTGTAATGATGCAAATAAAAACGTGATTTTAAAGTTTGAGTTTTTTTTTGCGAATAAAAGCGAAATTTTGCCTTTTCAGTTTATATTTATGCGAAATTTCGATTTTTTATTTGCGTAACCCGATTCATCATTAATTAACTAATTAACATTGATTTCCAAAATATAATTTGGACTCACATTTACGTGAATACTAAGCGTCATACCTATAGTCTGTTGCAAAAGTATCTGATGAAAATGTGTGGTTCTCAACAAAGATGCACTGATTACAGCTTACTATGGATTAACTGAATCAATTCTTAGATACGGAGTTATTTTCTGGGGGAATAGCACAGACAATGAAATAGCGTTTAGGGCCCAGAAAAGACGTATTAGATCGATGTTTAGACTGCAAACAACAGATAGCTGTAAATCTTATTTTAAAGAGCATAACATCGAGCCATCGAGCATAACCCTCATTATATATTTTGGAAACAATAATGTTCATCAAAACTCATCCTAATTAATTTCAGCGTTTGTCTGATGTTGTCCCAAGGAATAGACGTGGTAATTCCAAAGTCTGTGTTCACGGCGCTAAAACAACTGTTGTGCGCAAGAGCATCTTTTATATGGCTCCAACCATATTTAATCAATTGCCCAAATCATAGAGAACATTGAGTTTATCTGCTCTTAAATTCAAACTAAGGACTTTATTAATTGAAAGAACATATTTCAGAGTTTATGGAAGAGGACAATTTTCTTCGTTTTTGAAATGACAACGTCGTCATGTGTGTAATAACTCACTAACGTCACTGTGTAATAAGATCACTCCACATTATATAATGTATTGTTTTTATTGTAGATGAAATTAAAATTTGCAATTACATAATTAATAATAAGTTTGGACATTGAATAATAATAATGATTTAATTATATATGATTTAATAAGTAATTTAATAATGTAATTTTGATAAATATGGTCGCGGTTTGTGCACCATCTCTTCTTACCTATTTGACGCCACGATACGCGGCTGAACAGGATAGAACATTTCTGTATTTAATATCTTGCATGCAATGTATGTTAGGTACACCATGTTTATACAAATAAATAAACTTACTTACTTACTTACTAAACAAATGGATCTAAAAACGTGCCTGTGGATGACAATTTCAATTATACTTATAAATTGTGTTGTTTGTTTTGATTATTTGAATACTTAAACCCGAAATCCTAATTTTAAATCTGCTTGTAGAATCATTGGACAATAATTGCGTTTAATTTTATAACCTCAACTTTCGTCGATGTTTTTCAATTAAAATTTTAATGATGATGTTCAAACAATAATAGTTGCAAAAAGGGGTTAGATATAAAGTTAAGGCCTTCTAAATACAGAGTAATCTAATACATACCAATTTCCTTCACAAATGATTTCAAAAATCTATAGTTGAGTAATTGCATTAATATAACCTGAACAGGCGTTTTTTATCTTTTTATTAGATAGTTTTGGAACAGAGCATACATAAAATCGGCTATAAAAGATTGTTTCTGCCATCCAGTGTCCCGCGCGGTATTCACTTCAGTCGAGAAGCCCGCAGTCTGGAGAATGCTTCATCTGGGAACACAGACATATAGGTATGCAAGGAGAGTCTGGCTGTTGCCTTAGATACCCTGGCTTACAAACACATCCCTTCTTGCATGGTTCGGTGCTGTCACACTTGAAGCGAGCCACAAGTGATAAGCACGTGTTTAGCGGGCAGGACTTCTTGCAATCAGTATGTACTTCGTTTTCGCCAGTGCAGATTGATTCTGGAAAGTGTATTGCTATTAATAAAATAAAGTCCATAATCGTAATAAAGGCTGGCTGAAGCCAAAAAGGCAATTCCTTATAACCATCCTTTACTTAGGCTTTGCACAATCTATTAGGGCAAGATACACAAATTACACTGTGACTTGGCTAAGTTAGCGTCGCATTCGGATGTGGTGAACATTACTTATACAGCATTAATTTTCATATAAGAATAAGGTTCACATTGGCATTGAACGCTTACCTACTTAGTACAGTCAAATAGCGATCTGTGAACGCTAAAATGATTACCTACTAAGGGTATGATAGGTGATGATAATATATAATGATACCCTATAGTAGGTAATAAGTCCGGCGTGATTTGTGACTTTTATGAGGGAACAGGGGCTGTATCATGACGTATTAATGCCACCATTATTCCAGTGTGAGTGAGAGACGGAGCTATACAAGGCCGCTAGCACCATCCTTTTTTCGCAGTGGAATAATGATGGCATTAATACTTCAAAATAAGGCCCCAGGGCCTGCGATTCTCCATACAATTAATGTATTCCCCTTTTTTCTTCCTGAATAATGACTAGAACAATCTTTTTTTTTTCATAAAATCAAGGTCTGTTGTAGACACGTCCCTGTTATTTCCTTTTTTTCAGCAACTTATTGGTAAAGAAAATATGACCCTCCAAATTACAAAAATGCTCCATTTTTACCGTCGTGATTAGAGACAGACTAAGAGACAAATTGAAAAAAAAATTACATAAAAGAAGATAATAGGAACCTAGACATACTTTTTCTTAAAAATTTAATGTAAAAAATAATTGAATCGGCTCAGTTTTCGGTCTGAGCTGCAGCTGTCCCTAACACACTCTACGGAGGTAAACTTGAGGTAAGACGACGGCAATAGTTTCTTCAAATACCTATTTTTCAAATTCCTTGCAGCCCCTGTTCCCTCTTAAAAACTATAATCATTGTAACTACATAATTATTATACTTGCCAGCTAAGTCAGAGTTTCGACGCACTCGGGATCCTTTTGATGAACCGCCTTCAACATTTTTAGTATCTGCAAATTAATAAAACAATAAATTAATTACGTTCGGATGGGTTACTCGTCAACCTGCTGGTTGTCAGTTAGGTATGTTATAAGTCCATGTCATAGAGCCTATAATCAACGCGGCTGACGAAATTGCTAAACGTGGATCCAGCACGGCAGTCTGCGGACCCGAGCCTATCGTACCCATACCCTTCAACCAAATACGCAGGTGGCTGCAGAAGTTCACCCACACACAAGCGGAACGCTGGTGGACCTCGACACCAGGTTGCAGGCAGTCAAAGGAGGCTATGCCATCTTTGGACAGCAGGCTGACCAGGCGTTTGCTACGCCTGGACAGGAACGGCCTGCGCCTGGTGACGGGGACCATCACGGGACACTGTTCGCTAAACAAGCACTTCCACACAATAGGCATAACGGACAGTCCTCTGTGCAGGGCGTGCATGGAGGCTGAGGAGACCGTTGCGCACGTGCTCTTCGAATGTACGGGCGTCACCCAGATTAGAACAGAAACCCTCGGGTCACCCAGATCATACACAGACGTTCTAAACAGACCAGGAGACTTAATCAGCTTCTGGAGGGAGGTGGGCTGGTTGGTATAACCACCAAACGGCCGCTATGGCCCACGCACAATGGTCCACCTGACGGACTAAGTGCGGAAACCAAACCCCCTAACATAGAACATAGATAGAGCCTATAATAGCCAGTACACTACAAATCCAGATTTCAGATTGCCACTGAGAATTTCATAATGGACAAGCCCTATATCACTGCCCTAACTGGCGATTGAACCCAGGACCCAACGTTTTAAAGTCGCGCATACGATCCTAAGGCTTATATGTAGGAGCTTGAGTGTTATTATTGCTGAGCATGAGGTCCTGGGATCAATTCCCAGCTCAGCCAAAGTGTTATTGAGTTTTCCCTTCGGGGTAAACAGACGTAATTTATGTTGAATACATACGGCACTTCTCAATAGGTATGCAGTTTTCTTTATCGTCTCTTGCGAATCCATCTTCACAGTAGCATTTGCGGTTGCAGACGATGTTCTTAATAGGGCAGTGCGTCTTGTTCTGTGTGTCAAGTTTGGCACACTCGTTGTCACATGCGCTGCCGCAGGCAAAATATTCATTTTCTCGTTGACACATATCTGAAAATGTTGGAAAAAGTCCTGAATGTCTGTCGAGAATTTTGAGGGAGTGGTAATCAATTAAGGAGAATTGTAAAACAAACACGAGTAACTTTTACCCGAAGATGCGTCAAGTGCAGCCCTGGATCTACGGGGTGGGGTAAACCGGGGTCCGTGCACCGGGCGCCAACTTCATGGGGCGAAAAATTCAAGCGTAGACATGTGCAGTGCACCACCCATCACACCGCAACTTTGCAATTAATGAGACAAGGATATGTTGCTGCCAAAATTTTTATTTCGAGAAAAGTTGAATTTCGCGGGCTACTTTAGCGCATACTCCACAAAAGATTTTGGGGGGCGGCAGAGGGCAGATATTGCTTCCGCCTCAACCTGGAAAAATCTAGATCCGCGGCTGCAAGTGTGAGTTAAATTGTTAAGAATACGCATAATGTATAAGTAGGTATGCAGGATTTTTCAATGACAAGGTATCTTTGACAGCTGATGGGGGCCATATTAGATTGTCAATTGGAGCGATTTTTTGACAGATGAGTCATTTAATGTCCGGCATTTATCAAGATGATGCGATATACAGTTGAACAGTGCGTTGAAATTATTAAAGTGTAAAACGGTAGTTCAATACGTCAAACGTTTCGTTTGAAAAAGAAATTGAACGGGTTTCTGATCACAAATCGGGGACAAGACATGGCCTCCAAAATCATGTGATATAAAGCCCCTTGATTCTTTTTTGTGGGGTTATGTGAAATCACTGGTGCATGCAAACAAACCAAGAACTGTCAAAGACCTAAAGAGTAAGAGGTGCCATTATGTCAAAAAGTGATGGGAAATTGGATCTCTACCATACAAAGCCGAGGTGGTCATTTTAATTATTTGGCATTTCATTCATAATGCCAGAAAGTACACCTTCAAAAAAGTAACATATAATCTAATATTCTAAACAATCAATGTGTTTTTATTTCAATTCAAATATACCCGGTCCCGGTACCTATTGCTAATATTTCGGAAATAGGCAGACAGTTTGCCAATGGTGCAGTACCTCAGTGGCCCAGCTTATTGGCCTTTATATTAATATAGTGTAGTAAGTACCTTACCTATACTGTCATAGCCAATAGTGTCATTACAATATCTCGTTTTCTTCCTTTTTTATTTGTTTGTATATTGTCACCTTGCAGTTATTTCTTTATTTATTTATTTATTTATTTATTTGGAAACTCAACAGCTAATTTTAAATTTACATGAGTTATGAAAGTTCACCTCACTATCACTGAACAGCTCAATGCAGTTGAACAGGCAGTCGCGTCAAAGTTAAGGGTACAGCATCATACAGCCTGCATGCACTGCTCAGTGATAGTGAGATGATGACAATTATCACTTAAGCCAATGACAGAGTTTCACGACATTGATAAAGCTAGGTTAACTAGAAAGTAGCGGGAGGAAACAAAGAAAAAACTTAAACAAGTATAGTCATCAAGAATAGGTAAAATGCGATTATTGACACATTGCTAACATTAAATTAAAGTTTAATTGAAGTATGTACTATGACCGTATTAATTTAACAAAAGGAAAAAGAAAAAACTACATAATTTGCACTTGCGTAAATATACCTCCACACAGCAATTGGAACGTGCTTTGCTGAAACATATGAATTTAAATTCAAATCCAAATCTAAATGAATTCTAAATGAATTCAAATCTTTAATAAAATCTTAATAAATATATATAAGAATGAGTTATGGCACAATTTGTTCACCAAACAATATCTGCTTGACTTGTTTCCGGTATGATTGCTTGGATGTATGAAATATATCGACACTTTCAAAACTTTCAGAATAGATGCGAGGCAGTCGGGTCAGGACAGCATTTCTCCCGTATTTAGAACGGCAGCCAGGGATACTGAGTAATTTTGTGTGTCTGGTACGTGTTTTCGGTGTACAAAAATCTATACATGATAGCAAATCACTGCTGTCCAAGCGACCTCGCAGGATATCAAAGAGAAAAAGCATATCCAACATCTTACGCCTATCCACAAGGGGAAGCATATCATAGTGTTTGCAGTCTCGAGCATAGGAATCATGACGTTTCCGAGATTTGTAGTTTAGGAACTTTACAAACTTTTTCTGTAAACTTTCGATTCTTTTAGTATATACCTCGTATTGGGGTGACCAGATTGGGCTACAGTACTCCAAAATACTACGCACATATGCAAAGTATATAATCTTTAGACAATGACAATTACTAAAAGGCTTACAAGTACGCATTACAAAACCAAGGTTACGAGAGGCTCTATTGGTGATAATATCAATATGTTGGTCAAAGAGCAATTTGGAATCCAACCTTATACCAAGATCCGTGACTACATCAACCCTTTCGATCGCATTATTATTAAATCCATAAGGATACTTAGATGGGTATTTAGAACGGCTAAAGGTAATGCATTGACATTTCGAGACATTGACAGTAATATTATTTTGCTGATAATACCTGAATAATGCATCAAGATCACGCTGTATCAGTTCACAATCAAATCTGGATTTTACACACATGTATATTTTCATGTCATCGGCGTACATGAGATGTTTTGCGGATTTGAAACATGACTGAATATCACACAGGTATGCGCAGTAAAAAAGAGGACCCAATAAAGATCCCTGGGGAACACCGGAGGGGATGTTTACGAAGTCAGATTTAAAACCTCCCATAACCACAGCTTGCGATCGGTTTGATAAGTATGACTTAACCCATCTCAGTAAATCTCCATGGATCCCAAGCTTTTGCAGCTTTGCCAGCAAGATCACGTGATCCACACGATCGAATGCCTTTTCGAAATCCGTGTAGATCACGTCAACCTGGCCACCGGCTTCCATATTATGCAATACATAGTCACAAAACGTGGCCAAGTTAGATGCCGTGGACCGTCTCCTCACGAAACCGTGCTGGCACTGGCCTATACCGTTTGAGATGATTGGATATATATTATTATAGATAATTTTTTCCAAAACTTTGCTAAGTGTGTTAAGAATGGATATTGGACGATAGTTTTTTATTTCCATCTTGGGCCCCTTCTTATACACTGGCACTATATGAGCTGTTTTCCACAGGGAGGGACAGACGCACTCGGCTAAAGACTTTTGAAATAGTAAAGCTATAGGGTGCGCCAAACTATCAGCACAATTGTGCAAGAAGATAGGAGGTAATCCATCGTTACCGGGTCCTTTTGTTGTATCCAACGCGCGCAAGGCTTTAAGTACGGTGTCTTCAGTGATAGAGAGGTTAGATAAAACATTAGCTGAGCCGGTCAGTTCATCAGGAGTACTCGTCGCCGCAGCAGAGTGCGTGGACGGGCTGACGAAAACACTGTGAAAGTATTTATTAAATGCAGTACAAATTTCGCGACCTGACTCAAATGTCTCCTTATTTAAAGTCATTGTTTTTGGATATTGACTACTGCCTCTTTTACTTTTAACATAGGACCAGAAAGTCTTCGGAGAGTGAGCTATCGCTTTCTCTGTCTGAGTTATATAGCTTTGAAAAGAGGATGCTTCAACCTCGTGTTGTCTAGATCGTAACAATGCAAATTCGTAGTAGTCTCTGGGATTACCATATTTTTTCCATCTTTTATGTACATTAATTTTCTCATGAATGATTTTTATGAGCGCATGACTGTACCAAACAGGGTATTTAAGACTTTTCGGTTTACTAACTAATGGAATGAAACACTCCACGCCAAGTTTAACTTCTGTGTAAAACAAGTCAACAGCAACGTCAACCGAATCAACTGACAATTTGTCATCCCAATTTGTCTTGTTAAAGTGTTTATTCAGTTCCTTATAATCTCCCTTATAATAATTACGACGTGGCATGTGCACTTCCTCAAGGGGTGTTAAGAATAATTCAGTAGCCTTTATGACAAGTGCAGGGTGATGAGAGTCTTCTTGGAGCAATGGATCATCGCTTCTACTAACAAGGAGGGGTAAAGTTGAAAAACATAGATCTAAAATCCTGTTATTAGCATTTGTGTTAAGATTGTATTGAGATAAACCGAGAACGCTAATTTCATCTGCAAAGGAAGCAGCAGCAGTTCTTATTTGCAGCGAACAGTTATTTAATATAGAATAGCCTTCATCATTCCATGCCAAACAGGGTAAGTTGAAATCACCGATAAGAACAAAATTATGGTTACCATTCACAGCCATTGTGTCCGTTATAGCTTGCCCAATGTTATTCAGACGCAATGGGATACTAGATACATCGGGGGGTATATAGACAAGAATAATATGCAAATCTTCCCGAGTACCAACGCTTCGAGATGAGAGTGTAACATGCAACATCTCCACACCAGCACACAGAAAATCCTGACGTCGTCTGGCGTCAAATTTACGATTGACGCAAATCATAACACCACCACCAGTTTTTTTACCAGTTGAATTAAGATCACGGTCTTGCCGGAATATCTGATATCTGTTATCACATAATTCAGTGTCAAAAATGTCATCCTGCAACCATGTTTCCGTAAAGAGTAAAATGTCATAACTAGTGCGTAAAATACTGTTACACAAATCCAATACCTTAGTTCTCATCCCTCGAGCATTTTGGTAGTAAAAACTTAACTGTGTGTTAGCCATCATAAATTATAGGAAAGAAAATTTAAAATAAAATAACACAAGTGGGTAGCTTGACGGTTGAGAAGGCACCGGTCTGAAGGGCAACAGCATAAACGTAATGTGATCGAAGCCGGAGAGGAACTAATATCGACAATCAGCATAATAAAACCATGTAACAGTACGACATTTGAGCTATAGTAAACAATCAGTATAGATCGATTCACAAGGTAACAATTTTGCCGATTGCACGCGAATTGTAGGTAAGTGGTAAAAACTATATCAATTGTCAAGCATAAATCTACAACCATTGTGCCATAACTCATTAGTGTAAGCATGTGAGATGTATAACTAGAGGAAAGATAAAATAAATGAAATCGAAAAAAAACAATCTTTATGATTACAAACAACTTCGCGCCACTATTATGTGTGAAAACAACAACTAGGCACGCGTCTACTGATGAACATAATTGACACATTGTAACGTAGCAATTGTATAAACTATGAAACAACATGAATGTAACGTATATTAATACATGCATGCTAAACAAAGTAAGGTTGATTATTGGGCTTAAGTGAGTTTTTGTAACATATCAAGGTTACGGATAAATATTGTATCAGTAGTTTCAGACTTTTTTACGTAAATGCGCCCTCCACGCACCCACACAAATTTGTATTTTAGCTCCTTTGCACGTTTACGAGATGCAGCATGCAAGTTTTTATTTTCGGGTGATAGGTTCTCAACGACAAACACAGGAAGCTTTTGACTCGTTCCGATTCCAAGGTCATGTGTGTTTAACTTATCTTGAACATTCTTTTTATTGTATGTCAGGACAGCAGATAGAAATGTATCACGGGTACGGGGCGAATTAAATTTGGTTAGTATGGACCGTGCACGGGAACTCTCTGGATTCAATTTCGCAATTCTTGAACAGTAATGTATATCATTGTCGTTAATCGACATGCTCACCGTACGGCCAATTTGTTTAACGATATTTACTACATTTTCCGATTTATGTTCCGGGACACACTGTATTTCAATGTTAGAGGCCCGTGACAGTTGATCAATTTGAACGAATTTGCCCTTGATCTCGGACAATTCATAGTGTAACAACTCATTCTCTTTCCTCATTTGGTTAATTTCATTTCGATAAATACCGTTATCATGCTTTAATTTGTCAAATTCATCACTTAGGAAATTCATAGAATCCTTAAAATCTGTTATTTGATCATTGACTTCCTTCAGGGTAGCAGATATTGAAACTTTAAACTCGCCTATGGTGTCCTGCAGTGCATTACGTATTTCTTCACGTATTATATCTCTTATCTCTGTGCGTAAGGATTCCGTAGATTGACTTGTACACAGTTGCAGGGTCTCTGGCCTATTATGGGTAATCTTACGACGGGTGACATTGAAGGTCATTTCTGCCATGGATGTAGGCGTAGATGGACGCATCGGTATATTAAAATTATCACTCTTTGGCTGCTTACTCAGACATTGCGGGCATACCCAGTCAACCGGAGGTTCTTGATCATGTGCGTCTACATGCGAGAAGTCGATACAAAGCATATGGTAGCTTTTATTGCAACGAACACATTTTACATAGTTATCGTTAGTAATATCCGAGTTACAAACCACGCAGGATAACATGTTGACGATTATTTGGTACAAGTGCACTCGAGCGAAACTCAATCACACGCACTGGTATGATAGACCGAGACAGCAATTATGGCAACTATCTCTTATCGTAGCGGTGAGGTGCGCAGGCACCCCGCACGCTGCAGACAAACACCACTGCACAACTTTCACTTTTGTTTATGGAATTATTCGATATAAATTGGCACAGACTTCACACAATAATAACTATTATTGACTAGGGATTAAGCACTAATATCGCTTAAACTTCCAAAGGACAAGATGCGACACGTCCACTTCTAGCGACAGTTGCGGTACGATTCTTAATAGCTAATTAGTCATTATTTAATCGTGTTTTATGTTGTGCTGTTTTTTTGTGTGCACTAAATAACCGACTTATCTATCTATCTATCTATACGCTGCCCAATAAATGGTAGTTTTAAACTCTAAGCAGGTACTGAGAATTGTCTGACAGAAAAACACAAAAGGTACTAACACTTTTGTCGACCTGGGAATCGGACTTCACGATCACAGCAACCGTTCTTGAGACCACTCCAACGACGACGCAAATACACCTGGGTCTATATCAAGGTAGGTAGGTACTTACCGCACTCTTCATTAGTTATACAGGTTCCCTCAGCATTCCTTAGGAATCCTGGCTTGCAAGCACATATGTGATTACAAGGCTGAACATCTTGTAAACAGCTAAATTGTATGTCGCGATTTTTGCAAGTCTTCTGAGGAGGGCACGGCTGCACGCATTTCATTTCTTCATTTAGTCCACAATCTAAAAATAAAAGAAATATAGATACAGTGCGGTCAGAGTTCTAACCTAACCTAACGTACCTTACCGCCATTTTCATTTGCTAAGCCAAGGCGTTTATGGCTACACTTAAATTTAGCCGGCTATAGATGACAGAAATTAACATTGGCCTTTCTTCAACAAAATAACAAGTGACAGTGACAATGCAATGCTTACGGCACTTTAGCCGGGCTAAGGCAGCGCTACTTATATGCCACAAATAGCGGCACTTTATCCGACAGGAATAAGTGCCGCTAGCGGCACTCTATACACTTCCTAATAAATAAACATAAACATTGTTATCTAGTAACAATAGTAACCGAATAACGCTGACGTCATAGAATGTAACATTTGCTAGAGGTATTTCCCCTCGTTTGATTGTCTGATGTAGGTATAATTATTTGTCGTGGAACGCAGAAATAACTTTGATTATTTTCCTCTTATATTTTTTTATTATGAATCTGGTTTGTTTTCATTCGTTGTTTGTTAAACCAATAAGCATCTCAAGAGATGATAAAACTTGGTGTTTAGCGGCAAAATGATGATAATAGTATGCTAAACTGTATTCATGCTTTGTTTTTACACTTTAAAAGTTTACAGTTTATTTATTTTGCGCCATAAATTGCAGCATTAATGCTAATAAAACTTATAAAAAAAGATATAATACGCTATTTTTCAGGGTTCCGTAACCAAATGGCAAAACTTCTGTAAGGGTTTTGCCATTTGGTTACGGAACCCTGAAAAATTTCGTCATGTCCGTCTATCCGAAAGTCACACAGCCATTTTACTCGAAGACTATTTACCACATCGATGAAAATTGGAAAGAATGTGTATTCTGCAGGTACACTGCTAAACAAATGGCTTAGTTAAATTACGGAATAAAATATTAGGGGAGTCATTCCCCATGCATGTAACCAAGGGATGTAAAAAAATATATGAGATACTGGTTCACATAATTAAAAAAAAACATGATGTTTCTAAGTTACTGTGCTATTAAAGTCAATAGTTTTCGAGATATGCGATATTTTATGGTTACAACCGCAGAAATAACTTTGATTTTCACAGTTTTTTCGAGAAATACTATGAAATACAAACATATTATTACGGTCGATAATATACAACACCGTACATGCCTAAATATTTATCCCAACTACGGAACCACTTCACTGTGCGTGAGCGCCCACACACTTGACCGGTATTTATTTGAATGATAAATTGATTTTATTTCTATGAGTAGCTTTGTATAAATTAAACAGACTATTTATAGTCATTTAACGGTACTTCCGCCAAAAGTCAAAACAGATGGTAAGGGAGCACAACTTCACCTACCGCCTGACGCAGGTCCTCACCGGACATGGTTGTTTCGGGAGGTTCCTGTTTCGTATCAGGCGGGAGGAAACGCCCGGGTGTCATCACTGCGTGGATTTCGCGCCCTCACGCCCCTATCCGCCGCAGGAGACGCCCTGGGCGTCGGGAATCGCAGGCCGATTCCCGGCCACCATAGGCGCGGGCTTGCGGACGGTGATCAATGGGTAGCTCGCCTTCCGATATGGACCAGGCCCAGGTCGACGGCGCGTTGTGTTCCACGCGCGCCTCAAAGAGATGTCAGGAGATCTGAAGGGGTCTGATAGGACCGATGCCTGCCGGGGTTGCGGGAAAGTCCGAAAGGGATACCGTGGCCTCTGGCAACGTACAGTCAACTGAGGGAACACGGGTGTGTCATAGTCAATAAGAGACTGACACGCCCTCCCGCTCCACCCAGAGCGGGAGAGATTATTTGGTAATTATCCAAACAAAAAAAAAGTGAGCACTACTTTAGTAACTAGTAAACAATTTTAATCCTAACTAAAAAAAACAATTTCGATAGATATTTAATTTATCATGTTTACTTACCATTCAATTGACACATTGACAACACAACACAACAGGAGAGCACGATAAACCTCAACATCTTGACGACTGAACTCGGTATGACATCAACGGAGGCTCGACCAGTCATTTATACTAGTTTTATTTAAATAATTAATTGTTTTATTAGCATTTTGCTAGATAAAATTATATGTGAATGTGACCTCTGATTTGAACTCGCGATATGAGAATAAAATTAAAACATTATTATATATTTCTGTTGTGAATTTTATATGAAAATGTTATGTGTGTTGAGAATTTTATATGGATGTATTCCTGAATTAAAATTATTTGAACTTAATTTTGAATTTGAATAAGTGAGTCAACATTATTTTTTAAGGAATTTTTTGTATATGTTCGAGTTTTAATCGCGAAACTGCATAATTGCATCGAACGCAAGTATGCACATTCCATTACTATTTTACCATACATTTTACCAATAAATTAGTTATTTAGTTCACCATTTCTTTTACCATTTCTTGTAAGTCAGTATTATAATGATTTAATACAGTTATTTCCCCTATAACTCGAAACTTTAACTTCTACCACAGAAACCATATTATTCTATCAATACGAGAAAGGAGTGTTAGGTCACCATAGCGCCGCGCACAACTTTCTATAATATCCTTTTTTCTATATTGCTAGTGTTATGTACATAAAAATAGTGCAGATTACTGTATACCAATATATTTATTTATTACAGTTTTTTCTTATGTCTCCTAATTAAGCTTCAGGTCTTGCAAAGTAGACCATCTTAATTGGTAGTTGCTACATACTAATTCCTAATCCACAAAGCAGTTTTCAATGAAACCATCAGAAGGCCAATTTCCGTGTTTACAAATTAATGTTCAAAATCTGGTTCAATGTTAATAACTTGTCAAAAATGTTGGTAAATTAGAGGTATTTTTACAGACAGAGACTGATGCCCGATTTCACGAACACTAAGCACTAAGCTGCTCGTAAATGAATGCCTAAATAAAAACGCGTTATTGGATTTTCAATGCTCGACCGAGAGCTGAAAGTTGAAAATCTAACAGCAGGCTTTTCGAATTTTGTTTTTTGCCTCTCTGATGACCGTCTCGAAATCGCGATACTGCGAGAGTGCCTACCGGCCTATAGCATATACTGTCGTCATTTATTTGTCTGAACCAGCTTGGAACAGGCTCAACAGGATAAACTTGGAATAAAAATAGACTACAACGTACAGTAGTATTAAATAAAGTTCCGTATGTATTCTAAACGAAAATCATGACCAATCGTGAAGAAATACCTATATCTAAACAGTCTAAACCGTATTAAACCGAGTACGTCGCAGACTACATTTACCTTGGACATCTAATCCTGTACAGAAAAAGAAATCGACCGCAAAGTGAAGAATACGTGGAACAAATACTGAGCTATGAAGGAAATTTTCAAAGGCCCCATACCAACAAAACTGAAAACGAAAGCGATGAACATCTGCCTTACGCCGGTTTTTACTTACGCATGCCAGACGTGGACTCTTAAAAAAACACTCTTAAATAAAATAAGAAGCTGTCAAAGAGGAATATAACGGAGCCACATGAACATTCAATTAAAAGATAGAGTTAAAAGTTCACTGATAAGGAAAAGAACAAAGGCGAGGGATGCGGTCAAACAGTTGCTGACACTGAAATGGAAATGGTCAGGTCATATTCAGACAGCTATGGATAATGGTCACAAACTATTACAAATTGGTACCCAATATATACGAAAAGAAGGAAGGGTAGACCTTATAAAAGATGGAGTGGCGACATCATACATATAGCCGGAGCCTTATGGCCTAGACGGGCAAAGGACAGAGCCACCTGGAACGGTTTGGAGGAGGTTTTCACCACAAAAGACGGCCCTTACACCTAACAATACTAAACTTATTTAAGTACAAAACTAACATTACTTACAAATAAATAAATAAGTACACATCACAAAAACGAAATGTAAGGGATAAAATAAAGCTAATAAATAAATATGTATTCAGCACCATAATCGTGTACTATCGTGTGTAATCGTAACACTTTCAGTCGCACTGCGACAGATTGCGAAGGAAATTACTAATCTATTGCTTCGTATGTTCGAAAAACTCACAACATAAATAACGCATTGAATGTTGTTGAACTGTCAAAATGAAAAACATTGCCATTTTAAACGTGTGTCACGCCATTACCCCGCCGATCATAGTATCCGCCATTTTTCGTAAAGCTCTTTTGCTTTGAAACAGACGATGACAATAGGTTCAGGAAAAACAATGTGTCAAGACGTTATGTTTTAAAGAGGAACAGCAGCAGCCCAGCAGTAACAATTACCCGCGGTTTCATGTCCTTGTTAGACTAATTAATTCATATAAATTCCTTCCAAATCTATTCAGCCGTTAAAGCACGATAACTCTGATAACAAACATCTAAAGACACAAAGTCACAAAAAAAACAAGGTAATAAGAAGCAGGTAGGTAGTAGGAAGCAGGATAATAACTGGTAATTCATATAAAACATATAAGGAATCATTATGACTGACCTTATCACATCAGTGATCAAGAGTGCGCAAAACAAGCAACGTAAAATTGTGTACAGCGCATAACTTTTCGGGTCAAACCCGAAAAGTTATGCGTTTCGGTAATCTGCGTGTTTCCGAATTAGCACGATTGTCGCCACACAGAGGCAACACACAGCCTTGTTGTAGTGCACTTGCACGTGTGTATGAAGTTTTCTCTCTGTCGGGTTACCTAATTCGGTTGCAGATCGTCATTTGTCACTCGATAGTTTTGAAAAGTACTTTGGAATTGCATACAGTTGTTAATCTATAATTTTGTAATCGTGATATTGCAAAATAGGCAAGTATTTCCATGGTTGTAAACTTGTAACAGCTCTATGTTAATATAGACGCTGATTCGCGAAGCGCATACTTTTCGTGGGATATCTGTACCTACTAATTTGAAAATACATCAAGAGTTTATCCAAAAGGTCACATTACATCATATCAATAAAAACACACGCATTTCAAATAATTATGTAAAAGTAATGTGTACAAGTTATTTGATAAGGGAACCCTAAAAAGCAATATAAGTGAGCAGTCGGACCTCCTTATGTAGGTGTCAGGCTCAGAACTTGTTCAGACGTCAAGATGTTCAGATTACTTGTGTTGTTTACCTGCTGTGTCATGTTATGTGTTGGGTATAAAGAAGGCAAGTACTTTTTATTATTATAAAATAGATAGACAGTTATGGTATGCATATTGTGATGCCGAGGAATGAGGAAAATGTGATGTGAATATTTTGAGCATGAATGTGTACATAATAGCAGGGGAACCAAAGACACGTTGTAAGTATGGATGAAGAAATGTCGCGCCGACTACGGCGAAGCAAAAAGGAGGGTTATGATTTTAACCGGTATGTCTGTATGTTCATCTATTCCCTCATAACTTCTAAACTCTTCATTATAATTTGACAAATGAGGTATCGCCGAAAGGCCGGGGTTGCGGGAAAGTCCGAAAGGCCCCTGGCAACGTACAGGCAACGGAAGGAACACGGGTGGGTTTTAGTCGGTAAAAGTCTGACACGCCCTCCCGCTCCGCCCAGAGCGGGAGAAGTTATTTGATAATTTCCCATCCAAAAAAAAAGGTATTGTTGGAAGCGTTTCGATCGTCCGCTGGTTATACGCTATGTGACCTCACGTTAAATTATATGTATATGGTGTCGTCTAAAGGACATTAAGTAATGAACGACTTTTTTTAATGATTCCATTTTGGGTATCAAATGAAAGGTCTTAATTAGCACATTTCTAAAATATATATATTTTATCCCCAAAATAATTTAAATGAAAATAATAATGATAATAAATCGTTTATTTCTAAAAAGGGGCACATTTACATTATGTAACTTAATAATTAAAATAGAGCTCAGTTGCTTATTTAAAATAAAAGTTATAAACACTAAAAGCCAACTACGACAAAAAAGTCAACTAAAAAGGTATACTTAAACAAGACATCACAGACTGAAAAATTTGACGGTTGGCGCAGTGGTTAAGCGATTGACTGCTGCGCTCCATGTCGCGGGTTCGATTCCCACACGGAACAAATATTTGTATGACCTACAAGTAGTTGTTCCGGGTCTGGCTGTTTGTATTTGTGACTTTAAATGTTTGTAAACGCACCCACAATACAGGAAAAATTCCTAGCGTGGGGCAACGTTTAAAAAAAAAAAAAAAAAAAACCGGAGTTATGCGTAATCTATTCGATTTATATCCTAATACATGTGACTCCGGATTTTTATTTATCTGTCTTAATTGTATGTGAAATTTTGCGGTAATCATGACATATCCTTGTACGCAAAGAAGAATTCCTCAAGAACGGTAGTGGCATTTGAGTAACGAATGATCAATGTGGTAAGTTGAGTAAGTAGCATCTACATAGGAACTTATAGTATACAATCTCCTGATTCAGATCCTAACTATTTTTTTTCGCCATTTGCAGGTATAACATATCCTTTCGTTATTGCGATAACCATCACGTTTCTGCAGTTTCGCCAATTAATATAATTTGACCATGTGATAATATAATAATTTGACCATGTACTTAATAATAAAATTTGACAAAATAATATTATTTGACAAAATAATATTATCAAATAATATTATTTGACTAAATAATATAATTTGACAAAATAATATAATTTGGCAAAATAATAGAATTTGACCATGTAAAAACTTATGAAAGAATGAACCACCAGTGAATATTATGCCTTAATCTTTTTTCAGCGAACCAGAAGTCCCATCCAAGTTATCACCTGGGCTAGAAAACTTTATAAAAAGTTTTTACTCAGTCACAGAGATTAATACCAAGACATGCAAAAAGGAATCGCTTGAAAGAGACTCTCCCTGTAAAACTGTATAATCAAAAGTAAATGTTCAAATTGACGATGTGTGTTGATTGGTTTGATTTTCCTGAATGTGTTATGAAAATTCTAAAACAAATAAATAAGTACCTAACTATTAGACATTCTTGCATTTTTGCTTTAAATTTACCAATGTTATCTACAATATTTTTAACTGACTTCAAAAAAGCAGGAAGTTAAAGGAGGCCGAAATAATTTTGTGACTGAGGTAAAAGGTATGGAGAAACTATTATACAACTTGTAAAAAAAAACCTGTCCGATCCGTGAAGGTGTTGTTAGGTTTCGTACTTAGAGTCTATTTATGTGGTAATATTCATGAAAAAAGAAAAATAAATCACCACATTTTTTTTCTCTGGGTAATTTTACGGGATTATTACATGGGGCGCGGTAGGCCGTCGTTTAGCGGGTGTCTACAAGTCATAACTTACAAACCCTGGTGAGAATTTTCTAATTTACGCGGTAATTTTAGTACTAAGAATGTGAATTTTAAATAGAAATAACTTTTTTATTTTAAATAATAATTTAAAAATATCTTTTTTGTAATGTTATTGCAATACCTATATGCCCCTTTCGGATCGGACAGGGTTTTTTTTACATATTGTATATTCCCTTAAAGACGCAGGTAACTTAAAATATCTACCTACATAGAATGGTAGAATTTTGTACAGTTTCTCTATACAAAATTCTACCATTTTAACTTTGGAATGTTCATCTGCATGAAAAATCAACAGGGCGTTGACGATCAACCTCTTTCTAACAAAAACTGTAAACTGTAATTATCCATCTGTGTCTCGTTCCAAACAATTTAATAATGTAACAACTTTTCAGAACCAAACTGTAAAGAAAATGAAGAGCGGTCCGACTGCAAGAGATCCTGCCCACCTGAACTATGCGTTTCTCTTGTGACCAGGTTCAGTTGCGATATCAGTATACCGTGCGAGAGAGGATGTGCATGCAAAAAAGGGCATTTGAGGATATCCCCTGACTCTCCCTGCATACCAATATGCCAGTGTCCTGAGATGAAGCATTGTGAAGGCTGCAAGCCTAACGGAACATTAACGATTTTAGAAATCAATGTTGATGGTATTAAGAGACTTATTGGTTGATTCGCACGAAATATCTCGCCGTCATTCTATCTTGATTTATGCGTATTAAAATTGTGATGCATGCAAGCATAATTCTCTGAGTGAGATGTACAATTGTTAACTTAAAATGATAATTTTATAAATATATGTTTGATTAATTTATGTGTTTAATTTTATTTCAAAATATTTTACTTTTATCACTTATGTGCGCTAGTGGACTTTTTTTTAACTTTATTGCATTAAATACAATTTGTGCAAATTTCTATTCGCCCGCAAATGAATTAAGTTCGTGTAACCCATTCTAAAAAAAAAAAAATTTAGAAATATTGATTCGCCCGTTTCGAGTGAGATAATTCGTGCGAATCAACCAATAAGCCTGTTATGCCTACCATTATGTTATGAAAACCAGATGTAGGTACCTGCAGTAGGACGCACGTCACTGGTAGCAAAGCCAATATAAGCTGGCCTCGCATTCTAATGAAACTCCGTACCTACTACGCTAAGCCAGCTCAAGGTCAAAGTGTTACCACCGACGTGCGGTTTACTGTACTAACAATATTACATTTTTTACAATTTATTGTTGTTTTATTTCATTAGAATCCAACAAATGATATACCTACCTACACAATATGTCTGTATTCCCTGCAAGGGTAGGCAAGGATGTTTATTATCTACACACATCATTCATTACCTACTTTAGTTTTAAAGGCGCAAGCGTGACGCAAGCGACCGCGACGGCGCGACACGACTCTGGTGGACGATTTCTATGAAAACTTCATAGAAATTTTCGGAGGGATATCGGAGTCGCGTCACGACACGACCTTAACTCCTATCCAAGGGTGCGCTGATAAGGCGCCGACAAGCACTGGCATATAGGCGCCGTGCCACCGCCGCCGGTTTTTATCAGCGTTTTACATGAACACACCCTATATGAGACGAGCCTATTGCCTCAACCGGGCGGCGACAGAGAATTTCATAATGGACTACAAACTCAATAACTGCTCAATCTGGGACTCGACCCAATCACGACCCCATGCCCCCATGCAAAGATAGTAACAGTCGACCGACTCCACTCGTACCCGGCGTAACGTGTTGCAGATGGATTGTAGAATCCGCTGTTTTACATAAACGCTAGCTATTTTACAAAACAACTCCGTTATGTAAAACCGCTGAACAAAGTTCTGCTGGATTGTCATTGCGTTACGTGCCAACCACGTTTAGACGTATTACAGAATGGCATAACTGCAGTCACCATAAGCGTTTGGTGTGACTTCTAATGCCGAAACGGTACCGGTACCGGTATAAAAAAAAATTAACAAAAATCTGCAATCTGACGTTTCATTTCACGCTGTTTTACATAATGTGATCATTGATCCGCTGCATTGTTAAATGCAAAACGTATATGCAATTCTGCGTGTTATCGTTTACTAATTATAGAAAATCGCTAAGCGTCGTTCCGCTGTTTTACATATTTAACGGAGTTTTTTTGTAAAACGGCTAGCGGTTATGTAAAACAGAGGATTTTACAATCCATCTGCAACAAGTTCATTGACATGTGTAAATCAAAGTCTGACCGATCAGCGTAAAGTATGAGGTCTAAGATAGCTCCGGCTTCACTCCCGATAACTCAGGGATATGGATCCATGAGTTATCGGGAGTGAAGCCGGCAAGTACACACGGCTAAACATCAAGCTATACATATCCTCTTTATGCTGATCTCGCATTGAATAGGATTTCCGTACAATGCGAGGTCAGCTTATACTGGAAATGTGTAGCCGTGTGTACGAAGAGTGATTTTTTTCAAACTCCAGTTCGTTTTATTAGTTTATATCAAACGACGGTATGTCCATACTTTAACCTGATTTTTTAGCTTAATCCGTTATTTTTAAATTATTTTTATATCTATTCTAATAAACACATTACAACACGAGTGATCGTTTCAAAAAAACGTCATATTCTTTTTTTTTATTTCCCACTTTTCACATAGAGTGTACATGGGTGTGATATGTAACTACACATATTATATTAATACGCTTATTACATTATACTGAATTCTGGCACCCTAATTAGGAAGGAAGCTACAGGACGCAGGAATAAGTCTGAACAAGTCTGGCTAATTGGGATGCTAGTCGTCGTTACTCTTATTATAATATCCTGAATTATTCCTGAATTCAGTGTATTGGAATAAGCGCGGATAGACCACAATTAAGTGGAATTATGTGTTCTGTTTATAGCAGATCGGTTTAAAAATCAAGTACTTAATCAACTTTAACATAGAAACCAAAGTAATTAACTTATTATATAATTTTAATACATATTGTTAAACTTTCTCAGCTGGAGTTTGCCCTGCCAACGAAAGACATTCGGAATGCATACAAGCTGAATGCAGAGCTCTAAACTGTACCCAAAAAGACCAACCAGTACTTTGTGTCCGAATGGACCCAAAATATTGCAAAAAGGAATGTGTCTGCGAAAATGGTTATTTGCGAAATGAAGATGGCATCTGTGTACTGGAAGACAAATGTAAACGTAAGTAGAATAATATTGAATATGGATTTTCAAGCTGAACGTTAAAAAATTTCGTCGTTTATTAAATAAAAAATCTGCTGTTTCATACAAAAGAGTAAAAAAACCTACACGTTCAAAATTGTGTTGAATTCATGATAACAATTAGCGCGTCGATGTCTTACACCGTGTGCAAGTGGACGTCGTTTTTGAAGTCATTAAATGAACTCAAACTCAAAGCATTTATTTCAATTAAACTATTTACAAGCACTTTTGAACTGTCGAGAAGTCGATCAGTCAGAAATATGAAGCTAGTTGCCAATTCCAAAGCATAGTAGGTACCTACGGAGAAGACCGGGCAAGAAAAACCACGGACACTCTTTTATATAAAAAATTTGATACAAAATGTTGGTTACATCATTCATGTTGAAATTATGCATGTGAGAACAATGTAGAAAGACGTGGGCGTTCATAAAAGCGTCCGTAATAAAAAGAAAAATACAAAGAACCATTCAAAAATTTAAAATAAGCCATGGCATCTAAGAGATGACCAGTCCCAACTGACGGCGCCCGTTCACGAACATGACGCATGTATCAGCACCATTCAGCTCAACCATTTTAAAGGGAGCTAAATTATCCAACATACGCGCCACCATCAGTGAGACTTCTGAGTGAGCATACTCACAGCCGCCAGGGCATATTCTAGTCAATGAATGCTCTTCGAAAGCATAAATTGGAAACATTAAACACACCATGAGATCGTCGGACTTTTACTGACTGAAATCACGTCGTTGTCTTTCTAAGCACATTATAAAAGCTTCTCGACCCTACTAAGCTAAGGCCTATGTCTACAAGGTCAAGGTCTTAAGACAATCTTTGAGGTTACTCCTAAACAAATTTTATGTATGGTGTGTTCAGCAGCACCATCGTGCACCTCTGCATCCAATAACCACATTAACTTCAAAGAAATAGAATCTGTGAAAAAGTTAAATGTTCCTAATGTGTTTGAATGTTGTGCAGTCGAATTAACGGACGATAACATTATCATTTTGTGTATTTACAGAGTTCCCAATTCAACTAAGATACATATGTTCTTTGATAATTTGGCGAGCATATTGCAACAGTTTTGTTATAAAAGTAACCAAAAAATAATAGTATGTGGCGACTTTAATATTGATGTACTGCAGGATACCAAAAGCTCTAAACTGTTTAAACAACTTCTGAAGGAATTTGATCTAAAACTAGAAATAAATGAACCAACACGCCCTAGTAGTGGTACATGTCTAGACAATTTTCTCCATAACATAAGAGGATGCAAAAGTGAGATTTTAGAGTTAGGTGTGTCTGACCATACAGCACAACTTATGAAGTTCCCGGTATCACAAAAGTGTATTCTACCATATTATTATATATATAAAAGAGACTATAGCAAGGAAAATATAAACCTTTTTAAGAAACATATCTCCAGTCTCAGTTTCTCTGAAGTCTATGAATATGATGAAGTAAATGAGTGTTTTAACTCATTTTTTGAACTGTTTAAATTAATATACGATCTATGTTTTCCACTTGTGAAATGTAAAATTTCTACAGTTACTAAACCAAAGTGGATCACACGTGGAGTTAAGCGTTGTAGTAGAACCAGACGATCTCTATTGTGGAAATATAGACTGACACGAGACCACGATTCTAAAGTAGCGTTCAAAACTTTCTCTAAAAGATATCAAAATGTTATCAAACTAACTCAGAAAGCACAGAACTCTTATTTTATTCGTACAAGCTCTAACAAGTCGAAGGCAACTTGGAAAGTTATTAAATCTGTAAAAGCTAATATTCCTAAAACTAATATAAATGCGATTAATGTAAATGGCAACTATATAACAAAACCCAAACAGATAGCACAACAATTTAATGACTATTTCGTATTTTCAGTTCAAATAAATTCTAATTATTCAAAGGCAAACATTTTTAGCACTTCAGGATCGCATAAATCCATGTTCATGTCACCAACCGTACCTCAAGATATAGTTACAATAATAAATAATCTTAAAAACACCAACAGTACAGGCTATGATGATATTAACACTAGAGTAATCAAATCAGTTGCTCATAACATAGCACCCATATTAAGTGACATTATTAACAAAATGATTCAGAAAGGCACTTTTCCGGATAAATTAAAGATTTCAATAATAAAGTCATTGCATAAAAAAGGAGACAAAACACAAATGACTAATTATAGGCCTATTGCACTAATACCAATATTTTCTAAAATTTTTGAGAAGATATTATATAATAATATTAACAGTTATTTAGAAAAAAATAATATATTCTGCAAGGAACAAATGGGCTTCAGAAAAAATAGAACAATTAATATGGCTATTTACAACTTCTTGGAAAAAATACACCATAATATGGACAACAGAAAACCTGTAATGGCAATGTTTATGGACATGACCAGGGCGTTTGACTATGTAGACCATAAAATGCTATTAACTAAGCTCGAGTGATATGGCATCAGAGGTAGCGTGCTTAATTTGATAAAATCTTATTTAGAGAATAGAAGGCAAATTACACAAATTAAAAGAGTAAATATAAAGACCAAAACTGAGATAATTTACTCCTCTAGCTCTAGAATATTGTCATGTGGTGTGCCGCAGGGTTCTGTCTTGGGACCATTACTATTTATATGCTATATTAATGACTTTCCTCAAGTAACCGAACATCGAATGTCACTTTTTGCCGACGACAGCACTGTTATCTATGACTCTGGTACTACAAAACAAATAGAAGAGCAAATTAACGATAGCCTTATTCCTATTATCGACTGGTTGAATGCTAATAACCTTAAAATAAACCTTAACAAAACTAAAATAATGAATTTTAAAATTAGGCATAAAGAACAATCGCAGTTTCAAGTACACTATAAAGGGAACGAAATACTTGAAGCTAGTGTAACAAAATTTCTTGGACTTTATATAGACAATGACATGACATGGAGGACTCAAATTGAAAGTGTATGTGGAAAGCTTAGTACATTTTCATATGCTCTTTATATGCTAGGCAAAATTGCAAATAAGACCGCCCTACTAGAAGCGTATCATGGTTATGTCGCCTCAACTTTGAGGTATGGCCTCATATTCTGGGGTAATGCACCGAAGGTTCAAGAGATACTTGTTGCACAGAAAAAATGCATCCGAGCTATTTGTAAAATAAAACAAACAGTATCATGCAAGCCACATTTTCAAAAACTAAATATTTTAACGTTACCATCTCTTTATATTTATGAGGCCTGTATTTTTATAAAACAAAACATGAATTTATATAGATTTGTAGAAAGTAAACGTCGCTCACAAAAATTGCAGGTGTTAGCAACTAAAACCAAATTTCATAGCAAGAGCTTTTATGCAATGGCTCAAAAACTGTATAATAAGTTACCAGGACAAGTTATCTCATGTATGAACATTAATGAATTTAAAGGGAATCTTTTCAAACTGTTAAATAATAAGGTGTATTATTCTGTTGACGAGTATTTAAATGACAAATTTTAATTAGTCTGTTTTATCATAATTATGTGACATACTGAATGATTTTGATTATTGATTTGAATTTAATTATTAGTGACATATTTTTTTTCATTTTGTATTGTTTGGCCCTTTTACTTTATTTAACTGACATATTTTTAACATGACATACTTAATCTATATTTTTTGTGATATCACCTACTTTGAAATAGTTATGGTTTATGCATGTAAAACCTGTTAAAATTTTGTATGCCTTTTGGCGGAGCACAGCTCGGATCTTATTATTTATGAAAACATCTACTGTATGTACCCTGTGTTCACGAAATAAATGAATTTGAATTTGAATTTGCATCTTTTTTTTTAAGACTGTTTGGACGGTGGCCCAAATAGTCACCATCATTTTCCTGCAGTTGTCCGGCATTACTTGGGGCTGACGCAACACGATTTTCTTCCATTCTTCCATTATCAGCCGTCACTCTATCATTAACTCCTTTTTGTTTCATATCATTCCTCATACAACCTATCCATCTTTTTGGTCAAAAATTCAAATTCAAAAGTCATTTATTCAAACTAAGCTGGGAACGAACGTCAAAATTACATAAGACAGTCCCCTAAAACGCCCACCCTTCACCACTTCCTAGTGCTTTAGCTGGGAAGAAGAAGTGGCGCAACAAACTCCCCAGCAGCACAGCTGTCTGTTCAGTTAGAAAAAAATGATTCTATATAATAGTATGCCAAATGATTTACATTACGCAACACAAAACATAATTTAAATTATAAAATTAACGCCAATATACCAACCAAAAACATCTAGAAATATACTCAGGCAGAATAAAAATAACTAAACGAAAACAATATCTAAATAAAAGCCTCCAGGCATAAAGTGCGTGCCCGCTTACATGTAGCTGTAACTAGAAGTTATAATTGATAAACTAGGACCACCGAGGTAAAATAAATTATTGTCGAGGTCGCTAGCTAGCCACATATTGCAATTCTCGTACAACTCATAAAAAAAACATTGTAATGAGTAGATTATGTCAACAATAAATTAAAATTAAATTTAAATTAAATTAAAATTAAATTAAAATTAAATTAAAATTAAATTAAAATAAATTGACTTATAAAGTAAAATTATAAACAATTATATAAACTCATATAACCTGTCAGTAGGTAAGCTAATTCTGGGTGTTCCTCTCCATCTCCGTCCATCAACATTTATAGGGACCATGTAAATAATAAATAATAAACAAGAGACTAATTAACTAATTACAGAAATACAATATTCTATCAAATGCACAATATAGGTTCAGAAGAGGACGTTCAACTCAATACGCTTACGGCTTTGACATCTGAAATTGTTGATAAAGTGCATAGGGGTCATAAGTGCTTCACAGTGTTCTTAGATCTCAAGAAAGCTTTTAATACCGTTTCCGTCCCAATCCTTCTGCACAGGCTAGAAGGCATAGGTATAAGAGGTATGGCTCTCTCCCTTTTTGAAAGTTATCTTAAAAATAGACAGCAAATGGTTAGAATCAATAATTTATGTAGTGTTGAAGAGGATGTCTATTACGGAGTCCCACAGGGGAGCGTTTTGGGTCCGCCACTCGTTTTAATTTATATTAACAGCCTATGCAATATGCAGATCAATGGAGGGCAAATCTTCTCATACGCAGACGACACTGCACCTGTTTTCTCGGGAACGTCATGGAAACCTGTAAAAACTGTTGCTGAAGAGGGTCTGACTGAGATAGCTGGCTGGCTTAAAGCAAACCTTTTAACCCTTAATACCACTAAGACTAATTTTATTTGCTTTTCCCCAAACCGAAGATCACAGCCCGGATCTGACTATAGCATTACGATTCATGTGTGCCAAAATAATGCCCTCTATAACCGTAATTGTGGCTGTCAAACCATTCAACAAGTCAGCTCCACAAAATATTTGGGCATAATTGGTGATCAAAGACTGTCATGGCACGCTCAGATTGAGCTCCTTATGAAAAGGATCCGGAAGCTCATTTGGGTCTTTAAAACTTTACGGCATGTTATGTCTGCGCAACTTATAAACAAGATCTATGTAGCACTGGCGCAATCAATAATAACTTACTGTATTCCGATTTGGGGTGGAGCTACCAAAACTAAATTCCTTGATCTGGAAAGAGCTCAGCGATCGCTTATCAAGGTTATGTACTTTAAGCCGTTTAGGTTCCCTACAACTGACCTCTATAAAGTTAGCAACTTGCTCTCAATTATAAAACTTTATGTTCTAAATGCATCCTTAACCCTACATAAGTGTCTACCTTTTGACTCAGCAACTCAGAGCAGAAGGCGCAGGGATATAGTGGCCCACTCCCCAGTGATTCGAACTGTCTTTGCTAAACGTCAATATGTTAAACAATCCACCTATATCTATAATAAACTGAATCATGAATTAGATACGTTGTTATATGACTGTAAAAAAACCATAACTGAATGGTTGAGATCCCTAACATATTTAGAAACAGAAAACATCCTGACAAGAATAAGCTAAAAAATAACGGTACACCCACACACACACACCTCCACTCACTCATATACACACACAAACCTCCACACACTCATATACACACACACACTTACACCCAAAGCTGCTAAATTAATGTTTAATTAAATTATTATATTTATTTTTCTATAAACTGTATTTAACTTCATTGTAAAGGTACCACTTATGGGGAAGAGTGAGACAGCTCCGACACAAGTACTATTGTAACTTACTGGGGCTGCCTCAATTTATCTATGAAACAATGTTTTAGTTGAAATAAATATTTTTATTATTATTTTTTATGTTTTTGACATTTCTCGGGACCCTAGGGTCCCGGACTTTTGAAAGGCGTACGAGGGTCCGAAGCCAACTCGCAGAGACCCATTATACGTGTTTAATGAAACGAGGCACCAACCGACGATTATCCCTGTACGCACTATGCTAGTGCACCCAATGACAACCCCCGGTTGGTGCAGGACTATTGCAAGTTATGGAAACAAAGATATTGGATTATGGGTTTGGGTGGCTAAGTGAACTGGTTATCTAGAACTATGGAAAGACTATGGCCCCTGCCTGACCAATATTTTATATAAAATACACAGGTAAAATGGCAGGGGGTGACTTGCACACTCAATAATGGGCCCCCGAAAACGGCCGCTAGCACAAAGTGTCGTAGCGACAAGGTGGCAACATGTCCTGAGCTGCTTATAAGGAGTGGAGCGGTATTCCACGGCTATCAGGACAATCCCGGAAGTACGGTCAAGATCCCTACCAGCATCTTACTGGAAAACTTCCTTCCTCCGAGCTCGTTTGCTCTTGCGAATCTTCACTCAAGCCGGCCAATAAAGGCAAGAAAGAGGTGGGAGCTCTGTTCCTCATCAGTTTTCACTCCAGCCGGCCAATAAAGGCAAGCCAGAGGTGAGAAACAAGACTTCTCCCGGGAGATAGGGTCCGTGGGGTCGCTACTGCCCAACAGCTCGCCACATGCTGCCCTGCGGGTTTCTGTATCTCTCTTGGTCTGGCTCCTCATCCTAGACCTGTTCCGGCAAAGTAAACTCTACCAGCACAGATCTAGAGTTTGGAGCGCGCAAGCCCCACCACGACGTCAACGTAGAGATACGGCGGTGGGGTTATTATTATTATTATTATGTGTAGTTAAACATCAAAATCCGGTAATTCACACTTCAGTCACTAGAAACACTACGGATATAACGTTTAAAATCAATGATTTCTTTCATATACCGGTATGCCTATTGACATGTATTTATCAAAATTACGCACTTCCACGACGACCAATCAGCGTAAACTATGAGGCTTAAGATGGCTACCATACCATAAGTTATCGGGAGTGAAGCCGGCAAGTTCAAAGTCAATTTTTTCAAACCCCGGTACTTTTCGCTAGTTTAAATCAAGCGACGGTATGCCCATACTTTAACCTGTTTTTTTAGCTCATTACGTTATTTATATAATTTATTCTTATTTCTATTCTAATAAACACAATCACCTTCACTAGTGATCGTTTCATAAAAAATCTCATAAATTAATAATATATAGCTACTAAAAACGTTTCTTTTTTCATTTCTCACTTTGGATTTAGAGTGGTCATACCGGGTTGATATTTAACTCCACATATATTAACGCGCTTATAACGTAATACTGAATTCTGGCATCCTAATTAGGAAAGAAGCTACAGAACGCAGGAATAAGTCTGAACAAGTCTGGCTAATAGGGATGCTAGTCGTCCTAACTCTTATCAATGTAGGTGATAAGAGTTAGGACGACTAGCATCCTGAATCCTAGTTAGGATTCCTAAAATTAGTGTAGTGTAATAAGTGGGGATGGATCACAATGAAGTGGACCATGTATTCTGTTTTATAGCAGATCAGTTTACTGTTTGAGTTTAAAAATCAAGTACCTACTCGTACAATCAACTTTAACATCGAAAAGTAATTAATTCATTATAATTTTAATAAATATTGTTAAACTTTCTCAGCTAGAGTTTGCCCTGCCAACGAAAGAAATTCGGAATGCAAACAAGCTGAATGCAGAGCTCTAAAATGTTCCCAAAAAGACCAACCAGTACTTTGTGCCCTAATTGACCCAAAATATTGCAAAAAAGAATGTGTCTGCGAAAATGGTTATTTGCGAAATGAAGATGGCATCTGTGTACTGGAAGACAAATGTAAACGTAAGTAGAATACGGAATGACTTTCAAGCTGCACATTTAAATAATCCGGGTGTAAGGGACTCGACGAGCAAACTGGTACTAGCGTATACATTTTTTGTCGGTTATTAAGTAAAAAATATGCTGTTTCATACAAAAGCGCAATACCTATACGATCAAAATCATGCTGAATTCATGGTAACAGTTAGCGCGTCGAAGTCCTTTACACCATGTATGTGCAAGAGGATGATGTTTTTGAAGTCACTAAATACTCTTTTAAAGCATAAACTGGTAACATTACACACACCACATCGTCGGACTTTTAATGACTGAAATCACGTCGTGGCATTTCTAAGCACATTATAAAAGCTTCGGTATCATTCGAGACCCATCTAAGCATAACATCTATATCTACAAGGTCCTTAGGATAAACTTTGATGTTTCCTCTAAGACTACACCTAAACTAGTTTAATTTATGGTGTTTTCAGCAGCACCATCCTGCACCTCTGCCAACGAAGAATTCGTCCCATGTATGCAAGGAGTGTGCAGAGCTAAGGACTGCTCACAGAAAGGAGAAGACGTTCCATGTCCAGATATTCCTGCAGAAGCATGTAACAGCGGCTGCATTTGCAAGGAACACTTCCTAAGAGCAGCAAATGGCAGCTGCGTACCGGGGGACCAATGTGAACGTAAGTAAAAGACATGATAAGGGTCGATTACCATTTCGTCATCGGCATCGCATTGCACGAGTGAACCGATATACCGATAGTCGGAGCTGACCGGGGGAAACGCGCCATCAAGCGCTATGGCCCCAGAACTGGAGAGACCGCCGAAATTGCTAACATATTTCGGTTTTGGTTTTGCTGATTTTCAATCCAACATTTTCCAGCTTCTGTTTTTGCTTCTGCCATTCTGGATCTCAGGTCCATCTTCACCGGCAAACAGCATGAACCAGGGAACCTCTTCCTGTATGTCCGTTTTCAGAGCGTTCATAATCAACATGAAGAGTTAAAGACTTTAAAGCCGACACTTGGTGCTAGCCTACAGCCACACTGAACTCATTAGTGTTGCAAACCCTTCTCTTTCAACACATCCCGAGCGACCCTATCATACGGTTTCTCCAGATCAATGAACACCATGTGCAAGTTCTTGCGTGCACGTCTGTACTAAGGCATGGGAAAAAAATACAACAAGTTACATTTTACATTTTATTTAACATAATCATTACAAAGGTCGCTTAACGCAATATTTGCAGAGTAACGTGCGTGAGATGCGTCCGAATTTGGGTGCATTCCCTTTGAAGTTACCGACTCGTCGCGTTACTTTTTTTAAGTCAGGTCTATAACAATATAATATTTTGTAATCTTCTATTGTAAAGAGCCCAAACTCTAAACGTCAACGAATTATAACGTTGCTAAATTGAAGAGTACAGCTGTAACGTAGCATGCCAAGTGAAGTGACAGGTATTAAGTTTAGTCGGTTACTTGACAGTGGTCTCGTCACGTGTTTTTTTTTTGTTTACCTTTATTTAACTACCTAAACCTATTGGGTATAAGTTTATTTTCGGTACTTACCTAATTAGCACTCGACGCTATAGTGGAATCTGTAAAAACTTGAGAAGGCTTCGCAATTTTCTTGCGATTGCCACTGAAACTACTCAAGAGTGAAAAACTACTAAATTTGGAGGTTTCATAGTCTACGGACCAGACTAGTTCGTGGTGGCAAATAATCGCTAATCTCTTTTCAGATTTCGACTGCACTGGCGAAAATGAGGTGTATACAGACTGCAAGGAATCTTGTCCACCCGAAGTATGTTCTTCGATGGTCACCTTCTTTGATTGTTCCAGCGCGGAGCCTTGCACGAAGGGATGTGCTTGCAAGCCCGGATATTTACGGAAAGAAATGGATTCACCCTGTATACCGATCTGCAAGTGTCCCGAGTTAAACGAGATGAGTGACGAATGTAAAGCAAAAGTAACTGCTAAAGAAACATGAGATCTACAGACCGATGGCCTGCCCCGGTAGACTTTGTGAAGTGAATGTAATTTTAGGTAATGGTAATAATTAGAAAATGGAAAAACTAGACATTTGATAAGTAATAAACCAACATAACATAACAATCACCTTTTGTGTTTTATTTTTTCCCCATGCTCTGGAGAGCTGAACTTGGAAGTTGACTAACAGATTAAATGATATTATCCTTACGTCAATTTTCAATACGTAGTATGCAAATTCATCATCGCGAGAGATGATGAAGGAGTCTGCATACCTCTTGATTTGTAAGTGAAGCGTGTGAGAGATGTTATCGCATGGACCGCCGCATGCATCTTCGTGTTCCTTCCGTTGCCTGTACGTTGCCAGGGGCCACGGTATCCCTTTCGGACTTTCCCGCAACCCCGGCAGGCATCGGTCCTGTCGGACCCCTTCACTTGCTAACATCTCTTTGAGGCGCGCGTGGAACACAACGCGCCGTCGACCCGGGCCTGGTTTTTATCGGACGGCGAGCTACCCATTGCTCGCCGTCCGCAAGCCCGCGCCTACGGTGGCCGGGAATCGGCCTGCGATTCCCGACGCCCAGGGCGTTACCTGCGACGGCTAGGGGCGTGAGGGCGCAAAATTTGCCTCTCCCTCACGCGTTCTGCCTCCTCCTTCGCGAGAATTACTGCTTCGCAGCAGGAAGTGACGGCCTCCCATGCCCTCTCGCTCCTTACCATGGCCTGGACCAGGGCCGGACGCGAGAGATCCCCGCCACCGATCGCCTCAACGAGGACACGGCGATGCTCTGCCCAAGCCGGGCCTCCACCGTATGCTCCACCGTGTCCTCCGGGCGATCCACGCAGTGATGACACCCAGGCGTTTCCTTCCGCCTGATACGAAACTGGAACCTCCCGAAACAACCATGTCCGGTGAGGACCTGCGTCAGGCAGAAGGTGAGGACGCCGTGGCGCCTCTCTAGCCACTCCTCAAAGAGGGGACTTATCGCCGCAATAGTGGCGTGCCCAACATCTTCCAGCCTTATACCAACTATATTAGGGTTGGCTCCCAGTCTAACCGGATGCAGCTGAACACCAGTATTTTACATATAGCGACTGCCTATCTAAACTCCACAACTCAGTAAGAGCTCATTCACACGTCGACCCGTCATTGACGATTCATAAAAAAAACGATACGTCATGACGGATGCACGTTTACATTGCATAGGCACGGAAACGAGTTTTTTCGCGATTCGTCAAAATATCCGAATAAATGTTCACTCTTGAATTCAGAGTTCAGTCTTGGAGGAGTGTTTCAGCGGATCCATCACAAAAAAATCACGATTCATGTTTTGAGATAAACGTGATTTTTAAAAGAAGTTACGTGATTTAAGACGTGTCCGTCATTTTTCACGATTCCGTCCGACTCTGTCCTCCGTCCTCCGTCCTGTTATAACCGCCTGTCTCCAGCTATCTTTTATACACTTATTGGACAGTGGGACGACTAACTTCACACGTACTAGCCACATGTCGCTGGCTCATTCCAGTTTCAGTAGTGATATGGTCGGAACAAATTCTGGTTTTCGAATATGCATTAAGCAGCAAAATTTTTATTGGAGCCACACACAGCACTAACAGCCACAGAAAAATTATGGAAGTTTTCGAGTGTCACTACGCAAGGTAACTTTGAACTTGGTAGACTAATAATGAGAGTTGTTGAAAATAACCATAAAGAACGTTTTTTAAACGTAATCAAAGTTTTTATACCCTCTCCTCTAGAATAAACCTACACCTTTTAACTTTGTTATTGTTATAACACATAACATTGGCCTTGTTTCCTGAAGAGTTGGGCAGAGGTGTACCTATAGTACTCCTACTACTGGTATAAAGTGGTTGTTATTTACACACACGTATTTACATGATTTAAAAACTAACAGACTTAAAATAATAATAATAATATGTATATAGTCCTCCAGACCGTATTTCGGCCACGGCGGCCAATCTCAACGGAGACTAGCCTTCGGCGCGGGAGATATTATAGTGCACAAGCGTGTGTGCAGACACAGGTGCACTCTCTATTCCCTCACTCTCTTAGTCCGATGGGACGGCAATCCGACACGACCGGAGAGAGTTCGGGCGCAGGACCGACGGCTTAACGTGCTTTCCGACGCACGGGGGTATCACACCGCCAACTTCCAAACTCCGGGCTGTTACTAAGAAATTCCTAATGGATAAACCCAATAACACTTTGCCCGAACCGGGAATCGACCGGACCCCACGCTCAGCATTCGCGCTTGCAACCACGAAACCAACGGGGCAGTTAATATGTACAAGTATATAAAAGGGGGGGGGGGATAATCACAGGGCATCAATAAATTCGTCCGCATCGCTGTCAATAGGAAAAGAGCCCAAAAAGGCTGGCAGCATTGCCACGTTGTATGCCAATGCTGATTCTTTGGCCAATGAATAGGCCAGCCCTCTGGTCACATGAAGAGTCGAGTCAATTGGTATAAATGCAAAAAAACTAAAAACGTGAACTTTAAACAAGAAACGTAAACTTTAATAAAGCTTACCGACAAAAAAGTGTTGGAACCTATGTGCTTTTAATTTACCTTAATCTGCGTTCTATATGTAAGTACGGAATGGGTAAGTACCTGAGTATTTATAGCTATCTTGGTTAGATTCTTCACCAAAATAAAAACAGGCTTTAAACAATCAATAGCGCAGCAGTCAACGATTATAAACATGCCTATATAGGATTATTTACAAGTAAGTAAGGAAAAAATAAATTAATAAAAAATAAAGGGAAGGCATTAAACAATTCATCCGCATCGCTGCCACGTTGGATGGCGAAGCTGATTCTTTGACCTGAAAATTGGCCAGCCCTCTGGTCACGTGAAGCGTCGACCAACTGCCTGGACCAATATCCTAAAATACTCGATGACCACTCGGACCCCACGGCCCTAACCTTACTTGAAAGTTAAGAGGTAAGAGGTGTGGACTACATGCCTACCGTTTTATTTCTACAGGTGATCGAAGAAATATTTATAGGTAATTTGCTGAAACTTTGGTAAAAAATGTATACTAGGTACTTACATACTTATCAAAAGCTTAAGAGGCTAAAGCGCGGTCACAGGTCAAAGAAAGAGAAGCGCGATGACACAACGCAGGTAATTTATTGCAAAATATGAAGCAATTATCTATTTACAAAAAATCTATTGATTGGACTAAAATATTAAAACACTATTACGGTAATATGTTGCTTGTAGAATAATCGGACAAAAAATCAGAATTATTGCATATTAATATATATATATATATATATATATATATATATTTCACTTATTTCGAATCATACATAAAAAGTAAGTACATACAATCCATATGGTATTAGTAACAAAGACTTACAAACTAACCTAACATTAACTAATAACTACGTCGCTCAACACAACATGTTGGCACAATCATCAACACGGGCTTCCGCAAACATCTGCGAAGCGCTGCAGGAGCGCGGAAGCCTCATCAACGTCCTAAGCCCATTATTATACTGAACGCGTAGGACGTTGTAGGCCCTCTGCGTATACTTCACCCACAAGCTACACGTGTAGAAGGTTTGGCAGTAGGCTTTAAAAAGATACACCTTCACATCACCACTACAACGTGCAAACTTGCGGCTAACATATTTCACCGAACCGTCAACGCCCTACGCTCCCATCCAAATCTGCATCATCAGATAAGACCTCCTAAGTCTAAGTCAAAGTAAGTCCTAAGTATGTAGTAGTCTAAGTATTATTATTTTTAATCACACTATCTTACTAGCATATATCCTAAAGAATATCATATATTTATCTGATTTTGTTTACTGCAGTGGATCATTTACTTTTAGGCATTATAAAACTTGCCTTTAGGTTCGTTTAAGTCCTGTAGTCCTCTTAAAGTTTCAATCAGACAGTTTCCCCCGGGTTAGGCAGAGGTATACCTAGAGGTACACCCACATTTCGCCAGTTATGTTTAAGTCTCATGTAATAGGGGGCGAGCATATTGCCATCGACCGGGCACAAATCAAGAAGTTGGGCTGTTACTGAGAAAATGGAAAACCCATTAACATTTTGCCTGACCTGGCAATCGAGCCCAAGACCTTACGATCAGGAGTAATTGTTCTTATTTTCTAAAAAATGGTGGTTAAATAGTCTTAATAATATTTTAGTTCTTCCTTTTATTTCTGCGCAGGTTTCAATAAAAAATAAAATATTGTTTGAAAAATCTGTTGATATGATGCTGTTCTGGTATAAAAAAACTACTGTTCATTATCTATGTACGTAAGTAGGTAGGTATGTATATCCAACAACCTCATAGGATGTTCGGTACTTACAAATAAAAAAAGCTTGTTGATCAAATCTAATAATGAGCCTCACCAGCGTCATTCTCTTGCCCTTCCTTATCCCATTTATTTGGAGATGTCTTCTTCTTCCATATCTCCATCGTTTCTTCGGTCTTCTCCTTCTCAATCCACATTCATACTCAAAACTATTCTCACGACATTTTCCTTTGCATCACATACATACCTTATCAGTCTATTCAGTATAATTTAAAATAACTTACGTAGGGGACGCCCTAGTAGATATAATTATACTGACCCTATTGGTGATGTTCTTCAGAAGGGTCAGGTGCGTAGTATTCGCAACCGGTATGACGTGTATGACCAGCTACCTAATTACGCAACACATTTTCGTAAACGATTATGACTAATTTGTTTCATTTTGACAGTTCAACAACATTCATTGTGTTATTTACGTTGTCGAGCAGTTTTTTTTTCAAACTTATGAAGCAATGGATTAGCAATTTGTTTCAAAACGATTCAGATTCCGATTGATCGTGTATTACGTAATTAGGGTACAGATGTATGAACGTAAACGAGGCAAAAGGAGTATGTAGGGATCGTAGCAGGTTGCTTTCTGTAGTTTCTGCCTACCCCCATGTGAAGAATATGTGTACAGAACAACTAGTTTGTAAGTCCCTCGGCAAACTTCGTGTTTCGTCAGTCTAGCAGCTTTCCTCCAATTTTTAAAATAAATTACATTAAAAAGAGTATTAACAACTATATACACTTCCAAGTCGATTGAGAGCGTCCGGTCTGCACCAAGTGCAATAGAAATCCGATGACTGACGAAACACGAAGTTTGCCGAGGGACATTAAGAAAATAGTTGAACTGTACTTGCCTTTTTAGGGTTCCGTACCCAAAGGGTGAAACGGGACACTATTACTAAGACTCCGCTGTCCGTCGGTCACCAAGCTGTATCTCATGAACCGTGATAGATAGACAATTGAAATTTTCACAGATGATGTATTTGTTGTGTCTGTTATGATGTGTCTGTTGCCATTATAACAACAAATACTAAAAACAGAACAAAATAAATATTTTAGTGGGGCTCCCATTCAACGGACATGATTTTTTTGTCATAACTATATAGTCTGTTCCAAAAGTATCTGATGAGAATGTAAGCAAATGGATCAGAAACCGTACGTTTGGTTGCCATTTTTTTTTGCTAATTGCAAATTGTATTGTTTGATTTGATTATTCGAATACTTAAATATAAACCCGAGTTTGTTTATCTTTTCATCAGATACTTTTGGAACAGAGCATACATACAATTGGCTATAAAATATTGTTTCTGCCATTCCATATTCCGCACGGGATTCACTTCAGTCGAGAAGCCCAGAGCCTGGAGACTGCTTCATCTCAGAACACAGACATGTGGGTATACAGGGAGAGCCTAGCTGTTGCCTCAGGTATCCTGGCTTACAAACACATCCCTTCTTGCAAGGTTCGGTGCTGTCACATTTAAACAGAGCCACAAGTGATAAGCACGTGTTTGGTGGGCAGGACTTCTTGCAGTCAGTATGTACTTCGTTTTCGCCAGTGCATATTGATTCTGAAAAGTGTATTGTGATTAATAAAATAAAGTCCACAATCGTAATAAAGTAAAGTAGGCTGAAGCCTAAAAGGCAATTCCTTATAACCATTCTTTAGGCTTTGCACAATCTGCTAGGGCAAGATACACAAATTGCACTTTGACTTGGCTAAGTTAGCGTCGCATACGGTTGTGAACATTTACTTTCTATGGGTATTCTATTGTTCTCCGATTACTTTATATCGGTATTCGAATCCTCATCGCCCACGTTGTCGACGTGGACCCCACCAACTAGCTGTGACGCTAAAATCTTAATCAACAAAAAAAGTTTACTCTAAATTACTTCAAGAGTTAAAAAACCTCGACCCATCCAAAGGGGCTGGCCCTGATGGATACCCAGCTCTATATTTTAAGGCTACTGCTAATAGCATCTATAGACCGCTTCATATAATTTACAGTAAATGCCTGTGAGTAAGGGGTGTTTCCTGAAATATGGAAACAGGCCAATATAACACCTGTACACACGGGAGTATACACCTTGTCAAAGCTATTTGAAAGATTCGTACATAACGAAATCTACCCAATCCTGCACAACGTATTAATTCCTGAACAACATGGTTTTGTTAAACACTGATCTACTGTTTCCAACTTATTCATCTTCACCAACTATCATTTTGAAACCATGGATAGACGTTTGCAAGTGTACACAGATTTCAAAAAGGCCTTCAACAAGGTCGATGACGAAATTTTGGCATACGGGCAAACTTGCTCCGGTGGTTTTCATCCTACATTAAAAATAGAACATAGAAGGTTATTGTGAGTGTGTATAACTCCTGGTTTCTACAGGGCTCAATCCTGGGACGACTTCTTTTAAATATATATATATATTATATATTTATATTCTTATATATATATATATATATATATATATATATATATATAAGATATTAGGAAATGCTTCTTTAATACTAAATGTCTTATGTATGCTGATGATTTGAAAGCCGTTAAAACTATTACTACTATAGAAGAATGATTTAAGTTTCAAGACGCCTTAGGCGATTAACACACGGCACCGCGCACCGCCGCGGCAGGCGGTGAAGCGGATCTCATGTCGCATTGACCTCTATTAAATCCGTTGATGCCTAACACACGTAGGTACACCGCCTGACCGCGCGTTCGAGCGGCGCTCTCACCGCCTCCGCCCCGCCGCGCGGCCGGCCGCGCGGCGGGGCGGGGCATCACACACGGGGCACTACCGCGCGGATCGTCATGAGTGCAGGATGTGTTAAAATAACATGAATGTTCTATTTAGAGTTCTGCTTCGTAAAAATGGATGAACCCAATATCTTCTTTTTATTTTCTTTTTACGCCATAAAAGCCAGATTATTGCCACCACTTCGGCGTCCATTCTTGCCAGTGTCTGTGATCAAACTGGTCAAATCCGCGTAAAATCCATCCGCGCTGACAGGCGTGTAAACCGCCTTACCGCGCGGCGCGCCGCTACGAAATCCGCTTTATAATATGTGTGCCGTGCGATAATCGCCTTAGATAGACTCTCAGCAACAAATAACACTTAAGCGTCCCCAAATGTCATTATATAAATTTCTCAAAAAACTAATATATCACAAATTTTAAGTATAGGCTAAGTAATGCCTTGCTCAGTAACACCTCTATTGTAATAGATCTTAGTGTTCCACTGAACAATAACTTATCGCTTAATCAACACGTAGAAAGAATTGTTAATAATTTTATATATTACGATATATGGTTTTGTCATGATATCTTCTAGTGAGTTCAAACGGTCTTCCACTTATCTTTACTTATACAAGACGCTTGTACGCTCGCAGCTCGAATATGCAGTCCCAATCTGGAACCCGGCTTATAAGAAATATATAGATATGATCGAGAGAAAGTCCAGCGTAAATTTCTTCGCGTTATGTACTATAGATGCTATAAAAGGTGTTTGTCCTATTCACAATTACTAAGCAAATATAATATGTTAACATTATAATCTAGACGTAAGTTTCTAGAAGTACTACATGGTATTGTTCATATTCACTTCGATTCCATTGATCTCACGAGTAAGTTGTGTTGTGAGTGTGTTGTGTAGGTTCATTGTTCGCTGTAAATACCTGTCGGACTAATTCAGGATTGCGTTGCCCTGTTCGTTGTATGATTAAAAATATATTATTATATAGATTAATGATTAAAAATAATTGATTATTAAAATACAATACAAATAATTAATTATTTAAAAAAATGTATATAAATTCAACAAAATTAGAAATTTGAGATTGTTAAACATTTTATATTGTAGCTGTTTATTGCTCCATAATAAATAAAATTACTCATATAGCATTAATGTACATATAAGAATAAGGTTCATATTCGTATGAAACGTTTACCTACTTAGTAAAGTCAAAAAGCAATCCGTGAATCTACCTATGTGATTATCTACTAAGGGTCTTAACCCTTAGTAGGTCCTAATTCCTACTCAGTCCGGGCGTGATTAGTAACTCGTATATTATTATGGTACATTATTCTTAAAAACTTCAATAATTAAGCATAATATTTATACTTGCCAGCTAGGTCAGAGTTTCGACGCACTCGGCCTCCATCTTCAGGTTTGATCGACGAATCTTTTTCAACATGTTTACTATCTGCAAATGGATAAAATTATTAATAAATACTAAGCATAGTTTAGTTGGTGGAAAGTAAATCAATAATAACATATTTTCGGAGTTCCTTAGTACCACCACATTGTCTGTCAGTCCAGTTATTTGAGTGCTATGTAATGGGCAGCGAACTTATTTAATAATAGCCCAGCACAAAATCTGATTTCGGATTTCCACAAAAAAAAAAAACATAAAAGATGAAGCTCTACAGGGTGTGTAAGGGAAATCAACGCACAAACTGGCATGAATTCAGTACATGATTCTTGACCCACTAGCGTACTTAATAGTCGACCCATCATACTTAATAGCTGCCCGACCTGGTGATTGTGATTGTGTGACCGTGATGGTGCCCCACGAGTCCCACGACCCCATTATCTACAGTCGCGCATACTATCCAAGGCCAAAAAGGCTTATTTATGGGTGTATTAGTGTTATTTTAACTCATATTGCATACATACCGCATTTTTCAATAAGTATGCAGTTTCCTTTGTCGTCTCTCGCAAATCCATCTTCACAGTAGCATTTGCGATTGCAGACGATGTTCTTTATAGGACAGCGCGTCTTGTTCTGAGTGTCAAGTTTGGCACACTCGTTGTCACATGCGCTGCCGCAGGCAAAATATTCATTTTCGCGTTGGCACATATCTGAAAATGTTGGATAAAGTCCTGAATGTCTGTCAAGATTTTTGAAGGAGTGGTAATCAACTAAGAGTAATTGTAAAACAAACGAGAGTTATTTTACCCGAAGACGCGTCAAGTCTGTATTAAATTGTTAAGAATACGCATAATCCTATAAGTAGGTGTATAGGGTTTTTCAATAGGGACAAAGTATCTTTGACAACTGATGGCGGCCATTTTTGACGGGTGATTTATTAAATGTTCGGCATTTATCAAGATGAGTGGCTATAAAGTTGAACAGCGCGTTGAAATCATTAAAGTGTATCATCAAAACGGCAGTTCAATTCGTCAAACGTTTCGTTTGAAAGAGAAATTCAACGGGGTCCTGATATCAAATCGGGGACAAGAAATGGCCTCCAAAATCATGTGATTTAAAGCTCCTTAATATTTTTTTTGTGGGGTTATGTGAAATCACTGGTGTTTGCTTGTTCGCATACACCAGTACAGCCAAGAACTGTCGAAGACCTAAAGAGTAACATCACACGCGTCACATTTTGTCAAAAAGTGATGGAAAATTGGACCTCTCGTATTCACGCTACTATACAAAGCCGAAGTGGTCATTTAAATAGTATGTTATTCTATACATAATACCAAAAATGACGCGTGCAAAAAAGTAAAATATGATCTAATGTTCTAAACAATCAATGTGGTTATATTTCAATTTAGATATACCCGGTCCCTATGGAAAATCCCTCTAGATATTTAACTATTGCTAAAATTTTGGAAATAGCCGGACAGTTTGCCAATGGAGCAGTGCTCAGTGGCCCAGCTTATTGGCCTTTAGATTAGTATAGTGTAGTGAGTACCTTACCTATCCTCTGCACGATAAATGGCAGTTTTCAACTCTAAGCAGATACTGAGATTTGTCTGACAGAAAAACACAAGGTATTAACACTTTTCTCGACCTGGGAATTGGACTTCACGATCACAGTAACCGTTCTTGGGACCACTCGAACGACGATGCAAATATACCTACCTGGGTCTTTATCAAGGTTGGTAAGTACTTACCGCACTGTTCATTAGTTATACAGGTTCCCACAGCATTCCTTAGGAATCCTGGCTTGCAAACACATATGTGACTACAAGGCTGAACATCTTGTAAACAGCTAAATTGTATGTCACGATTTCTGCAAGTTTTCTGAGGAGGGCACGGCTGCACGCATTTCATTTCTTCATTTTGTCCACAATCTAAAAATTAAAGAAATATACAGTTACAAGTATATTGCCTTTATATTTTGTTTAACAATAAATACATTACTATAGATAGTGGTATCCACGAAGACGAGCCTCACTCCGCTCCGTACTAAAGTACAGTAGTGCTATTCTGTAACCATCTCACCGTGAAAACTTAGGTGAAGTGAGCTGTCAGTACCTAGCAGCCAGGTGGAATGACAGCTCACTCCGAGCTCACTTCACCTAAGTTTTCACCGTGAGATTAATACAGAATAGACCGGCAGCTTACAATAATCGCGGAGTGGGGCGCGTTTTCGTGGATGGCACAATCTGTATTATTTTACATCAAAGTATTTACACTATTTACACTAGGTACTAAATTAAATATTTAACTACATAGGTGCATGTATACAAAAGCAAAAAAGACACTTATTATAGGCGTCACAGTACTCCTTTACATTGCTGTCATGCGAAAACGTATTCAGAAGACTGACAGCATTGCCTCGTTGAATGGCAATGCTGATAACTCTACAGGTTAATTATAATCAGTCTATAATGTTCATATCGCAGGGACCAGGTCCTCAGGCATCCTCTCTGTGAGCGGGAGTTGACCGTAATCCACCAAGCAGCGGCCCTAGTGAAGGTTAGCAAATGTCACATACTCTCCAGTGCGGGTTGGCAAATGTCACAAATTGTCAAAATATGTACCTATTAGTTCTCTACGGAATGACATTCCAGTTTGCGTCATCGTTTTAGCAGAGATATATGGCTCAGATTTTATACAAGTAGGTACTTACAGGAAAAACTGCAGTAAGAAAAAAGATAAAACAATTATCAATTAAAGTCTACACAGGATAGTGATCAAGATGTACAGATGGAAAACCCAGCTGATGCCAACCAAGCATGAGGAAGCAACTGTATCTGATAATACAGAACAACCACTAAATAGACCTACACTTCCTACATTGCCTCGATCATCATGTTTTTCTCATTCTATAAACACTTTTAAAGCTGTACAAGGCTCATTTGAATTAACGCAGCCATCTTGTAAGCGTCCTAAAGAATATGCCGAAATACCCGCGAAATTTCGCGTTATTGCATAACTTTTTAATTAGTCGAGATTTTTAATTCACTTTCTTTATGGCACCTTTTTAGGTCAGGAATAGTCATGGGCTATTCGAATATCAAAAAATATTTGGCCTAGGTCTTAAGAGGAAGGCGTGAAAATTGATTCACTGTTACAATGTATAGTAAAATTTCACAAAACAATTGCTTAAATTTCGCCCTGATAACGTCATTCGAAAGTCAAAAGTTCTTTGTAGCAGTGTACACCCATAGGTATTGTAGCAGTGATACTTATTTTAAAACAAGTCTTGTAAACTTGTCAACTTAGCGTGTCACAAACTTATCGTGTATTAAACATATATTGAAGTTGTTTCAGATATTGTATCAATTATTTGGTTCACCTATTGGCAGTTTTGACAAGTTTTCTACAAGTATTTATACAACTAGCCTTAAAGTTACGCTAGTCGTTCATTCATCCATACAAAAGTAGTATGGTGATTACTCGTCTGTTTGACGATGTACATTCAAAACTAACTGCTTTGTCATTATCTAGTCCTATATGGAAGTAGAATTGGAAAAAAGTATCAGTTTGAAAGTTATGAACGTCGAAACTTCCATATTTCAACACAAATTTTAACTCATCTTTGAGCGTAAATAAATAACTTATGTAGTATGATTAGAATGGCAAAATTGAAACCGTAAAGGAATAGATAAGTAATTCAAAGTTAAAACAATTTTATTTTGAATAGATAGATCCAGTAGTTTTTCCATAATATCTATACGCCTAAAGGTCTGTTCATGAAATTTTACGCGCTTGTTTTCGTTATAAATCATCGTCTATTTCACTAAATAAATACAAAAATAAATAAATAACGATACTATACTAAATAGCATGCATATTAGCCGCAGACCACCAACGAGTTCGAGCCGTCGACTAGTGCAACCTTAATATCAACTTGTTTCAGAATTTAAGCATTTGTAATTTTGTAAACTGCATAACTTACTGAAAACCATATTGTGACATTCGTATAACCTACAAGAAACACGGAAAATGTTTAAAAACTTTTGACCATTAATAACAATAACAATTAATAATTTCATTAATTACAAATGTGAATAAAAATGCCACGTTTTTACTCACATTTGTTTTTCATTTAAATTGTGGACATTACATGACATAACATCACGCTCGATTCCCTAAAGGAGTTAGCTGTGGTGTATCACCCACATTTCGCCATCTTTCAATTCCCATGGAAAAAACCAATGCGAGTTTTCCGAATTTGGAAACCGAACTGTGAACCTAATACTCAGCAGTCGTGCTTATGACCACTGCAATTGCCTATTGCAACAAGACAGTCATACAATATTTGGAAGTGTATGTTACGGGAGCGTGTAATGAGAGGCAACGAAAATACTATGTAAAAGTATATACACGATTAAAGTTCATAAAGCGATAGGCGAAAGTCATAGCAAGAATAGAAATTATTTGAAGCAAAAATTAATACAAGGTCTTTAAAGTAATAAAGAATAGCATAGTGGAAAATGAAATCTCGACAACTAAAAGGATAATAATGCGGAAGCGAGCCAAGGCGACGATGGTTCACGTTGATGTCTTCTAGCTGATTCAGATAAATTTGACGCTACAAATATGGATATTAATAAAGAATAAGAATAATTTATTTGTCAAATATAGGTGATAATATACAAAGATCTTAAATATCAGTGCGCTATATTTTGCCAATATTGACATACAAATGATTAATATTGTATTCATATTCATATTCATATCTTTATTTGCATTCCATAATGTTAATAATACAGATCTTAAAATAATAATGCTTATAGCTAGGTACAATTATGGACCCTGTAGGGCACAGCAAAAATGAAAAGTTATAATTATACATACAAACACAATTCCAATTTAAAAAAAAAAAAAATGTCTACATTGCTTTGAATTGATAAACTTTAAAAAACATGTCAATTATCTTAAAATCATAATAAACTTAAAATACCTATTAATATATATATTATAACCAACTTTAAAGGTAGGTGTGGGTGATGTCAGTCTGAGTTAAATTAATTTATTAAATTGTCAAAAGCTATTCAATCTTACTATTACATTACAATGACCACTTATTACAATTGAATTAAATATGTATTTGAGTAGATACCTAATTGTTAAATTAACGCATGCAAGCAAATTAAATTTTATTACATTCAGTGTCAATTTCATTTCATGTCAAAATTTAATGTCAATAAATCAAGTAAAAATAAAATATAATTATAGAATTTATGTCAGCATTATAATTATAGAATTTATGTCAGCATTATAATTATAGAAATTTGTCATTGAGAAATTCATCTAGAGTATAATAATATTTTTCATTCAGTAACCCGTTAAGTGTTTTCTTAAACTTCTGCAATGGCATACATTTTATTTCATCAGGTATCTTATTATACACCTGTGGAGCAACACCAAAGAAACTTTTCTTCATTAGAGAAGTTTTACATTTCACAAGGCATAGTTCATTGATGTATTGAGCACGCATTGGTGTTTTATTTACTGCACGTACTTTTTTAAATAAATTTGGAATCACAAATAATGCTGTTTGCAGGATGTATAAAGCTGGCAGAGGTAATATTTTTAACTTTTAAAAATATGGAATGCAACTATCTGTTGTTTTTAAACCACACATACAGCGTAAACATCTTTTCTGCATCCTGAAAATAAGTTCCCTAAATAAACATAAACATTGTTATCTAGTAACAGTAGTTACTAAACGACCCTGACGTCGTAGAATGTTTACATTGGTAGAGGTATTTCCCCCCGTTAGTCGTCTGTAGGTCGTCTGATGTAGGTATATTTTATCGTGGAATACAGAAATAACTTTGATTATTTTCCTCCTATATTTTTTTACTATGAATCTGGTTTGTTTTCATTCGTTGTTGTGTTTGTTAAACCAATAAGCATCTCAAGAGATGACAAAACTCTGTGTTTTACGGCAAAATGGTGATAAGTATCCTAAACTATATTTATTCATTGTTTTTACACTTAAGAAGTTAAGAGTTTATTTATTTTGCGCCAAAAATCGTCGTATTAGTGATAATAAAACGTGTAAAAATTATACGCTATTTTTATTATAGTCAAGTTTTTGAGATATGCATTATTTTTGGTTACAACCACAGAAAGAACTTTATTTTCACCGTGTTTTCGAGAAATACTATGAAGTACAAGCATCTTTTTGCGGTCAATAATATACAACACTGTGCATGCCTAAATATTCATCCCAACTACGGGTTCCTTCACTGTGCGTGGTCCGACACGCACTTGACCAATTTTTATTTAAATGATAAATGATTTTATTTCTGTAAGTAGGGTTGTATAAACTAAACAAACTATTTATTAATAAGCGCTTTTCATTTTACTATACTTCCGCTAAAAACCAAAACAGATGGTAAGGGAACATAATTTAAGTAACTAGTTACTTAAATGATGTTGCCTTACCATCTGTTTTACTCCTTCCTAAAAAAACACTATTTAGACAGATATTTAATGTATCATGTTTACTTACCATTCAATTGACACATTGACAACACAACACAACACAACAGGACAGGCACGATAAACCTCAACATCTTGACGACTGAACTCGGTATGACATCAACGGAGGCTCGACCGGTCATTTATACTTTTAATCATTTACTTTAAATAATTAATTGTTTTATCAGCATTTTTTCTAGACAAAATTAAATGTGAATGTGACCTCTGATTTGAACTCGCGATATGAGAATGAAATTACAACATTATAATTATGTGATTCAACATTATTTTTTAAGGCATTCTTTATTGCCAAATAAAAGCATTTTTTTTTTGCTTGTTGTTTCTATTTACCCTCTTTGCCTATTACATACCTACTCAAAGACAATCGTATTAAGAGCGTTTATACAGAAAGTGGGCAACGGCGCAAATAGCTGTCAATATTACTGTATGGAAATAAGAAATATGGCTAACTAGTGAACTAACATAGTGATTATGAAATGCAATAATTAATATTGTAACACCGTATATTTAGTTCTAGACGTAAAAAAAATTTGGAAACTTTCCAAATGCCTTTTTTACACCGGTTACAACATCAAATTCAGTCTTATAATTGTAATTCATTATTAATATTCTAATTCACTAATTAGCCATATTTCTTATTTTCATACCGTAATATTGCCAAATTAATCAAAACAGGTAAATATTTGGCCGCTCTTAAGGAGTAAACTCCAGTCGTGCGTCGTCGGAGCTGACACACACACTCTCTTCTTTTCGTACACTTTTTTCTATATTGCAAAGGCTAGTTTTATGCACCTAAAAAGCTGCGTATATTTTGTAACAATATTATGATTTAAAAGAGTGTCCGTGGAGTTTCTTGCCCGTTCTTCTTCATAGGAACCTACGCTTTGGAATGGGCAACTAGCTTCATATTTCTGACTGACTGACCCCTTGAAAATTCAAAAGTGCCTGTAAATGGTTAAGTTGAAATAAATGCTTTGACTTTTTGATTGCAGATTTCTTTAGTGCAATATATTTATTAAAGTTTGTTCTTATGTCTCCTGTAAGCCATGAGGTCTTGCTAGATTATCCTAATTGGTGGTTGGCTACATAATAGTTTCTAATCCACAAAGCAGTTTTCAATGAAACCATCCAATTGCCGTATTTACTAATTTTCAAAATCTGGTTCAATGTCAAAAACTTGTCAAATATGTAAAACTACGTTCGCGATTTCGTTTCCAAAAATGTAAACAAATATGTGTTTTTGGAAAAAAAACTTTAGCACCCATTCATAAAGTTCAGTTTACGCTACAACTTCAAAGATTTTTAAGAATTTTTCAATAATTGCAGTCATTCTGAAATCAACTTAATTTACACTTTCATAAAGTTGATATTCTTTTAAGTGGAAAAAACGTCAATTGGAAGCCAGTGTTTCAATAGACTATAGGTAAATTACTCGTAGAGGTATTTTTTACAGTAGTTACATTTTAGTTTTACATTTGAGGTTTTTGTAGTAGTAATAGTGACTGATGTGCAACTTTCGACGCTCGGTCGAGCGCTGAAAGTTGAAAATCCAACGGCGCGCTTCTTGACTTTTGTTTTTTGCTCCTCTGATGACCGTCTCGAAATAGCGACACTGCGAGAGTGCCGACCTACCTATAGCAACCCCAGTCACCATTTATGTCTGAACCAGCTTGGAACAGGCTCAACCGGATAAACTTGGAATACAAATAGCCTACAACGTACAGTAGTATTAAATAAAGTTCCGTATGTATTCTTTCAGGACTACTTATGTGCTGAAGAGTCAGCTATAAGAGCGGAATCAGCACGATAATCGTGTAACACACTTTCAGTCACAACTACGAAAGATTGCGTAGGAAATTGCTAATCCATTGCTTCATATGTATAAAAAATTCGTCTGCTCAACAACGTAAATAACGCAATGAATATAGTTGAACTGTCAAAATGAAAAACATTGCCATTTTAAATGTGTTACGCCATTACCCCGCTGATCATAGTATCCGCCATTTTTGGTAAAGCTCTTTTGCTTTGAAACAGACCACGACAATAGGTTCAGGAAAAACAATGTGGCAGGGTCATTATGTTATAAAGAGGAACAGCAGCAGCCCCGCAGTAGCAATTGCCCGCGGCTTCATGTCTAATTAATTCATATAAGTACCCAGGTAAAAACACTATCCTATTGTTCCAAATTCCTTCCAAATCTATTCAGCCGTTAAAGCGCGATAACTCTGATTACAAAAATACAAGGTAATACTATAATAGGTATAATTCATATAGAACATATAAGGAATCATAATAACTGACGATATCACATTAGTGATCAAGAGTGCGCAAAACAAGCAACGTAAAATTGTGTACAGCGCATAACTTTGCGGGTTTAACCCGAAAAGTTATGCGTTTCGGTAATCTGCGTGTTTCCGAATTAGCACGATCGTCGGCCCACAGAGACAACACACAGATTTGTTGTAGTGCACTTGCACGTGTGTATGAAGTTTTCTCTCTGTCGGGTTACCTAATTCGGTTGCAGATCGTCATTTGTCACTCGATAGTTTTGAAAAGTACTTTGGAATTGCATACAGTTGTTAATCTATAATGTAATATTACAAAATAAGCAAGTACTTCCATGGTTGTAACAGCTCTATGTAAATATAGACGCTGATTCGCGAAGCGCATACTTTTCGTGGGCTATCTGTACCTACTAATTTGAAAATACATCAAGAGTTTATCCAAAAGGTCACATTACATCGTATCAATAAAAACACAAGAATTTCAAATAATTATGTAAAAGTAATGTGTACAAGTTATTTGATAAGGGAACCCTAAAAGCAATATAAGTGAGCAGTCGGACCTCCTTATGTAGGTGTCAGGCTCAGAACTTGTTCAGACGTCAAGATGTTCAGATTACTTGTGTTGTTTACCTGCTGTGTCATGTTATGTGTTGGTTATAAAGAAGGCAAGTACTTTTTATTATTATAAAATAGATAGACAGTTATGGTATGTATATTGTGATGCCGAGGAATGAGGAAAATGTGATGTGAATATTTTGAGCATGAATGTGTACATAATAGCAACCAAAGACACGTTGTAAGTATGGATGAAGAAATGTCGCGCCGACTACGGCGAAGCAAAAAGGAGGGTTATGATTTTAACCGGTATGTCTGTATGTTCATCTATTCCCTCATAACTTCTAAACTCTTCATTATAATTTGACAAATGAGGTATCGCCGAAAGGCCGGGGTTGCGGGAAAGTCCGAAAGGCCCCTGGCAACGTACAGGCAACGGAAGGAACACGGGTGGGTTTTAGTCGGTAAAAGTCTGACACGCCCTCCCGCTCCGCCCAGAGCGGGAGAAGTTATTTGATAATTTCCCATCCAAAAAAAAGGTATTGTTGGAAGCGTTTTGATCGTCCGCTGGTTATACGCTATGTGACCTCACGTTAAATTATATGTATATGGTGTCGTCTAAAGGACATTAAGTAATGAACGACTTTTTTTAATGATTCCATTTTGGGTATCAAATGAAAGGTCTTAATTAGCACATTTCTAAAATATATATATTTTATCCCCAAAATAATTTAAATGAAAATAATAATGATAATAAATCGTTTATTTTTAAAAAGGGGCACATTTACATTATGTAACTTAATAATTAAAATAGAGCTCAGTTGCTTATTTAAAATAAAAGTTATAAACACTAAAAGCCAACTACGACAAAAAAGTCAACTAAAAAGGTATACTTAAACAAGACATCACAGACTGAAAAATTTGACGGTTGGCGCAGTGGTTAAGCGATTGACTGCTGCGCTCCATGTCGCGGGTTCGATTCCCACACGGAACAAATATTTGTATGACCTACAAGTAGTTGTTCCGGGTCTGGCTGTTTGTATTTGTGACTTTAAATGTTTGTAAACGCACCCACAATACAGGAAAAATTCCTAGCGTGGGGCAACGTTTAAAAATAAAAAAAAAAAAAACCGGAGTTATGCGTAATCTATTCGATTTATATCCTAATACATGTGACTCCGGATTTTTATTTATCTGTCTTAATTGTATGTGAAATTTTGCGGTAATCATGACATATCCTTGTACGCAAAGAAGAATTCCTCAAGAACGGTAGTGGCATTTGAGTAACGAATGATCAATGTGGTAAGTTGAGTTGTAGCATCTACATAGGAACTTATAGTATACAATCTCCTGATTCAGATCCTAACTATTTTTTTTTCGCCATTTGCAGGTATAACATATCCTTTCGTTATTGCGATAACCATCACGTTTCTGCAGTTTCGCCAATTAATATAATTTGACCATGTAATAATATAATAATTTGACCATGTACTTAATAATAAAATTTGACAAAATAATATTATCAAATAATATTATTTGACAAAATAATATAATTTGACAAAATAATATAATTTGACAAAATAATATAATTTGGCAAAATAATAGAATTTGACCATGTAAAAACTTATGAAAGAATGAACCACCAGTGAATATTATGCCTTAATCTTTTTTCAGCGAACCAGAAGTCCCATCCAAGTTATCACCTGGGCTAGAAAACTTTATAAAAAGTTTTTACTCAGTCACAGAGATTAATACCAAGACATACAAAAAGGAATCGCTTGAAAGAGACTCTCCCTGTAAAACTGTATAATCAAAAGTAAATGTTCAAATTAAAGCATTCTTGACGATGTGTGTTGATTGGTTTGATTTTCCTGAATGTGTTATGAAAATTCTAAAACAATTAAATAAGTACCTAACTATTAGACATTCTTGCATTTTTGCTTTAAATTTACCAATGTTATCTACAATATTTTTAACTGACTTCAAAAAAGCAGGAAGTTAAAGGAGGCCGAAATAATTTTGTGACTGAGGTAAAAAGTATGGAGAAACTATTATACAACTTGTAAAAAAAAACCTGTCCGATCCGTGAAGGTGTTGTTAGGTTTCGTACTTAGAGTCTATTTATGTGGTAATATTCATGAAAAAAGAAAAATAAATCACCACATTTTTTTTCTCTGGGTAATTTTACGAGATTATTACATGGGGCGCGGTAGGCCGTCGTTTAGCGGGTGTCTACAAGTCATAACTTACAAACCCTGATGAAAATTTTCTAATTTACGCGGTAATTTTAGTACTAAGAATGTGAATTTTAAATAGAAATAACTTTTTTATTTTAAATAATAATTTAAAAATATCTTTTTTGTAATGTTATTGCAATACCTATATGCCCCTTTCGGATCGGACAGGGTTTTTTTTACATATTGTATATTCCCTTAAAGACGCAGGTAACTTAAAATATCTACCTACATAGAATGGTAGAATTTTGTACAGTTTCTCTATACAAAATTCTACCATTTTAACTTTGGAATGTTCATCTGCATGAAAAATCAACAGGGCGTTGACGATCAACCTCTTTCTAACAAAAACTGTAAACTGTAATTATCCATCTGTGTCTCGTTCCAAACAATTTAATAATGTAACAACTTTTCAGAACCAAACTGTAAAGAAAATGAAGAGTGGTCCGACTGCAAGAGATCCTGCCCACCTGAACTATGCGTTTCTCTTGTGACCAGGTTCAGTTGCGATATCAGTATACCGTGCGAGAGAGGATGTGCATGCAAAAAAGGGCATTTGAGGATATCCCCTGACTCTCCCTGCATACCAATATGCCAGTGTCCTGAGATGAAGCATTGTGAAGGCTGCAAGCCTAACGGAACATTAACGATTTTAGAAATCAATGTTGATGGTATTAAGAGACTTATTGGTTGATTCGCACGAAATATCTCGCCGTCATTCTATCTTGATTTATGCGTATTAAAATTGTGATGCATGCAAGCATAATTCTCTGAGTGAGATGTACAATTGTTAACTTAAAATGATAATTTTATAAATATATGTTTGATTAATTTATGTGTTTAATTTTATTTCAAAATATTTTACTTTTATCACTTATGTGCGCTAGTGGACTTTTTTTTTAACTTTATTGCATTAAATACAATTTGTGCAAATTTCCTATTCGCCCGCAAATGAATTAAGTTCGTGTAAACCAATTCTAAAAAAAAAAAAAAATTAAAAATATTGATTCGCCCGTTTCGAGTGAGATAATTCGTGCGAATCAACCAATAAGCCTGTTATGCCTACCATTATGTTATGAAAACCAGATGTAGGTACCTGCAGTAGGACGCACGTCACTGGTAGCAAAGCCAATATAAGCTGGCCTCGCATTCTAATGAAACTCTGTACCTACTACGCTAAGCCAACTCAAGGTCAAAGTGTTACCACCGACGTGCGGTTTACTGTACTAACAATATTAAATTTTTTACAATTTATTGTTGTTTTATTTCTTTAGAATCCAACAAATGATATACACAATATGTCTGTATTCCCTGCAAGGGTAGGCAAGGATGTTTATTATCTACACACATCATTCATTACCTACTTTAGTTTTAAAGGCACAAGCGTGACGCAAGCGACCGCGACGGCGCGACACGACTCTGGTGGACGATTTCTATGAAAACTTCATAGAAATTTTCGGAGGGATATTGGAGTCGCGTCACGACACGACCTTAACTCCGACAAGCACTGGCATATAGGCGCCGTGCCACCGCCGCCGGTTTTTATCAGCGTTTTACATGAACACACCCTATATGAGACGAGCCTATTGCCTCAACCGGGCGGCTACAGAGAATTTCATAATGGACTACAAACTCAATAACTGCTCAATCTGGGTCTCGACCCAATCACGACCCCATGCTCCCATGCAAAGATAGTAACAGTGGACCGACTCCACTCGTACCCGGCGTAACTTGTTGCAGATGGATTGTAGAATCCGCTGTTTTACATAAACGCTAGCTATTTTACAAAACAACTCCGTTATGTAAAACCGCTGAACAAAGTTCTGCTGGATTGTCATTGCGTTACGTGCCAACCACGTTTAGACGTATTACAGAATGGCATAACTGCAGTCACCATAAGCGTTTGGTGTGACTTCTAATGCCGAAACGGTACCGGTACCGGTATAAAAAAAAAATAACAAAAATCTGCAATCTGACGTTTCATTTCACGCTGTTTTACGTAATGTGATCATTGATCCGCTGCATTGTTAAATGCAAAACGTATATGCAATTCTGCGTGTTATCGTTTACTAATTATAGAAAATCGCTAAGCGTCGTTCCGCTGTTTTACATATTTAACGGAGTTTTTTTGTAAAACGGCTAGCGGTTATGTAAAACAGAGGATTTTACAATCCATCTGCAACAAGTTCATTGACATGTGTAAATCAAAGTCTGACCGATCAGCGTAAAGTATGAGGTCTAAGATAGCTCCGGCTTCACTCCCGATAACTCAGGGATATGGATCCATGAGTTATCGGGAGTGAAGCCGGCAAGTACACACGGCTAAACATCAAGCTATACATATCCTCTTTATGCTGATCTCGCATTTAATAGGATTTCCGTACAATGCGAGGTCAGCTTATACTGGAAATGTGTAGCCGTGTGTACGAAGAGTGATTTTTTTCAAACTTCAGTTCGTTTTATTAGTTTATATCAAACGACGGTATGTCCATACTTTAACCTGATTTTTTAGCTTAATCCGTTATTTTTAAATTATTTTTATATCTATTCTAATAAACACATTACAACACGAGTGATCGTTTCAAAAAAACGTCATATTCTTTTTTTTTATTTCCCACTTTTCACATAGAGTGTACATGGGTGTGATATGTAACTACACATATTATATTAATACGCTTATTACATTATACTGAATTCTGGCACCCTAATTAGGAAGGAAGCTACAGGACGCAGGAATAAGTCTGAACAAGTCTGGCTAATTGGGATGCTAGTCGTCGTTACTCTTATTATAATATCCTGAATTATTCCTAAATTCAGTGTATTGTAATAAGCGCGGATAGACCACAATTAAGTGGAATTATGTGTTCTGTTTATACCAGATCGGTTTAAAAATCAAGTACTTAATCAACTTTAACATAGAAACCAAAGTAATTAACTTATTATATAATTTTAATACATATTGTTAAACTTTATCAGCTGGAGTTTGCCCTGCCAACGAAAGACATTCGGAATGCATACAAGCTGAATGCAGAGCTCTAAACTGTACCCAAAAAGACCAACCAGTACTTTGTGTCCGAATGGACCCAAAATATTGCAAAAAGGAATGTGTCTGCGAAAATGGTTATTTGCGAAATGAAGATGGCATCTGTGTACTGGAAGACAAATGTAAACGTAAGTAGAATAATATTGAATATGGATTTTCAAGCTGAACGTCAAAAAATTTCGTCGTTTATTAAATAAAAAATCTGCTGTTTCATACAAAAGAGTAAAAAAACCTACACGTTCAAAATTGTGTTGAATTCATGATAACAATTAGCGCGTCGATGTCTTACACCGTGTGCAAGTGGACGTCGTTTTTGAAGTCATTAAATGAACTCAAACTCAAAGCATTTATTTCAATTAAACTATTTACAGGCACTTTTGAACTGTCGAGAAGTCGATCAGTCAGAAATATGAAGCTAGTTGCCAATTCCAAAGCGTAGTAGGTACCTACGGAGAAGACCGGGCAAGAAAAACCACGGACACTCTTTTATATAAAAAAATTGATACAAAATGTTGGTTACATCATTCATGTTGAAATTATGCATGTGAGAATAATGTAGAAAGACGTGCGCGTTCATAAAAGCGTCCGTAATAAAAAGAAAAATACAAAGAACCATTCAAAAATTTAAAATAAGCCATGGCATCTAAGAGATGACCAGTCCCAACTGACGGCGCCCGTTCACGAACATGACGCATGTATCAGCACCATTCAGCTCAACCATTTTAAAGGGAGCTAAATTATCCAACATACGCGCCACCATCAGTGAGACTTCTGAGTGAGCATGACATACTCACAGCCGCCAGGGCATATTCAAGTCAATGAATGCTCTTCGAAAGCATAAATTGGAAACATTAAACACACCATGAGATCGTCGGACTTTTACTGACTGAAATCACGTCGTTGTCTTTCTAAGCACATTATAAAAGCTTCTCGACCCTATCTAAGCTAAGGCCTATGTCTACAAGGTCAAGGTCTTTAGACAATCTTTGAGGTTACTCCTAAACAAATTTTATGTATGGTGTGTTCAGCAGCACCATCGTGCACCTCTGCACCTTTTTTTTAAGACTGTTTGGACGGTGGCCCAAATAGTCACCATCATTTTCGTGCAGTTGTCCGGCATTACTTGGGGCTGGCGCAACACGATTTTATTCCATTCTTCCATTATCAGCCGTCACTCTATCATTAACTCCTTTTTGTTTCATATCATTCCTCATACAACCTATCCATCTTTTTGGTCAAAAATTCAAATTCAAAAGTCATTTATTCAAACTAGGCTGGGAACGAACGTCAAAATTACATAAGACAGTCCCCTAAAACGCCCACCCTTCACCACTTCCTAGTGCTTTAGCTGGGAAGAAGAAGTGGCGCAACAAACTCCCCAGCAGCACAGCTGTCTGTTCAGTTAGAAAAAAATGATTCTATATAATAGTATGCCAAATGATTTACATTACGCAACACAAAACATAATTTAAATTATAAAATTAACGCCAATATACCAACCAAAAACATCTAGAAATATACTCAGGCAGAAATAAAAATAACTAAACGAAAACAATATCTAAATAAAAGCCTCCAGGCATAAAGTGCGTGCCCGCTTACATGTAGCTGTAACTAGAAGTTATAATTGATAAACTAGGACCACCGAGGTAAAATAAATTATTGTTGAGGTCGCTAGCTAGCCACATATTGCAATTCTCGTACAACTCATAAAAAAAAGATTGTAATGAGTAGATTATGTAAACAATACATTAAAATTAAATTAAAATAAATTGACTTATAAAGTAAAATTATAAACAATTATATAAACTCATATAACCTGTCAGTAGGTAAGCTAATTCTGGGTGTTCCTTTCCATCTCCGTCCATCTACATTTATAGGGACCATGTAAATAATAAATAATAAACAAGAGACTAATTAACTAATTACAGAAATACAATATTCTATCAAATGCACAATATAGGTTCAGAAGAGGACGTTCAACTCAAGACGCTTTTACGGCTTTGACATCTGAAATTGTTGATAAAGTGCATAGGGGTCATAAGTGCTTCACAGTGTTCTTAGATCTCAAGAAAGCTTTTAATACCGTTTCCGTCCCAATCCTTCTGCACAGGCTAGAAAGCATAGGTAAATATAAGAGGTATGGCTCTCTCCCTTTTTGAAAGTTATCTTAAAAATAGACAGCAAATGGTTAGAATCAATAATTTATGTAGTGTTGAAGAGGATGTCTATTACGGAGTCCCACAGGGGAGCGTTTTGGGTCCGCCACTCATTTTAATTTATATTAACAGCCTATGCAATATGCAGATCAATGGAGGGCAAATCTTCTCATACGCAGACGACACTGCAGCTGTTTTCTCGGGAACGTCATGGAAACCTGTAAAAACTGTTGCTGAAGAGGGTCTGACTGAGATAGCTGGCTGGCTTAAAGCAAACCTTTTAACCCTTAATACCACTAAGACTAATTTTATTTGCTTTTCCCCAAACCGAAGATCACAGCCCGGATCTGACTATAGCATTACGATTCATGTGTGCCAAAATAATGCCCTCTATAACCGTAATTGTGGCTGTCAAACCATTCAACAAGTCAGCTCCACAAAATATTTGGGCATAATTGTTGATCAAAGACTGTCATGGCACGTTCAGATTGAGCTCCTTATGAAAAGGATCCGGAAGCTCATTTGGGTCTTTAAAACTTTACGGCATGTTATGTCTGCGCAACTTATAAACAAGATCTATGTAGCACTGGCGCAATCAATAATAACTTACTGTATTCCGATTTGGGGTGGAGCTACCAAAACTAAATTCCTTGATCTGGAAAGAGCTCAGCGATCGCTTATCAAGGTTATGTACTTTAAGCCGTTTAGGTTCCCTACAACTGACCTCTATAAAGTTAGCAACTTGCTCTCAATTAGAAAACTTTATGTTCTAAATGCATCCTTAACCCTACATAAGTGTCTACCTTTTGACTCAGCAACTCAGAGCAGAAGGCGCAGGGATATAGTGGCCCACTCCCCAGTGATTCGAACTGTCTTTGCGAAACGTCAATATGTTAAACAATCCACCTATATCTATAATAAACTGAATTAGATACGTTGTTATATGACTGTAAAAAAACCATAACTGAATGGTTGAGATCCCTAACATATTTAGAAACAGAAAACATCCTGACAAGAATAAGCTAAAAAATAACGGTACACCCACACACACACACCTCCACTCACTCATATACACACACAAACCTCCACACACTCATATACACACACACAATTACACCCAAAGCTGCTAAATTAATGTTTAATTAAATTATTATATTTATTTTTCTATAAACTGTATTTAACTTCATTGTAAAGGTACCACTTATGGGGAAGAGTGAGACAGCTCCGACACAAGTACTATTGTAACTTACCTACTGGGGCTGCCTCAATTTATCTATGAAACAATGTTTTAGTTGAAATAAATATTTTTATTATTATTTTTTATGTTTTTGACATTTCTCGGGACCCTAGGGTCCCGGACTTTTGAAAGGCGTACGAGGGTCCGAAGCCAACTCGCAGAGACCCATTATACGTGTTTAATGAAACGAGGCACCAACCGACGATTATCCCTGTACGCACTATGCTAGTGCACCCAATGACAACCCCCGGTTGGTGCAGGACTATTGCAAGTTATGGAAACAAAGATATTGGATTATGGGTTTGGGTGGCTAAGTGAACTGGTTATCTAGAACTATGGAAAGACTATGGCCCCTGCCTGACCAATATTTTATATAAAATACACAGGTAAAATGGCAGGGGGTGACTTGCACACTCAATAATGGGCCCTCGAAAACGGTCGCTAGCACAAAGTGTCGTAGCGACAAGGTGGCAACATGTCCTGAGCTGCTTATAAGGAGTGGAGCGGTATTCCACGGCTATCAGGACAATCCCGGAAGTACGGTCAAGATCCCTACCAGCATCTTACTGGAAAACTTCCTTCCTCCGAGCTCGTTTGCTCTTGCGAATCTTCACTCAAGCCGGCCAATAAAGGCAAGAAAGAGGTGGGAGCTCTGTTCCTCATCAGTTTTCACTCCAGCCGGCCAATAAAGGCAAGCCAGAAGTGAGAAACAAGACTTCTCCCAGGAAATAGGGTCCGTGGGGTCGCTACTGCCCAACAGCTCGCCACATGCTGCCCTGCGGGTTTCTGTATCTCTCTTGGTCTGGCTCCTCATCCTAGACCTGTTCCGGCAAAGTAAACTCTACCGGCACAGATCTAGAGTTTGGAGCGCGCAAGCCCCACCACGACGTCAACGTAGAGATACGGCGGTGGGGTTATTATTATTATTATTATGTGTAGTTAAACATCAAAATCCGGTAATTCACACTTCAGTCACTAGAAACACTACGGATATAACGTTTAAAATCAATGATTTCTTTCATATACCGGTATGCCTATTGACATGTGTTTATCAAAATTACGCACTTCCACGACGACCAATCAGCGTAAACTATGAGGCTTAAGATGGCTACCATACCATAAGTTATCGGGAGTGAAGCCGGCAAGTTCAAAGTCAATTTTTTCAAACCCCGGTACTTTTCGCTAGTTTAAATCAAGCGACGGTATGCCCATACTTTAACCTGTTTTTTTAGCTCATTACGTTATTTATATAATTTATTCTTATTTCTACTCTAATAAACACAATCACCTTCACTAGTGATCGTTTCATAAAAAATCTCATAAATTAATAATATATAGCTACTAAAAACGTTTCTTTTTTCATTTCTCACTTTGCATTTAGAGTGGTCATACCGGGTTGATATTTAACTACACATAATATATTAACGCGCTTATAACGTTATACTGAATTCTGGCATCCTAATTAGGAAAGAAGCTACAGAACGCAGGAATAAGTCTGAACAAGTCTGGCTAATAGGGATGCTAGTCGTCCTAACTCTTATCAATGTAGGTGATAAGAGTTAGGACGACTAGCATCCTGAATCCTAGTTAGGATTCCTAAAATTAGTGTAGTGTAATAAGTGGGGATGGATCACAATGAAGTGGACCATGTATTTTGTTTTATAGCAGATCAGTTTACTGTTTGAGTTTAAAAATCAAGTACTCGTACAATCAATTTTAACATCGAAAAGTAATTAATTCATTATAATTTTAATACATATTGTTAAACTTTCTCAGCTAGAGTTTGCCCTGCCAACGAAAGAAATTCGGAATGCAAACAAGCTGAATGCAGAGCTCTAAAATGTTCCCAAAAAGACCAACCAGTACTTTGTGCCCTAATTGACCCAAAATATTGCAAAAAAGAATGTGTCTGCGAAAATGGTTATTTGCGAAATGAAGATGGCATCTGTGTACTGGAAGACAAATGTAAACGTAAGTAGAATACGGAATGACTTTCAAGCTGGACATTTAAATAAACCGGGTGTAAGGGACTCGACGAGCAAACTGGTACTAGCGTATACATTTTTTGTCGGTTAAGTAAAAAATATGCTGTTTCATACAAAAGTGCAATACCTATACGATCAAAATTATGCTGAATTCATGGTAACAGTTAGCGCGTCGATGTCCTTTACACCATGTATGTGCAAGAGGACGATGTTTTTGAAGTCACTAAATACTCTTTTAAAGCATAAACTGGTAACATTACACACACCACATCGCACAGTGAGTCACTTAGAACAAGCTAGGTGGACAAAAATATTTTATCGTACATATTACTTTTTTTTGCGATCATCTTTCATATTTTATTGTTTTAATTACCGTTGACCTTCGTAAATAGGATGACCATGAAGTTAATAATATATGGGACATTTTGTGAATCAAAGTTTGTTATGGAATAAAAAATGAATTTAAAATGTAAAAAATAAGTATATTCCCAACAGAAAAATACAATAACAATATAAAAAGATATTATTATTTGTTAACAAAGAATATTTTCATTATGCATATTTAAAAAAAACTGTGATTAAGCTAAACCTAAGCTATACAAAAAAATATTAAAACTACATAATAACATCAAAATAATTGGTGAAAATCTTACTGTATAATTATAATTATCCACTTACTAATATCATCATCACTTTGACATTCAGAATTAGGTAACAAGTAATCTTCTTCGTCATTCGAAAGAAGATTTCGTGATACTTGGTGGACCGGTATTGAAGGTGGGACAATCAAATTCAGCACTTCTGCTGGTAACGACTCGGTTCGCTTTCTAGGATCTTCTCTGAGTGAGTTAATTAGAGGATCGGACGTTATCAAAAGTATATTTAATAAATCTCTATTCGTGGATATACGAGACTGTTTTCTGGTATGGTGCTCACGGAATCTGCGGCAGTCTTTGTTACGAGCCTCTTGAGTTTCTTCCGAGAGCTGACCAATCGGCACAATACACGATTTGATCACATCCGTGTTATGTACGAGAATTTTGTGTACCAAGTATAGAGACTTAAATAAGTTGCTTTAGTTTGCACGCAAAGTTTTTCAAATTCAAGTAAATTAATATCGTAACCAGATGATAATGTTTTTAATATTACTACTTCTGCAGCTACAGTTAATTCACTTGCACTTCGCGAATGTACCAAGTCCTCCACCCTACGTTTTTTTGTTTTATATGACGAATCTTCAAAGTCTTTTTTGGGTCGACCTTTCAGTCGACTCTCTGTAGATGACGATGAAGAAGCACATGGTCGATGCATAACGTACGGTAAATTGTATGTGTGCTCCTTCTAACCAACTTTTATTTTTATTTAAAAAACGATCCTTTGTCATTTTTGATGCAACCAACTTTTCGTTAAATTTAGACGAAATACTTGAAATTTTCAATTGCAATTCCCTCATTGATTCAGGAGTAATATCCTTGATGTTGAATTTTTGCTTCAGAAAACTCATTAGATGAGTATTTTTGTCTTCTTTGGCGTATTTCAGCTATTCTTCAAAAACCACCATTTTTGAAATAGCGTACTCTTTTTCTGAAAAAATACAAAATGTGTTATGGTGGTTGCTTGGGGTATATAAATTATATGTCATTTTAAAGCTAAATGATGTAGCTATAACATAATTATAACAAAATATGACTGGATACATGTGGATACAAAAAGTTACACTCGATGAAAGTTACACAAATATGAAAATTAACATGGTTTTGTAACACTATCTTTAAATAATTACACAATCACACAGACTCTACCTTGAATCCAATAAAAAGTAAAATATAAAAGTACTTAACCTCTAGAGTAAAGTCCATCATAGAAAATACTAAAGTAATCACCACAAGTTTTCATAGATGGCTTCGAAAGCACTGCAAAATTGCAACTAAATTGTTTACGTAAATACATTTACCTTTTCACCTACTTTCAACCCTTATGACTCATTATCGTGGAATGTTAGGCGCTTTTTTTTCCTGGAATTATGACTTTGGGGGTGTTGTTAATGACAAGTAATTACTAATTAAAGGATTAATTAAAGTGACTTCTGTCCACCTAGCTTGTTCTAGGCGGGTGCGCCAAAGTTCACCTAAATTTTCAACTCCGATAATTGGAAATCCGAAAATGTTCTTCCTAACATTTTTCATCCTAACAATCACAATTCCTAACTACTCTGTCTCTAATGTTCATAATTCCGAAGCATTCAACTTCATAATGTCAGTAGCAATAAACATCTATTATACTTTTATTTGTTTCCCTATATTTTCTCAACATAACCATCTTTTATACTATTATTCAAAGTCATATCTTTTTTGTTTAGATTTCTTTTTATTCATAATAATCAGTATTATATACATTAATTTTGCGAACTTTATTTTCACATAACATATATAACGTTTAACAATAATAGTACCATGGTACAAGTAGTTAAATACATGTTGTCTTAAACTCATTTCAATTAAATTAGTTTAATATTAGCGGCTATAGCTTTCAAATAATCACTTTTATTGGTGTATTTTGCTTTTAAATTGCTTTTAACCTGCAAAGATATCCATAGGTTAGGTTAGGTTAGAACTGTGACCAACTACGCGCGAGCCGAGCGAGCGAAGCGAGCGGTGCCGCGGCAGCGGCCGGCGAGCGCTACATCGAAATTGGTCGCGAAATTTTTCTAAGTATTTTTAATAGTGCCCCCAAGAAACGAATCGTTGCAAAATCGACTCCACGTAGTCTTGTTTGCCCTACCCCTAGAGTGTTATTTAAAATCGCGAAGGCGCGGAGGGGCGAGGCGGCCCGCGAGCTGAGGAGCAGGTGGTTTTAACGCCCGCCGCCGAGGCTGAGGCTGGCCGGCTGTGCCGGCCAGCAAGCCGAAGCTACGGTGGTGAGCGTTAAACACATCTGCGACGAGCAGCTCGCGTGGGACCGCCGGAGCTCCACAGCGCCGGAGCCGTGACAGAAACAATGCCTGCTGCATGTTGCATGCTGCATGCTTGCTTGCATGCTTGCATGCTGCATGCCTGCTGCATGCATGGTCATGATCATTATGCGTAAACAAATTTATGCTTTAGAATTTGATTAAGTTATGCGTACATACATATAATTAGGATAAACAAAATTATGCCATGTTATATTATCGAACGCTCAAATTAAAATTATAAATATCATCTTCTACCCACATATATTTTTTATAACACTTGGTAAATGTTTCTTTCTGAGTATGAGTGAAAATATTATGGTAATTATGTTTAGGGATAAAAGCGTTATGATAAAAAACAGTAGGAGTTTAAATATATTTACATTAATGATATTATTAATTACAATTTTCGGAAACATGAGTGTTATGAACATCGCCGGTAGCACTACAAATAGTATGAATGAAAACATTAGGATGAAAAATTTTAGGAAGAGTGATCATTTGGATTACAAATCGTTAGGAAGAACAATTTCGGGTAAAGAACTTTAGTTGAGCCAATATGGACCCGTTCTAGGCAAATCACTGTGCATCGTCGGACTTTTAATGACTGAAATCACGTCGTGGCCTTTCTAAGCACATTATAAAAGCTTCGGTATCATTCGAGACCCATCTAAGCATAACATCTATATCTACAAGGTCCTTAGGATAAACTTTGATGTTTCCTCTAAGACTACACCTAAACTAGTTTAATTTATGGTGTTTTCAGCAGCACCATCCTGCATCTCTGCCAACGAAGAATTCGTCCCATGTATGCAAGGAGTGTGCAGAGCTAAGGACTGCTCACAGAAAGGAGAAGACGTTCCATGTCCAGATATTCCTGCAGAAGCATGTAACAGCGGCTGCATTTGCAAGGAACACTTCTTAAGAGCAGCAAATGGCAGCTGCGTACCGGGGGACCAATGTGAACGTAAGTAAAAGACATGATAAGGGTCGATTACCATTTCGTCATCGCCATCGCATTGCACGAGTGAACCGATATACCGATAGTCGGAGCTGACCGGGGGAAACGCGCCATCAAGCGCTATGGCCCCAGAACTGGAGAGACCGCCGAAATTGCTAAACATATTTGGGTTTTGGTTTTGCTGATTTTCAATCCAACATTTTCCAGCTTCTATTTTTGCTTCTGCCATTCTGGATCTCAGGTCCATCTTCACCGGCAAACAGCATGAACCAGGGAACCTCTTCCTGTATGTCCGATTTCAGAGCGTTCATAATCAACATGAAGAGTTAAAGACTTTAAAGCCGACACTTGGTGCTAGCCTACAGCCACACTGAACTCATTAGTGTTGCAAACCCTTCTCTTTCAACACATCCCGAGCGACCCTATCATACGGTTTCTCCAGATCAATGAACACCATGTGCAAGTTCTTGCGTGCACGTCTGTACTAAGGCATGGGAAAAAAATACAACAAGTAACATTTTACATTTTATTTAACATAATCATTACAAAGGTCGCTTAACGCAATATTTGCAGAGTAACGTGCGTGAGATGCGTCCGAATTTGGGTGCATTCCCTTTGAAGTTACCGACTCGTCGCGTTACTTTTTTTAAGTCAGGTCTGTAACAATATAATATATCAGTCTCATGTCAGCCGCGGTGCGGGTAACTCGCTCGCACAATGCCGTTACTTTCGCCAAATAGTGATTTACCGGGCGGTTGTAGTGTTGACAAGTTAAATGAGTGCGGTCATCGTTGTAAGGAGTGTAAAGTGGTGGTTAACGAACTCTTGGCTTTCGTGACCCATAAGGTTGACACTATACCTGAGACGGGGATACTGCAGATTTGCCTCAGTACTTATTCAAGTGAGGAAGTGGAAACGGCTAGATCTATCGTGTATAAGCTGTTAGCGCCGACAAAAAAGCTTATGCGACGCAAAGATGGATCTGAACAAAGAAGCTTGCAAGAAATTATTAAGATCATTAAAGAATTTGAACCTGACAGCCTTCCAGTATTCGTAGCGAAAAATTTAAATAAGTTACCTCCGGTGACATTTGACTACGTGGATGTGACTGCGTTTTTAAAAGAAATGGCTGTATTAAAAACGGACGTGGCTTCTATTAAAGCTAATAGGGATGTTGTGGCTAGTGGGACAACCTCGTCCACAGACATGGAGATCTTAAAATTGGAAATAGATAATTTAAAACGTATGGTTAGCGAACTTAAAGAACAAAAATGTAAACAAATGCAGGTAGAATCAGCTGACTGTGTTACGGCGATACGAAGCGGTCAAGTGAAGGGCACATCTTCGCGCCCGATTGCGCCTACTGCGGAATGTAAGAAGCCGGTGAATGGTACAACATCGCGCTCGCTTACACCTAATACGACTTTACCGGTAATGAGCTTGAGTTCAAAATCGCCTGATCGTCAAATAACAGCTGACTTACCGCATACTCCGCTATACAGAGACATATTAACTTACCCATCGCAAAAACGTACTGTCAATAAATCTAAGAACGAGGATGATGATTCATTCATATTGGTGGAAAAAAGGAAGCGGAAGAAGTTTGCCAATATGACTGGCACCAGTCTAGGCTCAACAAAACTGCAGGTGGCTCAACTGTCAACGGCCGTCTATGTGTCTCGATTGAACAAGGCAACTACCACGGATGATATTCAGACATATGTGAGTGAAATGGGCGAGAAGTGTGTTAAAGTGGAACTATTAACTCAGAAACACGAGACTGAATTTGTTTCTTTTAAAGTGACCGTAGATAGAAGTAGGCTAGAAAGATTCTTAAGTGTTGATTTCTGGCCTGTTGGCATCAGATTCAGGCGATTCCGTGAGTATTCGGCGAGAGGAATTAATAATCTAAATAATTAATTATGGATTGTAAGTTATCCACTATTTCAATATTGTCCTACAATTGCAAATCTATTAAACGATCAAAGCAATGTGTGCGTGAGCTCACAAAAACTAATGATATTGTGTTACTACAGGAGACTTGGTTGCTACCCCACGACTTAAATTTTGTAAATGAGATTAATGAAGATTTTGGGTGTGTGGCCAAGTCTTCTGTCGATACTTCAGCAGGGATGTTAAAGGGTAGGCCATATGGGGGCTTAGCCATTATGTGGAACAAAACTAAGTTTCCGTGTGTCTCGCCTATTACTTGTAATAGTGACCGCTTAGCGGCAGTGAGAATAGCGACTGGTCTGGGATGTGTCATAGTTATTAATGTGTATATGCCTGTTGACAACGTCGATAATCTGACTGAGTTTATTGATTGTTTGGGTGCAATAAACGCAATTATAGAAGAGGGCGATGCGCAATGTGTTTATGTGATGGGTGACTTTAATGCGCACCCTTCAGCTAAGTTTGGCCTTGAGTTGATTAAGTTTTGTACAGATATGGAGTGGGAATGTGTCGATTTTAATTTGCTTGGATTAGATTCAGAAACTTTTACATTTATGAGTGAGTCACATGGGTGTCGGCGGTGGTTGGATCACTGCATCGCAACTAAGGCTGCTTGGAATACTGTGATAGCGGCTGACGTCGTACATGACGTCATGTGGTCGGATCACTACCCCTTGCGAATTATTTGCGATATATCTTGTGTAAATGTTGAGACGCCTTTCGCCGATACCAGTAACCACCAAAAGGGAATTAAATGGGGGAAGCGTACCAAAGACCAAATTAATGCATACCAAACACATTGCTCTAATAAATTATGTGATGATTTTAATATGTTTAAGTGTGACTGTGATAACAATATAAACTGTGAACATTATGGAAAATATTGTGAATCAATTGACTTGTATTATTCGTATATTGTTGATACATTGCAGACTGCTGCTGTACTGAGTTCTCGTTTAGGTGAACAGAAGCGATGTAAAAAAGTGACTGGATGGAACTACCATGTGCGGGACTATCATCAAACTGCCAGGCTCCACTTCAAGGTTTGGGTGGAGGCTGGTAGGCCTTTACAAGGTATGATTTTTGAAAACATGCGTAGTAGTCGTTCTATGTTTAAAAATAAAATAAAATGGTGTCAGAAAAATGAGGATTCCATAAAAATGAATATTTTGGCCTTGCACACAAGAGAAAAAAATTTTGTTAAATTTTGGAATGCGACTAAAAAGTTTAATTTTAAACAGAGCCTCCCTGTCTCTGTCGATGGATTGCAGGAACCAAGCAAAATAGCCAATTTGTTTGCTAGTAAATTTAAAGTTGAACCCCTGCAAGTTAATTGTAAACTCAGCAATGAAACCATCGTGTCTGAGCCACTGCCACCTTTTACGCTTGACGACGTGATCTCAGCAGTGAGGAATATGAAGCGTGGTAAGTCACCTGGACACGATGGTCTCAGTGTGGAGCACCTTGTCTGGGGGAGTTCCAACTTGTTTCCACATTTAAGTGAGCTTTTTAACTTGTGTGTTAAATACGTCTACTTGCCGAAACTTTTAATGAGAACTGTGGTAGTTCCGATAGTCAAAAATAGGACGGGCGATTTGAGTGCATCTGGTAATTACCGACCTATCTCACTCGGTACGGTTATTGGCAAGGTGCTGGAGCGTCTCTTACAGCCTCTACTGCAAAATAATATAAAAATTGATGATGCACAGTTTGGTTTCCGACCCGGGCTCTCAACGGACTCTGCGATTATTAGTCTTAAGAGTACGGTAGCCTACTACACCCACCAGAGAACCTCAGTGTATGCTTGTTTCCTAGACCTGAGCAAGGCTTTTGACCTGGTAAATTATGAAATCCTCTGGGACAAACTAAAGAAGTCGCAAGTCCCTGACAGAATCGTAGATCTGTTGAGATTCTGGTACGGGGGCCAAACTAATCAAGTCAAGTGGGGTGACACTCTATCCAGCAGTTATAAGCTGGACTGCGGTGTGCGTCAAGGGGGGTTGACTTCCCCGGACCTTTTCAATCTTTATATCAATGGTTTGATCGAGGAACTCAGGAGAGCCAAAGTTGGCTGTCACCTAGGCAATGTTTGCGTGAATAGCTTGAGCTATGCTGATGACATGGTTCTTTTGAGTCCCTCGATCAAAGGCTTGAGGAAACTGTTGTCTGTCTGTGAGCATTATGCTAATGCTCATGGACTCAAATACAACGTTTTGAAAACCGAATCCATGGTGTTTAGGTCTGGGACTGGTCCGGGGAACATACCCAGTCTTTCTCTAAATGGTGCGATTATAAAGGTTGTTAAGCAGTTTAAATACTTGGGGCACATTTTAACTGATAAACTTCATGACGATTGTGACATAGAAAGAGAGCGTAGGGCCCTCTCAGTTAGGAGTAACATGCTCGCACGCAAATTTGTGAAGTGCACCAGTGACGTTAAAAACACTTTATTTAGAGCCTATTGTCTGTCAATGTACACCTGCCAACTTTGGTGCAACTTCACAAAAAAGATGTACAACTCATTAAGGGTTCAGTACAATAACGCTTACCGAACCCTTATGAAACTGCCAAGGTACTGCAGTGCTTCGAGCATGTTTGCAGACGCGAGGGTTCCTGATTTCTACGCCATCATCCGGTCGAGGGTAGCGTCTTTTTGGAAAAGTTTGAGACGCTCCAGTAATAGCATTTTGAGGGTTGTCTCGGGCAACCTGACAAGCCCTATATTTGTGCACTGGATTTCTGTTCACCTAAGCGGGAACAGAAAATGATGATTTTTTTAATGAATTTTAATGTGTTGTTGAATATTTGCTTTTAGAATGTTAATATGATTTTTATTTATTATTGACATTTTATTTAGTATTTTTTTATTTTTTTTATTGACATTTTATTGATATTTTGATGAATTTTTAATGTGTTCGTAATTTTGGAATTTTATTATGATTATTTAATATTGACATTTTATTTTATATTTTTTTTCAATGAGTTCTACTATGGTGTTTTATTTTTATTGATATTTTAATGATTTCTGTGCTTTTTGTGATTTTTTTTTGTGATTAGTATCTCTCACTATGGGTATTTTTGCCTGAAATAAAACACAATTTTATTTTATTTTATTTTATAATATTTTGTAATCTTCTATTGTAAAGAGCCCAAACTCTAAACGTCAACGAATTATAACGTTGCTAAATTGAAGAGTACAGCTGTAACGTAGCATGCCAAGTGAAGTGACAGGTATTAAGTTTAGTCGGTTACTTGACAGTGGTCTCGTCACGTGTTTTTTTTTTTGTTTACCTTTATTTAACTACCTAAACCTATTGGGTATAAGTTTATTTTCGGTACTTACCTAATTAGCACTCGACGCTATAGTGGAATCTGTAAAAACTTGAGAAGGCTTCGCAATTTTCTTGCGATTGCCACTGAAACTACTCAAGAGTGAAAAACTACTAAATTTGGAGGTTTCATAGTCTACGGACCAGACTAGTTCGTGGTGGCAAATAATCGCTAATCTCTTTTCAGATTTCGACTGCACTGGCGAAAATGAGGTGTATACAGACTGCAAGGAATCTTGTCCACCCGAAGTATGCTCTTCGATGGTCACCTTCTTTGATTGTTCCAGCGCGGAGCCTTGCACGAAGGGATGTGCTTGCAAGCCCGGATATTTACGGAAAGAAATGGATTCACCCTGTATACCGATCTGCAAGTGTCCCGAGTTAAACGAGATGAGTGACGAATGTAAAGCAAAAGTAACTGCTAAAGAAACATGAGATCTACAGACCGATGGCCTGCCCCGGTAGACTTTGTGAAGTGAATGTAATTTTAGGTGATGGTAATAATTAGAAAATGGAAAAACTAGACATTTGATAAGTAATAAACCAACATAACATAACAATCACCTTTTGTGTTTTATTTTTTCCCCATGCTCTGGAGAGCTGAACTTGGAAGTTGACTAACAGATTAAATGATATTATCCTTACGTCAATTTTCAATACGTAGTATGCAAATTCATCATCGCGAGAGATGATGAAGGAGTCTGCATACCTCTTGATTTGTAAGTGAAGCGTGTGAGAGATGTTATCGCATGGACCGCCGCATGCATCTTCGTGTTCCTTCCGTTGCCTGTACGTTGCCAGGGGCCACGGTATCCCTTTCGGACTTTCCCGCAACCCCGGCAGGCATCGGTCCTGTCGGACCCCTTCACTTGCTAACATCTCTTTGAGGCGCGCGTGGAACACAACGCGCCGTCGACCCGGGCCTGGTTTTTATCGGACGGCGAGCTACCCATTGCTCGCCGTCCGCAAGCCCGCGCCTACGGTGGCCGGGAATCGGCCTGCGATTCCCGACGCCCAGGGCGTTACCTGCGACGGCTAGGGGCGTGAGGGCGCAAAATTTGCCTCTCCCTCACGCGTTCTGCCTCCTCCATCGCGAGAATTACTGCTTCGCAGCAGGAAGCGACGGCCTCCCATGCCCTCTCGCTCCGTACCATGGCCTGGACCAGGGCCGGACGCGAGAGATCCCCGCCACCGATCGCCTCAACGAGGACACGGCGATGCTCTGCCCAAGCCGGGCCTCCACCGTATGCTCCACCATGTCCTCCGGGCGATCCACGCAGTGATGACACCCAGGCGTTTCCTTCCGCCTGATACGAAACTGGAACCTCCCGAAACAACCATGTCCGGTGAGGACCTGCGTCAGGCAGAAGGTGAGGACGCCGTGGCGCCTCTCTAGCCACTCCTCAAAGAGGGGACTTATCGCCGCAATAGTGGCGTGCCCAACATCTTCCAGCCTTATACCAACTATATTAGGGTTGGCTCCCAGTCTAACCGGATGCAGCTGAACACCAGTATTTTACATATAGCGACTGCCTATCTAAACTCCACAACTCAGTAAGAGCTCATTCACACGTCGACCCGTCATTGACGATTCATAAAAAAAACGATACGTCATGACGGATGCACGTTTACATTGCATAGGCACGGAAACGAGTTTTTTCGCGACTCGTCAAAATATCCGAATAAATGTTCACTCTTGAATCGTAATTCAGAGTTCAGTCTTGGAGGAGTGTTTCAGCGGATCCATCACAAAAAAATCACGATTCATGTTTTGAGACAAACGTGATTTTTAAAAGAAGTTACGTGATTTAAGACGTGTCCGTCATTTTTCACGATTCCGTCCGACTCTGTCCTCCGTCCTCCGTCCTGTTATAACCGCCTGTCTCCAGCTATCTTTTATACACTTATTGGACAGTGGGACGACTAACTTCACACGTACTAGCCACATGTCGCTGGCTCATTCCAGTTTCAGTAGTGATATGGTCGGAACAAATTCTGGTTTTCGAATATGCATTTTAAGCAGCAAAATTTTTATTGGAGCCACACATAGCACTAACAGCCACAGAAAAATTATGGAAGTTTTCGAGTGTCACTACGCAAGGTAACTTTGAACTTGGTAGACTAATAATGAGAGTTGTTGAAAATAACCATAAAGAACGTTTTTTAAACGTAATCAAAGTTTTTATACCCTCTCCTCTAGAATAAACCTACACCTTTTAACTTTGTTATTGTTATAACACATAACATTGGCCTTGTTTCCTGAAGAGTTGGGGAGAGGTGTACCTGTAGTACACCTACTATTGGTATAAAGTGGTTGTATTATTTACACACACGTAATTACATGATTTAAAAACTAACAGACTTAAAATAATAATAATAATATGTATATAGTCCTCCAGACCGTATTTCGGCCACGGCGGCCAATCTCAACGGAGACTAGCCTTCGGCGCGGAAGATATTATAGTTCACAAGTGTGTGCGCAGACACAGGTGCACTCTCTCTTCCCTTACTCTCATAGTCCGATGGGACGGCAATTCAACACGACCGGAGAGAGATCGGGCCCAGGGGCCTTATTATGAACTCTTATTTCCAGGCAGTTTACGGCGTAAACAGAACTGCCTTGCAATTTCGTATTATGAACTCGTCAAACAAGCCAGTCAGTGGTCACGTGACACCCTGGCCGGCTTCTGCCCGACTATTGACTGGAAATACCGTATTATGAACGTTCGTTTGACATTTCTTAACATAATATTAAAACTGATAATAAGTAACCTCACAATCCATTCAATTTACGTTGCTTCAGAGTAGCTTTTATTGAATTGTTTTGGATTTTTTTGGCGAAATTATTCCTAAATGTTAACTACATAAGAAAATGTTACGTGTTTGAGTTTCTGGAAATTCTGGAAAGTGGCACTTCTGATCAAAATACCGGAATATCGGTAAAATTGAAAAACTCTCACAATGTTTACTACTAAACATAAGTTAGGCACCGCCGAGGGCGATAACTCTCATCCACTGAACTATAATAATTACAACTGCCTATTAAACGGTGCACCATGATATTATTACCATGTTGAAAACTGGGTATTTAGTAAAAACACTCAAAAACACCACACCACCATTTCTATCCTACCTACTAATATTCATTCATTATCCATATTTTTGTTTATACTCTGATACTAGTAGGTACTTACTTAAGAAGGAACATAATACCGCATTGTGTAAAAAGTACTGGGAATCGTTCAATAAAACCAAAAAAGTAATTTATTCGTCTAAATTTATTTTGTCGCCTTCAAAGTAGGCCCTTTCGCTTGCAATAAATACAGCTACGCCAGCGCTTGACCCAGTCCTCCATACATTTTTGGTAAGCTGATTGAGGGTCTTCAACTCCTTCAGCAAATTTTCTTTTATAACTTCAATCGACTCGAAACGTCTTCCTAGAAGAGGTAATGTTAGCCTCGGGAACACGAAAAAGTCAGACGGAGCCATATCAGGTGAGTACGGCGCTTGGTCGATGACATTCGCTGAGTTTTTGGCTAAGATATCTTGCACAATGATGGCTTTGTGCAATGGTGCAAAATCTATGAATTGTCGTTCCACAAATCTGGGCCGTTTTGAGCGGATATTCTCTCGCAAACGCCTCATGACGCCTAAATAATACAACATAATCACCGTTTGACCCTCTGGAAGAAATTCGTAGTGCACTACACCGCGGTAATCGAAGAAAATTATCAGCATAATTTTCGCGGTACTTTTTACAGAGATTATTAATATACAAACAATACGATGGTATTATTTTATTAGTAGTTGCAACAATACACATTGTCCTTGAATGAAGTTGTCAAATTCCCCGTCGAACTTCAAGTGGAACACGTTCGGAAACGTTACCTATCGTTAAGAGAATCTCGCGTTACAATTTACAAAGACGGAAAAATAGAATAAAAGTTAATTATTTAGCACAATATACATTGCGTTCATATTTTCACCTACTTTTAGTAACTATATTAAGATATATTTATTATTTTTATCATAAAATACGTGATTTAAATAAAACCGTAACTTACCGATAAATATTTATTTGTGTTTCTGAATGTTACGGCAGAGAATTACAAGCCAGCCATAGACAAACTAGCCAGCGTGAAGTCGGTCAGAATTACGCATGTCATAATACGAAATTTAACCAGCCAGGGAATTGAATTGCCTGGAACTTGCCTGGTTTTTTTAAAGTTCGTAATAGGCCCCCAGGACCAACGGCTTAACGTGCTTTCCGAGGCACGAGGTTATCACACCGCCAACTTCCAAACTCCGGGCTGTTACTAAGAAATTCTTAATGGAAAAACCCAATAACACTTTGCCCGATCCGGGAATCAAACCCAGGACCCCACGCTCAGCAGTCGCACTTGCGACCACGAGACCAACGGGGCAGTTAATATGTACAAGTATATAAAAGGGGGGGGGGGTATAATCACAGGGCATCAAAAAATTCATCCGCATCGCTGTCAATAACAAAAGAGTCCAAAAAGGCTTTCAGCATTGCCACGTTGTATGGCAATGTTGATTCTTTGAACTAAAAATTGGCCAGCCCTCTGGCCACGTGAGGAGTCGACCAACCGCCTGGCGATGTCCTAAAATAATCGATGAGCACTCGGACCCCACGGCCCTAACCTTACTTGAAAGTTAAGAGGTAAGAGGTGTGGACTACATACCTACCGTTTTATTTCTACAGGTGATCGAAGAAATATTTATAGGTAATGTGCTGAAACTTTGGTAAAAAAAATATACTAGGTACTTACATACTTATAAAAAGCTTAAGAGGCTAACAACAGCTAAAGCGCGGTCACTGTCGAACTGCAGAGAAAAGAAAGAGAAGCGCGATGACACAACGCAGGTAATTTATTGCAAAATATGAAGCAATTATCTATTTACAAAAAATCTATATTGGACTAAAATATTAAAACACTATTACGGTAATAGTATACTTGTAGAATAATCGGACAAAAAATCAGAATAATTGCATATTAATATTATATATACATATATTTCATTTATTTCGGATCATACATAAAAAGTAAGTACATACAATCCATATGGTATTAGTAACTTAAAAACGATGTTAGTAAAACTTACAAACTAACCTAACATCAACTAATACCTACGTGGCTCAACACAAGTCGACACGTGCCTCCGCACCCAGTGCCTAATAAAGGGGCTGTCCACCTTGTCGAACAATGTTTTTAAGATGCCGTTGGGGCTTCCGCGCAACCTACCCATTATTGACGCCGCCCGCTTTCTCATTATGGCATGAAAATCATCAACACGGGCTTCCGCGAACATCTGCGAAGCGCTGCAGGAGCGCGGAAGCCCCATCAACGTTCTAAACCCATTATTATACTGAACGCGTAGGACGTTGTAGGCCCTCTGCGTATACTTCTCCCACAAGCTACACGGGTTTGGCAGTTTGGTTTGGCCTTAAAAAGATACACCTTCACATCCCCACCACAACGTGCAAACCTGCGGGCTAACATATTGCACCGACCCGCCAACGCCCTACGCTCCCTATCCAAATCTGCACCATCAGATAAGTCCTCCTAAGTCTAAGTCAAAGTAAGTCGTAAGTACATAAGTAGTAGTCTAAGTACGATCTACTATTTTACGAACTATTTTTAATCACACTATCTTACTAGCATATATTCCGAAGAATATCATATACTTTTCTGATTTGTTTACTGCAGTGGATCATTTAGTTTTAGGCATTATAAAACTTTCCTTTAGGTTCGTTTAAGTCCTGTAGTCCTCTTAAAGTTTCAATCAGACAGCCTTTTTCCGTTCCTTTTGCCGTATACCTAGAGGTACACCCACATTTCACCAGTTATGTTTAAGTCTCATGTAATAGGGGGCGAGCATATTGCCATCGACCGGGCACAAATCAAGAAGCTGGGCTGTTACTGAGAAAATGGAAAACCCATTAATATTTTGCCTGACCTGGCAATCGAGCCCAAGACCTTACGATCAGGAGTAATTGTTCTTATTTTCTAAAAAATGGTGGTTAAATAGTCTTAATAATATTTTAGTTCTTCCTTTTATTTCTGCGCAGGTTTCAATAAAAAATAAAATATTGTTTGAAAAATCTGTTGATATGATGCTGTTCTGGTATAAAAAAACTACTGTTCATTATCTATGTACGTAAGTAGGTAGGTATGTATATCCAACAACCTCATAGGATGTTCGGTACTTACAAATAAAAAAGCTTGTTGATCAAATCTAATAATGAGCCTCACCAGCGTCATTCTCTTGCCCTTCCTTATCCCATTTATTTGGAGATGTCTTCTTCTTCCATAACTCCATCGTTTCTTCGGTCTTCTCCTTCGCAATCCACATTCATACTCGAAACTATTCTCACGACATTTTCCTTTGCATCACATACATACCTTATCAGTCTATTCAGTATAATTTAAAATAACTTACGTAGGGGACGCCCTAGTAGATATAATTATACTGACCCTATTGGTGATGTTCTTCAGAAGGGTCAGGTGCGTAGTATTCGCAACCGGTATGATGTGTATGACCAGCTACCTAATTACGCAACACATTTTCGTAAACGATTATGACTAATTTGTTTAATTTTGACAGTTCAACAACATTCATTGTGTTATTTACGTTGTCGAGCAGTTTTTTTTTTCAAACTTTTGAAGCAATAGATTAGCAATTTGTTTCAAAACGATTCAGATTCCGATTGATCGTGTATAATGCAATTAGGGTACAGGAATAGGAATCGTAGCAGGTGACTTTCTGTAGTTTTTGCCTACCCCCATGTGAAGAAGGCGTGAGTTTATATATGTGTACAGTACAACTAAGTATTTTCGTAAGTCCCACGGCAAACTTTGTGTTTCGTAAGTCTAGCTTCCTCTAGCTTTCCTCCAAACAAAAAAAAAAAAAAACATTAAAAAGAGTATTAAGAACTATATACACTTCCAACTCGATTGAGAGCGTCCCACTAACATAGATTTTGCTTACTTATACGGCCAAAATTGAATATTTTAAACTTGTTACAAATACAAGATGTAATATCGTTCTACGTTAACAATAGAACAGGCGATAATAAACCGGTCTTCTCGGCTTCGATACCCGGGCGGGGTGCGTGCGCAGGTAGTCGGAACTTGTTAGTCTCCCGTTACGCACGCGCTTTCGCTCTTTACATTTTTAAAGTGAACTATTTTTCGTCGTCAGTATTTTTGATTTGAAGACAGTTATCAAAGTGAACAATATGGATTCGAGTGCTTCAGGTAAATACCATTATTTATTAAAGAAATTGTCAACCTAGTATAATAAAAAAACCTTTATTTTAAAGCTTCTAAACATATTACGTTTACTTGAAAAAATATTCTTGATTTTTCAATTCAAAAGTAATTTAGTTATATTATCGCTTCCTCTCGCCGCAAAATTATTATTTATTATAATACTTAATACTCTTTTCTTATGATTCTGATAAAAATCAGCTGCAGGTAGGTGCAGGTAGGGTAAAAAAAGTTGTGTTGAGAAATGTTCCAAAAAAAATTAAAAAATTATTCTTTTTTTCTTTTTCGTTGTAGGTTCTCCTGGCTCATCCGGAACAAAATTAGTCACCCGACAATTTCTCTACGATAAAATGCAAAGCCAGAATTTAATAACTATGGATGAAAAATTGGCCTATTTAGAAAATTACCTGTTTTCTTCTTATGGTTGTCACCATAAGAAGAAAACAGGTAATTTATAATAATAACAGAGGAAAATAAAAAAAAAACTAAAGCGAAATATTGCTTACTTCAAGACTGCCATAAAGAAAAAATGGTCTAAAGCACAAAGAAAAGAAGATGATTTCTTAAAATCAAACCAGTCATGGTTAAATGGGACGTTTGAAATCCCAATCCCAATCAAAGCCCAAAATCGCCCAGGCCGCCCTTCAAAATCATTTGAAGAGTCAAGTGAGAGAAGCAAGCGTCGCAAAACTGAAGTGGTTCGCTCGGCCGTAGACGATTTTGTTATCATTCATGCTGCTCAGTCAACTTTGAGAGCAAAGGGACTTCGAAATGCATCAGAAATCCTTAAAGAAATCACAAAATCGCCAACAAGGGCAGAAAAATACAGAAATGCCTACAAGTCATCGAGTGAACCCGACAAACACAATATATTAACACCTCAAGAAGCATTGGCGATGTTTATAGAGGCCGACCTTACACGACAGCAATATGAAATCATACGTAAGACAAATAAGTTGCTTTATCCTTGCTACGACAGATTATTAGAGGCCAAAAAAGAATGCTATCCACCTGAACAATACATAAAAGTGACGAGTCTGTATGCAGAAAGTACTTTGCAGTCTTATTGACATAACTCTTATGCGCCTTTCAATGTACTTAGAGGAAGTACTTTTAACTATTAGTGAAGAAGATAGACACACTTTAACTATTATAAATAAATGGGGATGTGATGGCTCCCAGCAAGCCAGATATAAACAAAAGTTTGAAAATCCTGCTGATTCGGACGCCAATATATTTTTGAGCTCATTTGTCCCTTTACAAATACTTTGTGGCAAGGATAACAAAAAAGTTATTTGGGAGAATCCTTCTCCATCATCCCCCCGGTATTGCCGGCCTATAAGATTCAGATTTCTGAAAGAATGCAATGATGTGACCAAAGAAGAAATTAGTTACGTTGAAGAATCGGTAAAGAATTTCGTTGGAGTAACGAATTGGCATGGAGTATGTGTCGACTGTCAAGGGGATACGTCAATTCATTACTCACTAACGTTTAAAATTTACATTTATGAAATATATTTTTTTATGTAGGTATGTGAGGTTTTTGACTTTTTTTTTTCATAAGTATGATATTTTTTTAATATATATTTAAAATTTCAACCGAAAGTTGTTTTTTTATTATCAATAATGTCATTTAGAATAGTTATAGCAATTAAAATAATTTTGGCCGCATAAAACCTAAAAACCTATCTATGTGCGTCCGGTCTGCACCAAGTGCAATAGAAATCCGACAACTGACGCAACACGAAGTTTGCCGAGGGACATTAAGAAAATAGTTGAACTGTACTTGCCTTTTTAGGGTTCCGTACCCAAAGGATGAAACGGGACACTATTACTAAGACTCTGCTGTCCGTCTGTCTATCCGTCAGTCACCAAGCTTTATCTTATGAACCGTGATAGATAGACACTTGATTTTCACAGATGATGTATTTCTGTTGCCGTTATAACAACAAATACTAAAAACAGAACTAAATAAATATTTTAGTGGGGCTCCCATTCAACAAACATGATTTTTTTGTCATAATATAATCTGTTACAAAAGTATCTGATGATAATGTAAGCAAATGGATCAGAAACCGTACGTTTGGTTGCCATTTTTTTTTGCTAATTACAAATTGTGTTGTTTGATTTGATTATTCGAATACTTAAATATAAACCCGAGTTTGTTTATCTTTTTATCAGACACTTTTGGAACAGAGCATAAATACAATTGGCTATAAAAGATTGTTTCTGCCATTCCATGTCCCGCGCGGGATTCACTTCAGTCGAGAAGCCCGCAGCCTGGAGACTGCTTCATCTGAGAACACAGACATGTAGGTATGCAAGGAGAGCCTAGCTGTTGCCTCAGGTATCCTGGCTTACAAACACATCCCTTCTTGCAAGGTTCGGTGCTGTCACATTTAAACAGAGCCACAAGTGATAAGCACGTGTTTGGTGGGCAGGACTTCTTGCAGTCAGTATGTACTTCGTTTTCGCCAGTGCAGATTGATTCTGGAAAGTGTATTGTGATTAATAAAATAAAGTCCACAGTCGTAATAAAGTAAAGTAGGCTGAAGCCTAAAAGGCAATTCCTTATAACCATTCTTTAGGCTTTGCACAATCTGTTAGGGCAAGATACACAAATTGCACTTTGACTTGGCTAAATTAACGTCGCATACGGTTGTGAACATTTACTTTCTATGGGTATTCTATTGTTCTCCGATTACTTTCTATCGGTATTCGAATCCTCATCGCCCACGTTGTCGACGTGGACCCCACCAACTAGCTGTGACGCTAAAATCTTAATCAACAAAAAAAGTTTACTCTAAATTACTTCAAGAGTTAAAAAACCTCGACCCATCCAAAGGGGCTGGCCCTGATGGATACCCAGCTCTATATTTTAAGGCTACTGCTAAGCATCTATAGACCGCTTCATATAATTTACAGTAAATGCCTGTGTGAAGGGGTGTTTCCTGAAATATGGAAACAGGCCAATATAACGCCTGTACACACGGGAGTATACACCTTGCCAAAGCTATTTGAAAGATTCGTACATAACGAAATCTACCCAATCCTGCACAACGTATTAATTCCTGAACAGCATGGTTTTGTTAAACACTGATCTACTGTTTCCAATTTTTTCATCTTCACCAACTATCGTTTTGAAAACATGGATAGACGTTTGCAAGTGGACACATTTCAAAAAGGCCTTCGACAAGGTCGATGACGAAATTTTACTTAATAAATTTGCATTTAATGGCATACGGACAAACTTGCTCCTGTGGTTTTCATCCTACATTAAAAATAGAACATAGAAGGTTATTGTGAGTGACCATCAGTCTGATACAGTGTGTATAACTCCTGGTTTCTACAGGGCTCAATCCTGGGACGACTTCTTTTAAATATATATATATATATATATATATATATAAGACATTAGGAAATGCTTCTTTAATACTAAATTTCTTATGTATGCTGATGATTTGAAAGCCGTTAAAACTATTACTACTATAGAAGAATGATTTAAGTTTCAAGAAGCCTTAGATAGACTCTCAGCAACAAATAACACTTAAGCGTCCCCAAATGTCATTATATAAATTTCTCAAAAAACTAATATATCACAAATTTTAAGTATAGGCTAAATAATGCCTTGCTCAGTAACACCTCTATTGTAATAGATCTTAGTGTTCCACTGAACAATAACTTATCGCTTAATCAACACGTAGAAAGAATTGTTAATAATTTTATATATTACGATATATGGTTTTGTTATGATATCTTCTAGTGAGTTCAAACGGTCTTCCACTTATCTTTACTTATACAAGACGCTTGTACGCTCGCAGCTCGAATATGCAGTCCCAATTTGGAACCCGGCTTATAAGAAATATATAGATATGATCGAGAGAAAGTCCAGCATAAATTTCTTCGCGCTATGTACTATAGATGCTATAAAAGGTGTTTGTCCTATTCACAATTACTAAGCAAATATAATATGTTAACATTATAATCTAGACGTAAGTTTCTAGAAGTACTACATGGTATTGTTCATATTCACTTCCATTCCATTGATCTCACGAGTAAGTTGTGTTGTGAGTGTGTTGTGTAGGTTCATTGTTCGCTGTAAATACCTGTCGGACTAATTCAGGATTGCGTTGCCCTGTTCGTTGTATGATTAAAAATATATTATTATATAGATTAATGATTAAAAATAATTGATTATTAAAATACAATACAAATAATTAATTATTTAAAAAAATGTATATAAATATATTTTTTTCAACAAAATTAGAAATTTGAGATTGTTAAACATTTTATATTGTAGCTGTTTATTGCCCCATAGTAAATAAAATTACTCATATAGCATTAATGTACATATAAGAATAAGGTTCATATTCGTATGAAACGTTTACCTACTTAGTAAAGTCAAAAAGCAATCCGTGAATCTACTTATGTGATTATCTACTAAGGGTCTTAACCCTTAGTAGGTCCTAATTCCTACTCAGTCCGGGCGTGATTAGTAACTCGTATATTATTATGGTACATTATTCTTAAAAACTTCAATAATTAAGCATAATATTTATACTTGCCAGCTAGGTCAGAGTTTCGACGCACTCGGCCTCCATCTTCAGGTTTGATCGACGAATCTTTTTCAACATGTTTACTATCTGCAAATGGATAAAATTATTAATTAACACTTAGCATAGTTTAGTTGGTGGAAAGTAAATCAATAATAACATATTTTCGGAGTTCCTTAGTACCACCACATTGTCTGTCAGTCCAGTTATTTGAGTGCTATGTAATGGGCAGCGAACTTATTTAATAATAGCCCAGCACAAAATCTGATTTCGGATTTCCACAAAAAAAAAAAAAACATAAAAGATGAAGCTCTACAGGGTGTGTAAGGGAAATCAACGCACAAACTGACATGAATTCAGTACATGATTCTTGACCCACTAGCGTACTTAATAGTCGACCCATCATACTTAATAGCTGCCCGACCTGGTGATTGTGATTGTGTGACCTTGATGGTGCCCCACGAGTCCCACGACCCCATTATCTACAGTCGCGCACAATATCCAAGGCCAAAAAGGCTTATTTATGGGAATAATAGTGTTATTTTAACTCATATTGCATACATACGGCATTTTTCAATAAGTATGCAGTTTCCTTTGTCGTCTCTCGCAAATCCATCTTCACAGTAGCATTTGCGATTGCAGACGATGTTCTTTATAGGACAGCGCGTCTTGTTCTGAGTGTCAAGTTTGGCACACTCGTTGTCACATGCGCTGCCGCAGGCAAAATATTCATTTTCGCGTTGGCACATATCTGAAAATGTTGGATAAAGTCCTGAATGCCTGTCAAGATTTTTGAGGACGTGGTAATCAACTAAGGGGAATTGTAAAACAAACGGGAGTTATTTTACCCGAACACGTGTCAAGTCTGTATTAAATTGTTAAGAATACGCATAATCCTATAAGTGTATAGTATAGTGTAAGTGTATAGTGTATAGGGTTGTTCAATAGGGACAAGGTATCTATGACAACTGAAGGCGGCCATTTTATATTGAATATAGGCGCGATTTTTTTTTTTTTGAGATGTGATTTATTAAATGTTCGGCATTCATCAAGATGAGTCGCTATACAGTTAAACAGCACGTTGAAGTCATTAAAGTGTATCATCAAAACGGCAGTTCAATTCGTCAAACGTTTGAAAGAGAAATTCAACGGTGTCCTGATCTCAAATCGGGGACAAGAAATGGCCTCCAAAATCATGTGATTGAACGCTTCTTGATTTTTTGTGGGGTTATGTGAAATCACTGGTGTATGCGAACGAGCCAAGAACTGTCGAAGACCTAAAGAGTAACATCACACGCGTCATCAATGACATAGAGGTGCCATTATGTCAAAAAGTGATGGAAAATTGGACCTCCGGTATTCACGCTACTATACGAAGTCGAAGTGGTCATTTAAATAGTATGGTATTCTATACACAATGCCAAAAATTAGACCTTCAAAAAAGTAAAATATAATCTAATATTCTAAACAATCCATATGTTTATATTTCAATTCAAATATACCCGGTCTCTATGGAAAATCCCTCTAGATATTTACCTCTTGCTAATATTTCGGAAATAGCCAGACAGTTTGCCAATGGAGCAGTGCTCAGTGGCCCAGCTTATTGGCCTTTAGATTAGTATAGTGTAGTGAGTACCTTACCTATACTCTGCACGATAAATGGCAGTTTTCAACTCTAAGCAGATACTGAGGATTGTCTGACAGAAAAACACAAGGTATTAACACTTTTCTCGACCTGCGAATTGGACTTCACGATCACAGTAACCGTTCTTGGGACCACTCGAACGACGATGCAAATATACCTGGGTCTATATCAAGGTTGGTAAGTGCTTACCGCACTCTTCATTAGTTATACAGGTTCCCACAGCATTCCTTAGGAATCCTGGCTTGCAAACACATATGTGAATACAAGGCTGAACATCTTGTAAACAGCTAAATTGAATGTCACGATTTCTGCAAGTTTTCTGAGGAGGGCACGGCTGCACGCATTTCATTTCTTCATTTTGTCCACAATCTAAAAATTAAAGAAATATACAGTTACAAGTATATTGCCTTTATATTTTGTTTAACAATAAATACATTACTATAGATAGTGCCATCCACGAAGACGAGCCTCACTCCGCTCCGTACTAAAGTACAGCGTACAATAATCGCGGAGTGGGGCGCGTTTTCGTGGATGGCACAATCTGTATTATTTTACATCAAAGTATTTACACTATTTACACTAGGTACTAAATTAAATATTTAACTACATAGGTGCATGTATACAAAAGCAAAAAATACACTTATTATAGGCGTCACAGTACTCCTTCACATTGCTGTCATGCGAAAACGTATTCAGAAGACTGACAGCATTGCCTCGTTGAATGGCAATGCTGATAACTCTACAGGTTAATTATAATCAGTCTATAATGTTCATATTGCAGGGACCAGGCCCTCAGGCCTCCTCTCTGTGAGCGGGAGTTGACCGTAATCCACCAAGCAGCGGCCCTAGTGAAGGTTAGCAAATGTCACAAACTCTCCAGTGCGGGTTGGCAAATGTCACAAATTGTCAAAATATGTACTATTAGTTCTCTACGGAACGACATTCCAGTTTGCGTCATCGTTTTAGCAGAGATATATGGCTCAGATTTTATACAAGTAGGTACTTACAGGAAAAACTGCAGTAAGAAAAAAGATAAAACAATTATCAATTAAAGTCTACACAGGATAGTGATCAAGATGTAGAGATGGAAACCCAGCTGATGTCAACTAAGCATGAGGAAGCAACTGTATCTGATAAGACAGAACAACCACTGAATAGACCTACACTTCCTACATTGCCTCGATCATCATGTTTTTCTCATTCTATAAACACTTTTAAAGCTGTACAAGGCTCATTTAAATTAACGCCGCCATCTTGTAAGCGTCCTAAAGAATATGCCGAAATACCCGCGAAATTTCGCGTTATTGCATAACTTTTTAATTAGTCGAGATTTTTAATTCACATTCTTTATGGCACCTCTTTAGGTCAGGAAGTCATGGGCTATTCGAATATAAAAAAATATTTGGCCTAGGTCTTACGAGGGAGGCGTGAAAATTGATTCACTGTTACAATGTATAGTAAAATTTCACAAAACAATTGCTTAAATTTCAGCCTGATAGCGTCATTCGAGCGTCAAAAGTTCCTTGTACCAGTGTACACCTTGTAGTATTGTAGCAGTGATACTTGTTTTAAAACAAGTCTTGTAAACTTTTCAACTTAGCGTGTCACAAACTTATCGTGTATAAAACATATATTGAAGTTGTTTCAGACATGATTGTTTTTTTTATACTACTACCCTTAAGGTTACGCTAGTCGTTCATTCATCCATACAAAAGTAGTATGGTGATTACTCGTCTGTTTGATGGTGTACATTCAAAACTAACTGCTTTGTCATTATCTAGCCCTATATGGAAGTAGAATTGGAAAAAAGTATCAGTTTGGAAGTTATGAACGTCGAAACTTCCATATTTCAACACAAATTTTAACTCATCTTTGAGCGTAAATAAATAACTTATGTAGTATGATTAGAATGGCAAAATTGAAACCGTAAAGGGATAGATAAGTAATTCAAAGTTAAAACAATTTTATTTTGAATAGATAGATCCAGTAGTTTTTCCATAATATCTATACGCCTAAAGGTCTGTTCATGAAATTTTACGCGCTTGTTTTCGTTATAAATCATCGTCTATTTCACTAAATAAATAAATAAACTAAATAGCATGCATATTAGCCGCACCCACCAACGAGTTCGAGCCGGCGACAATAATGCAACCTTAATATCAACTTGTTTCAGAATTGAAGCATTTGTAATTTTGTAAACAGCATAACTTACTGAAAACCATATTGTGACATTCGTATAACCTACAAGAAACACGGAAAATGTTTAAAAACTTTTGACCATTAATAACAATAACAATTAATAATTTCATTAATTACAAATGTGAATAAAAATGCCACGTTTTTACTCACATTTGTTTTTCAGTTAAATTGTGGACATTACATGACATAACATCACGCTCGATTCCCTAAAGGAGTTAGCTGTGGTGTATCACCCACATTCCGCCATCTTTCAATTCCCATGGAAAAAACCAATGCGAGTTTTCCGAATTTGGAAACCGAACTGTGAACCTAATACTCAGCAGTCGTGCTTATGACCACTGCAATTGCCTATTGCAACAAGACAGTCATACAATATTTGGAAGTGTATGTTACGGGAGCGTGTAATGAGAGGCAACAAAAATACTATGTAAAAGTATATAACGATACACGATTAAAGTTCATAAAGCGATAGGCGAAAGTCATAGCAAGAATAGAAATTATTTGAAGCAAAAATTAATACAAGGTAAAGTAAGAAAGAATACCATAATGGAAAATGAAAACTCTGAAATGAAATCTCGACAACTGATAGGATAATAATACGGAAGCGAGCCAAAGCGACGATGGTTCACGTTGATGTCTTCTAGCTGATTCAGATAAATTTGACGCTACAAATATGGATATTAATAAAGAATAAGAATAATTTATTTGTCAAACATAGGTGATAATATACAAAGATCTTAAATATTATCTTAAATATCAGTGCGCTATGTTTTGCCAATATTGGCATACAAATGATTAATATTGTCAAAAGCTATTCAATCATACTATTAAATTACAATGACCACTTATTACAATTGAATTAAATAAGTATTTGAGTAGATACCTAATTGTTAAATTAATGCATGCAAGCAAATTAAATTGTATTACATTCAGTGTCAATTTCATTTAATGTCAATAAATCAAGTAAAAGAAAAAAAAATATTATTAAAGAATTTATGTCAGCATTATAATTATAGAAATTTGTCATTGAGAAATTCATCTAGAGTATAATAACATTTTTCAATCAGTAACCCGTTAAGTGTTTTCTTAAACTCCTGCAATGGCATACATTTTATTTCATCAGGTATCTTATTATACACCTGTGGAGAAACACCAAAGAAACTTTTCTTCATTAGAGAAGTTTTACATTTCACAAGGCATAGTTCATTGATGTATCGAGCACGCATTGGTGTTTTCTTTACTGCACGTACTTTTTTAAATAAATGTGGATTTGTTTTCACAAATAATGCTGTTGCCAGGATGTATAAAGCTGGCAGGGGTAATATTTTTAACTTTTTAAAATATGGAATGCAACTATCTGTTGTTTTTAAACCACACATACAGCGTAAACATCTTTTCTGCATCCTGAAAATAAGTTCCCTAAATAAACATAAACATTGTTATCTAGTAACAGTAGTTACTAAATGACCCTGACGTCGTAGAATGTTTACATTGGTAGAGGTATTTCCCCTCGTTAGTCGTCTGTAGGTAGTCTGATGTAGGTATATTTTATCGTGGAATGCAGAAATAACTTTGATTATTTTCCTCCTATATTTTTTTACTATGTATCTGGTTTGGTTTCATTCGTTGTTGTGTTTGTTAAACCAATAAGCATCTCAAGAGATGACAAAACTCTGTGTTTTACGTCAAAATGGTGATAAGTATCCTAAACTATATTTATTCATTGTTTTTACACTTTAAAAGTTAAGAGTTTATTTATTTTTCTCCAAAAATCGTCGTAGTAGTGATAATAAAACGTGTAAAAATTATACGCTATTTTTATTATAGTCAAGTTTTTGAGATATGCATTATTTTTGGTTACAACCACAGAAATAACTTTTTTTTCACCGTTTTTTCGAGAAATACTATTAAGTACAAGCATATTTTTGCGGTCAATAATATACAACACTGTGCATGCCTAAATATTCATCCAAACTACAGGTTCCTTCACTGTGCGTGGTCCGATTCGCACTTGACCAATTTTTATTTAAATGATAATTATTATTATTATTATTATTTATTTATCTTTATTCAAAAAAGGTAAGTTACATATAAGCTAAGCCCCACAAAACCGTTGCAATGGTTTGACTGTGGGGTTGATGACTAAATATTAAAAACTTAAACATTTCTAAATAATATAATTTTAATTTACGCCTGAATCTATTTATGTTTGTTTCACTCCTTATGTCTGCCGGCAGACTGTTCAATAGGTATGGTATTCTCTTGTTTAGTGTTCTGTCACCAAAGTAATTGGTGACTCTGGGTACATTGAATCTACCAGCAGCCATAGATCGTGTATTATGATTGTTGTATACGTGAGTTAAGCTATGCTCTTGGGTACTGTGGTGGTTAACTAATAAAAGATACTTATGTTTTAAAGTGATCGGTAGAATTTCGCATATTTTAAATAATTTTCTATAATCTCCCTTACAACTGCTTTTAGTTTTTTTAGTAACAAGTAGTTTTAGGAATCTAATTTGGAGAGCTTCTAATTTATCTAAGTTAGTTTTGAATGTTAGTCCATAGCTGTCGAGAGCATAACTCATAATAGAATCAACTAATGACATATAAATACATCTTAATATATTAATAGGAACTTTAAAGCTTAGGTGGTACATTTTACTTAATAATATTCTTAATTTACTTGAAATATAGTCCACGTGATGGGACCAATAAAATTTCTCATCTATTTTCATGCCAAGGTAGGTTACACAGTCAACTCTTTCGATCGGTTTACATTTACAGTCCAGTAAGTTATTATGGTGACATGTATAATCGTGGGTAAATAAAGGTGGAGTCGCACTATGAGGTCGTAAATATGGCGAATGAATTAACATTAATTTAGTTTTACTAGCGTTTAATATAATGCCATTGTCGTGCGACCATTTAACAACCGCGTCTATATCTTGTTGAACTAGCAGGTAGGTATCATCTATGTTAGTTCCGGAGCGAAGTATGCACAGGTCATCTGCAAACATATACGCTGAACAATGCTGTAGCACTCGGCACAAGCTGTTAACATGCATAAGGTAACAAATTGGTCCACATCCCGAGCCCTGCGCCACCCCACTCCGCACCTCGGCTCTGTCACTAAGCGCATCCTCCACCTTCACCCCGCACTCCTCCATTGCATTTAGGATGGTATCGAATTGCAAAGTGTCGAATGCTTTTTTATAATCAAAAAATATTGTAATAACAAACTTTTTATCATCTAAGTAACTGTTTATTTCGTCTGTGAATTTTGTAAGCAATGTATTTGTATTTTTACCTTTTAAAAAACCGTGTTGACACTCGTTTATGATGTTATTTTTTTGTAGATAGTTACTTAATTGATTGACGATACACTTTTCTATAATTTTATCTATACTTGATAAAATTGAAATAGGTCTGAAGTTTGATAAATTTTTGCGATCACCTTTTTTGTGAATTGGGCGGACTATTGCCTCTTTAAGCTTGTTCGGAAATTTGTAGTTCTTGACAGTTAGGTTTATTAGTTTAGCTAAAATGGGGCTCACTTTATCAATAGTTATTTTAAGGTCAGACATTCGCACAAGATCGCTTCCCGGTGATTTATTTGTATTCATGTTTTTTATTTAAATTGATTTTATTTCAGTAAGTAGGGTTGTATAAACTAAACAAACTATTTATTAATAGGTGCTTTTCATTTTACGATACTTCCGCTAAAAGCCAAAACAGATGGTAAGGGAACATAATTTAAGTAACTAGTTACTTAAATTATGTTGCCTTACGATCTGTTTTACTCCTTCCTAAAAAAACACTATTTTACTCCTTACTAAAAAAACACTATTTAGACAGATATTTAATGTATCATTTTTACTTACCATTCAATTGACACATTGACAACACAACACAACAGGAGAGCACGATAAACCTCAACATCTTGACGACTGAACTCGGTATAACATCAACGGAGGCTGGACCAGTCATTTATACTTCGAATCATTTACTTTAAATAATTAATTGTTGTATTAGCATTTTGCTAGACAAAATTAAATGTGAATGTGACCTCTGTTTGAACTCGCGATATGAGAATATAATTACAGCATTATAATTATGTGATTCAACATTATTTTTTAAGGCATTCTTTATTGCCAAATAAAAGTGTTTTTTTTTTGCGTGATGTTTCTATTTACCCTCTTTGCCTATTATATAAGGTGTATCTATTCATACACGAAATATTTTAAGAGATATACCTATAGCTGGCACAGAAACTATAAACACAAAAATAAAGATGATATCTCAATGTTTTTTATTTTACGTAATTATTATAATTTTAAAACTGCTTGAGACATTTGGCATAAAACCTTTACTCCATGTTCTATGAATGACCCGCCCGCCCCGCGGTAAAGTGCCGCCGCGTCGAGATACCAATAAACAGCTGATAGGAGCAACTCGAATTCGCATGTTAATGACCTCTGTCCGTCTGTGTGTGCGAGTCTTATCCGTCAGCTGATTGTTAGTTGCCTACCTATCTACTTATACAGATGTGAACGTTAAGAGTGCGTAGCGCAGATTTATTTGATCAATAATCGTACCTACCAGAGATTAGCAGACGTGCACATACCTACTGTTGTAGGTACACGCGGTTTGTCGCCTCGCAGTGGTCAAAAGATTTAATAAACGGGATAAATGGCTTGTCATGTTATCGTCACAGGTTTACGACTGATTCCGTTAGTCGGAAACCTGTCTATTTTACACGAAATTCAGTTATCCCATTGCATCAGGTATGCAGGTACCTTTTACGAATTATTGTTACAATAATTTAAAATGTACATACCTAATACTTGCGTAGTTTTTATTTACACTATTTACACCAATTGTTGTACATATTCGCCCTGTTGTTGGACGCAGATGGCTGCATGTTTTAATATGTATCCTTGCACTTTTAATAATGTGTCTCTATCACTAGCCATCACTGCGAAAGCGTTCACAATTCGCGTTCCTAAGGGTCTATCGCCTATTAACCCAGCCCACACATTAACACTGAACCGCGTCTGGAAATGATCCGGCCTAACAACACGTGGATTTTCTGATGCCCGCGTTGTGGATGTTAAGCAACCCAACTCCTGGTTGGTAATGGTATACCTGTAGTTAGGCATTGTTAAATATCTTGCCCGAGCGAGCCCGATGCGTGTCAGCTAAGACGCGCGCTAGCGACACAACACGCGGATTGTGTGGGACTGAAGTACTGAACACAAACACATGCCGCGCGCGAGGCGAGGCGCGGGCGCCGGGCGGGGGAGGCAGGCGCCCGCGCGGCGCGCTCACGTGTTTCTCTCTCTTTGTTTATCATTCATAAAAGCCGCGCGCCGTCTCAAATACCGCCGCCCGCGTAAACTAGCGTAATGGATGTTAAAAAATAAGAAGGAACCAGTATTTATTATGTGTGTCAAATAATATTAAACTATTTAATTTTTTTTATAATATACCTTGATATATTTTTTTTTTTTGTTGCTATGGTTTCTTTACCAGCTATAGGTATATGTCTTAAAATATTTCGTGTATGAATAGATACACCTTATATACTCAAAGTGAGCGTTTATACAGAAAGTGGGCAACGTCGCAAATGGCTGTCAAATATTGCTATACGCTGTTTTGATTAAATTGGCAATATTACCGTATGGAAATAAGAAATATGGCTCCTATTTCCATACAGTAATATTGCCAAATTAATCAAAACAGGTTGGAAGGCCTCCCACAAGATGTACCGATGATTTTGTAAAGGCCGCAGGAATCCGCTGGATGCGGGAGGCACAGAATCGGTCGAAGTGGCGGTGCTTGGGGGAGGCCGTCCAGCAGTGGACGTCTATCGGTTGAAGGGATGATGATGATGATGATGATGAATCAAAACAGGTAAATATTTGACCGCTCTTAAGGAGTAAACTCCAGTCGTGCGTCGTCGGAGCTAACACACACACTCTCTTCTTTTCGTACACTTTTTTCTATATAGCAAAGGCTAGTTTTATGCACATAAAAAATAGTGTAGATTTCTTTATTGCAATATATATAATAAAGTTTCTTCTTATGTCTCCTGTAAGCCATGAGGTCTTGCTAGACTATCCTAATTGGTGATTGGCTACATAATAGTTTATAATCCATAAAGCAGTTTTCAATGAAATCATCCAATTCCCGTATTTTTACTAATTGTCAAAATCTGGTTCAATGTCAAAAACTTGTCAAATATGTAAAACTGCGTTCGCGATTTCTTTTCCAAAAATGTAAATAAATATGTGATTTTGGAAAACCAACTTTAGCACCTATTCATAAAGTTCAGTTTACGCTACAACTTTAAAGATTTTTAGGATTTTTTAAATAATTGCAGTCATTTTGAAATCAATTTAATTTACACTTTCATAAAGTTGACGTTTAAGTGGAAAAAACGTCAATTGGAAGCCAGTGTTTCAATAGACTATAGGTAAATTAGAGTAATTTTGATCCCCATTTTCACGAACACAAAGTTAAACCTAAATGAATGCCTAAGCGTGCTGTGGGATTTTCAACGCTCGGTCGAGCGCTGAAAGTAAAAAATCCAACGGCGCGCTTCTTGACTTTTGCTTTTTGCTCCTCTGATGACCGTCTCGAAATAGCGACACTGCGAGAGTGGCGACCTACCTATAGCAACCACAGGCGCCATTTATGTCTGAACCAGCTTGGAACAGGCTCAACAGGATAAACTTGGAATAAAAATAGACTACAACGTACAGTAGTATTAAATAAAGTTCCGTATGTATTCTTTCAGGACTACTTATGTGCTGAAGAGTCAGCTATAAGAGGGGAATCAGCACCATAATCGTGTAACACACTTTCAGTCACACTACGAAAGATTTCGTAGGAAATTGCTAATCCATTGCTTCATATGTTTGAAAAATTCGTCTGCTCAACAACTTTAATAACGCAATTAATGTTGTTGAACTGTCAAAATCAAAAACATTGCCATTTTAAATGTGTTACGCTATTAATTACCCCGCTGATCATAGTATCCGCCATTTTTGGTAAAGTTCTTTTGCTTTGACAGACGACGACAATAGGTTCAGGAAAAACAATGTGGCAGGGTCATTTTGTTATAAAGAGGAACAGCAGCAGCCCAACAGCAGCAGTTGCCCGCGTCTCATGTCCTAGTTAGACTAATTAATTCATATAAGTACCCGGGTAAAAACACTATCCTATTGTTCCAAATTCCTTCCAAATCTATTCAGCCGTTTAAGCGCGATAACTCTGATTACAAAAATACAAGGTAATCCTTGTATTTTTGTAATCAGAGTTATCGCGCTTTATAAACGCATAACTTTTCGGGTTTAACCCGAAAAGTTATATAAACGCATAACTTTTCATGTTTAACCCGAAAAGTTATGCGTTTCGGTAATCTGCGTGTTTCCGAATTAGCACGATCGTCGCCACACAGAGGCAACACACAGCCTTGTTGTAGTGCACTTGCACGTGTGTATGAAGTTTTCTCTCTGTCGGGTTACCTAATTCGGTTGCAGATCGTCATTTGTCACTCGATAGTTTTGAAAAGTACTTTGGAATTGCATACAGTTGTTAATCTATAATGTAATATTACAAAATAAGCAAGTACTTCCATGGTTGTAACAGCTCTATGTAAATATAGACGCTGATTCGCGAAGCGCATACTTTTCGTGGGCTATCTGTACCTGCTAATTTGAAAATACATCAAGAGTTTATCCAAAAGGTCACATTACATCGTATCAATAAAAACACACGCATTTCAAATAATTATGTAAAAGTAATGTGTACAAGTTATTTGATAAGGGAACCCTAAAAGCAATATAAGTGAGCAGTCGGACCTCCTTGTGTAGGTGTCAGGCTCAGAACTTGTTCAGACGTCAAGATGTTCAGATTACTTGTGTTGTTTACCTGCTGTGTCATGTTATGTGTTGGGTATAAAGAAGGCAAGTACTTTTTATTATTATAAAATAGATAGACAGTTATGGTATGCATATTGTGATGCCGAGGAATGAGGAAAATGTGATGTGAATATTTTGAGCATGAATGTGTACATAATAGTAGGGTACCAAAGACACGATGTAAGTATGGATGAAGAAATGTCGCGCCGACTACGGCGAAGCAAAAAGAAGGGTTATGATTTTGACCGGTATGTATGTATGTTCATCTATTCCCTCATTACTTCTAAACTCTTCATTATAATTTGACAAATGAGGTATCGTAGAAAGCGTTATGATGGTCCGCTGGTTATACGCTATGTGACCTCACATTAAATTATGTGTATATGGTGCCCTCTAAAGGACATAAAGTAATGAACGATTTTTTTTGTTAATGATTCCATTTTGGGTATCAAATGAAATGTTTTGTTTTACTAGGTTTTTATTGTTGTATCATTGAGTTTCATTGAGTTTTCGCCTTCCACGACAAACGAGATGTTCTAACAAAGGGAAGTACCAAACCTACTTAAGTTACCTATACTATGCTAAATAGCTTACCTATGCCCGTTTTCACTAACACAACGCGACACTTAAATGAAGGACTAAATAAATGCGTGCTGTTGAATTTTCAACGCTCGGCTTAGCGCTGGTAGGTAAGTTAAAAATTCCACAGCACCTTTTATCTTATTTACTCTACTTGCTTTACGTAGCTTCTAATATGTAATACTTTAATTTTAAAGCCTATCGCATTTTACACAATAAAAATTATCTTTTTTTCGAATTGAAAGTTTTTTTTATAAAGAAATTCTTGTCATTCTTCTACTTAAGTACAGTACAACTATTTTCTTAATGTCCCTCGGCAAACTTCGTGTTTCGTCATTCGTCGGATTTCTTTTGCACTTGGTGGAGACCAGACGCGCTCAATCTACTTGGAAGTATATAGAGTTGTTGCTCTTTTAACTTAATGTAATTTATTTAAAAAAATTAAGGAAAGCTGCAAAACTGACGGAACACGAAGTTTGCCGAGGGAAATTAAGAAAATAGTTGTACTTTACTCATTTATTATATTCTCAGCATGTAGAACAAACAAAGTTATACGTTGTATGTCGCCATCCAGTGCCGCCCGAAGAAGTTTTGCGGTAATCACGACATAGGTATCATTTACTTGTACGCAAAGAATAATTCCTCAAGAACGGTAGTGGCGTTTGAGTAACGAATGATCAATGTGGTAAATTGAGTAAGTAGCACCTGCACAGGAACTTATAGTATACGATCTCCTGATTCAGATCCTTACTATATATTTTCTTCGCCATTTGTAGGTATAACATATCCTTTCGTTCAATATTGCGATAACCATCACGTGTATGCAGTTTCGCCAATTAATATAATTTGACAAAATAATATAATTTGACAAAATAATATAATTTGACAAAATAATATAATTTGACAAAATAATATAATTTGACAAAATAATATAATTTGGCAAAATAATAGAATTAGACCATGTAAAAACTTAAGAAAGAATGAACCACCAGTGAATATTATCCCTTAATCTTTTTTCAGCGAACCAGAAGTACCATCCAAGTTATCACCTGGGCTAGAAAGCTTTATACAGCAGACAGCTGTGTTGCTGGGGAGTTTTGTTGCGCCACTTCTTCTTCCCAGCTAAAGCACTAGGAAGTGGTGAAGGGTGGGCGTTTTGGGGGACTGCCTTATGTAATTTTGAAAATCGAAAAGTGCTGATTCTCAGCCTAGTTTGAATAAATGACTTTTGAATTTTGAATTTTTGAATATATAAAAAGTTTTTACTCAGTCACAAAGATTAATACCAAGACATGCAAAAAGGAATTGCTTAAAAGAGACTCTCCCTGTAAAACTGACAAATGTTGTATAATCAAAAGTAAATGTTCAAATTAAAGCATTCTTGACGATGTGTGTTGACTGGTTTGATTTTCCTGAATGTGTTATGAACATTCTAAAACAAATAAATAAGTAACTATTAGATATTCTTGCATTTTTGTTTTAAATTTACCAATGTTAACTACCATATTTTTAACTGACTTCAAAAAAGCAGGAAGTTAAAGGAGGCCGCAATAATTTTGTGACTGGAGTAAAAAGTATGGAGAAACTATTATACAACTTGTCAAAAAAACCCTGTCCGATCCGTGAAGGTGTTGTTAGGTTTAATACTTAGAGTCTATTTATGTGGTAATATTCATGAAAAAATAAAAAATAAATTCGCCTCACTTTTTTTCAATAGGGAATTTTACCGGATTATTACATGGGGCACGGTAGGCCGTCGCGACGGCGTTTAGCGGCGACGTCGTTTAGCGGGTGTCTACAAGTCATAACTTATAAACCCTGTTGAAAATTTTATAATTTACGCGGTAATTTTAGTACTAAGAATGTGAACTTTAAATAAAAATAACTTTTTTATTTTAAATAATAATTTAAAATAAAAACTTTTTTGTAATGTTATTGCAATACCTACGTGCCCCGTTCAGATCGGACAGGGTTTTTTTACATATTGTATATTCCCTTAAAGACGCAGGTAACTTAAAATATCTACCTACATAGAATAGTTGTTTAAATGGTAGAACTTTGTACAGTTTCTCTATACAAAATTCTACCAGTTTAACTTTGGAATGTTCATCTGCATGAAAAATCAACAGGGCGTTGACGATTAACCTCTTTCCAACAAAAACTGTATTTTTGCATCTGTGTCTCATTCCAAACAATTTAATAATGTATCAACTCTTTTCAGAACCAAACTGTAAAGAAAATGAAGAGTGGTCCGACTGCAAGAGATCCTGCCCACCTGAACTATGCGTTTCTCTCGTGACCAGGTTCAGTTGCGATATCAGTATACCGTGCGAGAGAGGATGTGCATGCAAAAAAGGGCATTTGAGGATATCCCCTGACTCTCCCTGCATACCAATATGCCAGTGTCCTGAGATGAAGCATTGTGCAGGCTGCAAGCCTAACGGAACGTTAACGATTTTAGAAATCAATGTTGATGGTATTAAGGGGCTTATTGGTTGACGCACGAAATATCTCGCCGTCATTCTATCTTGATTTATGCGTATTAAAATAATGATGTAAGCATAATTCTCTGAGTGAGATGTACAATTGTTATCTTAAAATGATAATTTTATAAATATATGTTTGATTAATTTATGTGTTTAATTTTATTTCAAAATATTTTACTTTTATCACTTATGTGCGCTAGTGGACTTTTTTTAAACTTTATTGCATTAAATACAATTTGTGCAAATTTCCTATTCGCCCGCAAATAAATTAAATTCGTGTAAAACAATTCTACAAAAAAAAATATATTTAAAAATATTGATTCGCCCGTTTCGGGTGAGATAATTCGTGCGAATCAACAAATAAGCCTGTTATGCCTACCATTATGTTATGAAAACCAGATGTAGGTACCTGCAGTAGGACACACGTCACTGGTAGCAAAGACAATATAAGCTGGCCTCGCATTCTAATGAAACTCCGTACCTACTACGCTAAGCCAGCTCAAGGTCAAAGTGTTACCACCGACGTGCGGTTTACTGTACTAACAATATTACATTTTTTACAATTTATTGTTGTTTTATTTCATTAGAATCCAACAAATTATATACCTACCTACACAATATGTCTGTATTCCCTGCAAGAGCAGGCAAAGATGTTTATTATCTACACACATCATTCATTACTTTAGTTTTAAAGGCACAAGCGCGACGCGAGCGACGGCGCGATACGACTCTTGTGGGACAATTTCTGTGAAAACTTCATAGAAATTTTCGGAGGAATATCGGAGTCGCGTCACGCCTGATTGCGGGGGCCTTACCTCCTATCTAAGGGTGCGCTGATAAGGCGCCGACTAGCACTGGCATATAGGCGCCGCGCCGCCGCCGCCGGTTTTTTTCAGCGTTTTACAGAAACACAGGGTGTGTTTCTGTAAAACGTAATATGAGACGATCCTATTGCCTCAGCGGCTACAGAGAATTTCATAATGGACTATAAACTCAATAACTGCCCAGTCTGGGACTCGTCCCCACGCCCCCATGTTATTGCAAAGATAGTAACAGACGACCGACTCCACTCGTACTCGGCGTGACGTGTTGCAGATGGATTATATAATCAGCTGTTTTACATAACGCTAGCTGTTTAACAAAACAGCTCCGTTATTAAAAATCGCTGAACAACATTCAGCTAGATTGTCATTGCGTTACGTTTTACAAAAATGCCACCCACGTTTAGATCTAATACAGAATGGCATATCTGCAGTCACAATAAGCGTTTGGTGTGGCTTCTAAAGCCAAATCGGTACCACTAACTAAGCTAGAGCACCCTGATCAATTGGTTTAGGTAAGGTTAGAACTGTGAGCTGGGAACAACCGCGTGCGAGCCGAGCGAGCGAAGCGAATGTTTCCGTGGAAGCGGCGACCGGCAAGCGCTGCTTCCAACTTGGCCGCAGTTACTTGTCTATTTAGTATTTTTAGGACACTCATAAAACTCTGATATGGTTATAATAAAATTGTCCTTAAAATCACTGTTTTAACACTTAAAACTCGTTTTATTGATTTCTGTTTCGGATGCCATTATTGTTGTTTTGACACAGAGAGCCACGAGCAACAAAAAATTTGAACAAAAATCTGCAATTTGAGGTTTCATTTCACGTTTAGCTTGGGCCGTTGACCGATATTTATTTCTGTTTCGGATGTCTTTATTGTTGTTTTGACAAACAGGGCCACGAGCGACAAAAAATTTGAACAAAAATCTGCAATCTGACGTTTCATTTCACGCTGTTTTACGTAACGTGATCATTGATCCGCTGCATTGTTAAATGCAAAACATATACCTATGCAATTCTGCGTGTTAACGTTCAGTAATTATAGAAAATCGCTAAGCGTCGTTCCGCTGTTTTACATATTTAACGGAGTTTTTTTGTAAAACGGCTAGCGGTTATGTAAAACAGCGGATTTTACAATCCATCTGCAACAAGTTCATTGACATGTGTAAATCAAAGTCCGACCGATCAGCGTAAAGTATGAGGTCTAAGATAGCTCCGGCTTCACTCCCGATAACTCAGGGATATGGCTCCATGAGTTACCGGGAGTGAAGCCGGCAAGTACACACGGCTAAACATCAAGCAATACATATCCTCTTTATGCTGATCTCGCATTGAATAGGATTTCCGTACAATGCGAGGTCAGCTTATACTGGAAATGTGTAGCCGTGTGTACAAAGAGTGATTTTTTTCAAACTCCAGTACGTTTTATTAGTTTATATCAAACGACGGTATGTCCATACTTTAACCTGATTTTTTAGCTTAATCCGTTATTTTTAAATTATTTTTATATCTATTATAATAAACACATTATAACACGAGTGATCGTTTCATAAAAACCTCAAATGCTTTTTTTTTCCCACTTTTCATTTAGAGTGAACGTCATGGGTGTGATATGTAACTACACATATTATATTAACACGCTTATTACATTATACTGAATTCTGGCATCCTAATTAGGAAGGAAGCTACAAAACGCAGGAATAAGTCTGAAGAAGTCTGGCTAATTGGGATGCTAGTCGTCGTAACTCTTATTATACCATCCTGAATCCTAAATATGATTCCTGAATTCAGTGTAGTGTAATAAGCGCGGATGGACCATAATTAAGTGGAACTAAGTATTCTGTTTATAGCAGATCGGTTTACTGTTTGAGTTTGCAAATCAAGTACTTAATCAACTTTAACATAGAAAACAAAGTAATTAACTCGTTATAATTGGAATAAATATTGTAAAACTTTCTCAGCTGGAGTTTGCCCTGCCAACGAAAGAAGTTCGGAATGCATACAAGCTGAATGCAGAGCTCTAAACTGTACCGAAAAAAACCAACCAGTACTTTGTGTCCGAATGGACCCAAAATATTGCAAAAAGGAATGTGTCTGCGAAAATGGTTATTTGCGAAATGAAGATGGCATCTGTGTACTGGAAGACAAATGTAAACGTAAGTAGAATAATATTGAATATGGATTTTCAAGCTGGACGTTAAAAAATTTCGTCGTTTATTAAATAAAAAATCTGCTGTTTCATACAAAAGAGTAAAAAAACCTACACGTTCAAAATTGTGTTGAATTCATGATATCAATTAGCTCGTCGATGTCTTACACCGTGTGCAAGTGGACGTCGTTTTTGAAGTCATTAAATGAACTCAAACTCAAAGCATTTATTTCAATTAAACTATTTACAGGCACTTTTAAACTGTCGAGAAGTCGATCAGTCAGAAATATGAAGCTAGTTGCCCATTACAAAGCGTAGTAGGTACCTACGGAGAAAACCGGGCAAGAAAAACCACGGACACTCTTTTAAATAACAAATTTGATACAAATGTTGGTTACATCATTCATGTTGAAATTATGCATGTGAGAACAATGTAGAAAGACGTGCACGTTCATAAAAGCGTCCGTAATAAAAAGAAAAATACAAAGAACCATTCAAAAATTTAAAATAAGCCATGGCATCTAAGAGATGACCAGTCCCAACTGACGGCGCCCGTTCACATGACGCATGTATCAGCACCATTCAGCTCAACCATTTTAAAGGGAGCTAAATTATCCAACATACGCGCCACCATCAGTGAGACTTCAGTGAGAATCTGAGTGAGCATGACATACTCACAGCCGCAATGGGCACATTCAAGTCAATGAATGCTCTTCGAAAGCATAAATTGGTAACATTAAACACACCATGAGATCGTCGGACTTTTACTGACTGAAATCACGTCGTTGTCTTTCTAATCCCATTATAAAAGCTTCTCGGTATCATCAGAGACTCCATCTACGCTAACGCCTATGTCTACAAGGTCAAGGTCTTAGGACAATATTTGAGGTCTAAACAAATTTTATTTATGGTGTGTTCAGCAGCACCATCCTGCACCTCTGCACCTTTTTTTTAAGACTGTTTGGACGGTGGCCCAAATAGTCACCATCATTTTCCTGCAGTTGTCCGGCATTACTTGGGGCTGGCGCAACACGATTTTCTTCCATTCTTCCATTATCAGCCGTCACTCTATCATTAACTCCTTTTTGTTTCATATCATTCCTCATACAACCTATCCATCTTTTTGGTCAAAAATTCAAATTCAAAAGTCATTTATTCAAACTAGGCTGGGAACGAACGTCAAAATTACATAAGACAGTCCCCCAAAACGCCCACCCTTTACCACTTCCTAGTGCTTTAGCTGGGAAGAAGAAGTGGCGCAACAAACTCCCCAGCAGCACAGCTGTCTGTTCAGTTAGAAAAAAATGATTCTATATAATAGTATGCAAAATGATTTACATTACGCAACACAAAACATAATTTAAATTATAAAATTAACGCCAATATACCAACCAAAAACATCGAGAACTATACTTAGGCAGTAATATAAATAACTAAACGAAAACAATATCTAAATAAAAGCCTCCAGTCATAAAGGGCATGCCCGGTTACATATAGCTGTAACTAGAAGTTATAATTGATAAACTAGTACCATCGAGGTAAAACAAATCATTGTCGAGGTCGCTAGCTAGCCACATATTGCAATAAAATTAAAATTAAAATTAAAATTAAAATTAAAATTAAAATTAAAATTAAAATTAAAATTAAAATTAAAATTAAAATTAAAATTAAAATTAAAATTAAAATTAAAATTAAAATTAAAATTAAAATTAAAATTAAAATTAAAATTAAAATTAAAATTAAAATTAAAATTAAAATTAAAATTAAAATTAAAATTAAAATTAAAATTAAAATTAAAATTAAAATTAAAATTAAAATTAAAATTAAAATTAAAATTAAAATTAAAATTCTGGATCTTCCCCTCCATTTCCGTCCATCAACATTTATAGGGACCATAACGCGCTTATAACGTTATGCTGAATTCTGGCATCCTAATTAGGAAGGAAGCTAAGCGAGTCAGAACGCAGGAATAAGTCTGAACAAGTCTGGCTAATTAGGATGTTAGCCATCCTTATCACCTACACTATCCTGAATCCTGATTAGGATTCCTGAATTCAGTGTAGTGTAATAAGCACGGATGGAGCACAATGAAGTGGACCATGTATTCTACTTATATAGCAGATCGGTTTACTGTTTGAGTTTAAAAATCAAGCACTCGTACAATCAACTTTAACATCGAAAAGTAATTAACTCATTATAATTTTAATAAATATTGTTAAACTTTCTCAGCTGGAGTTTGCCCTGCCAACGAAAGATATTCGGAATGCAAACAAGCTGAATGCAGAGCTCTAAAATGTTCCCAAAAAGACAAGCCAGTACTTTGTGCCCTAACGGACCCAAAATATTGCAAAAAGGAATGTGTCTGCGAAAAAGGTTATTTGCGAAATGAAGATGGCATCTGTGTACTGGAAGACAAATGTAAACGTAAGTAGAATATGGAATGACTTTCAAGCTAGACGTTTAGATAAACAGGGTGTAAGGGACATCGACGAGCAAACTGTTACTATGAATTCAGAAAATGATTCTAGAGCCCCCAGCGTATACATTTTTCGTCGGTTATTAAATAAAAAATATGCATATGTTTCATACAAAATTGCAAGACCTATACGGTCAAAATTATTCTGAATTCATGGTAACAGTTAGCGCGTCGATGTCCTTTACACCATGTATGTGCAAGAGGACGATGTTTTTGAAGTCACTAAATACTTTTTTAAAGCATAAACTGGTAACATTACACACACCACATCGTCGGACTTTTACTGACTGAAATCACGTCGTGGCCTTTCTAAGCACATTATAAAAGCTTCGGTATCATTCGAGACCCATCTAAGCATAACATTTATATCTACAAGGTCCTTAGGATAAACTTTGATGTTTCCTCTAAGACTACACCTAAACTAGTTTAATTTATGGTGTTTTCAGCAGCACCATCCTGCACCTCTGCCAACGAAGAATTCGTCCCATGTATGCAAGGAGTGTGCAGAGCTAAGGACTGCTCACAGAAAGGAGAAGACGTTGCATGTCCAGATATTCCTGCAGAAACATGTAACAGCGGCTGCATTTGCAAGGAACACTTCTTGAGAGCAGCAAATGGTAGCTGCGTACCGGGGGACCAATGTGAACGTAAGTAAAAGACATGATAAGGGTCGATTACCATTTCATCATCGCCATCGCATTGCACGAGTGAACCGAGATACCGAAAGTCGGAGCTGACCGGGGGAAACGCGCCATCAACCGCTATGGCCCCAGAACTGGAGAGATCGCCGAAATCGTAAATCAAAGTCCGACCGATCAGCGTAAAGTATGAGGTCTAATATAGCTCCGGCTTCACTCCCGATAACTCAGGGATATGGATCCATGAGTTATCGGGAGTGAAGCCGGCAAGTACACACGGCTAAACATATCCTCTTTATGCTGATCTCGCATTGTATAGGATTTCCGTTCAAGCTATACATATCCTCTGTATGCTGATCTCGCATTGTATAGGATTTCCGTTCAATGCGAGGTCAGCTTATACTGGAAATGTGTAGCCGTGTGTACAAAGAGTGATTTTTTTCAAACTCCAGTACGTTTTATTAGTTTATATCAAACGACGGTATGTCCATACTTTAACCTGATTTTTAGCTTAATCCGTTATTTTTAAATTATTTTTATATCTATTCTAATAAACACATTACAACACGAGTGATCGTTTCATAAAAACCTCATATTCTTTTCGTTTTTTTCCCGCTTTTCATTTAGAGTGAACGTCATGGGTGTGATATGTAACTACACATATTATATTAACACGCTTATTACATTAAACTGAATTCTGGCATCCTAATTAGGAAAGAAGCTACAGCACGCAGAAATAAGTCTGAACAAGTCTGGCTAATTGGGATGCTAGTCGTCGTAACTCTTATTATACTCTCCTGAATCATAATTAGGATTCCTGAATTCAGTGTAGTGTAATAAGCGCGGATGGACCACAATTAAGTGGAACTATGTATTCTGTTTATAGCAGATCGGTTTACTGTTGGAGTCAAATCAAGTACTTAATCAACTTTGAAATAGAAACCAAAGTAATTAACATATTATATAATTTTAATACATATTGTTAAACTTTCTCAGCTAGAGTTTGCCCTGCCAATGAAAGAAGTTCGGAATGCATACAAGCTGAATGCAGAGCTCTAAACTGTACCCAAATAGACCAACCAGTACTTTGTGTCCGAATGGACCCAAAATATTGCAAAAAAGAATGTGTCTGCGAAAAAGGTTATTTGCGAAATGAAGACGGCATCTGTGTACTGGAAGACAAATGTAAACGTAAGTAGAATATGGAATGACTTTCAAGCTAGACGTTTAGATAAACAGGGTGTAATCGACGAGCAAACTGTTACTATGATTTCAGAAAATGATTCTAGAGCCCCCAGCGTATACATTTTTCGTCGGTTATTAAATAAAAAATATGCTGTTTCATACAAAAGTGCAACACTCGATCCTACACGGTCAAAATCATGCTGAATTCATGGTAACAGCTAGCGCGACGATGTTACCGTGTATGTGCAAGAGGACGATTTTTTGAAGTCACTAAATACTTTTTTAAAGCATTAACTGGTAACATTACACACACCACATCGTCGGAATTTCACTGACTGAAATCACGTCGTGGCTTTTCTAAGCACATTATAAAAGCTTCTCGTTATCATCCGAGACCCCATCTAAGCTTAACATCTATATTTACAAGGTCCTTAGGATAATCTTTGATGTTTCCTCTAAGACTAAACCTAAACTAGTTTTATTTATGGTGTTTTCAGCAGCACGATCCTGCACCTCTGCCAACGAAGAATTCGTCCCATGTATGCAAGGAGTGTGCAGAGCTAAGGACTGCTCACAGAAAGGAGAAGACGTTCCATGTCCAGATATTCCTGCAGAAGCATGTAACAGCGGCTGCATTTGCAAGGAACACTTCTTAAGAGCAGCAAATGGCAGCTGCGTACCGGGGGACCAATGTGAACGTAAGTAAAAGACATGATAAGGGTCGATTACCATTTCAGCATCGCCATCGCATTGCACGAGTGAACCGAGATACCGATAGTCGGAGCTGACCGGGGGAAACGCGCCATCAAGCGCTATGGCCCCAGAACTGGAGAGACCGCCGAAATCGCAAAATCGTTTTGCTGATTTTCAATCCAACATTTTCCAGCTTCTGTTGCCATTTTTCCAATCTGCTCTGGATCTCAGGTCCATCTTCACCGGCAAACAGCATGCACCAGGGAACCTCTTCCTGTATGTGCGATGTCAGAGCGTTCAACATGAAGAGTTAAAGACTTTAAAGCCGACAGACAATAGAAAAAGTTTACAATGTTATAGTGCCCGAGAGCTATTGTCGGATGAGCGTACAATGCGATCCGAAGTATTCCGAAGCGAGCCAAAAGAACTGTTTGGTCGATAACTTCGGTGTTTCACTCGGTGAGATGTCTGCCGAGACCTGAATCCGCGTACGTCCGTAATATCGCGCACCGTCGGAGTGGCTTTAGTGCGCGGTGCGTGGCTATCCGTGATCGTGCGCCGTGCGGGCTGCGCGTGCGTCCAAAATATTGCGCACGCGTGGGAGGCCGCCTTAATATACACAGTAATTAACAAATTTTCACAATAATATTGCTATCAAATTACTACTACTATACTGTACGTAACCCACGCGGGCTACGTACAGTACAGTCGACCGCACGTCGCACTTTGTCCTTGAGTTGGCCTAGTGTGGTACCACAGATGAATACAGATGGAAGATGGGTCACTCCGCAATTTAGGTAGGAAGCTACAAGTACGCGGCGGGCTCGACTTGTTGTGCCAATTCAGTGAGTGTAACGTAGTCAGAAGATCTAAGAGTTACGCGATAGAAACAGAGGCAACGTCTAAGTGAATATAACTAGGTAAGTAATTAGCGCTGTGCGACCTGAATTGCACTTTATTGTGCCGTAGCAAGAGTCGTCTTTTATTTTAATGATTTTGCGGAGTATCCCATCTGTATTAATCTATGGTGTTACGGATTTTCAATAGAATAAGAGGCCAGCTCATACTGATTTACCACAGTCGTGCGGCCTTTATCCAACCTACCGTAGGTTGAAATTTATGTCCCTTTTCTCTATCCTTAATCAAAAACGTCTATCACCAGTATCAGTAACCCTCCTACATGACCTACATCGCAATAGCGTGATATCGAAACTGCAATCATCGTAGTAAAGAACTTTTGCAACAACGAATGTCGCTATAATAAACTTTCGCATAACTTCTTTTGCGTAACTTACAACGCGGTAATGAACTACGGAACTATGATTTACACTCCTTAGCTGTTTCCGCATACTATAGTTTTACCAGAGATGAATACAGATGTAACACTCCTGAAGGGGTCTGATAGGACCGATGCCTGCCGGGGTACGGGGAAGTCCGAAAGGGATACTGTGGCCCCTGGCAACGTACAGGCAACTTAAGGAACACGGGTGGGTTTTAGGCAATAAAAATCTGACACGCCCTCCCGCTCCGCCCAGAGCGGGAGAAGTTATTTGATAATTTCACACCCAAAAAAGATGTAACACTCCGCATTTTAGGTATGAAGCTACAAGTAAGTACGCGGCGGGCTCGACTTGTCGAATTCAGTGGGCGTAACGTTGTCAGAAGATATAAGCGTTACGCGAAAGAAAGAGAGGCAACTTCTAGGTGAATATATATGTAGGTAATTAGCTAGACACTACACACTACACTACAGTAATAACTAGACACCTACTCTTTTCAGAACCAAGCTGTAAGGAAAATGAAGTGTATACCGACTGCAAGAGACCCTGTCCACCTGAAATATGCTTTACGCTCATTGTTCAGTTCAGGTGTGGCCACCACTCATGTAAAAAGGGATGTATTTGCAAGCCTGGATATTTGAGAGAAGAGGACGAACCTCCCTCCCCCTGCATACCAATCTGTCAGTGTCCTGAGAAGAAGAATTCGACAGACTGTATGACGTAACAACAAATAGGATTTGATTTTTTTAATTGAACTGAGTAATGATAAACCTTAATGTATCGACAACAAATAAACGTTGCAAAGACTTCTTGTAGTTTCCCTTGAATGTTCATAGCACTACACACCTATCAAACATGGGGCCTTATTATGAAGTATTAATGCCATCATTATTCCACTGTGAAAAAAGGATGGTGCTAGCGGCTTTGTAAAGCTCCGTCTCTGGAATAAAGGTGGCATTTATACGTCATAATACGGCCCAAGATGTCTTCAAAGGGGTTGGCAGTGGAATATTAATTAATAGTACAGCCACATTTTACCATTTATATTGTAATATCTTAAGTCCCACATAATACCAGGTTATTGCCACTAACCGAACACAAATCCAGACGCCGCATCTAAATACGTCAAAAAGACAACCGAATATAGATTTGCCCAACCGGGAGTTAGGACCCAAAACCCAAAGCTAAGTTTATTTTCGGTACCTACCTAATTAGCACTCGATGCTACAGTGGAATCTGTAAAAACTTGAAAAGGCGATTGCCACTAAAACTACTCAAGAGTGTAAAACTACTAAACGTGGAGGTTTCATAGTTTAGGGACCAGACTAGTCCGTGGTGGTAAATAATCGCAAATCTCTTTTCAGATTTCAACTGCACTGGCGAAAATGAGGAGTATACAGACTGCAAGGTATCTTGTCCACCAGAAGAATGTTTTTCGATCATCGCCTTCTACGATTGTTCCAGTGCAGAGCCTTGCACGAAGGGATGTGCTTGCAAGCCCGGGTATTTACGGAAAGAAATGGATTCACCCTGTATACCGATCTGCAAGTGTCCCGAGTTAGAGATGAGTGAAGAATGTAAGGCAAAATAAACTGCTAAGGAAACATGAGATCTACAGACCGATGGCCGCCCCGGTAGACTTAAATTTTGCAATGAATGTAATTTAGGTGATGGTAATAATTAGGACATGGAAAAACAAGACGTTTAATAATTAATAAACCAACATAATATAACAATCACCTTTTGTGTTTTATTTTTTCCCCATGCTCTGGAGAGCTGAATTTGGAAGAATCTTGAACGAAAAATTAAAAGAAAGATCTTTACAATAATTTTCAGTAATATGCAAACTCCGTCAAAATACTATATTATTTTATATTTTTTTAACTAATCACTTAATATATAATAAATAAATAAATATATTTTCTAGTAGCACATAAATTATAAAACGACATTTTGTAGAGTTTTCCCTAAATGAACTTTAACAATCGAATCCGACAGAGAATCGAACGGTGGTGGACAGCTGTGCATATGCTTTCATTTCTTAGCAGCAAATAACCGCAAACCTCTTTTCAGAACCCGGCTGCACTGGCGAAAATGAAGTGTATACAGACTGCAAGGAATCTTGTCCACCCGAAGTATGCTTTTCGATCGTCGCCTTCTACGATTGTTCCAGTGCGGAGCCTTGCACGAAGGGATGTGCTTGCAAGCCCGGGTATTTACGGAAACAAATGGATTCACCCTGTATACCAACCTGCAAGTGTCCTCAGATGGTGAATGCAGAACATTGTAAAGCAAAAGCGTAGCAAAGAATCTGCTAGAGAGATAAGAGACCTACCTACCTACTATTGGCTGTTCCGGTTGACCTTGATTTGAGAGTAGAAAGAAATAAGAATTTCATATTAGGTGTTGGTAAAGATATTTGGGGGATACAAATTAATAAACATTTAACAATCAACCTTTATTTTGTTTTTTTCCATTTGCTTGCCAAGTTGACTTACAATTAAAAAAAAATATTAACGATATTATCCCTACGGCAATTTTCAATAGGTATGCAGACTCCGTCGTCATCTCTTGCGTATCCATCATCGCAGTAGCAGGAGGGATGACAGTCAGTGTAGGTGTGAGGACAGCTAGTCTTGTTTTGTAAGTGAAGCGTGTGACAGCAGTGCTATTCTGTAACCATCTCACCGTGAGAACTTAGGTGAAGTGAGCTCGGAGTGAGCTGTCAGTCCCTAGCAGCAGGTGGAATGACAGCTCACTTCATGTTCACTTCACCTAAGTTTTCACCGTGAGATTATTACAGAATAAACCGGCAGATGTCGCATGGATGACACTATGCATGCGGCGGGAATGCATAGTGTTCGTTGGGACCCGGACATTTGTCTGAAAATCATAAAGGTATGGAGCTGGTAAACATGGTCAAACTATCGTGCTTCTCGCTTGATTACTGAAAGTACTTTGGGCGAGACAGTTTGCGTTTTAGCCACGCCCACGAATGTGTTCGAGCCGTCGACTAGCGCAGCCTTAATATAAAATATTGATCGTCATCATCATCTTCCAGCCGTATACCAACTATGTTAGGGTCGGCTCCCAGTCTAACCGGATGCAGCTGAATACCAGTAATTTTACATGTGGCGACTGCCTATCTGAGCTCCGCAACCCAGTAACAGCTCATTTACACGGGACCCGTCATTGACGATTCATAAAAAAAACGATGCGTCGTGACGGATGCACGTTACGACGTATCGTTTTTTACATTGCATTTGAAAACGAGTTTTTTCGCGATTCGTCAAAATATCCGAATAAAGACACTTGATTCGTGATTCAGAGCTCAGTCTTGGATGAGCGCTTCAGTGGATCCATCACAAAAAAATCATGATTCATGTTTTTTGACGAACGTGATTTTTAAAAGACGATACGTGATTTAAGACGTGTCCGTCATTTTTCACGATTCCGTCCGATTCCGGCCTCCGTCCTCCGTCCTGTTGTAACCGCCTGTCTCCAGCTATCTTTCATACACTTATTGGATAGTAGGACAACTAACTTCACATGTACTAGCCACATGTCGCTGGCTCATTCCGGTTTCAGTAGTGAGATGATCGGAACAAATATATGCATTTTAAGCAGCAAAAATTTTATTGGAGCCACACACAGCACTAACAGCCACAAAAAAAATATGGAAGTTTTCGAGTGTCATTACGCTAGGTAACTTTGAACTTGATAGACTAATAATGAGAGTTCTTGAAAATAACCATAAAGAACGCTTTTAAAACGTGACCAAAGTTTTTTTTTACCATGTTCTCTTGAATAAAACTACACCTTTTAACTTTGTTATTGTTATAAAACATAACATCACGCCTTGTTTCCTGAAGGATTGGGCAGAAGTGTACCTATAATAAACCCACTATTGGTACACCTACTTTTGGTAAAAATGTAAAAAAACAAAAAACAATTCGTACGATCATCTTTTAGAGTGGCCTAACTTTTATACACGTTTTTTATCTAGGCATATACTCGGTACATTATTAATGTGCGGGTTGGTGGATGTCACATGTCTTCTAAAGTACTATCAGACAGGCGAAGGAACAATTATAAGGTAACTAAGTAGTCAGTTTAGTTCAACCTCAGATTTAATACCACTATGTGCATCAGCACATTTGTGAGTTAGTATGTAGGTGATCTGATTCCGAAAATTCTTTCACATATAAAAGTTACAGTATTGCCAAGTGACACATTTTATGTTAGAACAACAAGAAGCTCGTGTGTACACATTTCGTATGATCTTCTGAAGCCCTTTATTTTGATACTCCCCCTCACTATGCTCATGGTACCATGTTCATGGTAACAGTACTAATTGACATCTGAAATTCCCCATTTTGATTGTACAACAACAAATCCTAGCCTTATTTAAGACCATCGCACGACCTAGATGAGTCGATGGACACCCCATGTATTGTATGAAAAATTCTTCGTGGGTAGATAAATAATCCCACATACAAACATACAAAGAGACATAAGTAGAACACGTGAAAACATAACCCTTTTTTTTGGATGGGAAATTATCAAATAACTTCTCCAGCTCTGGGTGGAGCGGGGGAGGGTGTGTCAGACTTTTACTGACTAAAACCCACCCGTGTTCCTTCCGTTGCCTCTACGTTGCCAGGGGCCACGGTATCCCTTTCGGACTTTCCCGCAACCCGGCAGGCATCGGTCCTATCGGACCAAATCACTTGCTGACATCTCTTTGAGGCGCGCGTAGAACACAACGCGCCGTCGACCCGGGCCTGGTCCTTATCGGACGGCGAGCTACCCATTGCTCACCGTCCGCAAGACTGCGCCTACGGTGGCCGGGAATCGGCCTGCAATTCCCGACGCCCGGGGCGTCTCCTGGGCTAAGGGCGTGAGGGCGCGAAATTTGCCTCTCCCTCACGCGTTCTGCCTCCTCCTTCGCGAGAAAACATAACTCTGTCTTTGCAATCGAAGAACTTTCAAACTAATGCCCATTTTCAATACATTTTTAATACTTGCAAAACTTGTTAACTTTAAAAAAGAACGTCAATCACTTTTCTTTATCGATATAAGGAACCAAAAAACCTAACTAAGTATATAAACAGAGTCAAGCCTTCGTTCATCAATATACATTGAGTTGTTAACATGTTGAGATCATTTCTTGTGTTGTTCATCTGCAGTGTGGGCTTCAGTGCGACTCAGGAGTATCTTCCTGAGATTTCTGAACCCCGGCCAATACTAACAGGTAGGTAATACAAGGTTGGGTCCTTGCCATAAATATTTGCGGTTTACGGGAACGGTCAAATTTAAAATCTATTAACTAGTAGTCAGAGGGGCTCGTGGCTGAATAATAACATTCGCACGGGTCGATCGAAGGTTAAGCTACGCTTGTTGCGGTCAGTTCGTGGATGGGTGACCACCCATTATATATCGAGACCCCTCCATGCCTCGGAAAGCACATTAAGTCGTTGGTACCGGCTGTCATTCGTAGATCCTTGACAGTCAACGATGGTGCTGCTCCACGCGCTGGAAACCAAGTGTTCATAAACAGCGTTCACATTTATTCACCCTAGTTTTCAAATAGTTGCCTATATTTGAAACTAAAATCTATTTTAATTATTGCCCCACTTCCTATACCAAATTTTTCACAGAAATTAAATACCTACTCAATATTTCAATGGACAAAAAAACAAAACAAAATTTTAATGAGCATGAGGAAAATGGATGAAGTTAACCGACGATGCAAAAAGGGGAAGCACTAGCAATGATTTACCAAGACTTGTTCGTGACGTAGCACAACGTAAAAAAAACATTATAAAAACCCCCATTGAATCACAGATACAAAACACGTGTAACGCTATGACATAATGGTATAGCCAACCGCACGTCACGTCAATACACTTTGACCTTAAGCTGGCCTAGCGTAGTACGGACTTTAAGTGGAATAAGAGGCCAGCACATACTGGTTTTGTCACTACTGACGCGGGGATTATTGCACCTGCTAAAAACAACAACTACATAAAACGTACTACGGTAGGTACACACGGCTACACATCAAGCTATACATTTCCAGTATAAGCTGACCTCGCATTGTACGGAAATCCTATACAATGCGAGATTAGCATAAACTGGAAGTGTATAGCTTGATGTGTAACTACAAAAAATTGTGAAAATATCATAATTATTCAGTTGAAAGACGTTCACTGTTGGACATACAGACGTGTACCATCGAAGAAGTTCATATCTATACGCCGTAAGGACTACTTCTGCTTGCAGCGCTCGGCAGCTATAGAACTCAAACTCAAAACTCAAACTTAAATTCAAAGCATTTATTTCAATTAAACCATTTACAGGCACTTTAGAACTGTCAAAGAGTGGGTCAGTTATTCAGAAAGTTGAAGCTAGTTGCCCATTCCAAAACGTAGATCTCTATGGAGAAGAACGGGCAAGAAACTCCAAGGTACATTATTCTTGTTGCTTCTATATGTGAGAACCGGGGCGGTAACAGAGGACTTAGTGTGAGTTTATTTTAACCATCTCAATTTTACACATCGACCGCGTTTGGCGCTCCGATTAGCATGGCCGGCCGGCTGCCACGCGGAGCGCCGAACGCGCTCGATGCGTATTCCATCTAGAATTTCTCAGTAGCAGACCGGAGTCTGGATTTGTGCCCGTTTGATCAATAGGCTCGCCCCCTATTACACGAGACTTAAACATAATTGGTGAAATGTGGGTGTACTATACCTAAGTACACCTTTGCCTAGCCCTTCGGGGAAATACAGGAATGATGTTATGTTAAATATTCTTTTTTCCAGAATGTGGATCAAACCAGGTCTACGCGTGCGTAAACCCGTGCCCTCTTATACAGACATGTGAAGATCGTGCACTGAACATAACTTGTTCGAAGACACAAGATTGTGACTACTTATGTGTTTGTGAGCAAGGCTATTTCAGAAGGTTTAACGGCGGCGAATGTATACCAGAAATTGAATGTGGTAAGTAACAAGTTTATTCGTATCAACGACTGCCTCATTAGTTTAGTGGCCAGCTTAGCGGGTGCGAATCACGTTCACGACGTCCCAGGGGGCCTACGGCCTAAGCGATGTACGTAGTTTCGGCCGAAGTTACGGACGGCGACACTACGGACATCGCTTAGGGAGTAGACCGAATCCCGGGTCGGGTCAAAAAAGTTATTGGGTTCACATCGACGTGCAACCATTAATAGCAGCAACCAATAAAGCATTAATATTAATTTCTCTAGTAGTTTCGTAGCGCTTCCTTCAGAGTGGAAATAATGTTTGGCAAGAACTATGCCGTCTCTGAAACTCCAATGTCTCCCATAATTACTTACAAAATACTTAATTAAGCAACGTGACATTATATACCTAAAACATAATTTCAACTCTTTATTAGTAGCTTTTGTGAACATGATAATTGTTCAGATTTGATACAGCTGTGATAGCAATCACGTCATTTCGTTTAAAATACGTTTTTATTTTTATTAATTTATTTATCTTTATATAGATTCTTTTCAATTTTGTGAATGTGAGAACGCTGTAGGCCTAGTGGACTGTAGATTTGTAGACCATCATTATTCTGTTAAGTACCTGGTACTTGTTGAAAGACCTACACTGTCCTCCCATACCTAATAACACTGTTATTTGAAAAAATTGTAAAGCCTCTCCTTCTTGCCGGCTCTTCTCCATACGAAACAACCAACTGGAACCGTGCACCTAGCTTCTGACGTTTCATAAGTGCCCTTGTAGGTTTATGTGAAATAAAAATATTTTGAATTGAATTTGAATTTGTTTCTTTCCAGGACCTGTGCTTAGATGTGGCGATGATGAAAAGTATACGCATTGCAAACCATCTTGCTCCAACGATACCTGCTCTTCGATCGCCATTCTGCCAAACTGCGACAACCAAGAGCCATGTAAACCGGGATGCACCTGCAGGGACGGATATTTCAGAAAAGAGGAAGAATCGCCGTGTATCCCGCTTTGTTTATGTCCTGAGGCGCAGGATTCGCACGACTGTTCAGCTTGGTTGACTCACTTTAAACAGGAAACAAGTCGGAGAGACTTTGATTTATTTACGATATTTATGGAATTCAGTCCATAATTACTGTTTTTGAAAAGCAAAAATAATCTCCAAAAATCTTACGTTTCATTTACAAATTTCTTTATTTCTCTTTACCCCGTAAAGTCCTCATTGATATCCATCTGGGGAAACGGAGAGTTCTGTCGGACTCCTACCGACTAGAACCCCATGATTCTTACATGAGTCGGGGGCCCGGGCGACAGGTCCTCGAGCATTTACCCGCACCCCTGATTTCGTCTAACGGGTGATGGGGTCACCAGGTGCGGCAAATCCCACGACCGGGTTGGTGGCGGTCACAATGACTTCGATTTTTGTTTCTCGGATAGTTCACGATGTTTTCTTCACCATTTTGAGAGTAGTGGTGGTTAAGTTAACGATCTGCAACTCGTGAAAATTACGACTCTTTGCTCCGTAGACCATACCTACTCATTATTAAAATTCATTAACAATTTCGAATCCCCTCACTTTTCCAAGAGGTCATATGCTATGCCGCCATACATACTGCAAGTGAAACCTCCAAGAGGGCGCGGCACTGAACGTATTAACGACACTGTTATACTACTTTAGTCATATTTCTATGATTGTATTATGTCGATTGCACAAAATGCCTAAAAAGTAGCCTGATAGAACGAACTACGAATATATAAACTGAGCCAAGCCTTCTTCCATCAATACACATTGAGTCATCAACAAGTTGAGGACATTCCTTGTGTTGTTTATCTGCTGTGTGGGGTTGATTGCGGCGCAGAAGAAGTTACCTGAGATTGACGATTCCTGTAATATCCAGCCAGCACATTCAGGCAAGTGTTCATAATAATTCCAGTATCATTTAAGATTACATAGTTATATGTAATCTGTTAAGCATTTCACACAGTTTTTGCCCTGCGCAGGCGTTAGTAATTCAGTAACTCAGTTTGTATGTAAAACACGCTTGATAGCATTAATTTATAGTCTGTTTCAAAAGTATTTGATGAAAGTGTAAACAAACCCTGTCCAGGTTAAATGTCATCATCATCAACGTCATAATTGTCATCACCTAATGTCACATTTATCTGTATTTAGACGGATTCAACTTTATATCTCACTACTTTTTCCAACAACTATAGACATTATTCATTTGAAAGTGCCTGTAATTGGTTTATTTGAAATAAATGCTTTGAGTTTGAGTTTGAGTTTGAATTGAAAAATCATTGACATAAAACTCAAAACTCAAACCATTTATTTCAAATAAACCAATCACAGGCACTTTTGAATTGTCAAGGGGTCGGTCAGTCAGAAATATGAAGCTAGTCGCCCATTACAAAGCGTAGTAGGTACCTATGGAGACTGGCAAGAAACTCCACGGACACTCTTTTAAATCAAAATATGGTTAAGTACATAAAATTGGTGACATCATTCAAGTTGAAGTTATACATGTGAGAACGATGCAAAACATTAAAAGCGTCCGTTAGAAAAGTTGAAGTTATAAAATAACCTCAATTGTAAAATGAAAAATTTCTTTAAGGTGACTCAATTTCGGGTTCAAGTATTCAAATAATCAAATCAATGAACTCAATTTACGTTTTTTGGCCCATTTGTTTACATTTTTGTCACTTTTGGAACAGACCAGTTTATTTCAGACAACCTGCCAATGTTTATTTATTTAATTTCCAAAATGTGGACCAGACGAAGTATACGACTGCGTATTTCCCTGCCCTCCTGAACGGACTTGTGGTAACCGTGAAGAAATAATTTATTGTACGGAGGAATTACAAGATTGTGACTACAAATGTGTTTGTAAGGAAGGTTTCTTTAGAAAGACTGAGGGCGGCACATGTATACCAGAAAAAGAATGTGGAAAGAAGAATATGACAGAACCAACAAATGAGTAATGTCAGTTCATAATTATGTGATAAAACAATCAATCAATCTGCCTAGCTTTTTCCCAACTATGTTAGGGTCAGCTTCCAGTCTACCCGGATGCAGCTGAATACCAGCAAACAAAAAACAAAAAAAAAACAACAATGTTAAACAATAAACACAACGACGATTACGATTTAACATTTTTTCAGTACAAGATCTTCGATTTTTTAAACAACTTCTTACCTACTCTCCCTCAGGTAAAATATATTTCAGCATTTTTTGTGAAGAATATACATAACGGTCTTACACTATGTAGGTATATTCTTCACAAAAAACATAGGGATAATATTATAGAGAGAACATTTATATCTTTATAAATATTCTCTCACTGATCCCTATGTTTTCATTAGAACCTGTACCCTAATTACGTAACACACGATTGAAAAAAGGAAAAAAAAAAAAACTGTATTTGAAACTTCGAAAAAAATACCGCTCAAAAACGTAATTATCGCAAGGAATGTTGTTGAACTGTCAAAATGAAACAAAGGTTATTGGGCAAAATCTGACCCAGTTAACGATAGTTTTACTACAAAAACCAAATTAGTTTTAAATTGTTAAGTATTAACCTAAACTTAATTTTAGATAGTTTTTTTTTTTTTTAACAATGGGAATAAAATGTGAAAGATGAATAAAAAATAGGTAATAACAGCTAAAACAATTTAAGTGAAGCATTCTGTTAAATAAACAAAATAAACGTATACGAGTGTATTATTTAGTGAGTATTATTTAGTATATTTTTTATCTTGGGCCCGACATCAAGAGCAAATGGATGCGCTTGCGGCGTTTTTAGACGATACAATTATTCCTGTAGGTATTGATCATGTCGAATAAAACTTAAAACTCTTCTATACTTGTTTTATTTTCACTTATTTTATTTTTTTAATCATGTTTACTATCAAGAAACCAATAAAAATGTGCTAAGCCTAGTTAAAATTAACCTTATTATTGTTTTATTTTTATTTATGGTTTTTTCCCATTATCTGCGTTAATGCGACATATATATTCGTAAACTAGAGACGTTTATCTAAACATCCTACCCTATTTTTTTTCTGTAGGCCGTGGGTATAGGTTTCATATTTAGTTGCCCAATGACCTTTGTCGTAATCGTTTACGAAAATATTTAAATATCTGGTGTTACTTACCTAATAGGTACTGTACTAATAATAAGTACGGTCTTCTACTTCTTCTTCTTTTCGTGTGGTTAGTGACTAGCCTAGTCAGAGTTTTAAAGCCGCCCATGGCCAAGTACGGTGGTGTGCCCTTAAATGCCTTTTATTAACCTACCCTTCAGAGATAGAGAATAAAAACTCCTCATAGATGATTGCAGATCTTCTATTAAAACCAATAGACATTTCAACTCGTCCAGTTTTTGTGTTAAAATGTGAACTAGTAGCGGGTCCCAGGTCCTGACATCCACTTCTAAATTCTTGATAGCGTGCAAACATTCTATTGTGACGTCATGTATTTTCTTAATTGGTGCTAATGACTGTTGTTTAGGGATTGCAATCCAGCGGCGTTTTCAATCCAGCTGGATTCTTGCTGGATTGACCTGAATCCAGCTGGATCCAGCGCGGATCCAGCAAAATGTGGAACGAAAATAAAAAGACGACATTTTTAAGACTTTTTTTATTAATTTGTACTTCTTAGGATAATCTATGAAATCTTTCACTCATTTGGTGATATCTGATATCAATTTGCTTTGGTTTCTTAATCATTTGAGATCAAAAGAATCAACTTAAAATTAAATAACAAACATAATTATAACCTCATATAACATTTTAGATAATGTTTCTAAGTAAGCAATATCTTATTACGTTTATGTTTAATGATAGGATAGGATAAGACGGCTAATCAGTAGCAAACAGTCTTACAAATTCTTTTAAAATTAACTACAAAAAAGGACCGGAGGAGGAGGAGAAGAATAATTTTTTTGTATCAAAAGAAGCTCCGAAATAATCTTCTCTCCTCTCATTATTCGTTAATAATTAGGCAGTCATCACGATCCGTCTCGCACGTAGGTTTGACGGCTTCCAACCTCCCGAACAAGCTGGATTCCGAAAAGGCTTCAGCACCGTGGACCACATGCATACGCTGCGACAGGTTATACAGAAGACAGAGGAGTATAATCTGCCCCTCTGCTTAGCGTTTGTGGACTACGAAAAAGCCTTCGATTCGATCGAGACTTGGGCTGTGCTGCTGTCTCTCCAACGGTGCCAGATCGACTATCGTTACATCGAGGTGTTGAAGTGTCTGTACGAAAACGCCACCATGTCAGTTCGACTTCAGGACCAGACCTCGAAACCTATCCTCCTGCAGCGAGGTGTGAGACAGGGAGACGTCATTTCTCCGAAACTCTTCATGGCCGCAATGGAGGATGTCTTCAAGGTTTTGGACTGGAGGAGGCTGGGCATTAATGTTAATGGCGAGTACATCACTCACCTTCGATTTGCGGACGATATAGTCGTCATGGCTGAGACTATGGAGGACCTCAGCAAAATGCTCGATGACCTCAGTGGAGCCTCCGAAAGAGTGGGTCTAAAAATGAACATGGACAAAACCAAGATCATGGTAAATACCCATGTAGCACCCACTCCTATCAAGATTGGAGACTCCACGCTCGAAGTTGTAGACGAGTACGTCTACCTGGGAAAAACGGTCCAGTTAGGTAGAGCTAACTTCGAGAAAGAGGTCAATCGTCGAATCCGACTCGACTGGGCGGCGTTCGGGAAGTTGAGTGGTATCTTCTCGTCCCACATACCACAGTGTCTCAAAACGAAAGTCTATGACCAGTGCGTGTTGCCAGTGATGACATATAGAACAGAAACGTGGTCGCTTACAATGGGCCTCATCAGAAGGCTTAAAGTCACCCAAAGGGCAATGCTCGGAGTTTCCTTGCGTGACCGAATCAGGAATGATGAAATCCGCAAGAGAACCAGATCGCCAAACTGAAGTGGCAGTGGGCAGGACACATTGCGCGCAGAACAGATGGTCGATGGGGCCGAAAAGTTCTGGAGTGGCGACCGCGTACCGGAAGACGTAGCGTTGGAAGGCCTCCCACAAGGTGGACCGATGACCTGGTGAGGGTCGCGGGTAGCCGATGGATTCGAGACGCACAGGACCGGTCATTATGGCGGCACTTGGGGGAGGCCTATGTCCAGCAGTGGACGTCTTTCGGCTGATATGATGATGATGACTTTAGTGACACAAAAACACTTTCTATCGAGACGAGAGCAGTTAAATAACTGTCTTTGATTTATAAAATAAACAAACATAAGCGGTACAGGTGGTAAGGGGGAAAGGGGGCGGGCGGCGTTGCCATTCATTCGCACATGTGACACGTGCTATAGTGACAGAACGGCAACGTTGCCGCGCCGTTTTGAAAATGGTGGCAACTCAAAACTAAACAATAGAAATTGATACGTTTGCGGATCCGCATAGCTGGATCCAGCACTGTATGCTGGATCCAGCGTGTTTAAAAAGGCGCTGGATCCAGCTGGATTGCTGTATGCTGGATCCAGCAATTGCAATCCCTACTGTTGTTGCATAGTAGGCAGATTGAAAAGCATGTTAATATGCGATGTAAAGATAAGTTTTTTGTTGTTGTAGCGATTGTTGAGAATATCCCAACACACTAGATAGTTGTTCGAGCTTATTTGTAAGTGTTGTATCAACCTTTCAGCTTCTCCTTGAACCTTGCTTTTCAAAAATTGCATCTTCTGCGCATTTGACAAGGATGTATTGTTATGGATGGCTTCCGTGAAAAGGTCTTTGAACGGTATCCACTGATTAAACTTTCCGTGAAACACTGGTATCTCCAACTTTGGTGTTGTTTTTTCTCGATAAGCTCCAGACCACATCTTGGTGTTTAATGCCTTCTTCAGATCGATGTATTGGTTTTCAAATCTTGTATAGCGCTCTTCGTACACTGCGTTTTTGTCCCCGTTGAGTTCGCACTCGATTTCCCAATGGAGACTGTCGATAGCAGACCAACGCGCTTGTAACGTTTGCAACGCATCCTGGAATTCCCATTTCTCTGTGATAAATTCCACTTGAGTGTTGGCGACAGCTCTCATGAAGACCTTGAAATTCGCCGATTGCTTGCGAAAGAGGTCGTCCAGTTTACTGTTGGACCCCGAGTCCCTCTTGTTAGGGCTTTGTTGTTGCTGAGGAGGCGATTGATCCCTGTTGTTGTTCTTAGTTGTGTTACTGGTTTCTTCTTCCTCCTCGCTGTTTTGTTGTTCTTGTAATGTTTTGCTCGATGTACCTGCTTGACCTTGTTCAGAGGTACTTTCGAACGGTGTTGGTTGCACTGCCGGTCCCCCTGTGGACCGCTTGTGCGTCGACAGTTGTTGGTTTTGTAGGAGAATTAACTCCTTGACCTCTTTATAACACTTCAATGCTGTGTTATATAACTCGCTTGTAAAGTAAGGATGACTCGCACTTACTTCTGTAGACAGACGATCATGGTTGAACTGGAATTCACTCCATAAGTTTTCCAGCATTTGCATACGCCGTTTGAAGTAGTCCAAATTCTTCCTGTCCCAGCCATCCTTTTTGATGTTGATGCCGACTTTCTTGATGTTTTCGTGAAGTTCACGCTGATTCTCGTAAGTATTTGCTGATGACGTCATGTTGCCAAACTTTCCTACGAATTGACGAACTTTGTTTTGAGCAGTAGGCTGTTGCTCCACACTTCTGGTTCTTGATATTGTGCAACCTTTCTCTTCTACGATATGCGCCTTCTCAATTGGTTACTGGGGCAACTCGCTTGTGAGAGACCAGTCCAACCGATTCGCGAAATTTTCTATCTACCTACTCTAATATAATTAATAATAGTGTCCACTTTATATACTTTAATATTATTCGTTAATTTATTTAAATATAATATATCTTATATAATCTAGTTTTAAAATAATATACCCAAATAGTTACTCTATAAGTCATTGAAAATATTATATCTTCTTCTTAATTTAGCTTCTAATAAACTTAATGTTGTCTTCTTTTTAAATGTTTGATGTAAATTGATGGCCACAGGTTTTCACAAACCTATATCAGGCAGGTCTTAATTACAGTTAGAATTAAATATTACTCGAAGGTCCTAATCTAAATCATAATTTTACTTTATACTTGAATATTTTTTTTTTTTTTTTAGTATACAAATGTGTTGTACCTTTAGGCGGACCAAAGCTTCAAACTAAAACAAACTTCTGGCACCTTTTTATGTTTCACTTTGTAATTACATGCTCACTTTATAACTAGATACATAAATCTTTCTGTAATAAAGTACATACATCTTTTATGGGGTACTGTGTTAAATGTTACAACAAAATACCTTGTGATATTTTGCAATTAAATGAAAGAAAATTTAAAGCTCATATTAAAAGTACACTTTGTAAACAAGCATATTACAAATTAGAGGATTATATCCAAGACAAGAATGCTTGGAAACATGCTGGTCCTGCTCCATAGGATAATTTAGAATCAAGACAAAATCAAACTGGTTGCAAATTTAAGTGTATATTTTATTATTATTTTTTATTATATGACATTCATTTTACTTTCTATGACCAATTCCTCGCACACTGACTTATTAATTGTGGAATCTTAGGAGGATCGTCTACTTTTACAATGTTTGTAAATATGTGAGCACCATGTATCTATCACATAATTAGTTTTTCTGTTGTTGCTTCATTTTTAATTCTTAATTCTTTTTACCTATTGTGGTATAATAATTTTATTCTAGGTGCATCGTCCTCACATATAATTATATAACTAATGTACTTATACAAAATATTGTAAAACATTTTAAAAGAGTAACGGTGGAGTTTCTTGCCCATTCTTCTCCATACGAAAACTACCTTTTGGAAGGGGCAACTAGAATCAATTAATTTTTTTTGTAAATTTTTGACGTTCAAAAGTGCCTTATACGGGCCTACTTGAAATAAATGATTTGACTTTGACTTTGACTTTGACTTTAATCAGCATATCAAATGTGTTGTACCTTTGGTCCCCATCTTGACGTAATGACCGCGGAATCATAAGGTACCTATTTCGTTAAATAGTTTAAAATAAGTACCTAATTTTTTTTGGCATCTCTGTATTTACCAATTACCAAATAGTACCGCTTAGCTACGAAACAAAAACAATAAAATTTTAAAGAAACATGCAGTGCTGTTGTTCTGAAACACCACCCGGCCGTATACCCTTACCGCCGGATACTCTGCTGAGTATCCAGCTAATCGATGCCCAAACACGTGCAAAGGTGCTTACAACTAAAACTATTCATAGGAGTAGAAATTGTCTACTACGATGAATTTATTTGACGGCATGGTTGGCGCAGTGGTTAAGCGATTGACTATTGCGCTGCGAGTCGCGGGTTCAATTCCCGCACGGAATAAATATTTGTATGACCTGCAAGTAGTTGTTCCGGGTCTGGCTGTTTGTGTATGTGAGTTTAAATGTTTGTAAACGCACCCACGATACAGCAGAAATTGCTAGAGAGGGAAATGTTTAAAAAAATATATATATATATAAAATAAAATATATAGTTTTGGGAAGCGCTTTGCCTGGTAGAACGAGTCCTTAATCGCGCACAACAGAACCGAACAACATTCAACAACCACTGAACAAAGTTAAGTATATAAACAGAATCAAACCTCCGTTTATCAATACACGTTGAGTCGTCAACATGTTGAGTTCATTTCTTGTGTTATTTGTCAGCAGTGTGGGGTTCAGTGTGGCGTTAAAGCTGGATGTTGATCCATTTTCAGTTAAACAAGGCAAGTATCTTTAATTAAGTCGTGCTTGTTCTTTTGGTCTTGTCAGCACTCCAAATTCCTAACTCACCCACAATCACAAATCCCTTCATTTGGAGGGAATTCATAATTCATTGCTTTATATAAACCTACTTGAAAAATTTGTCTGCCCAGCATCGTAAACAACCAGATTAATGTTGTTCAATTGTCAAAATAAAGGGACTGCAAGTGTGTTACGCCAGTAGGCAGCTGGTCTGGTGCCAAGTGTTCTTTATTACACCATTCTCAATCATATTAATAAATAAAATAAGTCAGTATAGGCAGTACCTACACCTCGATACGGCTCGTATTGTGAGGAAGTTCCTGTCTCTGGAGCCCTAACCACCGGTAGCTTGGACCCTGCTCCCGTCACGGTCAGACCACAATTTTTATATTATATTTTTAAATCTTCAAATATTTAATCATGTTATTTATATGTAAGAAATAATAAATATAAAATTAATAATAAATCCAATTCATATCAACTTATTTGCATAGAATGGAATGGCCTTGGGTTTGAACTCGAGACTTGTCGGATTTATGTGCATTTTGTATAATTATCACTTGCTTCAAAAACGGTGACGGAAAACATCGTGAGGAAACCGGCATGCCTGAGAGATATTTCTCGACGGCATGTGAAGCCAAGTCAATGGGCGGCATAAAAAAAATCTGACACCAGGGTAGTCACTAACCACACGAAAAAGAAGAAAATCATTTAATTATCAACTTGAACTAACTAATTCGATTCGGAAGACAACATGATTATTCGCAACTGCCAATCATCACCTGCGCTTTGTATGAGAAGTAAATGATAAAAGCAGAGAGGACATACCTAGTCTGCCCGTTAGTGCGTTTATCGTGTTTACCTGGCTAGTTAATGGTTTTATAAACACTATATCACATTCAAATGCTATTTATGTAATCATAAACAGAAAGTTGATGAGGTCATCAACATAAGGAAATATTATTGCAGTTTTTTCTTCAAATCTAGGTATTAATACAAGATTCTAATAAGGGGAAGTACTCAGAACCGCCGAGACTGGTACAAGACGTACACAAAAAACTTGACAAAAACCCGAGCTATTGACTTATTGATTAACAAACACACTAGAATATGATATTTAACAACTAAGTATTACATAATAATACGTAGAGTAGGTCATATGTCAGTAATAAATCGTATGTACCTTGTAGGTACTTTTCAAAAGGATAGTTACAAAAAGGATATCGTCTAAAACACGCATATTTTAACGTCTTAAAGTGACCTAATAACTTATGCGACACCAATCAACACAACAGGAAACGGGGTAAAAGTTACCGCTAAATTGTTCCTGCCTATGATCTGTTTCAAAAGTATCTGATGAAAATGTAAACAAATGGACCAAAAAACGTGCGTCGATTCGCTTGTTTCGGGCGAGTCAATTCGTGTGAATCAACCAATAATCCAATCTGATGAGATATAAAGTTTAAACATTCTAAATACAGATGAATGTGTTACTAATTCCCTTTAGTGAGTGATTGCGTAAGAATTTAACCTGATCAGGTTTGTTTAAACTTTCATCAGACACTTTTGGAATAAAATATAGGTACCTCTTGCATGGCCAGATATTCAGTGTCCGGTAAAACAGCTGTCCGTTTCATCTCTACTTATTAGATATCTATTTTATTTTACACTATCGTTTTCTTTTCCAGAATGTGGGCCGAACGAAGTACCTGCAGGATGCATCAATCCATGCCCTCCTCAGAAGACTTGTCAGGATCGTGAAAATTATTTGTGTTTAGCGGTAGTCGTGCCTTGTGTGTTCCAATGTCATTGTAAAGAAGGTTACATCAGAAAAACTGAGGACGGCGAATGTATACCAATAGAAGAATGTGGTAAGTAAAAAATAGTGTCACAGAACAATAAACCAAGCGACAATGCCATCTATAAATCTCCTTCCATGGCGATGCTACTGAATAAATCTTCTCGAATATTTGTAGTTTTCAAGCACACATAACTCATTAAATATGTACCTAAATTTACCACCACCTACTTAATTAAACAACATTGCTTTGCAGGAATTTACTGCACCAGAAATGAAGACTATACTGATTGCAAACAATCTTGCCTAAACGAAACCTGCTCTGCAATGAAAAATCCGTCAAACTGCGTCAGCGAACAGTCGGAGCCTTGCAAACCGGGATGCACTTGCAAGGACGGATATTTAAGGGATGACGAAGATTCAACGTGCATACCGGAATACCTATGCCCTGTGATTGAGGATACTAATATTTAACTTGCGAAAATGAATACGAATAGTTCTTCAATTTCTGAACAAGGTTTTTCATCTAGAAAGGTCTACAGAGTTTTAATTGTTAAGTTACACCTAACTCATAATGTTATTATTGTTGCCGCAATGTAGAGAAATAAATTTCTAAAGAATTATAAAATGGAAATTTCTGTAACACATACGATTGTAAAATTTATTTCAACAATTGAAATCTAACTTTTAATGCCATTACTCGTACATTGTTCTCATCTGTATTTTTGGGAAATAAACATATTATTATTTTTACGTCTTTGACATTTCTCGGGACCCGAGGATCCCGGACCTTTGGAAGGCGTTCGAGAGGCCGCAGCCAACTCGCAGAGGCCCGTTAGACGTGTTTAATGAAACGAGGCACCAACCTACGATTATCCCTGTACGTATGCTAGTGCACCCAAGGACAACCCCTGGTTGCTTCAGGAATCAGGACTATTGCAAGATATGGAAACAAAGATATTGGATATGGGTTTGGGTGGCTAAGTGAACTGGGTATACTAAGATACTTTGGTTTGGGTGAACTATGGAAAGACTATGGCCCCTGCTTGACCAATATTTTATATAAAATACACAGGTAAAATGGCAGGGGGTGACTTACACACTCAATAATGGGCCCCCGAAAACGGTCGCTAGCACAAAGTGTCGTAGTGACAAGGAGGCAACATGTCCCGAGGTGCTTATAAGGAGTAGAGCGGTATTCCATGGCTATCAGGACAATCCCGGAAGTACGGTCAAGATCCCTACCAGCATCTTACTGAAATACTTCATTACTCCGAACATATTTGCTCTTGCGAATGTCCACTCAAGCCGGCCAATAAAGACAAGAAAGAGGTGGGAGCTCTATTCCTCGTCAGTGTTCACTCCAGCCGGCCAATAAAGGCAAGCCAGAGATGAGGAACAAGATTTCTCCCGGGAGATAGGGTCCTTGGGGTCGCTACTGCCCAACAGCTCACCACATACTGCCCTGCGGGATTCTGTATCTCTCTTGGTCTGGCTCCTCATCCCAGACCTGTTCCGGCAAAAAACTCTACCGGCATAGACCTGGAGTTCGGAGCGCGCAAGCCTGACCACGACGTCAACGGCGGTGGGGTTATTATTATTATTATTTGAATGTGTTTGATATTTCTCGAGACCCTGGGGTCCCGAACCTTTAGAAAGCGTACGAGGGGCCGAAGCCAACTCATAGAGGCCCGTTAGACGTTTTTAATTAAATGAGGCACCAACCGACGATTATCCCTGTATGTACTATGCAAGTGCACCCAAGGACAACCCCCGGTTGGTGTAGGACTATTGCAGGATACGGAAACAAAGATATTGGACTATGGGTTTAGGTGCTAAAGTTGAACGGTGACCTGAAACTATGAAAGGACTATGGCGATTGCTTGATCAATGTTTTATATGTACACGGATAAAATATCAGGGGGTCAATTGCACATGCACATGGGCCCCCGTAAACTGTCGCTAGTACATAGCGACGTAGCGACAAGGGGGCAACATGTCCTGGGTTTCTCGAGGAGTGGAGAGGTATTCCACAGCTTTCAAAACAATCCCAGAGCTCGGAAGATGGTCAAAATCCCAGAGCACGGAAGATGGTCAATATCCCTACGAGCACTTACTGGGACGCTTCCTTCCTCCGAGCACGTTTGCTCTTGCGAATCTCCACTCAAGCCGGCCAACTAAGGCAAGAATGAGGTGGGAGCTCTGTTACTTGTCAGTGTTCACTACAGCCGGTCAATAAAGGCAAGCCAGAGATGAGGAACAAGATTTCTCCCGGGAGATAGGGTCCGTGGTGTCGCTACTGCCCAACAGTTCGCCACATGCTGCCCTGCGGGATTCTGTATCTCTCTTTGTTTGGCTCCTTATCCTGGTCCTATTCCGACAAAGTAAACTCTACGACGTCAACGTAGAGGTACGGCGCTGGGGTTATTATAATTAATTAAATACACGGTAACTAAGGCAATCTATTTGCGGCTGACTTGCAAGATTAACACGATTGCTTTGCTTGAATAACTCATTTCCAATTGATCTTTAACATATAGACGGTATTATTAAATTTTCACAGTTACGTTTCATAAACGTATGTAAGTTTGTGGAATTATAGGTATATGACTATACTTAGCTATCTGAGATTACAAAACTAGAAAGTTGACATTATATTCAAGAACATTTCTACAGCTTCGATCTAACAGGTTGACACCGAAGATAAAAGTATTATTGAGACGCAAAAACCTATCAATAGATATACTGTAGAACGGAAATTACAGAACTTTGTAAGATTAAAAAACAAAGATTAAACATAGTGATACAACGCAATTTTATACCATGTACCATATTACCTGTGTTCAACAAATAAAATACTTTGACTTTTTTTTCATTATTTCATCCAAAATGTTACAGAGTTTAACTTTATATTACGTCTGCCAAACTGCAAAACAATTTTCCGGCAGTAAGCCCAGCAAGCACGGGCGTATTTTTGTCGCGGCGATTTTATTCGCGTATTGGATTTTCGACGCTCTGCTTAGCGCCGAGAGTGGAATATCCAACAGTGTGTTTTCTTGTATATGTATACGCACTGGATGCGGTCTGTTGGATTCTCAATGCTCGGCTCAATACCGAGAGTTGAAAATACAGTGTACGAAAAAAAATCGCCGCGATTAAAATACGTCGCTGCGTACCCGGGCTAAGTTCTCATAAATTTTGCACAAATCTTTGCTTAGTTAAGCAAATTATGTTTAGTTAAACATAATTAAAATTAAATCTAGGTCCGTATGTCAAAACTAAGACTATGGTTCTGTAGGCAATGACTCTGTATGTGGAAACAAATTAGTTACCCTCTAAAGATCACAAAAAATACAAGATTAAATGAAATTAGCTGAAGGAACTTCACAGAAACTATATAGATATGAACTTATTGATATCAACTATAATAATAATAAATAATAATAATACATTCTTTCTTTATTGACATAAATATTTTTTAACAAAAGTAGTGAGGCAATGACTCCAGCGCTAGGTATAGTACCTGTGTTACAGGAGCCAGTGTCTTCTCCCAATAATTATGAGTCGAGTTTTATGCAATAAGAATTAATCACAAACACAAGTACAAAAATTAAAGTAAAAAATAAACTGATGATAAAACAAAAAAAAAACATGATTTTCTGAACTCTTATTTTCAAATAACTACTTAATGCTGGTAATGTGTGTGCTGCAGCTTAATTGCACAACACGTTTTATTTCTGATTGCAACTCTGAAACGAAAGTTAGTCCAATCGTAATCACATGCCATAATTGGAATTACGATAAACATTTTTTACCAATCGACGGAAATTAGATTATTATAGGGATTGGCCATAATTTGATTGGTTGATGTGTTTTGTTCCACCATATAGGCATGATTTTCAAATTATTGTCATCATCATCATTTCAGCCGAAAGACGTCCACTGCTGGACATAGGCCTTTTTTTTTATTACGCGGGGAAATCCTCATGGATGACCTCCGCCCTGGGGAGGGCGGAAGGGTCTGTCAGACTCTTACTGACTAAAACCTCCCCGGTGTTCCGTCTCACACTTGCACCGGGGATCGCGGGATCTAATGCGACTTTCGCGATCCCCGACTAGTGCCAGCCCTGCGGGCCACCTCGAGTTAGGGGGGAGTGAGGTGTTTAACTCCCCCCTTACGTCATAGAGAGGTGCGCGTGTAACACTACGCACCACCATCTCTGGACCTAAGAAGTAGGGTGATCCGTGGCCCCTGGACCCATCCAGGGGCCACGGATCGCCCTACTTCTCAGGTCCTCCTACGGTTTAGGGGGGCTGGAATAGGGCGTTATCCGCCCTCCCTTATCTCCGTTATCTCCCATTCGATTCGTTAACCGTGAACAGTTTCCAATCTGTGTCGCGAATGCTATCACCATACATAAAAATCAAGGTCTAAGTTTAAATAATGCTCTCACTGGTATTTAGTCATCCACGTTCTCTTGCGGGCAGGCTTATGTAGCACTCTCTAGAGTGACTAATTTGCAAGGTCTTCACCTTATAAATATTGACTTTAGTAATACATATAAGCACAACAGTCAGCGACAGTCGAATATAATCGCCTAAGAGCCAAGTATCGCCCTGATCTATATCTTATTATAAACAGTAAACCACCAAAGAAAAAAGGCACCCCTTTTTTTTTTTTTTGGGTGGGAAATTATCAAATAACTTCTCCCGCTCTGGGTGGAGCGGGAGGGCGTGTCAGACTCTTACTGACTAAAACCCACCCGTGTTCCTTCCGTTGCCTTTACGTTGCCAGGGGCCACGGTATCCCTTTCGGACTTTCCCGCAACCCCGGCAGGCATCAGTCCTATCGGACCCCTTCCGTTGTGCTGACATCTCTTTGAGGCGCGCGTGGAACACAACGCGCCGTCGACCCGGGCCTGGTCCTTATCGGACGGCGAGCTACCCATTGCTCACCGTCCGCAAGCCCGCGCCTACGGTGGCCGGGAATCGGCCTGCGATTCCCGACGCCCAGGGCGTCTCCTGCGGCGGCTAGGGGCGTGAGGGCGCGAAATTTGCCTCTCCCTCACGCGTTCTGCCTCCTCCTTCGCGAGCATTACTGCTTCGCAGAAGGAGGTGACGGCCTCCCATGCCCTCTCGCTCCGTACCATGCAAAAAAGGCACCCCTGATAAGATAAGCAACTTAAAAAAGAAGTGAAATCCCACCAAAAACATTTTCATGTAAAATGTTGCCAAGACGCGACCGTATGGCTCGCACTGTCAAAAGATCTCATGTAGAGCCAAACTTCTAACTCTACACGCCCTAACTCTACAAGCCCTAACTTCACAAACTCTACTCTCTCAAAATATGTGGCTTAGCCGTTTCGCTACCATTCATTACTAGCGTTCATTACTATTCTGTTATACAATAGTTAATTATTCATTCATTCATTAAGTTAATTATATCTCATGTAGAGCCAAGCTTCTAACTGTACACGCCCCACCAATAAATCGACGGCGATCGGGCCGGAAACGACCAAGCCACATATGATAAAAAGAACCCTAAATAAATTGTGAACAACAGAGCAAACTGAAGCACAGAATAAATAATAGTACTAACATAACTAAAGTCAGAATACATTATTTACGTAGTTATATAAACAGAGTCGAGCAAGCTTCCGCTTATCAATACACATTGAGTCGTCAACATGTTCGCATTATCTCTTGTGTTGTTTGTCAGCTCTGTGGGGTTGAGTGTGGGCAGTGTGGCTCAGACGGATATTGAGGAATATGCGGCCTATCAGCCGATTGAAAAAAAAATACCAGGTCGGTGTTCTTAAATCACTTTTCTAATCAAGTTTTTAAGGCAAATTCTTTTTTTTTTTTACTGCCTTCAAAGCTACCACTAGAAGTTACAGTCAAGTCAAGGACATAATTATGTATCCCTACGTGCATGTTATTATTGCAAAAATATATATGTAAGTAACTATACTGGATAGAACTTTTTGGCATCGGGAGAATCCGGAGACTCCGTGTGAAGTCGCGCCTAGAAGAAATCCGATAAAAGACGCGACGGCAGACGGAATTCCCCTGGCATTACGTCATCACACACACTGCGTACGCATTCAAAAATATACCTTGACCAAACCGCCTAACGATGGATGGCTTAGGTGATGATAAGTCTGTTAAATCCAATCGAATGATAACCACCTCTTTAAAAAAATATTTAAGCTGGATCTATCACCACTATAACAAGCAATTTGTTTTTCATAGTTATTTTTCTATTCCATTTTCCAGAGTGTGGGCCGAACGAGGTATTAAACCATTGCGTTGGGTGTCCTTCCGAAGATTCTTGTTATGATCGTCATCAGATTTCCTGCTTAGACGCATTTTTGGGTTGTAGCCCCGGATGCGTTTGTAAGGAAGGTTTCATCAGAAAGACTCTGGGCCGCGAATGTATACCGAAAGAAGAATGTGGTAAGTTTTAAGAGTATGTTGGGGTAAGTTCGGCACTGGGATAAGACCATACGAATCAAATTCCCGAATAATTTCGCAATATTTCACCCTACTTACCCCAATATCCATACTACCAAACTTATACTATAAATATAAACACAAAAATTAATTCTGTCTGTCTATCTTTTCCTTTACACAAAACACAAGTCGGCAAAAGTTTCTTTTGAACTAGAAAAGGAACGAGAATTTAACTACTTAAGTTTTTAAATTCCATAAGAGTTAGGTCGCTAACTTAATAAAACTTTGGTTTTCAGGCGCTCCCTGTGTGATATTTGAACAGTATACGGAATGCAAACAGAGCTCGAAAGAAACGTGCCATTCAATCGAGAGTCCGTCAAAATCGAATAACGACACTGAAGAAGCATGCACACCTGGATGCGAGTGCTGGAACGGATATTACAGGACAGATGAAAATTCTTCTTGTATACATCGTTGTCGTTGTCCTAAGTTGGTAGATTCGCCCGATTGTGCTTCTTGGATAGTTACTCCTCGCGCAATTTTCTGAACCATCTGTTCGAACTACATATTCGAATTTTGAAGGTCTACTGGTAGGCACTCTGATTCAGATGTTAAGTTTTTAGGTACCTCACCTATTATTTGTTGAATTAATGTTATGCAATAAACATCCAACTGTAAAACAACAGTTTTATTTAATTTACCAAAAGGTAACCTAATAGGGTTAGAGAGCAGCTCGGCTCACACCAAACTGGACCCACGGGTTACTTACTATAATCAATTTAGAGAAGGAGCCGGTTGCTCCTTCCCTAAATTATTGATTATAGTAAAATAATTGATTGTAGTTATTGATTGTAGTAAGCTATTTCTGAAATCCTTAATTAATGTGAATAATCCTTAAAGTTGTAGGAGGCCTTTTTGGCCTCGCACGGGTCTTTTTCTCGATTGTTTTGTTAGTTTAATTTTCCATTTTTATATTGTTTGTATTTCCTGTGTGTGTTCTCCCGCTCTGGGTGGAGCGGGAGGGCGTGTCAGACTCTTCCTGACTAAAACCCACCCGTGTTCCTTCCGTTGCCTGTACGTTGCTAGGGGCCACGGTATCCCCTTTCGGACTTTCCCGCAACCCCCGCGGGCATCGGTTCTATCGGACCCCTTCATTTGCTGACATCTCTTTGAGGTGCGCGTGGAACACAACGCGCCGTCGATCCGGGCCTGGTCCTTATCGGACGACGAGCTACCCATTGCTCACCGTCCGCAAACCCGCGCCTACGTCCGTGGCCTGAAAAAAGTGAAAAATGGGGGCGTTCTGATTAGCACCGAAAACAAAGGCGATATTAATAAGCTGATGAATTCGGAAAAACTCATATCATCCGGCCTTACATTAGAAGAACCTTCTAAACGCCGCCCTAGGGTCGCCGTCATTGGTGTCCCAGTAGCCCTTACGGAAAAGGAGGTATTTGACTGTATTTACGAGCAGAACCTATCAGACAAATTGCCGAACATGACTCGTGAGTCCTTCCTTGAGTGCATCAGACTAAGCCATAAATCGGGTAAGAAAGGCCTTCCTACTTGCAATTACATCCTGGAACTACCCGCTAGCATAAGAAAAATTATTATAAATCAAAGCCGAATTTTTATCAATTGGACGTCGTGCCCTGTGAGAGATTTCACGATAGTCACCAGGTGCTTTAACTGCCAGCAGTTCGGACACGCAGCCAAGTTTTGCCGGGAAACTAGTCCTACTTGCAACCACTGTGGAGAGAGTGGACACTCCTTCAAGGAATGTAGCAGAACATCTTCTCCCCCTCAGTGCGCGACGTGCAAGCGCTTCAAGAGGAAATGTGACCATCCAACTGGCGATGTAGGCTGCCCGGCCCGCAAACATGCAGAAACTAGTCACATAAACTCAATAGATTATGAAGGCGCCTAAGAGCGCCACCTAACACTTTATTTAGATAGCAGATTAACAGGTAAAAAGTATTTATTTCCTCTTCATTTGTAAGTATCATGACAAATCAGCTAATATGCGATCTAGATAGTTTTTCTGTGTCAAATTCTAAAATGTGTAATTTAGAGGACTGTAAATACCTTCTTCCTTCTGGTGGCAAAACGTTAACCCTGCTCACACAGAATATTCGCAGCATACATCGAAACATGAACGGTTTTGAAGTGTTATTACATAATCTTGACGTAAGCTGTGATATTATTGTCTTGACAGAATGTTGGTTGTCAAACCAAACGGTCAACTTACCCTCCCTTGACGGGTATTACTCCTACAGAACAGACAGTTACATAAACCAGAACGATGGTCTAGTAGTTTATATCAAAAATAATTTAAGAACTATAAAAGAAGAACCTGTATCCCTGGATAGTAATTGTTTAATAATTAAAATTATTCCCGACACAGTAGTCATGGCTATTTATAGGCCACCTTCTCAAAACATGGACAGATTTTTAGGCTCACTTGACTCAAACTTAAAAAACTTATCATCATTCAAAAATATAATACTTTTGGGCGATATTAACATTAACATTGTATCTGGGAAAACAGATACCCATGTACATAATTATCTAAATATCTGCTCATTTCATGGACTTCTACCAGCTCACTATCACCCCACGCACCAGAGCGGCTCATGCTTAGACCATATCATCTTAAAATCAAAAAATCCATCCACAACATTGGTTACTAATTCCACGCTTACCGATCATCAAGCTGTTTTACTAACATTACAAATAAGTTCACCTAGAAAAAACTGCATGCGTAGCTACACTGTATGATAAAAATGAATTACAGAAGGCAGGGAAAAATAGTAATCTTGTGTGTAAATTTGTAAAAACGTACACACATAGATCAAAAAATCCCGAACCTCCGCTTGATATACTATCAACAGAAATAAACCCATCCGAAGCAATCAATAAAGCAAACGATTTCTTTGTTAACGTTGGAAAAAACTTGGCTGGAAAATCACTGAACTCAGGTATTATTTCGCGACAAAAACCGACCGCCAAATCCTCTACGTTAAATTCATTTGTTTTGTTAGATATTGACGTTAACGAAGTAGTCAGAATAATAAACGGGTTAAAGGATGTTTGTGCCACTGGGTGGGATAACATACCTAATAATATACTTAAAAGATTTAAATTCCTACTTGCCCCTCCTCTAACCCACATTTACCAACTGTGCTTGACTAAAGGAATATTCCCAAAATTACTGAAAAAGGCTGTGGTCACACCTGTATTCAAATCTGGAGACAAAAACTGTGTGAATAATTACAGGCCCATTTCAGTCTTAACAGGCCTCTCAAAAATATTAGAAAAAATCATTAATAGTAGATTAATAAAATATTTAGAAGACAACAGACTATTATCAGAAAGTCAATTTGGTTTTAGGGCCAAAAGATCAACTAGCCAAGCAGTCCACAATTTGACTAACTATATTACTACAAACCTAGATAATGGTATGCACACACTTGGGATATTTCTAGATCTTGCCAAGGCCTTCGACACTATTTCCTGTACTTTACTTTTGCACAAGCTTGAAACACTTGGGATAAGAGGAGAACAACTTCTTCTATTTTCTGATTATCTCAACGATCGTCACCAATGTGTGAAAATTGGTCAGTATACAAGCTCCGATATTAAAAACAGTTGTTTTGGTATTCCACAAGGTAGCATTTTGGGCCCTACATTATTTTTAATCTATATAAATGAATTATGTAGCCTGGTACTCCAAAATGGTGTTATAATGTCCTATGCAGATGACACCGCTCTATTGTTTTCAGCTAAAACAAAAGTTGAGGTCTATGAATATGCTCAAAATGGTTTTAATATTGTATCCAATTGGCTTCGTAATAACCTCCTAACATTAAATGCAGATAAAACAAAATACATATTATTTACAATGAGAAATACTAACACGCTTACTAATCTAAACATTCACACACATAATTGTAGCACGTATGCTGACACTGCATGTTCTTGCCCTACTCTAGTTAGAGCTGACCATTTAAAATATCTAGGTATCACCATTGACACAAATCTAAATTTCCGTAAACATATCGAATTACTGTGTACGAGAGTACGCAAATTAATGTATGTTTTTAAGAACTTACGTAACATAGCCGACTTTAAATTAATTAAACAGGTCTATTTAGCTTTGTGTCAATCCATTCTTACATATTGCATAACTTCTTGGGGTGGCGCGGCCAAAACAATTTTACTCCCGTTAGAGCGTGCTCAAAGAGCAATTCTAAAGGTTGCTACCTTTCGCCCTTTTAGATTTCCTACGCACCAGCTCTACACAGAATGTAATGTGCTTACAGTACGGCAGTTGTTTATTTTGAACATAATACTACACCAGCACACTGCACTTCCTTTCGACCCTATACCTTCTGACAAGAGAAGGAAGGACTTGGTTTGCACACAGTCCCAAACTAGACATGCTTTTGCTCATCGTTTTTATTTATTTTTAGGACCTTTTCTTTATAATAGGCTCAACAAGGCTCTTAGCTTCTATAGTGTAAGATACAAACAGTGCAACAACTTGGTATTAGAATATTTAGCTATACTTAATTACACAGACACAGAACAACTTCTAGAAATATTGTCCTGATGATATTTGACCCTTCTTAAGTGTTTATTTTTGTATAATTTACATAAGTTTAGTTTTACGTTTAAATGTATCAAGATAAGCTTTTTCTCGTAGTTATAGGTTTATTTTAAATTTTACTGTCCTAAATGAAATATTTTTGTAAAGTGATTGCCTGAAACACAGGTTAAATTAACCTAGCTCGGGCGGGTCGCTACCTAACATTGCAATTTCCAAACCATCATTACTTGCACTTTTATTTATAATATCTTAGTTTTAGTTTACCTTTAGGCACTTTAATTATATGGAAAATCTTTTTACTGTTGGCTAGATGTACACTTTTTGTAATCGTTTTTTATATGAATAAATTATTATTATTATTATTATTACAGTGGCTGGGAATCGGCTTGCGATTCCCGACGCCCAGGGCGTCTCCTGCGGCGGCTAGGGGCGTGAGGGCGCGAAATTTGCCTCTCCCTCACGCGTTCTGCCTCCTCCTTCGCAAGCATTACTGCTTCGTAGAAGAAGGTGACGGCCTCCCAATATAGACGGAGTCACGCATCCATTTCCAGCCAGAGTTTCTCTGAGAGATTTTTTAAAAGATATTGGTATCCTCACAATGGCATCACAATTCATCTTCGCCAACATCTTACATATTAGACAAAATATACACTTATACACTAAAAACAGTGATATTCACAATGTTAACACTAGAAATAAGGACAAACTACGAGCTCCCTTTCACCGGCTTCATAAGGTTCATAACTCATATGTTGGGCTTGGTATAAGCTTTTATAACAAGCTACCTTCTTCTTTGCTAAATTTGCCTTTTAATGCGTTTAAAACTATAAAATTCAACCTTTGTTCAAAAGGCATACTATTCCATCAACGACTACTTAAATGGTAAGAATAGTTGGTCGCTGTGATTAACTCAAGACAATGTTTATGTTCTTTCTCCAGAATTAGCTTACCTACTGACATGTTTTATGAGTTTATTTAATTGTTTATTTTATTTGTATACCTTTCATAACAGTATGGCTTCAAAGATATTATGACGGCAGCACTATAAAATATCATCAATGCTTTAGGAGAAGATCGCTATTAAATCTATCGTATAGGTTCCTACAGACAGGTTCGACACGACACCGGTAGAACAATTTCCGTGAAGTTTTCATAGAAATTGTTCCACTAGAGTCGCGTCGCGAGAGTCGCGTCGCGCCTGTCTGTTGGGCCACGCATATTTTTAACTTGTAAAGCGGGATGCGTTTTAAGAAAGGTTTCATCAGACGGACGGCAAATGTATACCAGAAAAAATATGTGGGAAGCAATGCCCGTTTTACTAAACACTAGTTCATAAAATCGCGCTGTTGGATTTCCAACGTTCGGCTTAGCTTCTAAAGTTGAAAATACAAAAGCGGGCTTTTTGGTTTTGACATACTTCATACAGCGAGATTTAGTGCGTTTTTTTTTTTAAACCGCACCTTATCGGAAAATTTATGTTATTCTTGTTATTTAGGTTATTGTCTCCGTTCCGGAGATATAAGCATAAGCTCCATACATTTTTTTTTGCAAATATAATATAAGTTGCCAATTTGCCTACCGGACTGTATCCTATGCATAGACGTATAATTTTATACGTCTATGTATAGGATACGTATAATTTTATACGTCTATGATCCTATGATATATTTATACAAAACATTGGCTATTAGAAGCCATTTCAAGCAAAAATCCGACACTTAAAAATTTAAGCTCCAATATCTTCGAGAGCTTTTTTTCGATCCACAGGGTGACGACACTCCACAAAAACTACGGGCTTTTCCTCGAGAAACTATTCATGTAACATCACCGCATTTTTACGATGCCTACCTACATCATCGCACCGCTTTGTTGTCTGTGTCGGACCCTGCACCCTTATTGCGAAAAACACGATCAATCACAATCTAAATAATTTTTAAGGATATTGCTAATCCATTACTTCATATGTTTGAAAAATTTGTCTGTTCAACAACGTTAATAACGCAATGAATGTTGATGAACTGTCAAAATGAAACGGATTGTGATTGATCGTGTGTTACCTACGCAAATATGATGCAGAGGTGATTTAAAAATATACTTACTAATATTATAAATGCGTCAATAACTCTGTCTGTATGTTACTTTTTCACCCCTTAACGGCTGGTAGACCATATAATAATTAGGTAGGATTCTTTTTACTCGGTCGGTAGTACTTACATTCTCGTAGGTTAATTTCCGATATCCCCGCGGCACCGGGATTTAACTATAATCCCTGTTAGTATAGGTATATTAAATTAAACGTTGCTTTTCAGGACGCTGGTGTGGCGGCCGTGTTCGAACGAAACCTGTGCTTCAATCAGGACCCCGTTACAATGCGACAACGTAGAGCCGTGCAAATCAGCTTGCATGAACGGATATTTCAGGAAAGAAGAAGATGTAGGAGATCGGGGTGCGTCATACAGCGTTGCAGCTTATTTCTTCAGATGGAGGATCGCCCGCCTGTTCGGCTTGGAATTTTCTCAAACACACGATCAATCATAATCTGCTAATCCATTGCTTCATATAATATGTTCGAAAAATTTGTCTGCTCAACAACGTTGTTTAGATACGTTGTTGAGCAGGCAAATCAAAAAAAACGCAATGAATGTTGTTGAACTGTCAAAATGAAACAGACTGTGATTGATCGTGTCGTAAGTTATCTCTGTGTCTCGGGTAATTTTCTAACCGATTAACGAGTAGATATCTATGGACTTTTCTCATGGCCTTGAAGGTTCACTGACACTATAATAGGATTCAGTTGTTGAGTTTAAACCAAAATAACATTGATTTGTAAAGCTTTTTTTTATTCCAAAATATCAACCCTAAAGGTAATTATGAAGACCAGCTATCTAATTACGCAACACATTTTCGTAAACGATTACGACAAATTTCATTTTGATAGTTCAACAACATTCATTGAATTATTTACGTTGTTGAGCAGATTTTTTTTTCGAACTAATGAAGCAATGGATAAGCAATTTATTTCAAAACGATTTAAATTCCGATTGATCGTGTATTACGCAATTAGGGTACAGTAGACCTCCACTTTCAAGACGATAACAAACTAATTATAAATCACAAAATAGCCTGTAAGATCGTACTAAGTATAAGACATACCGTCATGCCTATAGTCTCCGAAAGAAGAAATAGAAATGAAGGAGAAAACAGAGCAATTCGGGATGAAAACACTTTGCCCGACCTGGAAATCGTACCCAAAACCTCATCGTGAGCAGTAGCGCTTGCGACCACCAACCATTAAACCAAAGAGTCAGTATTAGAGGAAAATAAAACATAAACGAAACAAGGACCCCTGAATCGTGCCCAAGAACGTAATATCTATAAATACACAGATACAAGTCTTCATTTATCAAATCACAGTGTGTCGTCAACATGTTAAAATCATTTAGTGTGTTATTTATCTGCTTTGTGGGGTTCAGTGTGGCTCAAGCGTCCACTGGGGACTACATAGACGTGTTCGACGGCATTACAGACTACCCAGACTATTGGGGTACTCCAGCAGGCAAGTGTCTCATTAATAATTACCTAGTATTACCTACATTTTACATATAGAAGGTCAAGTTAAATTAGCTAGTGAGACGACGTAGACGTGATTATCCTTATTTTTTCGAGTCAATGATAAATACATGTAGGAATTGTGCTTAAAATGACATACTTAGTTTCAGTCATCTTACCCTAGAAGGTAAACAATATTTGTCGCCTTTTGCGACTTAAATCTTTGAGGTTACAGAAATCATTCTTCGATATTTATAGCCCATATTAATCACAGTTCATAACAATGTAGTCAATACAATAAAAAACCTACCTGATAAACCTGACCAACACAAAAATATTTTTGAGTGATGAATTCAAAACATTGCACACCACATCCAAATAACGCACGCGGGCGGTCATAAAAGTTTTGAGTGGTGATGCCATCTGTGAGCCGACATGTAAACGTCATCTAGCCACTCGTGGCACGTATAGTTTACCAGAGGTAAGCACTGTGTCATCTTACCTGAGTATGTCATCTTAAGCACAATTACCCTCCTTATTATACTAAATAACTTGTGCGCAGCAGGTGGCCACGCCACTCGCGGCGTTGTTTAGGTCCTCAGAAGCGCATATCTAAAAGAATAAAACAAAAAAAAACATAGATATGTTTTTTAAATTCATTATACGGAACTCTCTCCACGCGAGTTCAACTCGCACTCGTCCGGTTTTTTTATTTCGAAAATCTCACACCTAAAAGTAATTAGGATAGACCGCTTCAGGGCGATAAAACACAAATTCTATCACAAAATAGCCTGTAAAATCCTACATAACGTCATGCCTATATTCTCCGAAAGAGAGTAAACAGAGAAATTCTTGATGGAAAAACCCAAAAACACTTTGCCCGACCTGGGAATTTAACTCATTTAACCCAGAACCTCATGCTGAGCAGTATAGCGCTTGCGACCACTAGGCCAAGGAGTCCGTATTCAATCAACCCAGCCTACCGCAGTCCACTGCTGGACAAAGGCCACTCCCAGGATGCGCCACAACACCCTGTCCTCCGCCTTCCGCTTTTAAGATCGTAAGCTACGCTTGCCGAAACGCGGTGTCCACTCCAGAATTCATCTGCTCCACCGGCCGTCGGTCTTTCGACAAACATGGCCAGCCCACTGCCACTTTAGTTCTATGTTCTATGTTCCAGAACTTCATTTCTGATTTTATCCTACAAAGAAACTCCGAGCGTAGCCCGCTCCATAGCGCGCTGGGCGACCTTGAATTTTTGGACCAGCCCGACTGTCAGTGTCCACGTATTCGGCACCGTATGTCATAACGGGCTGGACGCACTGGTTGAAGACCTTAGTCTTAGTTTTTTAACTTAGTCACGTGAGTCAGTCAGTGTTAGACGAAAATAAAATATACCTAAATGATACAAGAATGAATCTTGCTCGAGAACGAAATAAGATCTATAAATAAAACGAGACTACCTAGTTTTCGTTTATCAAACCAAATTGAGTCGTCAACATGTTAAAATCATTTCGTGTGTTGTTCATCTGCTGTGTGGTTCAAGCTTCTACTGAGCACTACATAGAGGAGTCTAGTGGGACTACAGATCTCCCGGACAATGGGGGTACTACTCCAACAGGCAAGTGTCACATCTCTATACAAGGTCAAACAAAAGGGTATCTAATATCGATAATTATCTAACTAAACACGATGAAACAAAAAACAGGTTTAGGTACCTACTTCAGACACGTAATTTATTTAAACTGCCAAGTGTTATCAACGTTATCCATTAAGTACAAGACAACCTGTAATACATTTAAGGTTCATTAATTAATTATTCAACAGAACCATTTCATAATGTGTTGTTTATACGTAGGTACATTAACATGAGGAAAATGATAGCATTTTTTTTAACTTATTGCGCGAAGATAGGTTTATGGGAAGAACTTACCTACAATGTTTTGAACAGAAGAGATGGGCACAAAAAACGTACATGTACACAAAAACTAGTAGTTGCGAAAACCACAGCTATTGAATCACAGACCACAAGTACACAAAGGCTTAATTGAACAACTACTAAGAATTACTTTTTTATTTGTTTTGGTAGGTAAGTATTGCACATACCTACCTACTAATTACCAAGTTATCTCTTTACATTATCACCATGGTTGACTGGTAGAGAATGACTTTGAATTGTATTGTTCAACTGAAAATATGTTCCCTGTTTATATGACTCTGCTGTGCCTTAAGTCCTTCTATGTACCTACATTCTACTGTAGCTTAAATAAATAAACCACAGCTACTACCTAATTATAGTAAATATGTACGGAATAAGGTTCTAAAAAAACAAGTTTTTTAAGAAACAAAAATAATATACTTATTGCAATTAATATCACTTACACACACAGTCAACAATATTATTTAAAAACGATAAAAGTTAGTTAACACTAGAAATATGGTAATACTTTTTGTCTTCTTCACTTATACTATTGGGCGCACCAGATAATGGATCTCTCCCATCATGGGATTTGGGAAACGCTATAACTTCCCTGATTGACTCTGCATTACAAGCTATTGTGACTAATCTATCAATTCCTAATGCAATCCCAGCGTGCGGTGGACACCCACACTTCAAAGCATTCAAGAAATGCGATAGCTTTGAAGGGTCAATATTCAAAATCTTCAATAATTTTTCCTGTAATTCAGCATTGTGCACACGAACAGAACCACCACCAATTTCATTACCATTCATAACAATGTCATAAGCTAAGGACCTCACTTTGAGTGGCTCCGAGTCCAGTAAATGCATGTCTTCTGGATGTGGTGCTGTAAATGGATGATGACAGGTTTCTAATCCATTTTCGCCTTTTACAAATAGAGGGAAATCAATCACCCACAATGGATGCACATTTTCTTTGATTTGAAGTATATTATTTGACTTCAACAACAAAGCTATCATTTCTCTTATTTCTCCAAGACATAAGCAAGCATTTTCATCATCACCTAAAACAATTAAAGCAGCATTTAAGTCCCCAACAACATTTTGGACTCCTTTACTAATTTCAATTCCTAATTCTTTTGAAATGTTTTCATTTAACACCACTTTGCATGAATATCTTTTGGCATAGTCTCTGATTTTCTCCTTGTATTTTGTAGTTAACTTTCCAATTTCCTTAGTATATGGTAATGCATAAGCACCAAAGTTATGATCATTAGACTTTTCAGGAAACAATTTCTTTAGATTTACAAATTTTAAGTCATAAGTTAAATTTGGTTTATCAGTGCCATAATTTTGCAAAGCATCTCTGTAAGTCATTCTTTTAAATGGTGGCTTTGGAAGTGATTTCACAAATGTATCATAGAGCAGCTGTTCAATCATAGTCAAGACTCCATCTAAGTTTGTAAAGGACAGTTCTATATCTAACTGTGTGAATTCTGGCTGTCTGTCGGGTCGAGTAGTCTCATCTCTATAACATCTTGCAACTTGGAAATATCTGTCAACACCACCAGACATAAGCATTTGCTTGAACTGTTGTGGACTTTGGACCAAGGAGTAGAAGAGACCCTCATGATGTGTAGGCACTACAAACTCTCTAGCACCTCCAGGGGTCCGGCAAAACAATGTAGGAGTTTCAACTTCCACAAATCTATGATTTTCAATTAAAAACCTTCTCATATTATGAAGCATATGTGAACGCACTCTCAAATTATTCTGCATCTCAGGAAACCTCAAATCTATGTACCTATGCTGCAACCGTAACTGTTCCTTAGGCTTTTGGTAGTTTCTAAGATTGAAAGGCAGTTTATCTACTGTATTAAGTATTTCCAACTCATCCATAATAACTTCTACTTCGCCAGTGGCCATGGTTTTGTTGACCATGTCTTTAGGTCTTAATGCCACAGTGCCTTTCATTTTCACAACAGTTTCTAAAGGAATTTCGGACAAATTTATGCTGTCGTTGCTTACAACGCACTGAGTTAGACCATAGGCATCTCTAAGAAGAAGGAACTTAGATAATCTTGAGTATTGAACCCAACCACAAAGTGTGACCTTTTCTCCTTCATGTTCAGGTCTTAATTCTCCACATGAATGTGTTCTGTATGTAAACGTATTGCAGCTTTGATCCGTCAGTACTTCTTTGACAAGTTGTTTAGTTTCGTGGAGTTTCTTCTTCACAAGGTACGAATGATTAGAGGTTATGTTTTTATCTTGAGAATAAACACAACTAATGTTTGCAAAAGTCCGCTGCTGATGAGTAACGTGCTTGTTTTTTAAACGGCATGAAGATATTGAGCAATACCTCAAACAATTTTTATATAAACACAAGTTTCTAGCCATCATTTTTGCTTCTGAAACGAACAGTTCAACAGTAGAACTATTAGTAACCTCTAAAAAGAATGTAACTGAACAGTTTTCATAGGTATATTTTGTAGAAATAATCAATTATTTTACAAAATTTATATTTCGCCTGAAAACCACTAAGATTTTTGTATTTAATGTTAATGAGTTTGAGTTCGGCACTTCGTTCGACGGTTTACTATTGTTGACATGACATTGACATGACAGCTGACAGCAGACACGACATTGAAAGCAAATTCATTTTTAAATCTGCTGGTAAATTGAAACCATAACTTTTAAGTTCTTAAGTATTTTTTCTTATTGTCAAACATTATTTTTCCAGATTGTGGGCCAAACGAAGTATTCGAATGCACATATCCATGCCCTCCTCAACAAACTTGTAGAGATCGTGAAGAAAGCATAAGTTGTTTGGACGAAGTGCAGGATTGTGAACACAAATGTGTTTGCCAGTCGGGTTTTTTCAGAAACACTGAGGATGGCGTTTGTGTATCAGAAAAGCAATGTGGTAAGTAAGTTTATATAAAAAAATACCTATACTAAAAGATTTTAACATATACAATCTAGGCATCAGACGAGAATTGCGACAAAGGAAACCATGTTGCATAGCCCGGACACAAATTATAATGATTTGTAATGTGAACTAGGCCGGATGCTAGGCCGAAACGCCGGACATGGGAAAGGTTTTGGTTACCTTATAGCGACTAAATAACTTAGGTATAATCTGCATCGTTGTTATAAGTACCTAAATGATGTTGTCTCTATAATTTTCAGCGAAATGTTCGGGTCCCAACGAACACTATGCATGTGGTTATCCATGCGATAACGTCTGCAACACGCTTCACTTAGAAAACAAGACTAACTGTCCCAATACTTACGACAACTGTCGTCCTTCCTGCTACTGCGATGATGGATACGCAAGAGACGATAAAGGAGTTTGCATACCTATTTATGAATGTCGTAAGTATAGCATTTCCGAGATACTTAATTAAGTAACTTTCCCAAGTACGGAGAATGCGCAGAATAGAGGCTAAAGAGTAAAGGAAAGATTCACAGACCGCACTTTGAATTTACGAAGTAAGCATTTGTCTTTTCATATGTAGGAGGTACAGGTCGACATATAAGAATCTGACGTGGTGACATTTGGAACTAAATACACACATCAACACGGTCTAGGGATATTTCATACTCAATTAAATAACTCGAAAAGTACTGGACGCATTGTAATCTTTCATACACCGATTTGTTTGTAATTTATTTCAGACTAATTCCAAATTCAAATTTTTGAAAATTCTTTTGTTTCTGTGGCATAAAAATGTCTTGATGTGTAGGAGAGGGAATTTTCATTTGTGCGAAATTTAGAAAACAATACGAATTACGTTTAGTTACAGTTTTTTTTCATTTTTAAACGAAAGATAAAGTTAAAATTGAGGTATTGTAGCCATGCAACGCCAACATTTCACGAGGGCGGAGATGTTACGAGCTGTGGGAATGCTGGAAGCTGGGTCTGTTCAGCGTAATGTTGCTGAGGCCATAGGGACCCACCAAAATGTAATTTCAAGATTGTGGACACGCTATCGTGCCACAGGTGAAGTAGCAGAGAGGCACCGGGGGCCAAGTCGCATCACTACCCCCAGACAAGATCGATTTTTGCAAATTACTGCGCGAGCTCAACCAAATGCAACGGCGACTCAATTGGTCCAAAGGCTGCGAGTAGAACACCAAGTGCTTGTGAGTGACCAAATTGTAAGAAGGCGACTGCATGAAAGCAATCTACGCTCTCGTAGACCACTCTGGGTCCCACGTTTACGGAGAGGCAATCGTGGACGACGATTAGAATGGGTTCGGAACCACGTGGACTGGGGCCGTGAGCAATGGTCCAATGTGCTGTTCACGGATGAATCCAGGTTCGGTTTCCATCCAGATTCACGAAGGACGCATGTTTGGCGAGTTCCTGGACGATGGAGCCGTCTTCAGAACCCTCAGGAAGTTCACCCATACCAAGGAGGAACAATTATGGTTTGGGCAGGAATTCGTCTTGGAGGACGGACGGATCTCGTTTGGGTGCGGGGCAATATGACGGCAGAACGATACGTCCAACAGGTGCTGGAGCCCGTAATCTTGCCCCACAGAACACAAATGGGGCAAGATTTCCTGCTCATGCACGACAATGCCCGGGCACACACGGCGAGAACGGCAGCAGCTTGGTTACATACACACAATGTTAGGGCCTTAGACTGGCCTGCTCAATCGCCAGAACTAAATCCCATTGAGCATGCGTGGGATATGCTGCAAAGAAGAGCTCTGAAGGAAGTTCCTGAAAATCTGGCTACAGAAGATCAACTTTTTGCGCACCTCAGAAGGACATGAGACAATATTCCGCAGCAAGACATTGACAACCTTGTTCTGAGCATGCCTAATCGTTGCCGGTGTGTTATGAATATCATGGGCGCTTTCTCAGACTACTAACTTCAAGTTTATAAACACAAATTAAATGATTTTTCTATTTTTTTCAGTTTTTACTCATAAATTAAAAGTTAATTCATATACGGTTTCCGTCTATGCTTCATTTTTTTTCCATAAAATCCTGAAATTTTAATCGAAGTACCTTAACCATTATTAAAAAATGGTAGAATATTAAATAACGTATCTTTTAAATATATACATGTCATATAAATAATTAACACATTGATAGTAATTCGCTTTTTTTAAAATATCCCTAGACCGTGTTGATGTGTGTATTTTACTTAAGTAATGCAGACCTACGATGATGGCACTACTTTGCACACAAGTGCTAGTAGGTTTTAAGTCACCCACAAACAGGGTTTTTAACTATTTGTTTAAAATCTTTTACTTATTTCCCATTCGAAGTCACCTAAGTGCGATAGTGGCGCCCTCATTTTTTCCACAGTATTTTTTGCCAAGCTGTACTAATAATTATAAATTTAATAAAGTTATAAAAATAATATAACTAAACACAACGTTCTTATTCGTTTGCGCTTACTTCGAAAGTCAAAGTTCGTTCTATGAATCGCCACCTAGGTACCTACTGCAGTGAGCGTGTACCCAGCTTTAAATGTCTAGTTCGGGTCTCACTGACAACATAAATTGTGTTAAATAGCTGTACCTAGGTCATACTTTTACAATTCAGGCAAAACCAGGGTAGCCCGCAAAAAATTAAATTTTCTTACGGTTTTTGCAATTAGCAGGTCATCTAGTTGCATGCTGATCAAAATATGATTCGCGACCGTACCAAATACCTATGTATATACAGAAAAGTTCATATTACCCTCCATGAATAAGTATTTTATGAAATCATGGCATTTGAGGGCAATTCTAACGTATAGATAAATTTTATTATGATTTTAATCATATTGATGATTATAATTCAATAATGAGGTACATTATATTTGTTAAGGTCGCGAATTATATTATAATCAACATATTTCAACTGACATGCAAGTTGCAGAAAAACTTTAAAAAAATTGAATTCGCGGCTATCTTAGCGCATCCCCTTGTGTTAACTATAACAATGTTATTCACATTTGTACATAATAATAGTATTATGTACCGGTAAACTGCCCTAACTTTGCCTGGCGTCCTAAGTTTGCCTATAATGAAAATGATGTAATATCTTTTTCATTTTACTTGTATGGCAATCGAAACTTTGAGATTTTATAGACAGCTTTAAGTTTCGATTGCCATACAAGTAAAATGAAAAAGATATTACATCATTTTCATTATAGGCAAACTTAGGACGCCAGGCAAAGTTAGGGCAGTTTACGGTACCTGAAAAATAAATATATCGAGCTAAGTACAGACGCCAGCACATCAACCTACTACAATCTGTCAAATTTCTTTAATAGATTTTCAACTTTATCACTAAAGCCTAAGGTTCAAAGTTGATTGGGAAAATTTGACAGTTTCGGGTATGTTGACCTGCTGGCGTCTGTACATAGGTACCAACTAAAATTTAATATTTTTTTTTAAACCTCTGCCAATGCCTCATCTCAACCTCCTTTTTTTTTTAAGTCAGCTTAAAAATAACTCTCGTTGGTTACAGCACGCCCCAAGTGTAGCCAAAATGAAGTACTTACTCATTGCAAACGGGCTTTTTGCTCGAACGAAACCTGCTCTTCAATCGTGAGTCCACCGATCTGCGACAGCGAAGAACCATGCAACCTGGGATGTGTTTGCAAGAACGGATTTTTCAGAATAGAGGAAAATGCACCATGTATACCGCGGTGCGAATGTCCGGACATGAACGATTCGCACGAGTGTTCGACTACTAGGGTGAGCAGTAAGAAGTTTTCCTATTACATCTTCAGGTTATTAGGTTTGTAAAGATCTTTACAAATACTTTTAACATTAATAAAAACATTATACAAAAACAAAGATTTTTATTTAGCAAAGGCATTCTGCTCAAAAATAAACCTAAAGCGAACAGATACACCTTTTAATATAGCTCATTACACTTACATGGACAATAGGTACAGATAATACACTATTGAATAATGTATTTATATCGCGTTTAAATAATATATTTGTTTATTTAAGCCGTGTCATGTCGGTTACGAATAGCACCAACGCTTTCTTCTTGGCGTGTCGTACAAGTCGAATAAGAGACTTAGATGAACAGCGGCGATAAAGTTCACCCACTCATCAGTCATCAGGCTCATGAGTGGGTGAACTTTATAGCCGCTGTTCTCGCAGGAAAGCGGCGAAAAGTGGGCTGTGGATAGTTGGTTTTGTTTGTGCAGAATAAACAACTTTTCTTTCCTTTATTTTGACAGTCTGCAGTCTCTGCCTACTCCTATGGGATTATGGTTGTAATTTTTTTTTTTTTTGGAATGATTTCTCGTAGGTAGTCGACCTCTGAGGATCGTAACTACTTAACCGGGCTGTCCTGGGGCCTTATTATGAAGTATTAATGCCATCATTATTCCACTTCGAAAAATGGATGGTGCTAGCGTCCTTGTATAACTCCGTCTCTCACTCACACTGGAATAATGGTGGCATTAATACGTCATAATACGGCCCCAGCCCTAAGCTACTAACTTAAAGCCTCCAGTCAGGACGTAAAATAACGTATATACATATAGGTACTAGGCGAGCGCTCGCTAAGGGCACCCCCTGGCTTAGGGCGTCGCTGGGGGGAGGACAGCAAGATGGGGCAGGCTGGATCACAAGTGGGTAATTATTATTAATCGGGGGGTTATGTCGTAAGAATTACTTTTTCTCAAAATATTCAATGTACAGATCCAAACTACCCGAAACTGTAAAATTTTCCCAATCAACTTTGAACCTTAATCTTTAGTTTTAAAGTTAAAAATCTATTAAAGAAATTTAACATATTGTAGTAGGTTGTTGTGCTGTCGTCTGTACAGTTTTGAGTTCGTTAAGGTACCATTCCGAACCCGACCGCAGCCAGGAGGCAACTGCAGGCGACGTGTCGGCGACACGACCGGTTTTAATGAATTTCTATGAAATACCTTCCGTAGTTAGCGACGGTCGTTGGCCACTACGGGCGAGCGACACGTATAGCCCGACCGCAGACCAGTAGTGCCGCCAACGGTCGAGCGATAACACATTTTTATATCTACCGACTCCGACTGGAATACAGGCTGCTGCCGCCTGCGGTTGGGTCCGGAATCATGACTGCAGCGACATGTCGCCTGCGGGCGGGTACGGAACGATACCTGTACTATTGTATTATTATGTATAGATGCTAAACCCTCGGATGATTAGAAAAAGTAAATCGCCGCAAAGTTATCGCCTAGCCGCATCTGTGGTCTAGTGGACGTTAGACCACCGGACTCAGATCCAGAGGTCCTGGGTTCCATTCCTAGTGGGCGCAGAATTTTCTGCTCTGTTTTGTCGGTGGTAGGGCTTAGTCTAAGCCCGCCTGACTAGTTACCACCATCTTATCGAAGTCTGTCGCCCTTTTTTTTTTTTTTTTTTTTGGGTTGGAAATTATCAAATAACTTCTCCCGCTCTGGGTGGAGCGGGAGGGCGTGTCAGACTCTTACTGACTAAAACCCACCCGTGTTCCTTCCGTTGCCTTTACGTTGCCAGGGGCCACGGTATCCCTTTCGGACTTTCCCGCAACCCCGGCAGAAGTCTGTCGCCCTAACAACAATGTTAACAATAACAGGCGAGGCGCGAGCAGTTTCTACCTAAGTATCCCTATTATAAAAGGCTCGAGTTACGTTTGTCACTTCCTACAAAAATAATTAGGTAAAAATATATTGGCGACTACCGAAAGACGGACCGATGACCTGGTGAAGGCCGCAGGAATCCGCTGGATGCGAGAAACACAGAACCGGTCGAACTGGTGGTGCTTGGGGGAGTCCAGCAGTCCATGTCTAGCAGTTGTGGTCTTTTGGCTGAAATCATGATGGCGACTAGCTTCTATCCGTGTGTAATTTTTACGGCTCAGAGACGGTTAGTACTAGGAAGCTGTCATTTGGCATGGGAATATATTAATCACGCCGACAAAGTGGTAAAATAAAACCAAGCAAAATAAAAATGTTGAGGGTACCTCCCCTACATTACGTGGTATCCTCAACAGCTTTTTTGTAGGCATGTTTTTTTTTTTGGTTGTGTGGGTGGGGTGTCGTTGGAAAGGTCGTTCAAAAATATTTTGGGTGTGTGAAAACCATTTTTCTATTCAGGGATCAGTTTGCGAAATATTAAGCTTTATAGGTGTACGTTACCCCAGCAGGAAAGTGTCTCCTAGAGTTATATGAGTGGAACGTTTAATTGGTGCCTTAGCTGCTGTAAATGTGCCCCCACATAAAAAAATGTGTGCCCCCTGTCGTTTTGGAAAAAAACGGAAAAAACGATTCCTGCTGGGGTAACGTTTTTCTAGCAGGAAAATTCTAAATGAATGATCGGAGAGAGAAAAATTGTGCATGGCCAGAGAGCTTATATGTGTGCCAAAATGTGCCCCCAAAAATAAAATCTGTGCCCCTTCGCGCTCCTGCACACGATGCCGCCACCGCGCCGTCGCCGCGCCGACGCCGCACAACTACACTGTACATACGAGTCGCGCGAAGACCGCCACCGCGCCGCCGCCGCGCCGCCACCGCGCGCGTTCCCAGTTATTTCATTATCCTGATTCATTCCATTGCCGGCCGCGTATGAACATGCACGTGACCGTGGCCGGTAATGGAATGAATCAAATAGATGCGCGGTGGCGAGACGAGGACCGCGCGCGGTGGCGGCGCGGCGGCGGCGCGGTGGCGGTCTTCGCGCGACTCGTATGTACATTGTAGTTGTGCGGCGTCGGCGCGGCGACGGCGCGGTGGCGGCATCGTGTGCAGGAGCGCTTCAGGTTTTCGAGATATTGCGTTTCCTGCTGGAGTAACGTTTTGCAGAATCGTATTATCTCTAAAACCATTGCATGTGCCCCTGTAGAATAAACATACACGAGTAGCTCTTAATGTGTGCCCCTTAGTGCCCCAATTAGATTTAAGAAAATATTTATAGTTTTCAAGTTATCGCGGTTTTATGAAAACCCGAAAAAACATCGCAGCGCCTAAATGAGACAAGGTATAAGTTCGCTGAAAACTGTATTCGGTCCTTCGTGACGCTAATAATAACCATACAAAGTTTCAAAATTGTTCATGCATGCGTTTTTGAATAATCTTGCTAAAAGTCAAAACGATGGTGTCATAACTTTGACGGCAAAATACAAGGAACCGGCTCAATCCCAGATGTGCAGGTGTAAACCAAAATCATGTGCCTTTAGTCAAAAATATATGGTGAAAATATTCAGCTTGGAATGATTCGCATTAAGTAAATATTAACAAAAAACCAAAATATGTAAACAACGGCTGGTTATCCGACCAAATTCGAATGACTACTAAAAAGCGACTTAAAGCTGTCTATAAAATCTCAAAGTTTCCTTTGCCATACAAGTAAAATGAAAAATATATTACATCATTTTCATTATAGGCAAACTTAGGACGCCAGGCAAAGTTAGGGCAGTTTACGTTAGTTCCGAAGATTAGAAAGAAATAGATATATAATTTGAGAGTTTGTATGTTTGGATATGTTTTGAACCTTAAAGCCGGTTGCAGACCAAGAACTAAGCTAAGTTAGCTCAGCATAGCTCACATAGCCAAGGTAATTTCTCATACTTGAGTTCATCGTTTACGGTTTGCACACAAGTATAAGAAATTACGTCGGTTATGCGAGCTATGCTAAACTAACTTGCTCTTGGTCTGCAACCGGCTTTATGGTGAAACAAAAGAATTGCTTACAAGCTCAAATTGGAAAAATATTGGTTTGCCCATCCCCAATTCGCCGCGAGTTTACGTACGACACTATGAACCTATTTAAATGATAGTAGGTACCTACAGTTCGATTAAAACTTAATGGCAGCTCGGAAGTGCGCTACTCGCTGCGCACTACCAGATCCCTCCCCCCCTGACCCATGAATTAGTTACGCGCAGCGACTCGAGCAGACATTTAGTTGGAATCGGGGTGTACCTAATCACTTGTTTAGCAGAACTTTAAAAGGGATTTAATGATAAAAATCATAGGTATGTTTCAAATACTTATTTATTCTGCAAAATGTATAAAAGTCGATAGCAACAAAAATGTCAAAGCAGTGCATTCACTCTGAATATATTAGGATATAAGCACAAGGAAGCACTGCATAGGCAGCTTTACAGTCGTAAATATAGCCTTACTAAACTATCGAAAAACACCGATAATGGAGAATCAAACTTAGCAAGTCCCTAAATTGCGACTCATTAGTTTAAAATTCACTTTTAAACTCGTTTTACAAATTTAAAATCAAGTCTCAATTTAGATACCTACTCCTAATTAAACGTCTATGATAATTACTAACAAATACAAAAAATAAGTTACATTCTGAATCGAAAAATTACAAAAATCAAAAACTGAACGTCTGAAACTTCTGCCGTCAAAGAAAAACTACTGCGATTGCGCGTCCGATTTAAACAGGTCAAAAACATACGAAACTCAGTCAAAACAAAAAGTCACAAATATGAGAAGTCGCTTAACCTAAAATACTTTTTCGCCAACTTCAAAATGTTCAAGAAATCCCAACTGCACAACCATCAGATTGTCGTTAAGATTTCATGAGCGGCAACAACAGAAGGTTACAAAAGAATTCCCACCTTATTCACTTAGGAATAGAGCTTAGAATTCTGAGAATCAATACCTAAATTCTATTTTAAATTTTGAAATCAAACATTTCTCCAGACGGGCATGGTGACAGGCATTGGCCTAGGTTGGTAGATGGCCGTTTGTGGGTTCATGTAGTCGTATGGTAGATTGAAGCAGCTCTGCATCGGCGACATGATGGTAGGGTAGACCGGTGTGAGCGGCGGTGGTGGCATGGACTGCTGTATGAGGTCTGCTTTCAGCATCTGAAATCAATTACAATGGAAGTTGAAATATTGGTTACTACAGAAAAGATTAGAATGGATTGTAGTGCCAACACTACAATTGGGCAACTTGTCTCACAATTTGGCAAACTAATAAAAAAATCCAAAACAACTTTTCCACTATTTAGTTGAAAACCTATTCATCAAAGCCAAGTCAAAAACTACCCAAGCCAATGATAAGGGACCACAGCGCAAGAGTCTTCTACCAAAAGCAAAATAATCACAAATCAGTCATCATACATGGAATAAAAATGGATACATTAAAAAAAATCTACATACCTTAATAACTTGCAATGCACTTTCAGCAGCCTCAATGTGGGCCTGTTGCATGGTCTGGCAGGGTCTTGTTGCCAGGGGTCCAAGTCTTCGAGGTACATTCAGAAGAGGCATACCAATGTGAGGCAGCTCAACTTTTCCTACCCATATTTCCGTGCTTGTGGGGTCTAGATACTTCTGGTAGTTGTAAACTGGAGGTGCCCACATGTACCTAGAAAAAAAAAATATTTTGAGCAAAACATAGAAAAGTGGTAGAATGGTAATAAAAATATGGTAGAAAAAGAAGTCAAGGGCATCCTTATCACCTTAAGCGCCTTATTCCCCACACATGTTACTGTAAGTCCCGCAAAGGCCACACATGATGCAAAATAACAGTGAATCGTGCGTGGCTTTGTTAGGACATACAGCAAGATGTGTGAAGAATAAGGCGCTTTAGCACAATTCTATTTAAATAAATGCAAAAATAGTTTGTAAAATTGGCTTACCTCTTGCACATTGAATCAAGCTTAGCTGGAGCCAATGAGTATTGTTCTTTAGACATATAGTAGCTAGCAGAATTCATGTCCAATGGTGACCCATTTGAAGAGTCGTCTGCACCTGCTGAACCAATGCCTTCATCTTCTTTAGGAGAAGATATGTATTCCTTCTTTTCCAACTGTTGCTTGTGGAGCAAGAGGGTTTGAGACAAGGTTAAACTGTGGTTGAATTTTGAATTGCCTCTGTTCAACTTTTGAATGCGGTAAATTTCACGTACAACTGGTTTTGCCCATCGTATCTCCACATTACTTCCGTCAATTTCAGCATTCTGTAACTTCATCAAAGCCAACTCTGCATGCTCACGTTGGTAGAAATGGATGAATGCATAGTCATAGATCTTTTTAACACGCTCTATTTGATTGTTGATGGCCGCTTCAAATATGGTCTGGATGGTTTCGGGTGTGGTCTTAATTTGGAAGTTCCTAACGTAGAGCACCTTTACCTGCAAGAAGATGCAGGTTTAATTAATTAAAATGTTAAGATAAGTAAATAAATCCATAGCAGGTGTCACGGGTCATATTGGTATAAATAAACAATCGCTATAGGATAGGACACCAACTGCCATGGCTTGCAGAGCTTTAATCAGCATAAAGTAAACAAAGTGTTTGACAATATAAACAAAATTGGCATTAGCAGTTCTCTAAAAGGGGCAACTAAATCGCAATAAATAAAACAATAAATTCGCAATTAAAAATAAAACAATCTAGGTACCTACATTAGATGGAAATTAAAAAAATGGTTGCTATTACTAATAAAACTTGCATGCTTGATATTAAATAAACAACTGCAATGACATCTTATAAAACTGAACACGTCTAAACGCGATATTAGGTCAATCAAAAAAAATATACGCTGCGCAACATATTAGAATCTGCTCACCCTTTGCATCTGGTCATCGTCAATATCGGGCTCGGGTTCCGCCCAGTCCACCATCAAATCCTGGTCCCAGATCTTGATGCAGCCAGGAACAAGCTCTCGCCGTGCCATGGCCGCCGCCCGGTGAGAGGCAAACTCCACAAACGCGAAGCCCCGGTTCAAGTTCTTGTTGTAGCAGTGCTTGTACAGGATCAGGTCCACAATCCCACCCACGCGCTTCGACAGCTCTGCCAACACTTCTTCCTTAGTCTTCGTCTTCGGGATATTGCCAACGAACAGCCGACAGTTATCGACAGACTTCACGACGCCAATGTGTCGACGTGGTCTGATCTCGATGCCATTCAGCTCCTTCACAGCCCTGCAGGCTTCAGACTTTGTCGTGTAAGTTACGAAGGCGTAACCTCTGTTGGATCCAGAAAAGTCCATCATCAGACGCATTTCGTAGATCTTACCCACCCTAGAGAAAACTGGAACCAGTTCATCTTCGAAGATCTCTCTGGGAAGCTTGCCGATGAAGACTTCGCAGCCTTTCTGAGGCGGAAGGCCCGTCCAATTCGGAGGCGGCCCGAACTTTCTCTGGCCGTTATGCTGCACCAGCGGGTACCCTGTCTCCTGCATCAGGTCAAGGAGTTTCCGCGTCATACACTTGCCTTCCTCCGACATTTTACCGATTAGCAAAATCAAGAATAATCAACCGCTCCAACGAGTATTTTAATCAAACTGAAGACCGTTCAACGAAAAAGCGGCAAATCAAAGTGGCGGCTCCTTTTATAGTTTTGCCGACATACCGCCGACAAACATCGTGCGGCGGTTGTGACGTAACAAATGATTTGAATTTGCCGCTCTTTTCGTGTACGTATCTTGTAAAATAGTTGAGAAATACTTCTTGTATAAGTAAATGTTTATTGCGTATTATTTTATTATATATAACTGCTGTATTATGGCATATTTTCTAATTATTTATTTGATTTAATAATATGTACAAGGTAAAGAGACATACACTTGAGTACTCGTCGTCGGTATACCAAAGTTAAAGAGGTAGGTACTTGCGAATGCCAGTTCAGTTTCATTACGATATATACTTTATTTACATAATCTAAACAAATGGAATTAATTACGTTATCAATTAAAATAAATGTAAATTTATGAAGTAAACATAACATTATTTTGTATAGTTTACGTTTTTTAAACTTGTAAATAAAACAAAAAAAGCTGAGATTGATGTAAATCTCACAAACAATTATTTTATAATTAATAAAGCCTATGTATTTGATAAATGAGCATTAGAGAATCAATAAGTACCTACGGGAATCCTGATGTATGTCTTCTCAATAATTCCTTGGTGGTAACTTACCGATGTTTTTTTTTTAAATAATGTTTTTAAAATTCACGCCCTAATAACGCAAATTAATTTTTTTTAATGCATTTATCAGAATTATTATCGGAAATAAGGTAATTTGGACAAAGATACAGTTATGTGTCGATAGGTAGCGCTGATGCCAATTAAATGAGTTTTCGGGACACGGGGTTTCCCACAGAATAAAGCATAATTATTATTTTTTCGTTATTTTCTCAGACACCAAACCTATATGGTACTGTAACTTGTTCAGTCTACGAAACGAGACCCCGTACAAAGATGAATTATTGTCTAGGGTCAGCCAAGAAGAGTAGAGAAAGGCTACAGAAGAGATGGATGGATTGTGTGTAGCGTTTATTCCACAGAGTACTTTTTAATATAGGTACTAGGTAGTTTATTCTGAAAGTGGGCAACGTCGCAAATAGATGTCAAATATTTCGCTGTTTTGATTAATTTGGCAATATTACTGTATGGAAATAAAAAATGTGGCTAACTAGCGAACTAGAATATTGATTATGAAATGCGATAATTAATATCGTAACACCGAATATTTAGTTTTAGATGTAACAAAAGATGTGATGTAAAAAAAGTATTTGGAAACTTCCAAATGCCTTTTTTACACCTAAAATGGGTACAATATCAAATTTCATGTTATAATTGCGGTTCAATATTAATATTCTAGTTCGCTAGCTAGTCACATTTCTTATTTCCATACAGTAATATTGCCAAATTAATCAAAACAGGTACATTTTTGACCGCTATTTGCGACGTTGCCAACTTTTAGGATAAACGCTCTTAAGATAAGAAGACTATGAGAAATGGCGGCTGAGATAGAGATGCATGGAAAGAAAAATCTTGCTACGTTGACCACTAAAATTGGGATAAAGGAAAGAGGATGATAATGAGATGGGAGAAGCCGAAGAAAAGCCAGATTACCATAAATTGTTTTTTTTTATCTTTCATCTGCCTTTCTTGCAATCTGCAATCCGTGGGATCCTGCAATCTGTCGGAGTGATTTCGTGAAAAGGGACGGAAGTGCGCTATTTGATTTGACCAATGAGCGCGCGATGTGCGCCAAGAGTTGGCCGTCAGATGGTACCAACCCATTTTCCGAGAGGTTGTAACAAATCGAGCATTATTCTTCCAGCCGCTCATCAGAAATCTAGTACAGACGCCAGCACATCAACCTACTACAATCTGTTAAATTTCTTTAATAGATTTTCAACTTTAACACTAAAGTATAAGGTTCATAGTTGATTGGGAAAATTTGACGGTTTCGGATAGGTTGACCTGCTGGCGTCTGTACTAGACTGGGCATATAAATAGATTCGTAAGCTAATTTCACCCGTGATATCTACTTCCATAAGGGAGGGTCTACTATACAAAGCTTGGTCTTTGCAACACTGTTTTTTCAACCTTATTGCTTAGCAATTATATTTTATTTTTCCATAAATACATTTTGTTCTTAATTTAAAAATATGTTTATAACCTAAGTAATAAATATATTGCAATCGATAATAAACTTTATGTATGAGTTTTAAGGTTTATAATCAAGTTATGAGGACACCGCTCATTATAACAGAACCGCTCCGACACGGCAAATAACTTGTCATTCAAGTTAGGATTTTGAATCAAATGCATTATAGTCTATTTAACGATAGCTATACAGAATAGTGGACGGCTCGCCGCTCACTGCCCGCGAGCCGTCACACATAAAATAGACTTTAAGGCGTTTGATTTAAAATCCTAAATTGAATGACTAGGTATTTGCCGTGTCAGAGCGATGCTGTTATAATGAGCGATGTCCTATATGCAATCGCGGCCACACACTTGTGCTATTGTCGATCGAAGGTATGCCATGGCATATTCACAGGCTACAGGGTACGTGCTTGGTACAGCTTCTCATTAACATAAAATAGAATTAAATAAATTGTAAAAAAAAACAGAAGCAGAGAAATTCAATAATTTTAATATGATCTCAAATACACAACACGTACAAAATAATTATATCCTTAATCAGTACATACAGCATTCGGTAACATTCAAAGCGACATTACATAATAAAACGATAGTTTGAGTAATCTCTAATCAAACTAATAAAGTATCTAACTACATGATTATAAGGTTGAAATAAGATTGGCACGATATCAATATTTATAATCGAACTATAGGATTTTATGCTTTAGTAAACCTCCTGGTAATTCAGATTTGCCTTATACAAAAAAAAAACCTATATGGTTTCATTTTGATATACAGTCTGTTGAATTTTTATTTGAATTTGTTACATATATCCGCCAAGGGGATGACCCTCATATTGAACCCCTATAAAACTGATAATTATGTTATTAATTGGATATGGGAAATTATTCTGTATTACAGTTAGAATCATCTTCATAACGCATGGAAGTCTGAATAATAGAGACTTCACTATAACCTCGTTCATTATAACTCGTCCCGTGACGCGATTGGTAGCACTGTTTTGTCAGTCACCATTTTGAACTCTATCAGTATTTAAAGTAAGCTTGATAAGCATTGGTGCCAACACGGCGGCAGTCGACAAGTTATAGTGAACGGTCAGTATGTAGGGTCAAGATACAGACGTTACTTAAAGTTATGAGACATTTAAACGTCAAAAAATGTATTGATAAGCTGTAGGCTAATTCTCGTACATAAAAACGTTCAAATTCAATTCACAATCTCATCTCAGGGACAATCAATGTCAAAACTTATAAAAAAAAAATACCTAATTTTTTTATACTAGGAATTTCTCCTGTATTGTGGGTGTGTATTTACAAAAATTTAAACTCACATACACAAACAGCCAGACCCGGAACAACTACTTGTAGGTCATACAAATATTTGTTCCGTGCGGGAATTCGGACCCGCGACACGCAGTGCAGCAGTCAATCGCATAACCACTGCGCCAACAGACAGATTGAAACTAAGATTAGAATGTGAACGTCCTAACAAATACGGGAATTGTCCCTCAGACGTTAATCATTGTTTAACTTTAAGCAAATATGAATACAGATGGTTCAGTCCGCACTTTAGGTATAAAGCTACAAGTAGATACGCAGCGGGCTCGACTTGTCGAATTCAAAGAGCGTAACGTAGTTAGAAGATGTAAGAGTTACGCGATAGAAAGAGAGGCAACTTCTAGGTGAATATAACTGTAAGTAATTAACGTTGTGCGACCTGAATTGCACTTTGTGTCGCAAGAGACGCTTTTTATTTAAATTATTTTGAGTAAACTAATCTGTGCATTAAACAACGTTTATAAATCAAAGTTTTTTCTTAGAATGTCATATACTACAGTAGAGCTTAGAAGTCAGATCACATTTTAGGATAAAAAATCTGTTTAAAACTTAAAACTAAAATTATCACAATCAATTTAATACATACAAGCAGATCTTTAAGATATATGATGGAAACATTGGACCCTGTCATAGGAAAATCGATTTAATTCGCACAACAATCATTGCAATTTTAAGCCTTCTCATATTTGCGCGCTCGTAACTTGCACTAATTGTATGGCTTAAGTATAAGAAAAGGTGTTTTATCCTGAAGAAGAAATTTTCATTATCTCATGTCATTTTTTAGGGAGTCAAATTCATTAGAAGAGAAAGCTTTAATAGCTCCTATAATTTCATATCGTCAACGGGGTCCTAATAATGGTTGCAAAAATATACAAATTTATCATTAAAATATGCGAGGTTACAAAATATATACACATCATAAATGACATACCTACGAGTATATATCACGGGTACCATGAACAATTTATTCCTTATCATATATAAATATTTACAAAGAAGATTTCATAAAAATTAAAACCTCAAAATAAAAAAATAAAACATTTTATAAATGGAATGATTTTGATTATACACGGACGGATATAGACAACATTAAAGCTTTAAATAATAAAAAAAGGTCAGCAATATACATGAATATTATACATTTTCTAATACAGCCCTTTATGACGTGATACCCTCAACACAAAGGGGCAAAAAACTTAAAAATATGACTTAAAACTAAATTGAGTTTAAAATAATCCCTACGTGTCAAACACTGATTCAATTGAACATTTATTATCTGAACACTACAAAATCTGCCTTCTATGTATGAGACAAGGTCTTTGCCCTGCAGCAGAACAATATAAAGTTGATGATACCATTAAAATTGTATGTTTAGAGTCGTTACTAACCAAGTCTCTACCATAGACAACTGTGTGAGACTACTTTCTGTAAATGTCAACTAAGGCGCGATGCACACAAAGGAGGACAGTGACAAACATGAGGTTTGAACGCTTGTACAGACGCCAGCAGGTCAACCTAACCGAAACTGTCAAAATTGCCCAATCAACTTTGAACCTTATGCTTTAGTGATAAAGTTGAAAATCTATTAAATAAATTTGACAGATTGTAGTAGGTTGATGTGCTGGCGTCTGTACCAAATACTACTTACAGATAGTGCTATCTGTGCCATCCACGAAGACGCGCCCCAATTTTCTTCCTAAACGATTACAGTACAAGAGTGCAACATTCCGCTGGCGTTTTAGTATTGTCGATACTCACTACCTATGAGTGGGTAATTAGTAAAGACGACAAAACTAAAACACTAGCGGTATGTTGCACACTTGTACTGTAAGCGATTAGGTAGAAGAGTGGGCTGCGTCTTCTGGATGGACGTCTACCTATACAGTGGTTCATCGCCCGTACATTTGACAGGACTTGAGAAATATAATTATCACCCTGTAGTATAGAAATTCGATACACTTTAAAATGTCCTAGTCCAACTTCAAAACCAAACACAATCGACATTTTACAAAACAACTTTCATATAACTCTCCTATACGCAATCACATTTCAGCTAATATTTAATATAAGATAATTTCTTCTATAATTTACATTTCCGAGTTCTGATCCAAGCCTTTATTATCGTATCCTCTGGCCGTGGTGACTGAAGCGCCATCTGTGTCGAAACTGGCGTCGGTGTCGAGTTCAACGACCCAGGGCTGTAGTTCCGCTGAACAGAAGAGTCCGTACACTATGGCACCTATTAGGTAGATGGCGCTTGAAATGAAGAACACGATGCGCCATTGTTCTGCAGTCTGAAACGAGGAATAATGTTTTAATACACTTAAGATAAAATGTTGCCACACAATTAAGAATTTAGGGTTGTCAGTAGTGGAACTTTAAAATATTAGCTATAGAAGAAAATAGTGAGTCTGACAATCTTTTTATTATTATTTTTTTTATTTTACAGTAGTAAAATAAATGTTTTTTTCAGGGAAGCTACACTCAAATAATATGAATAAATCCAGTATTTTATTTAGATTAGGCAACGATAATTTCGACCATAGCGAAAAGTCATGATTTTTTTTGTTTACAAAACATTTCATATTCTTATTTTTTAGTCGTTTCATCCTCGCTAACGTTTCTTTTAATCCTAATAGTATCACAGATGAATAGAGATGGTGCATTTTAGTTATGAAGCTAAAAGTATATACGCGGCAGGCTCGACTTGTGTGCGTAACGTAGTCGGAAGATCTAAGAGTAGAGTTATGCGATAGAAAGAGAGGCAACTTCTAGGTGAATATAACTGTAGGTAATTAACGCTGTGCGACCTGAATTGCACTTTATTGTGTCGTAGCAAGTCTCTTTTTATTTAAATAAAAAGAGACTTTAAAACCATCTGGGTAATTTTTCCACCATTAACATAATGCAGATTCAATTTACATGTCGCCTATCACGCTCACCCAGCGTAGATAATATATTGATATGTCTTACGCTTTACATAAAGTCAAGACTGTAATGCTTGGGGCATTATCATAAAAGTGAAAATTAATATTGTAGTTTCTATTGTTTTTTTCATTTACTTTAATCAATCAAAATTTGTAAAATATATTTTATTTTGTAACTGCATGTCCTACTGCTATGTTCAATGCATCCAATGGCAGCCTTTAATTAAGGCTACAACACTATAAAATGTAAAAATAATATGGGTATTTTAACATGTATTTTTGGTGTATGCTTTGTTGGTTGTCCTTAAATAAATAAATAAAAGATTTTTCGGAGTGAACAATCTGTTCTAAACTGTGATAGTATTGCTGTTTGTTTTGTTTTAGTAGATTATCAGATTATCACATACCTATAGTATGTATGTTTATATATTTAAGCTCTATGTATTTATTTAAGTATATTTTAATTTATTACTAGATAGATATATAGATAGATAGATAGGTAGGTAAGATTTCGCATATTTATATTTTTCTCTTCTAGTTCTCACACACTATTGTCTACATTTCTTTCTCATTTCTCCTATCGCAGGTCTGCTGGAAGAAATTTCTTAAGAAATAAGCAGTACCTTTGTACTCATGTTTATGTCTTATCTGTATCTATTTTTCTGTGTGTAAAAAATAAATAAATAAAATACCTTATCAGTAACAATAGAGCCAGCTAGCGGCGGGCTGATGATGCCGGGCAGGGTCGCGACCGTGTTGGACAGGCCCATCAGTACGCTGGCGTGGGGCGGCGCTATGTCCAGGTGGTTTACGCTGAAAATGTTAAAAAAATGCTTTGGTAATTGAGATATTATTACGGGTACAGTTTCAAGGAGTATATTTTCATTTTTGAACGTTATGATCGCCTACAATGTATCGTAGCTGAGTTTACAGATACAATCATGGTCACAATCACAATACGCAAACATTTGGTCCGTGCAGTAATTGGTAGGTACTTCAAGCTGGCGCTGCGTTTTGAAAGCCAAGCTTTTAGCCAATGCACTAATAATTTAAATTATGGCCAGATGGTTATAACATGATTGATTGGCATCAAATAAAGTTTTTGAGAAAACTTCCCAATTTCTTGTTAACTGTATTTTTTTTTAAATCTGTGAACGCAGATCAAAATGTCTCAAAAAGTTAAGGACAGTCTTCTAAGACCGTTTTCCTGTAGCTACAACGGTTAAGGTGCCTTTACTGCCCCATCTCATAATTCCATTCTGTATATACAACGTCCCGACATCAATCGTCGGGCAGTTGCCCACCAGACACAACACCAGTCTGGTCAGAGGATCCTCCCTTTTATATACAGGATGAGTGAACTTTACACCCTGTTCCTCATACCTCTAAACTATTATTTACCTGAATCCCGACCAGGCGAAACCTCCCAGGCCTACAGCGATGGTAAGGAATACGATACATCCCGTCACCGTTGACGAATACGCCGCCGCTACCATGAACACCGTCTGAAATAGTTGGAGCAAAATTATATATTATTTATTTATTTTATTTATTTGCATACCACAATGTGAATTAAATAGGCTTAAAGCTTAGATACAGTTATGGACCCTGTAAGGGCACAGCAACATAAGTATGGAATGTTTAATATTAAAATAAAATAAATAAGTAATAGCATTTAGAAAATGAATAATTATTAATTAAATTAAATGTATTTCGATTAAATTAAATTACTTTATCCGTCATTCGATTTTGGTTACCAGAATATTATTTCATTCTAGTATTCATGTCATTTGAGTGAATTCGCAAAAGAACTGTTATTATTGTTATTTAATGTTTTAATATAACTGTCGAAATGTGGGTGTACTATAGGTACATATCTGCCTAACCCTTTGGAGATTACAGGCGTGATGTTAATATAAATAAGTAAAGATAGTTTGTTATTGTATTGCATCTTGGATATTATTATGTTAAACTTTAGTATGGCATTTCTCATTATAGGGTTTGGTTTCCGCACTTAGTCCGTCAGGTGGACCATTGTGCGTGGGCCATAGCGGCCGTTTGGTGGTTATTCCAACCAGCCCACCTCCCTCCAGAATGACGTCATGGGTATGTAGATTTTATACTTGTGAGGTAGCGACCCCCATTCCCCAACTTTAATGCGTTTTATCTAAGTATTTTTTTTATTAATATGATGAAGCAAAAATACTAGTCTAATATTTTATTATTATTTGACAGACGGACTAAATAGAATTTCTTTTTTTTGACCCAGGCATTTTCGCTATTATCACTTGCTTCAAAAACGGTGAAGGAAAACATCCAAATTCCCTACCTAGGTCTCGAACGAAAATGACGAAAATTAAAATAAATAATGACCTGTGACAGAAAAGCTCCGCAGTTGAACAGCTTCCTGATGTTAGTCCTGGACATGACGCCGCGCCGCAGCATCCAGTCGGCGATGTGTCCCGCCAGCTGCAGCACTATCGCCATCGCCAGGTAGGGTATGGCTGATAACCAGCCCGTTTGTGATGTATCGAATTTGAATACATCTGGAAAAGTAGTAGAAAAATGGATTATTTAAATAGAACTAGATAAAACAGTATTATTACATAGACATACTTGTCTATAAATACTAAAATACTTTTACAAATAAAAACTGACTCCAAAAAAACACTGATTGTTAGTTTGAACGCGCTTATCTATGGACTACCAGCCGGATTAAAAAATAAAATTGCATTTGATAGCCAAATTCTTGAGGAAGGCTATAGGCTATTTAACATCACGCTAAACGCTGCGATCGTCGGGGGAACAAGAAATTTCATGCGAACGAAAACGCGGGTAGAAGCTAGTTCCATTGTAAGTACAGATAGTTTACATCGCAAAATCATTTAAATAAAAAGCGACTCTTGCTACGCCACAATAAAGTGCAAATCAGGTCGCACAGCACTTAATATCCACAGTTATATTCACCTAGAAGTTGCCATTCTTTCTCTCTCTTAACTCTTATTTCTTCTGACTACGTTATGCTCACTGAATTGGCCCGACAAGACGAGCTCGCGGAGTACTTGAAGCTTCATACCTAAAATGGTGCGCCTTATGTACTATTCTGTGCTTGTAGTTAGGTAGGCTTATAGTTCGAGCAACACATCGTGCTCGATGCAAAGAGGATACCGCCGCTTATAATGAAAATATTTTGATTTTGATTTTATATATACCAGCAGCACACCGAAGTTTGTTATCGTTGCTTTGTCAGCCTTGAGACAAAATGTAAAGATAAATGCTCTTTTTATGCACCATCATTAATTCATCATTTCAGCCGACAGACGTCCACTGCTGGACATAAGCCAAACACCGCCACTTCGACCGGTTCTGTGCCTCCCGCATCCAGTGGATTCTTGCGGCTTTCACCAGGTCATCGGTCCACCTTGTTGGGCCTTCCAACGCTACGTCTTCCGGTACGCGGTCGCCACTCCAGAACCTTTCGGCCCCATCAGCCATCACCAAGTATTAAAAAATTATGTATTATTTTATAATACTTGGTGATAATATTTAATTTCGCACCAAGTATTAAAACATTGGTATTTTCACAATAGTGTTATGTAACTGTAATAAATACAATTTTGTGTAAAAAAATTGAACATGTCGTGTTCATCACGAGCACGTGACATTGCACACGTGACACTGTTCACGTGCACATCGTGTTTCTCGACGGTAAAGAAAATGAGGCGCACGAACGTGGACTTCCATGACCTCTGACTCGACCTCTTCCGTTTTACTTGCGCACGTCAATCACAGCAATTTAAACTTGGGTCCGCAGTGGTAGCTCGCGAAATTCAAATTATCTTATATTTTTTGCAATTTTCAGGTCAGTGTCAGGTTGTATCTTGATCAAAATATGATTCCGTCCGTTCGTTGTTTTTGGTCCGTGGTCTCGACATCAACCAATGAACAACATTTTCAAACTTTTATTTGTTGGTTGAATACGAGGCTTTTGGCTACTTTTGTATTCGTGTATTTTATGTGTTTTTTTTCTCTTTTTGCGTTTTGTTTGTGCAGAATAAACATTTTTTTTTTTTATACTCTACCATAACAAATAATAATTATATATTTACAGAATTATAATTATTAGAATCATTAATACTTCTTTAGAGATTTAGAGATTATGGAACAAAACTAACTCAGATTTGTTTTAATTTCGCGGGCTAACCCTGCGGGTTTTCCTTAATGGCATGAAAGTCAAAATAAAAAAAACCATCTTACCTTGCATAAAAGTAGGCAAGAAGGTCAACAACGTGTAGAATCCCCAGTTCTCACTGAAGTGGGCCATCACGATGGCCCACACTGGCGGTGACGTCAGCATCGCCTTCCACGGGTGACGGATCTTCGAGCCCTCCACCGCTTGAGTGCCGCGCGAGTCCTGGAGAAAGAGGAACAAAGATAAGATTGTGCATAGTTGCTCAGCAAAGAGTTATGTTGTTGCCAGATAATATTATATAAATTATCCTTTTTTTTGTGTTTAACATTTCTTCCATAAAATAATTGTATTAAAATGACGTCCCCGAGTCGTTCGTGGGTAAATAATAACAGCCGCACGGGTCGATCTTCAAGGTTAAGCAACGCTTGCCGAGGTCAGTCCGCGGATGGGTGACCAACCATAACATACTCCTAACATATCCGTGCCTCGGAAAGCAGACTAAGCAGCCCGCAAGTCTGACAACCAGTCTTACCAAGGGGTATCGTGTTACCCAATAACTGGGTTGTGGAGGTCAGATAAGGAGTCACTCCATGTAAAATACTGGTGTTCAGCTGATTCCGGTTAGACTCGAGCTGGTTCCAGGCTAGGCAAATGATGACAGGAGATTTTTGTTGTTCTATGGAGGTAATAGAGGGCGAGTCAATTTCTTGAGCTTGCGACCACTGAGGAATACGGGCGTCATATGTTAATATGTTGATCAACTCTTTACAATTTGTGGACATGATAATTATTCAGATTTGATACAGCTGTAATAGCAATCACGTCATTTCGTTTAAAATACGTTTTTATTTTTATTAATTTATTTATTTTTATATAGATTCTTTTCAATTTTGTGAATGTGAGAACGCTGTAGGCCTAGTGGACTGTAGATTTGTTGACCATCATTATTCTGTTAAGTACCTGGTACTTGTTGAAAGACCTACACTGTCCTCCCATACCTAATAAAACTGTTATTTGAAAATATTGTAAAAGCCCATTATTTTTAAAAGAGTAACCGTGGAGTTTCTTGCTGGCTCTTCTCCATAGGAAACGACCAATTGGAACCGTGCACCTAGCTTTTGAAGTTTCATAAGTGCCCATGTAGGTTTATATGAAATAAAATATTTTGAATTTTGATACCGTACATTTAGTTATTTATATTAATATTACGACTAAAAAGTTTTTTTCAGTTTGTAATTAGCGTATAATGTTCCCATTGCTGGGACAGCAGCCCCTCAGTGATAGGCTGTAATCTACCAAGAGCCCAGTGCGGGTTGGTAGATGTCACATGTCTTCGAATGTTTTGGTTCTAGGACATGCCGGTTAAGCATACCTGAATATATTTGAGTTCAGCCGGTGTTATGTGCGGATCCTTTTCAGGTGATTCCTTCACTACGAGCCACCATATTGTTGTCCACACCAAACCCGAAAGACCTGGAATATTAATAAATGACTAATTTAATTAGAGCTTGGCTTCAGGAGGCTTTAGCGCTAAACTGTTGCTGTTGTATGCTCTCTGATGAAAATAACGCCAACAAGGTACTGGTACATAATTATTATATGCAGATTTCACGTAATACAAGGCAGATGTAAGTGAAAACGCCGGGAGGAGACGCTCTAGGGCTGTATTTTTATTGACCGTATTGGTGATGTTCTTCAGAAAGGTAAGATGCGTAGTACTCGCAACCGGCGTGCGTGCATGACCAGATGTATGAACGTAAACGAGGCAAAAGGAGTATGTAAGGATCGTAGCAGGTGGCGTTCTGTAGTGTCTGCCTACCCCCATGGGAAGAAGGCGTGAGTTTATGTATGTATTTCGCGTAATTTTTGTATAATTATTATACGTAAACTCTGCTTGCGCGATGCAGGATTGTGTGACGTCAGATGTCATCATCTGCACTTTTTATATTACAATGGCTGTCTACGTACGTTTTATGTGGTATTTTACACCTTGTGTTGACTTACCAAAATCATAGAATCTTCCCGGCCAGCCAGTGAAAGGAGCTTAGAGGCATGGACACCAGTAGGGTATAATTGGGGGTTCTGCATCACTTGCTCTCGCTGCGCTCGAGCTGCGTGATGCAAAAACCCCCAATTATACCCTACTGATTCTGATCTGATGATACCTTCGTAACAATGAAGCTCAAATATCTTTTCTACTTGGGCCGATATAATATAAACAACAAATGTCTCAAGTTCGACAGCGCGGCGTGCTCGGAGCGACTCGAGCGCATCGATGGGGTATCGATTTATTAAATCGTAAGGAATTGAATAGGTAGCGAATGTTGATGACGATGAGAACAGTGCAACATGCCTCTGTTAGCACAGTAGTTTTTGTAAGGTAATAACACGGTGTGAAGTCCTTTCCTTTTACAAGTAAACATTAAATACTTATAAGTTTAACTGGGTCCGCGTTAAACATTCATGTAGACTTCATTCATGAAGATCTTGTGGGTCTAATGATTGGAGACGCAACTGCTGAGCAGAGTGAGATGAGGGTTCAGTTTTTTTTTTTAGGTTTTAGGCATTTGGTATATATACAAAACACACACACACACACATACATATATATATATATATATATGTTACTGTTATAATCAACGTAGTCGAGTAGATTCGAACTCGCATCCGCTTGCATAGAAGGTGAGCGTTCAAACTGCTAGGCTATCGGCGTACAAAAGTATGTACAACTTCCTTTTTAAAATTTCATCTCAGGTATCCGCAACGCTGTGGCACCGTTTCCTAAATAAGGTAAGAAAGATGGTTGTGCTGCACATTATCAAATTAATCTCTATGTATTGAGCACATAGAGTTTATTTTATAACAATCTACTTTTGTTCCATTACATGTAGCAACATGTCATTAGAGTTTTGGAACGAAGTTCCTTATTTTCCTGTTTTAAGAGTGCATTAATTGAAAAGTATTCGTTCGAGATATACGCATATTTATAAAATGTCGGTGAGTATTTTTCTACGTATTTTTGTTAATAATAATTATAATAATATTATAATAATACGTGTTTACTTAGTTTTTGTTTTTATTTATGTTTCAGGACTCTGAAGGCCTTTTTAATTTCATTCCATATGATCCACCAGTTGCAAGTAAATCACCCAAACTCAATTTGAAGAGAAAGGGGGAAACCTCATCAACTCCACAAAAGCGCAAACGAGTTCAAGTATACTCATATGTTAAAACGAGAGCTCCAAACATGACTGCATTAACGAGGACGATCAAAATTGAAATTTATGAGGGTGATAACCAGCCTGAAAAGCCTTGCGAGTGCCGCGCGGACAAATGTGTGCAATATGTAATAGAAAATATATGTGATGATACTACTTACTTAGCTTTAGAAAATATAATTGGTAAAATACATGAAAACATGCAATCTTAGTTTATGTCTGTAATTTCTTTATTAGTAATAATATTAGAATGTAAGCTCTTGAAATAAAGGTAAAATTGTATAATAAAAAATATAAATAGGTAAAATTGTGTAATTACAACATAACATAAATATATATTTACGAACTCTAAAACAAATTAGAAATATTGAGTTACTGTAATAAGCTGTAATAAACTTATTTGATTTTTGTATGTATCACAAAATATTTGGTTTCATTTTTATTAAACTATACCTAGGCCTGGCCCTAAAAAAAAAAAAAAAAAAAATAATAAAAATACTTACAGACATGATGGGAAGATAAAATAAATAAACAAAAATCTTGCAAGTTTTTTTTTTTTTTTTTTAGTTTTCTAGTTGAATTTACAAACATATTAGAAATAATGTGTTATGATATTTTTAATATTTATTATTATTTTACAGTATATTAGAAGATTTATTATTAATATATTAAAAAATTAAAATTGTTTGTTTCATTTACCAAAGTTCAATATTCACGCAACCTAATTCTGTAATATCAAATAAGAGTAGCATAAGGGAATATCACTTTGAAATCCATTGACATCTCTTTCTATTAACATTAAAATGAAAAGGATAGCTATATCTATCACAACCTTTACGACTTGAGACTTTACAGAATACGCCAGCATTTCTGTATACACAGCAAATAACTAGCGGAGATCTCATTTTATTGGTTTTCGTATATGTTTGTTTCTATTCCACCAAAGCTATTTGACATATCATTCCTTTTAAGATTTTCGTCTCCAGTTGCGTTAAAAAACTCGAATAAGGATAAAATGCTGTGAGAGCACTTTCCTAAACGAGAGTATTCGGAAGCATTCACAGCGCGATTTCATTACGAGAAATGATTTAAATAAAATCTACTTTAAGTGCTCCGGTAATAGAGATGAAATTCTATTAACAAATAAAGTTTGAATTATATTTTTCAAGTAATTATTTTTGGAAAGTAACATTATGGCTATGGCTTTAGAATTTAGGTCTATAAAAATAAGCATCTGAGATTATTCCTCACATTTTGTCATCGTTGTGCTGAAAAGCATTTCACTGAGGTATCGCGAGTGTATTTTTGTTGGGTGTGTTGTACTACAAGTGATTTTTTGTTGGGTGTGTTGTACTACAAGTGTTGCAGAAAAAGTATGTGAGTATTATATTTTATTTAAATCATGTACTGGCGCTGTATTTTTAATTTCATATTATTAATTATTCCTACTAATATTATAAATGCGAAAGTTTGTTCGTCTGTTACTCTTTCACGCAAAAACTGCCGAACTGATTTTCACGAAATTTGGCACACACACGCACATAGAGGTTGACTCGGATTAACACATAGGTACGGGAAGTAGTTCCTTCGGGATGCAGGTGAAACCGCAGGAAACAGCTAGTATTAATATAACTCTATCATTTTGAACGCTTATTTTCATTTGATTGGTATAACAAGCAATAAATACAAGACCTTAGATCGATTTCTTATTCCCTATTCGATATTCGAAACATGTTTATTGTTTCATGTTGTTAGGAATGTATAACAAAAATATTTATTGCATTTTAATTCTGTCTTCAGGGCTCAGTCAACGAATAATCCTTTTTGGGTTGAAGAAGGCGACTCCACCCCTCCAATATCTCGAGCAACTAAAGAAAAAATAAGCGGCAGCTCGAAAAAAAAAGCTGTGAAGAGAGACAAAAAAGTGTCTCAAAAGAAGAAGGCGTTGCTTTCCAAAAACCCATTCGCTTCAGAAACAGAGTCTGATAGCGACGGACAGCAAATTGTTGCAACATCAGCTCCAAAAAGAAAGCGGAATATCACCGCTTCAGATTCTGAGGTAAGGTATTTTTTCAAACGTATTAAATCATTTCATTGATTACAAACACACACCCGCTAAATATGCTCATGAAGTTTTTCATGAGTATATTTAGTGTTTTAGTGAGTGATTTTATCCATTAAAATTATACTTGTTTGTAAGAGTTTTATAAGCTTTCTAATAGATTATCTATAATTAAAGTAGTAATAGATTAAACGACGTAGAAGTCTAAAAAATGTTGCTCTTTATTGTTTTAATTAAAACTAGTTATTTTTTGTATTTCAGGATGAATCGTCTCGACCGTTGATTCGTGCTGCTACCCTGAAGAGCTGCTTCACTCAGCGAGTAGCTACTGGCCACACCTTCCAGTCGGATCCAGGAAGAGTTGGAAAGTATTATTTTGAATTGAGAGTTTATAATACTGACGAAGTGGAAAAACTTGCTGCAAATGAGCGTTGGAAACATTCTTTTGTAACTTTAAAATTATCAACTGATAAAGATAATGCTGTGTGGAAGGCTTTAACACACCTTGTAAATACTGGAAGGGCTGAATTTAAAGATATCCAGCCTGTTCTATACAGCAAACCTTCTTAGATTTAATATTAAAAAGAAAAACAACTTTCATACCCTGTCTATAGGTACTACTTATGCGCTCTTTTAGCGCAAGTTTTTTTTTTTTAATTTGGAAATAACTATAATATAAATCTGTTTAATCTTTTTAATTATAAGTTTGTTTAATCACATTTATGGAAACATATAGTCTTTATAAAAAAATGTGAGAATATTATTTAAACAAAGTTTTCTATATTACAGCAACATACATTACAACAACATCAATAAGTATTTTTATATTTATTTATATATGTATATTTATATACATTCCCGTGCAAATATATACATTTATATAAATGTTTATATCTGCTTATAATTATTTTAAGTTTATATTATTATAAAATACCCAATAATTACCTAATTCATATTAGTTATTGTTTTGCCTGTATTTTTAACTCTGATTTTGTGCATTTTGTATTGCAAATTTTAAATGAAAAATTATTTTATATTACACATGTACTTTTTCAGAGGTTCAAACTAAGAATTTTTTTTCAGAGGTTCAATCTAAGAAATTTAAAAACCTGAAATAAGAAATTAAAACTGAGAAATTTAAAAACCTGAAATAAGAAATTAAAACTGAGAAATTTAAAAACCTGAAATAAGAAATTAAAACTGAGAAATTTAAAAACCTGAAATAAGAAATTAAAACTGAGAAATTTAAAATCTCGAAATACGAAATTAAAACTGAGAAATTAAAAAACCTGAAATAAGAAATTAAAACAAAGAAATATAAAAACCCGAATGAACATGTTTTTTTGTAAAGACTGTAATATTTATGTTTCAAAATTAGCAGCACATAGTAGAACAAATATTCATAAATCTAATGTATTGCTATGCTCCGAATTCGATAATATTCAAGTTATTGCTACTGCCTTTAAGAATAGAATCATAAGTTACAAAGTGAATCCAATTAAACCCAGTGACATAACAATTACTCCAGAAATATTTTTAAATCAAGTTTCAAAATCTGTATGTAAAATTATCAATCTTATGATTCAAAAACATAAAGCAATTAAAGTCAATTTTGAATTATTTGTTTCATACATTTTGCCAAAAAATAATGAAAGCTCTATAAAATCTTTCAACACCAAATATATGATAGCAGTTCCGAATACAAATATTTCTGATATCTATTTTCAATGCTCTGAAAAATTAATATCTAAATGTTTAGAATTTGAACTTGGCGAATCTGGGTGGACTATTAATTTTATAAGCCATTTGGAAATAAACATAAACAAATACAATCCTTTGAGAGCTGGTACTTATTTAGAATTGCCTACTGTTATAAAAAACACAAAGTCATGTTTGAATATACGTAACAATGACAATCATTGTTTTTTGTGGTGTATTATTGCTCAAATGTTTCCTAAAAAATTGAATGCTAATAGAATGCAATCGTACCCACACTATACGTTTCTATTAAACATAAATGATATGTCTTTTCCACCAAGTTTTGATGATATTAAAATCTTTGAGAAAAATAATCCTTCTATAAGTGTAAATGTATATGGTCTTGAAGCTAGTAATCATGTAACAGGCCCATTATATTTGACACGTGAACGAAAGCTTATACATGTCAATTTGTTGTACATAACTAAAGGTGATAAAGCCCATTTTTGTTTAATAAAAAATTTTGGTCGCCTTGTGCATCGACAATTAACCAAACATAAATCTAAACTATTTTTATGTGATGAGTGTTTTTTGTATCATGATGATGAAGATAAATTATTAAATCACAACTGTAGCAAAATAAAAACAGTTTTGCCTGATGAACATAGCAAATTACAATTTTCAAACTTTGAGAGAACGCAAAGAATTCCAATTGTAATATACGGAGATTTTGAAAGTTTGCTTTGCAATTACTCAGACAAAAATAAATCGCTTTTTACTGAATCTGTGCAGGCACATGAAGCATCATCGTATGCTTATTATATTTGTTGCAACTCTAAACCTGAATTAAATAATTTTGTTAGTTATAGAGGCCCAAACTGCGCACAAAAATTTGTTGAAACCATTACAAATGATGTAAAAAGGTTGTATAAAGTTTTGCAAAATAAACAGTCAATGATGCCTCTTTCTTCTGATGAGTTAAATTCATTTAAAATAGCTGAGTTATGTCACATATGTAAAACCAAGTTTACACAAACTGATAAAAAAGTTAAAGATCATGATCATTTCACCGGTAAATATAGAGGTGCTGCACACAACGCTTGTAATTTGAAATTGAAACAGTGTCAATACATACCTATAATTTTTCACAATTTGTCTGGATATGATTGCCATTTATTTATAAAAGAGCTATCGGATGTAATTGGCAAAATTACTTTAATTCCTAAATCAAAAGAAAAGTACATATCGTTCACAAAAATCATACCTATTGATAATAAAACTACAGTGCAATTAAAATTTATTGATTCTTTTAACTTTTTAAGCACCAGTTTAGATAAATTGGTAAAAACGTTACACACAGACGATTTTCAACACATGCGATTGTTTTTTGATCATGATCGTTTATTTAATTTAGCATGTAGAAAAGGTGTATATTGTTATGACTATTTAAACAGATGGGAAAAATATGATGAAACCCAGCTGCCTGAAAAGTCAAAATTTTTCAATAAACTAACGGGAGAAAATATTTCAACTGAAGATTATCAGCATGCTTTAAACATATGGCGAACTTTTGAAATAAAAAATTTAGGAGAGTACACAGACCTTTATTTAAAATGTGATGTATTGTTATTATGCGATATTTTTGAGAAGTTTCGAGAAATGAGTTTATTTTATTACAATTTAGACCCATGTTATTATGTTTCATCACCATCGTTAAGTTGGGATGCTATGCTGTGGTACACTAAAGTTCAGCTTGATTTAATATCTGACGTAGAAATGTACCAAATGATAGAAAATGGAATTCGCGGAGGTCTTGCCCAATGCTCATTAAGATATGCTAAAGCTAATAACAAATATCAATCATCGTATAATAAGAACGAGGCAAGCTCATACCTTATTTATCTTGACTGTGTGAATTTATATGGCTTTGCAATGATGCAAAAACTTCCAATGCGTAACTTCCGATTTCTTAATGATAATGAAATAAATAAATTTGATATAAATGGCGTAAACAAAAACGGTGATGAGGGATACATTTTGGAGGTAGATTTATATTACCCACCTAACATTCATAATGCTCATTCGGATCTTCCCTTTGCTGCCGAAAAATATTCACCTATGCAAAACAAGTGTAAAAAGTTAATTGCAAATTTGTATAACAAACATCGTTTTGTTATCCATTATATGCATTTACAAGAGTGTTTAGCAAATGGTTTAATATTGTTAAAAATATACAGAATATTATCATTTTATCAAGATAACTTTTTAAAACCATATATTTTATTGAATACTTCTCTCAGGCAAAAAGCTAAATCTGATTTTGAAAAAGATTTTTTTAAGAAACAAAACAATTCTATTTTTGGAAAAACAATTGAAAATAAGCGGAAACAAGTTGATGTTAGGCTCGTAAAATTATGGAAAGATAAGTTAAATACAACCAACAAATTGCATGGTGCTGAAAGGTATATTAGCGCACCGCATTTCAAAGACTTGTCAATTTTATCGGAAACTTTAGTAGCTATTCAATTGAATAAAACAAAAGTTACATTGGACCGCCCTATTTATATTGGATTTTCTATTCTTGAAATTTCTAAAACGCATTTATATAATTTTCATTATTCTGTAATTAAAAAAATATATGGAAATAATGTTATTTTATGTTACACTGATACTGACAGCTTACTTTATTTGGTAAAAACTGAAAATTTTTATGAAGATATGAAAAACAATATTTGTTATTTTGACACGAGCAATTTTGAGGATAACAATATATATGGATTACCTAAAGCTAATATGAAAATACCAGGTTATTTCAAGGACGAATTGGGTGGAGAGATTATTTCAGAATTTGTAGGTTTACGAGCTAAGTTGTATTGTATACGCGCGGAAAATAAAACTATAAAGAAAGCAAAGGGAATAACAAAGCCGGTAACAAAAAAATTGGATATTGAAAAATATAAAAGAGCATTAATGTTAAATGATAACCTTCGAGATGATATGTATGTTATAAGATCAAAAAATCATCAAGTTTTTACACAAAAGTTAAATAAGCTCATTCTTAACAGTGATGATGATAAAAGGCAAAGGATAGAAGGTTGTTTCAACACTTTACCTTGGGGGCATTATAGTTCAATACTTTAGTACATGTGTCTATTTATTCTACTAAGTTGATTACAATGTAATTAAATGTGTTATGTAATAAGAATATAATAAAGAGAAATGTAATTAGGACATAATCTTATAAAATGTATTTAATCAATAAATGTGTACGCTGTATTTATTTGTTTATTTTTCCCTTTCCGAAAGATTTTCCCTCTTTTATAAACAATGTGTATAGATTATTATCATGAATAACGTTAGTATATATACTTTTACATAATTATATACACTGTTTGCACATTGTTTATTAATAAGAGGTATTATCTAGTAACAAATTTATCAGGTAATTCAAAACACAGTTTGCAGAATCTATTTTGTTTATTGGGTCACGCTAAATAATAAGATTCACAACCTCAGAAATAAGATTCACAATCAATTTCACAAATTAATTTTTTTCACTATTTTTTCAATCAAATGTTCAGTTTCATCCATTATTTCATCATAATTGTTTCTGACTAGGTACTGAACACTTACACGAGTGCTGTCATGTTCATTGCAGCTCCTTCCGGAAGCATTGTCACTCATGTCATGAATACTTATATTTATCAAATGATGAGCTTTTCCTGGCTCTTTCCGAATAATATAAGATGAATTATCTAATGTAATAGTTTTTGAATAAAATTGAGATTTGCAATTTTTCTTCATATTTGCAGACCTCCTTTTTTTCTCTTTTATTTTTTCTGTTGGTTGTTTTTGTGACACAGTTTTGATAACTGGAATATTGGAGGTATTCAGATCTTGAGTAAAATAGAATGATTTAACAGCAGCATCGTTATCCGCAATATAAGGATCACTCAGTTTCTGTAAAGAGAATGATGATTAAACTATAGGTAAATATGACAGCGATACAATAATATTATTTTTGACACATTCCTCACAACAAAAATAATAGTTGTTATTGTTGAATGTCAAAAATCATTTTATCTAAAAAGATGTAAATATTTGTACATTTATAATTAGATACATACCTCGCGTAATCGCGACTGTTCGTGTCCTGCAGAAATCTCATTATCCCAAAAACTAGGACTGTATGATGGTGAAAGAGACATTATTCTGAAAAGAAAATAAATTTGTCTAAAGTTGTTTGGATATGAACTTTCAATAATAATTATATCAAAACTTACCTTTAGTAAAAAAAAAAAAAAGCGATTTAATTTGAAAATTATTGATAAGTGACTGTCTTGCACTGGCTGCAGCTATTAAATGATTCATTGTAACAAAAAAAAATTCTTAAATATTTAAGAAAAGAATTCTAGTTTAGCAAAACTATAGCTGTTATTATAATTATCATGTATATATTGAAGGATCGAGAAAAGTGCAATTAGTAGGCAAGATGAAGTTGATCAAACAACCCATATCTCTAAATGTAAATAATATTAATTTTAATGACTCCAGTTGTCAGATCCGACACAGCGCTTTATTGCCTAATACGATTCGTTGTATTATATGTGGGCCCTCAAATTGTGGTAAAACAAACGTTATGATCAGTTTATTATTACATGAAAATGGTCTTAAATTTCAAAATCTGTATCTTTACTCAAAAACGAATTTCCAACCAAAATATCGTTTTTTAAGTGAAGTGTTAAGAAGAGTACCTCAAATTAAATTCTATGAGTTTAGCGACAATAAAGATGTTATATCTCCCAGTGAAGCATTACCAAATTCTATATTTATTTTTGACGATGTTGCAACAGAAAATCAGACTAATATTCGCAATTATTTTTGTATGGGGAGACATAAGCAAATCGATTGTTTTTATTTATCTCAGACCTATTCAAAGATACCAAAACAATTGTTACGTGACAATGCTAATTTTCTTATAGTATTTAGACAAGATGATGTGAACTTAAAACATATTTATGAGGAACATGTCAGTCCTGATTTAAACTGGAACCAGTTCAAAGAAATCTGTAAAACAGTTTGGAGTGATCCTTTCAATTTTTTACTTATTAACAAAGAGTCTATATTAAATAATGGGAGGTACAGAAAGAATTTCGATACATTTTTTAAATTCTAATGAATGCAGATGTCTGTATGTGGTACATCCATATAAATGAATTGTATACAGAAACATTGTTAGTCTTATTTCTCTCTTAGTTGAACACAGTTGTGATTACATAAAATGGAAAAAAATATTAAAATGGAATTAATCAAGTCGGTCGACTCCATAAAAAAGAAAATAAACGAAATGAAAAATCATGAACATGAAGTTAATTTATCCTTAGATAAAATGTTCAAACCGGTTTCAGACCCTCTAAAAACTTTTATAAATTCTCAAAGATTAATCGAAAATATTAAGCATGATAAAAACGTGTCCGATAATTCTATACCTATGGAATCAGATGCAAATTGTGAAAACACTCCTACTGAATGTGAAGATTTTCATGATGCTGATATATTTTTTTCAAGCTCTCCTAAAAAAGAAGTAAAAGATAATTTAGAACTTTCGTTGGAAAGTGAGGATATCTACGGTATTTATGATGGTGTAAATGTACCATTTGGAATAAGAACCGACAATAAAACTTTAATGATGGGTAACTCCATAGTATCTTTTTCTAAAATTCAAAATATTGGCGGAGATAACTTAGTTTTGGTTAAAATTGGAGATAGAAGTTACGATTTCACCCCTGGACTAAAAGAACTTTTACTTCGAAAGAAACCTGACTTAAAGATTGTAACTGATGCCGATAGACTTGTCTACAAAGATATACTACATTATACCAACGCCCATAAGAGGGATTTTAATCCTAGAGGTCAAATAAGAGGTGACAAAGGGCTCAAATATCGAGATATAATCAGACCATTATTTTCTGAGACTGTGTTGGAAAACAATAAAAAAAAAAATAGGAGGCAGTTTGCCGACACTTAAAACATATAAAAAGAATGCTGACTTAGTATATTGGGACGATCCGAATGAATTGGTTCAAAGATTAAAATTATTAATAGCTTCAAGAGATGCAGGTAATACAAATCATGACAATGAAATTTTATCAATAATTGAAGAATTAAAAGAAGCTAACATAATTAAAGAATAAATACTGATGCTCAGAAAACTTTTCATTCAGTATTACAACGTCATTCATTATGAATATATAAATATACAATATATAGGTATATACATATGAATATCTAAATAAAATATATTTAAGATATTATTTTAAAATGAGCAAAGCGGATGTGGTAAATGAAATTCATAAAAGTGCGAGGGTGAACTTTCCGCGAAGGCATGTTATTATGAAGGATATAGATGATCTATGGCAAGCAGATTTAATAGATATGCAAACAGTGTCGAAGGAAAATAATAATTATAAATATATTCTTGCCATAATTGACACATTTTCAAAATATGCTTGGGCGCTTCCTTTGAAAAGTAAAAACAAAGATGAGGTGTATAATGCTTTTGTAATTCTATTGAAAGATAATCGCATACCTAAAAATTTACAAACAGATAACGGTACAGAATTTTATAATAACAAATTTAAATATCTTATGCAGTCGTATAATATTAATCATTATTCAACATTTTCATCTAAAAAGGCTTCAATTGTGGAGAGATTTATAAGAACATTAAAATCTAAACTGTATAAAGAGTTTAGTTTAAAAGGTAATTATATTTGGATAAAAAATACGTTGGACAATGTAGTTCATAAATACAATCATACCTATCATCGAACAATTAATGAAATACCAGCAAATGTCAACAATGGAAATAAGAAAGAAATATTAAAAAGATTTAATAGTTTAGTGAAAAATAAAGAAAGTATAAAATGCAAGTTTAAAGTGGGTGATTACGTTCGTATCAGTAAGTACAAAGGAACATTCGAAAAAGGTTATACTCCCAATTGGTCAACAGAAATATTTAAAATTAGATACAAGCAGAATACTACTCCTATCACTTACTTAATTGAAGATACGATAAGAGGACAACCTATACTAGGAGCATTTTATGAGCAAGAACTTCAGAAGACAAAACACCCAAATGTATATTTAGTCGAGAAAGTTCTTAGAAGAAAAGGTAGCAGGGTTTTAGTAAAATGGTTAGGTTTGTCTTCAGCTGAAAGCAGTTGGATCGATAAATCGAATGTTATATTGTAAATGAAATAATAATAACAACAAACTCGAATCGCATAACTATTTATTAAAGTATTCAAACCGGAATCATCAGTTTTATAATGTGTTTTGGAGAGAGCAGTCTTCTCAATTGGCTTATTAATAATTTACCATTTGAATTACATTTACCAGGATATAATTACTGTGGTCCTGGTACTAAATTAATAAAAAGACTTGCACAAGAAGATAACGCTGTAAATAAGTTGGACGAATATTGCAGAGATCACGATATTGCATATCACAAGTCATCAAACTTGAAAGAGCGACATAAGGCTGATTTAATTTTGTTAAAAATGGCGAAACAGCGAGCGGTTGCTTCCGACGCCAGTATAGGCGAAAAACTCGCGGCACGCTTAGTAAGTAAGGCTATGTCGGCAAAAATTAAAACTGGTTCTGGTTTGAGGAAAAAGCGGTCTCCAAAAGTTACATCTGGAAAAGGATTAAAAAGTAAATTAAAAACTGTTATTACAAAAGCAAAAAGACATATAAAAAAATTAAAACCTAAGAGCAAGAAAATGGCTATAGAATTAGCTATTGCCGCTACCAGAGAATTAGCTGATGATTCATCGATTAAGCTCCCCCGTGTTATTCCTATTCCAAAAACTGGGGGAGTACTACCTCTGATTCCTATTTTTGCGGGATTATCAGCGGCGGGAGCTTTAGCAGGCGGTGCAGCTGGTATTGCCAAAACCATAAATGAATACAAAATGGCTAAAAAACTGTATGTGGAATCGAGAAGACATAATGAAAAAATGGAAGCTCTATGTATTGGCAAAGGGCTACACCTTAAACCACATAAAGGAGGTCTTGGAATTTTCGTATCAAAAGAAAAAAACTAAGATATCGGCTACCCAAACGAGCCTTAACTAACTTTGACATTTTAAAGTATGGAAATAAAATTCCTCATTTTAGAGGTGTCTTTATGAGAGATGAGCTCCCTAAATATCCATATAAAAAAGAATGTGGAGTTATTAATTTAGATAGTTCTAAAAATTCTGGCTCTCATTGGGTAGCCTATGCAAAATATAATGATTATGTTGAGTATTTCGACAGTTATGGAAATCTTAAACCTCCTAAGGAATTTATAAAATATGTAGGTTCTAATATACAATATAATTATGAAAATTTACAACGTGATCACCCCTTCAACTGTGGACATCTATGTTTAAATTTCTTAAACAATTTTTGGTATAATCAAGAAATAAAATAAACAGGATCATTTTAAAGAGCTCAGTATGCAAGTATGTCTACTACGGTTACCATCTCTGGAAATAAATCAGAATTGGTTTCGTATTTTCAACCACCTCTTCATTTATCTGATCAATACGAGTGCGGTTTACTATACTTTTCAGTATTAAAAAAAAGACCGAATGTGCCCGCTAATAACAGCAGTTCAACAGCTGTAATCAGAATCGAATGTGATCTTGTTCACGGTTCATATTACAACGGATTACCGACTCATTTTATTCACGAATTCATATCTGATACTGCTTCAAGTCACGGCTACACAGAAATACCCCAGAACGTTATTTACTTCCCGGTGAACAAAAATATAATTTCATCCATATCTGTCAGGATTGTAGATCAGTTTGGTTACTGTATTGACTTTGGTGAAGAACATATTCAATTACGTCTTCATTTAAAAAAGGCAAAATGATAGTATATGATAAAAACCCTCCAGCTAAAATAAAACGTCCTATTCCATCAACAACCGTTAAGGTACACAGACGTAAGAAAAACGTGAAGAAATTGACTAAATCAAATAAAGATTTTCTTAAAGCTCTAGGGTTTAAAGTATGAGTATGCTGCAGATTACTGATTTACCACACTTTGATAGTTCAATCGAAAGTTATGAAGTCCATTCATACAATCCCTACAATAACAGCTTTAGAGAAAACGATGAAATCAGAATCCCCATACATCAGCAAGATATATACGTGCTACCATCAGCCAGTTCAATCTACATCGAAGGTCAGGCAAAGCTGTTCGGTAAAGATGGGAATCCGATCAAGAAAACTGTTACGTTCACTAATAACCCTATTATGTATTTGTTTCAAGACATCAGATACGAAATGAATGGAATTGAAATAGATCGTATAAAAAATTCCGGAATAACGTCAACAATAAAGTCTTACATCTCATTAAATGAAGCAGAAAGTAAAGTTGCCGCATTATGGGGTTGGAATTTAAACGGGTTTCAAAGTGATGGACATTTTAGTGTTGTAGTGCCATTAAATAAGATTTTAGGGTTTGCAGAGGATTACAATAAAATTGTGATAAATTGTAAACACGAACTTATATTGAATAGAAGTAATTCTAACTTAAATAGCATTATTCTTACTGATGAACTCGCTCAGGTTCAAATAGATATACAAAGGGTGCAATGGAGAGTACCGCACATAAAAGTTTCAGATCGAGAACGTTTAACACTTTTAAAGCATTTAGAAAGAGATAAACCTATTCAGTTGGCTTTTAGAAATTGGGATTTATATGAGTATCCTTTACTACCTAAAACCACAAAGCATTCTTGGTCAGTAAAGACTGCTTCTCAATTAGAAAAGCCTCGGTATGTCATTTTTTGCTTGCAGACTAATAGAAAAAATAATAGAACTAAAGACAGTTCAGTGTTTGATCATTGTGAGGTGACAAACGTGATGCTCTTTTTAAATTCGCAATATTATCCTTATGAGCCTTTATCTTTAAAGTTTTGTGAGAACAAATATAGTATATTATATGAAATGTATGTGAAATTTCGTCAGTCGTATTACAACTCTCCGGTAGACCCGTTGCTTGATCTACAGGACTTCAAAGAAAAAGCTCCAGTCTTTGTCTTAGACTGCTCGAGACAAAACGATAGTTTAAAAACTGGTCCAGTGGATGTACGATTGGAATTTGAATGTTCAACACAAATACCAGATAAGACAACTGCATATTGTTTGATTATAAATGATCGACTTGTGGAATACAAACCTCTCAGCAACATTGTGCGCAGATTATCATGACCGCTATTGTGGATATTCAAGGCTTTAAAACAGAAACAAATGAATTTATAATAAAAGAAATCGCTATATTGTGTAATCAAAAATTGCAAGTATTTTTAATTAAGCCCCCATTTCCATTTAAAAAATTAACAAAACGAGAAAAAAAACAAGTTAGTTGGATTGAAAGTAACAGAAAGATACGCTGGCACGAAGGATTTGTACCCTATTATAATTATCAGAATTTGGTTAGTATGTTAAGAGACAAATGTATTTATGTCAAAGGTTCGGAAAAAATGTTGTGGTTAAAGCAAATTTTAGAAAATAGTAATTTTAGTATATTCAATTTAGAAGATGAAGGTTGTCCTAGTTTGATAAGTTTATACGACCAATATAAATATTCTCAAGATTTATATAACTGTATTTATCATGACTCTGTATGTGCTTTAAAAAATGTATTGTGTTTAAATAAATGGTGTATAAATAATAAAATTTTTAAATAATTATTTTTCTTGTTTAATTTTCAAATCTTCTATCCCTACCAATCAAATGAGCCTACCTACCTACCTATATACCTTCATAAGTTGCTGGCTACAGTAGTACGATATCATTTCATTTTTATAATTGGCTGTATGAAGAACTACATAGTGAGTGTACAGAACATGTCTCAAAATAAATGCAACCCTCGTTATGACATCTATAATACGTATAAAATGCGTGAAAATTCGTTTAGACATTATTGGGCAACGGCTAATTCAAGGAGAAGGTTGGTGATGGAAATGGCTGAAGCCGGATTTTTTTATTATGGAAATGGTGTAAATGATAAAGCAGCGTGTTTCTCATGTGGAGGTGTTATAGAAGATTGGGAGATTTACGATGATCCTTGGATGCAGCATGCTACAAATTTTCCTCAATGTTTTTATTTGAATGCTGTGAAAGGAATATATTATATTAATAACTGTCTGAAAAAAGACGAGAAAACTCACGAAACAGATCAGATCTAAAAGTCTCGATCAGATCGAAAATTTAAAATATTCATCCAGAAAACAGATCAGATCAGATCAGAATCAGTAGGGTATAATTGGGGGTTTGTGCATCACGCAGCTCGAGCGCAGCGAGAGCAAGTGATGCAGAACCCCCAATTATACCCTACTGACACCACAGGCCACAGTCCTGAACTTTGTCAGGCTAGCTCGCTCCAAGACTATACTGTGTGGATGCACGGGTATTTATAGGTGAAGAAAAAAGGTTTCAAGTTCTTCCAATGCAAAGGGTGGATCCTCCAAACGGGTGATGAGTCTGATTTCGCGGTAAACATTGCTTGCGTGATATAGGATTGTGTGACGTCAGTCTTCATCATCTGCGACTCGAAGGACACTGGCTGTCAACGTGGCTACAATAGTATGTTACCGAGAGATTGACAGCTGTATGAGTGTACTTACCAAAAACATAGAAGATTCCGGGCCAGCCAGTATAGTGCGCTAGTAAGGAGCATATAGGCATGGAGACCACAGTGCCGGCGTAGCTGCCGCTGAACGCGAACGTGGCGAGTCGGGCCCGTTCTGAGGCGGGCGCCCAGCGGGACCATACTGCGTGGATGCATGGGTAGGTAACACCCTGAGGGAGGAAGGGCAGTAAGATAACTGAATAAAAGAGTTTGCTTGGTTGATATGACGGTATTTCTTCATTCGTAAGACCTGTTCGTACCTTAGTTTTTTATCCTAACTTAATATTATAAAATGTGAATGTGAGTTTGTTCGCTTGTTTGTTACACCTTCACGCTAAAACGGCTGAACAGATTTTGATTAATTTTGGCACATGGGTGGACCATGACCTGGATTAGGACATACTTTTTATCCAGATATTCCTACAGGATCGAGACTTATGCGGGTGAAACCACGGGGCACAGCGGGACAACCGCGGGGCAGTATGGAATAAAAATCAAATTTTTGGTAATTTATCTGAATTTAACCAAAATTTGTAGGTAGATAAATATAATATAAATATGATGGTGGCATTATCGCCACCTCTTCATACCACTGCAGGACATAAACCTTCTCACTTTGATGCCATTTTTCTCCTCTCCGATTTATTCATTCGCCATTCTACTGTCTTCCCGTCAAGTATAGCTATGTTGATCATTGACCGAACTCTCATCAGCCTTCCTCCAAAAAAATCATTCGTTTAATTTAAAATAAAGTTACTTATGTATTCCTAAACCAGTTACTTTACATCATGAGTTGTAAAAACCAAAAATATACGCAATAGGGTATGAGACGCACCTCAAACAGCCCTTCAACAACTCTGACGGCTATCAGCAACGCTGTGCTGGTGTGCGCAAGCGGCGGCGTGAACAACGTCAGCAGAGATGTCGCGCCGATGCCTATCGCAAATACCCTGTAAAATAATACAATGAATTCATTTAGAAAGTTTACATAAAAGCATTTTGCGTGACGTGGCAAGTTTTATAAAATGGACACAGTAATATGTTAAGATGATGGCATTAGCATTCTTCCCTTTTCTAATCTATCTCCCATTAATTTGAAAGCAAGAAAAACATCGGAGCCGTTGGTGCGCCATCATCGACGGAGACACCATGGCTTATCTGCGCGAAGATGAAATGATACGTAGAAGATGAGCTTTCTAAAAGGCACGTAGAAGTCTTGAATCGCAAAGAACGTTCAGCCATCCAAGGCATGGCATGCAGCACAGCTCAGCTTAGTTACGCTTCGAGCCACAAAGCCTCACGCGACCTTATCGTGTATGGTTCTATAAAACGGAACGAACCTGTTACCTCCTATTTTAGCCGCGAGCCAGCCGCCTGGTAGCTGCGTGATCAGGTACCCGTAGAAGAAGGAACTCAACACCAGACCCTTGGTTTGTGAGCTCCAATCGAATTCTGGTATCTGAAAAAAGATGTTTTTACAATTAAGGTTCCGAGCTTAAAAGGAAAGCCGAGTCTTTATAAGATGACTTTTTGTCCGTCTGTCACAGAGGTTTTTCTCGAGAATTTTCATTTTGGCATAATGTTAGTTTTCAACGACGCGAACACAATATCGCCAGCTAAAGACCAAAGAATAATATTATTATATACATTTTCGATATATTTAGCTTTTTTTATTCTTAGGTTCGAACTGACCCCCAGTTCGAACCTAAGAATAAAAAAAGTTAAGTTAAGTGTTAGGTATCAATTTGCAAGAGCTTTCTCTAATTATATCTAAAAATATATATTCTTTAATATTTTTTTTGTCTATGGATTTATTTATCAAACCGCCAGTCGTTTAACTGCATCCAAAAGGATGCTTAGGCTTATTTACCTTCAAGCTTGAAAAACTTTTGGCCTTTGGCATGTCTCAAATAAGAAAACAATGAAGGTTACGGTATAAGGACGTTAACGCAGCTGACCTTAAACAGGGAGAGCTAAAAAGTGTTGCACCGACAAATGCAGATAGGTAGTCTATCCTGCGTTTGCAATTTTAATTTCCAAACTTGGAAACAAATATGATATTTGGAAAAATAACTTTAAAACCCACGCATAAAGTTCAGTTTGCGCTACAACTTTAAACTTTTTGATGACTTTTCAATAGAGGTACTATTGAAAAATTCATCAAATAGTTTGAAGTTGTCCAGATAAAGTTGATATTTCTTTAAATGACAATAACTTCAATTATTTGGAAATACGGTTTTGAATATGGAATACTTTAGTGCAATCGGCATGCTGCTAGCAGTCCCAGCTCTGCTATCAATCATGTTAATTATTTAAATCCTTTTTCTTACTTCATAAGTGAACATCGTGGCAGTAAAAAAGTAATAACAGCCGCACGGGTCGATCGATCAGGTTAAGCTACGCTTGCCGCCGTCAGTCCGTGGATGGGTGACCATCTTAACATACCTCGACCCCTCCCTGCCTCGGAAAGCACGTTAAGTTGTTGGTCCGGGCTTTCATTCTTGGATATTTGAAGTCGTTACGGGTCGTCAGAAGCCCGAAAGTCTGACATCCAGTTTTACAAAGGGCTATCGTGTTACCCAGTTACTGGGTTGTGGAGGTCAGATAGGCAGACGCTCCATGTAAAATACTGGTATTCAGCTGCATCCGGTTAGATTGGAAGCCGACCCCAACACACATAGTTGGGAAAAAGCTAGGCAGATTGATATAAGTGAACATAATAAGCTACTGTTTCCAATTTACATAAATTACATTCCACATTTTTACAAAGGACAGGACACTAAGAATGACATATTATGTAAAAAAAATATTACACTGCAAATTATAATAGGTACGGGCAAAGAGCCAGAACCCCTATGACTATTTTTAATTTAAATGACTTAAGTCTTAAGTGTCAAGGTTGTTTTTGCTGAAGTGTTGACATCATTTCTGTTTTATGTTTCCTGACTTTTAAATTAAAGATAACTGGAAGAATAGCAGCGCTAGGAACAGTTATGCCCATCGTCCAGGACGGTACCCAAGAGTAGCGTGTTACTTAATCAAATCGCCAATGATTAGCCAGACTGTCACAGCACTAGGTATTCCAATGATGGCCCGTACACGACGAGACTTACTAAAGGCTCCTGAAAACAGGCGCGACGCGACACCGGTTATTGCTCTACCGTGGAGTTTTCTTAGAAATTGTTTTATTTGAGTCGCGTCGCACCTGTTTGCGGGAGCCTTAACGCGTTATTAACTGTAGTTTATTTTATTTTATTAGGATCTCCAATAAAGAATACACCTTACATGCTATAGTACAAAGACAAGAACAACAATCTATGTGCTCCCTCAATTATAGGAGACCACATCATGCAATAAAGACAAGCAAACAGTATATTTATATGGATGTAGACTTAAAGCTAAAATATGTGACCGGTGAAACGGGGAGGTAGACAAAGACCAAGCTAACTCTATCTGCCAATTTTGTCAATGACGCCTTCTCCCGTCTCACCACTCACATTCCTCAGGCGGTGACTAGCAGTCGCACGCGGACTATGGTTTGTGATTGGTTGCGTCGTGTACAGACCGCGAAATACTAGTGCTGTAACATTCTGGCTACTCATTCGTGATTTGAATTTGTAACACGTTACTTTTGAGTGGCTTCGTGGACGATGGGCCTTACTTTTTATTGGGTAAGCGATCATCAAGTGATAATAAATCTCACAGGACTTCAGGACCTTTGGTAGTAGCTGTTAATGGCCGTTTCAGATGTAAAAGGAAGCAGCTGTAAAGGACATTAAATCTTTTCTGACTGGCAAAAAACATGACTTTATCCGTTCCCAAATATAGCTCTTTACGCCAGGAATAAAATAGTCTTATTTTGTCAGGCATAAGAAGGCTTAAGTACATTTTAGCAAAAACATATCAAGACGACATGATTACGAAGATAAATGACATTATCCTTTTACCCTGTGCCTATGCTCATGTTATAGAAGAAGCTACTACTAGGAGCGTCACAGTGACGATTTATCAGCGTGTTACCGGCAAGGCGACTGTGTGCTCGCTGCGTGTGTGTATAGCGAGTACGCCACGTGTTCGCCGCGTTTTCGGAACGGGAGCAATTGACGTGAGTGTACAAGAAAGAGCGACACAAGCGAGGGTACAATATTGTGAAAATGCAGAGAACACGTCGATGATCGCGGAGCACGTTCGCAAATCGACTCGCTGAAAACACGCTGGCAAATCGCCAGTGTGATAGCGCTCTAAGTAATAGCTTCCTCTATAACATGAGGCTAGTGGAAGTAATAAATACTAAACGGACGAGTATTAAAAGCCTCTCAGCATTAAGTGTATCGGCGATTAGTATGTTGCCAATTAAAACAAAACGGTTGACTGAATGCAGGATCGGATGAGGCTAGTAGCAGAAATTAATTTAGTTACTACGCGAGTGTTTTTGGGATAGATACTTTAATTTAGATTGGGATACATTACTTTTAGTATTTTAGTTAACAATTTGAGGAGAACTATTTTCATCATTGGACATAAGGATATACTCCGTAAGTCTGTAGGGGCATACAGTATTCTACTAAGCGTTTCCCGATTAATTAAATAACTAAACTAACTCTGGTACTAACCAGAGTTAGTTTAGTTATTTAATTTCCACACACGATTTTTGAACACACGTTCCTAATAATTAAATCACTAAACTAACAATAGTTTAGTGATTTAATTATTAGGAACGTGTGTTTTTTAGGGATTGTAGTTAACTTCTATTTTCTGAATTTAGAATCTCGTTTGTATGGTGTATTATGTTATAAAGCTTCACTGCCCAGAATGCCTTGATATGGCTGCTACGGGCCATGGTCCTGTGGCAGCATCTACGATGCCACATGCGGACTACGCATCAAAAAGACCTGACGTCATACAAATCCTGCATCGTGCAAGCAGTTTACCGCGCAATCAACATACATATATATATAACTTTCCGACATCAATCGTTGGGCAGTTGCCCACCAGACACGACACCTGTCTGGTGGGAGGATACTCCCTTTTCTATAGAGGATGAGTGAACTTTACACTATCTATGGACTATCTCTACAAAGGCACGCAATGATGACAAAAAAAATACAAAAATAAGTTCAAAAAAATTGATACTTACATAAACAATAGTCCCATTTTCCAACTTCGTCGCTACAGGTTCTGTCATGGCGACCACGGCCACTGACAGGTTGACCCTCAGGGCATATACGTTGAAGAACCCGAAGAAAGCTAGCAGGGCCACCACCAGCCGTCTTCGGCGCCAGAAACACCATGTCATCTCGTGGTCTTTTGATTGCTCTCTGGAATTAAAAGAGAAAGGTGAGACTTGGAAATATGATTGTTTATTGTTTGGGAGAGAATAATGTGTGATGAATTGAATTGTTCTTTGTTTTTTATATTTTTATTACGGACGCTTTTAACGTGCACGTCTTTCTACATTGTTCTCACATGTATAATTTCAACGTTAATGATGTAACCAATATTTTGTAACAATTTTTTGATTTAAAAGAGTGTCCGTGGAGTTTCTTGCCCGTTCCTCTCCATAGGTACCTACTACGCTTTGGAATGGGCAACTAGCTTCATATTTCTGACTGACCGACTTCTTGACAATTCAAAAGTGCCTGTAAATGGTTTAATTGAAATAAATGCTTTGAGTTTGAGTTTGATTGCATTTTGGGCAGTTACCATCAATTTCTCAAATATTTAATTCGTAGATTCGACCTGCCGCGACAAAAGATGGTCGCGTTTCTGTTTTTGACACGCAGTGTCGTAGAAACTTCACTTGATTGTAATGGAAACGCTATTCTTATTGTGTGAGCTCACTGTTCTCAGAGTGGACACTTTTTCACGCGACTTTAGGTGAGAGGTAAACTATTAAAATCTTTACAATTTCTTTAATAAAACATTAAATACCTGTACGATCTTAGTATTGACGCTTGTGAATGCGATATCTTTGAGGTTGGGTTCGCACGTCATAGTGTTTATCATTTGAATGATTTTGGTATAGGTATGCAGAGCCAAAACTGAAACTATGAGAAATCAAAACAGTAGCAACTAGTTCGGCCGTGGCGAAAACCAAACCTACATTTTTATCTCAAAATATCAATCTTTACTTTTTTTTCTCAAGGTCCAATAGAAAATTCTATAAAAAAATTAACAACCAAAGCCATTTATTTAGGACCGCGAACAAGTCAAGTGATTACATGTAATTAATTTACCTTCTACCCGCGACGGACAACGAGAAAATTCGCCGGAAAAACAAAGTTATTTAGTGAAACAATATTTCAAGTTGCCAGGTATAAAAATACTAGGGAAATCTGATTTAGAAACGAATGCGTAAGGCCGTGGTACAATTACGTACGTTATTAGAGCTTAACGACTGATTCAGCGCTCTGTGCTATCATAGAGCTGCGATGCTCAAAGTTTATCCTGGGCCGTATTTCTGTGATGCTCAGTGAATGGTTCCAAAGGGCTTCAGATCATGCCTAGTCATATGAATGTTAATGAGATTAGTTCAGAATGAAGCCACGTGGCATAATTAATCAGAAGCATATTCTCAACTGTAAATCTAAACTAAAATGAAGAGACACAATTATTCGTTTGTTTGTAGAGGTTATAATCTCTAGAAGTACCTACTGAACCTGTTTCGCTGATGGAAAGCTACATTATGGGCGAGTACCACAGGGCATTTTTTATGGTAAGAATTATAGTTAACTTTCCACGCGGACGTAAATCTCAGGCAGAAGGTAAATAATTGGGAAACGTGAACAGTGGCTTCCGTTTCTAGTGAAACATCGAATAATAAATTCCAGCTTGTCTCGATAAAATACGAGTAGGGAGCGAGTCTACCATTAAAATGTGGGCGCTGTTCCCGATTTTTGGTGCTGGTTCACTTTGTATTATAAGTGAACTTATTATATTATATACCTATTATTAAGTGCTAACACTCACTTATTTTACGAGTTTATAATTAGGTACTTAAATCATGTTCTTTTTTGTAAAAAAAACTAGCAAGCAATAGGCCGCATTAAGATGTAGTTTGAGAATCGCTGAACTAAAAGTATTTGCCAAGTTGTACCTAAGTAATGGTGTCACATAACACGCCTGCCTCATGTTACAAAGAACATATTTTATGTGTCTATTGTGTGTGTGTCTGTTTGTGTGTATACCGATGTCTGATGGATAACAAACTTCTACTCAATTAAATATTCACTTACGCAGACATGAGACATGTGCGTATTGGATTATGTAAAGTTAAACGATAACACCTATGGTTATGTACTGTATATTGATTAGGTATGAACTAATTAATAATTCCGTTTACGTATTGTACACTGAACACAATAATCCAAAGCGACAATGTTGGTAAAATGAAGGTGCTCCTCGGAAAGACCATTGGGCTGCAGGATGGCGACAACAATTGGAATAAAACTTTAGCCACTTTTGAATACGGTTGAAATTGGCACTCAAATGCTTTCCTACCTACCCGTCTGTACTGACTAGCAATCAAGATCTAAATAAATGGCTTGTGAACTAAATAGTATACCTACTAGCCCAATACTTATTGCATTAGGTACTACCTAACGAGTCGGTATATCTAGGGTTGTCGTGGTCAATATTATTTGATCCTAAGCAAATTCGTTATCCACAGACTGCATTACTAATTAGCTAACAAGAGTAAACAAAGTATGGATAACGAATGCCTGCTGCATTATAATTTACACTCTATTTCTAACAAAATGTGTGTTTTAAATTAAAGTAAAAGAAAATAGTCACGCATTAATTTCACGGCAATTAACACAGGAATTTATTTTAATTTAGTTCGTTTTAAAGTGTGTGCATACATTGAGCGGCAAGAGCGCGGCAGCAGCACGTGGCGTTTGCAGGGGCCTTATTTATGAAGTATTAATGCCATCATTATTCCAGTGCGAGAAAAGGATGGTGCTAGCGGCCTTGTATAGCTCCGTCTCACTCACACTGGAATAATGGTGGCATTAATACGTCATAATACGGCCCCAGGATACATTTCTGCCGCGCTCTAGATAGGACTAAACCGACGAATGTTTGCGCGGCGGTTGTTCAACAAAAGCGCGGCAGCCGCGCACGATTGCTGCTTAAAGCCTCGTTCAGACTAGCGCGACGCGACTTGAACAATGAAATTTCACGGTATAACAATAACCGTGTCGCGTCGCGATAGTCTGCACGAAGCTTTATGTTTAGACACATCTTAAGAGTTCTCTTATTAATTAGAAATGAAATACGTACGGTGTTACACGGAAATTCATTTAAGTAATTATCGTTGCTTATTAGACGTTTTTAGGAATGCCATATTCGACCCTTTTCACGCGTTGCCTTTTTCGGGGCCCAGCATTTTTACCCGACTGCGGCGAAGCTAAAAAACGAGGGTTATTTGTCGATTTCGTTTAACCTCCACATACATACTTATAATTATGTTTAGTTAAATATAACTGTAGGTATTGGGAATTAAGTTTTAGTAATAGAAGTAGGTACAGTCTTGATTATAATATAAGTAAGTAAGTATACAGGGTGGCAGGGATATCGATGCGAAAACTGTTACCATGGATTCAGTACATGATTCTGAACCCCCCTGCGTTGAAATTTACTGTCAGTTATTTTAAAAAAATCTGCTGTTTCATAGAAAATTGCAATACCTATGCGGTCAAAATGTATGGAACAGCAGACTATTTTTTTAAACCGACAAAAAATTTCAACACATGTTGTCGATGTTTCTGCCAACCCGTATACATCGTGTTTCTTTTGATGTCCCATGACTCTAAGGTTATAAGCTGTAAGTAAAAGTAATACAATAATTCTTAGAATATAATTTTAATTTACTCTCAAAAATACAGTTTCGAAGATAAAATAAATCATAATTAACATAAGTTTCATTGATAAACTGTACGAGTAAATCATCTTCATTCAAACCAATCATTCTTTAACACTAAGAAAATGCGACGTTGTCATATTTCACGTAAGGGTGTTTTACATAAATAATCGTGACTTTGTCGAATAATTTTGTATGAAAAATTAAAACAAAAAAAATTAGTTATGATACGCCAGTTGACTCTTTGTCTCATTAAAGCCACTGGCGTGACGCGACTCTGACAATACAATTTCTAAGAAAACTTCACGGTAGAACAACAACGCACGTGGCTTAATACCCTAGTTATGGGATATCACAAAGAACACGTTTTATATATCTTAGGTGACTTTTTTTTGTGTACGTTGTGTCCCACTGCTGGGCAAACGCCTTCCCTTCTTCCTTCCCATCCCTGTTTTGTGTGATCTCAGGCCATGTTGGCCCTGCAAACATTATCTGACTGATAGGCAACATAAAAGTGTCAATGAACTTTAAAATAAGATTACAGATTACAAAGAAAAGTTCACATGCAGATAAGCAATTGAAACGCACGCGCATTCTTGCGATATTCCATCCTCCTCTGACATTGATATTAGTGTCACGATGTTTAGCAATTTAGGACTGCTCCGGTAGGTGCTAGGGGACCATGGGGATCAGTGGATCCTTTTATTTTTGTAAGTGCTGTAACTTCACTTTTCCCACCCCAAATTGGCAAGTTTAAGATTTAAGATTTATTTAATCAAATAATAACAGTGTTAACATTAAATAGTATCTGTACACTTGACTTATGCTAGTTAACAAAACAGGTAGGTGTTGCAACCAGCACCCTTACTAAGTTATAAAATAACTTGTATTAAGGGCAGTGGTACAAGCCCATACATACTTCAGTTTCACAAAAGAAATTGCAGGCAGAACAAGTGTTATTTAACATAAAACCATTGCAGAAATCAGAAATGACAATCTATCCATTTGACATTTGGATTATTTGTGTTTTTGTGTGTGTATATATGAGTGTGTGTGTGTGTGTAATGGTAATGGTGTGTGTTGTTTCGGTGCAGAAGTTGTAGAAGATATATTTAAATTTGAAACTACATGTCAAAAACAGCCTTACAAAGGCTTCGATATGAAATGATCCAGTTTTTTATTATTACTGCAAAGTATCTCAGTGGATACAGGTGTTGGGTTACAATGGATCTTATGGGACACACTGGATAATGTCTATTTACAATACATTAAAAGTTTTTTTATTACAATCGTAGGTATCGTTTATTTTTAATCAATACACATTAAATTTGTGCTTGGATAAAGTTACAGTCTCAAAATCAACTGTTACATGTTACTGGGTATCTAGTAATGTAAGACCATAAAACATGTTGCTGCACCTCCTTAAATAATCAACCAAGTCCTTCTCTTGGGCATCCGTGAATTTTTTCCGCACTGAATGTAAGTCTTTCAGTATTACCTAATAGTATCAGCAGATAATGTTTTTTTTTTCGCTATGGCTGTGTAGACTTGTGTATGGAATATTGAACAATTTAGCTATAGCTTTTTTGCCCTTCAGATATTTTCACTAAAGCATTTCGTCTTCGGTATGCTGACCAATATTGGTCTTCCTTTTTCTATCTCGTGACATTTTTCCTATAAAAGAAATTTATTTTAATCGAGATCCACTGAACCCCAATACAAAACGATCCGCTGTACATACCACTAGTAGACGCCTTATATAAAAAATACCAGTTTTTTTTTAAATTGCTTAGTAAACAAAAGGAGCGATTTTATCAATCTATGATAAAATCCCTCCACGTGTATAGATAACTATAGACCATGAAAAATTATCAAAATTTGCAATATCCTAGCACACGGAAATGCGAAACGTATTACAAAAACTCATATTTTGTGGCTTTCTTGTTAACCGATGCCCTGCGCCGTAACTTCCCGCTCCGAAACTCAGCTGGCGACTAGTTTGGACGCGGGAGAGGTGTAAGACCGGCAACGTGGCGGACACATACGAGTTTGAGTGCCATACATGCAAAGATATAACGATATATCCACTGTGACCCTCGATCCACTGATCCCCATGCTCCCCTATACCTTACAATAACAATGTAGAAATTGCACATAGGTATTTGCAATTCAAAGTAAATCTTTAATATACGCAAATGAAGGCAGATGCATGTTATTGCATATTTTCGCAGCAGGTCATTTGCCTAACTTGACCATGACCACAAAATCCTCGTTAGTGATCTTCAATTAATTAAGGTTAAGGATTTCTTGAAGTAGAAGAGGACCCACTAATTGGGACGTGGAGTCCTATGCATCTTCTGCAGGGTCCCGGAGAAGTATTTATAACAACCATAACCATCATCATTTCAGCCCGAAATCACCCCCTGCTGGGTATAGGCATCCCTTTTCTTCTGCCATACTTCCCGGTTCCGTGCGTCCTATGCAGGGTTAAATTAAATTATCTAGCGGAACTCCTCAGATGGGATGGGTATCTATATAGAGATGTTACGGAGATTGTTTTACCGGAACCGGACCCGGAGTCGGAGGTTTTAAATTTGATTGATCTGAGTCGGAACCGGACCCGGAGTCGGAGGTTTTAAATTTGATTTATCTGAGTCGGAACCGGAGTCAGAGTCGGAGTCGGAACCGGAGCCGGAGGTAGAGGAATGATGTTCCTTATAACACTTTTTTCGGTTTCGTATTTGAAATTAACTTAACACAACAATTAAACTACGTAATACACCACCGCTCTTAACTTAATTTAACAAATTAATGTGACGCGTCTAACATACACAATAAACTGAGACCTTGAGCGCGAGCGTGTATAAAAATTACTTAAATTACCCGGGCGAAAAGTTAAAACTTGTTTGTACGCGCTCTAGTCACGTGCATCGCTGTTTCGATCTTCAGTATAACTCCGATTCAAAATGATTGGATCCGAAGTTGGAGTCGAAACTGTATTTTGACGTTCAAAAGTGCCTATAAGAAATAAATGATATGATTTGACTTCGATTTTGTAATATTAATTGGAAGTTCCGACCCTAACCCCCCCTAACCCCTCTCTCCACGCTGTGCTGTGGGTCCCCCATAGCACAGCATTATGCTGAGCGGAAGCCTTCTTGTCACAGTCATGACGTGCAGCTACCGAATATTTATGTTGTTTTTTATGTTTATATAGTTGTTTTTATCGTATGCACGTGTTTCTGTGACAAATAAACCTATTTTTTCTTTTTTTTCTCTCTGGTATCGATATCTATACACGATAAAACAAAAAAAAAGGTTTGGTTCAACAACTGCTGGTAGTTTAGTATCGCTAGCTAATTCAGTTTGACCGTGTATTGTATATCTACTACTCGTGATAAAATTCAGAATGGATGGACGAAATCCTGCTGAAAAAAATACGTCACTGATTCGAAATAGTATACGGGGTGGTTGCTTCTACAAAAATAACGCCTACACATAGATACAACAATTCGCCAAACTGTCATCAGCATTTGTTGATTACTTAGTTGCACATTACGACAGCCACATATCATAACATCACGCCTGTTTTTTTTCCCGAAGGGTAAGGGAGAAGTGAGCTTTATAGTATAGTTCGATTCAAACTCAATGGCGATGGCGGCTCGGAAATTAGCTACTCGCTGCGCAGTACTCCACCCTTCACTCCCGCTGACACATGAATTCGTTACTGCGCAGCGACTCGCCTCATGTTCCGAGCCGCCATTAATTTTGAATCGGGCTGTACCACCCATATCGCCAGTTATGTTTAATTCTCATGTAATAGGGGACGAGCGAATTGGCATTAACCGGGCTCAAATTCAGACTCTGGGCTGCTGGAAAAGAGAGAAAATACGTTTATTTGGGGAAAAAATGCAAAGAAAAACCACAAGCACTTATTACGTCACATGCACGCAAATCGGCCATCGCTCAGCATAAGCTTCGTGCAGACTAGCGCGACGCGACATCGGTTAATGTTATACCGTGAAGTTCTCTTAGAAATTGTATTGTTCGAGCCGCGCCGCGCCGTTGCGTCGCGCTAGTCTGCACGAGGCTGTAACACTGCACGACAGAGCCACAGCGTTGGTTTTCAGAGCCAGCCGGCGTTGACGCGATGACGTCAATAAATGAAAAAAGGGGGAAGATTGGAAAGGATGGCTGATATGGGTTACGATGGCCAATTCCTTCGTCCCGAGTGGTAACTGGCCAGATCTAAATATAGACAATTCTATCCAACTAAACATCTCTTTCTTCATACTTAAGGAATTCAGGCCGCGCTTACAAGTATCGAGTACCAAGTTAACTTGTAATACTCGTAAGTATTTCGCAACAAGCAGTTGTACAACAGGAAAATTGGTAGCGAAGAAGTAGTTATTTTGATAGGCAAAGTAATAGAATGGTTAAGCAAACCAGCCAGCTTGAATAGGAGATAAGAACCTGTTTGGATTATTGCGTTTTCTGTGCGATAATGGTTTGCTTGTGAAATAAATCAGTACATGGTACTTAAGTTCTCTTTAAGCAGCACTACAGCGAGGTATCAGCGAATAATTTAAATGTCCTGTCTTCAAGTATGAGGAATAAGACATACGATTACTTATCTGCAATACATAATTATATCTGACTAGAAACCCGCCTCGGCTTCGCACGGGTAGCAGTCCATTTATGCCTACCTTTTTTTCTGTCTTAATGTTGTATCACCCTGTTGTGTCGATCATGTGGGTGAGATTAAAATGTAAGTGTACCCTAATTACGTAAACACGATCAATCGGAATTTGAATCGTTTTGAAACAAATTGCTAATCCATTGCATCATAAGTTCGAAAAAAAAATCTGCTCAACAACGTAATTAACGCAATGAATGTTGTTGAACTGCCAAAGTGAAACAAATTTGTCGTAATCGTTTACGAAAATGTGTTGCATAATTAGATAGTCATCCGACTTAGCGTATTTTACATCGTTATATTTCAGCCTATTTCCACAAAGCCTTAATAAATTATACACCTAACCCTTCCTCATGAATCACTCCGTCCATTGGTGAAACCCGTATGAAAATCTGTTCGGTAGTTTTTGAGTTTATCGCGTTCAGACATATAGAGACGTGGCGGGCGGGGGGACTTTGTTTTATAATATGTAGTGATATCTCTGCCCAACACTGCCTGCAGTGTTTTGTCAAGCTTGTTCACTGGCTATAAACTTGTTTTAAGAAGAATAAAATATGAGAAAAAATAAAGAGTCTCCAAATCAAAACAGCGATTATTTGCAATAATGTGATTATCAGATGGGACTGGTTTCGCTTTGATTCACACAATAGTTGTTTTTGACTGCCTCGTTGGTCTAGTGGTCGCTAGTGCTACTGCTGAGCATGAGGTCCTGGGTTCAATTCCCGGGTCGGGAAAAGTGTTATTGGGTTTTCCATCTGGAATTTCTCAGTAAAAGCCTGGAGTCCGGATTTGTGCCCGGGTGGTGGCAATAGGCTCGCCCCTTTGACATGGGATTTAAACATAACTGGCGAAATGTGGGTGTACTAAAGGTACACCTCTGCCTAACCCCTCGGGGATTACAAGCGTGATGTTATGTTATGTGTAATAGTTGTATTTATCACTTGGTATAAGAATTACGGGAAAATGATTGGCTCTAGTACTCAAAACATACTACCAGCTGTTGTATTAATCAGATGGAAAGTGCTAAAAGAAAATAATGAGAATCCTATAAAGGCACCAAGAAAACAAGACTATATTGAAACAACTAAATAGTATTGGGAACCTTATAGATCTCACACATTAGATGGCCACGACTCCGGCTAGTCGTGGCCGTCTAGTGTGGTATGGTGTGCGGCAAGTTGGCCGTTGAGACCAAGTGCGCTATTCGTATGGGTTTCTATAGTTTATCTCGTCGCTGCGACCACTGGTCGTTTAGTGCGCGAGATCTTTTATAGCTTCCAAAGAAACATCTTGCCACGGGATGGCATCATAATACATAAACATTAGTAGGTACGTTTGCCTTAAATTGACCTCAAATTATACACTTTACGTAAGTAAGATTTTCCCTATGCACCATGATCATAAACACAAGTAAACATTTAAATGTCTGCATAAGGATAAACACTCACAAAACATCTTCACAATTCATCTGCACTGAATCCAAGGAGTTTCCATATATGTTTCCATATATCTTTGAAATAACACTTTTTCAAAGACCACTTTTCACTAGCACTTTTTTGTAACTGTTCTTACATAAAAACACTACGGAATTACACATTTCGTGCCTAAACGGACTGCCTCGCAACCTCGAATACCATGACTGAGTTATTTTAGTTTGCGACAAAACGAAGCTTACTAAAATATGTACCTATGTATTTATAGGAATGTATGTAAGGTCGCCAATGCCGTAAGCTGAAAGGAAATGAAATTTGCATTTGAATATAGGTATCAATCGTATATCGAATCGGGGCAGTAGCTTGGGAAACCTTAAAATTGATTGATTGATATAACTGTTCTTGGAAATAACTGACATTGGTGAAGGAAAATTGGACTTATAGTTAATATGAGTCTGAAATTGCCAATTCGTCTCGAGCAAGTGTGGTGATCTATGAGAAGCATGAGATGCATGCCTTTGCCCTGCAGTGGGACAGTAATAGGCTAAATATAGCCAAGAGCAAGTAAATAAATAAATATCTTTTAGAAAAAAAGGACAATAATATATAGTTCAATCACAGAATAGATAAATTATCTGTTCTGTGGTTTCAATCCACTTTTGTAGTTCACATGGAACTGTCCAATCGACTTAAATTATCTGGAAATCGGATGCAATGGTATGGGTATGTGATGCGGAGTAATGGAAAATTGTAGTGAGGAAAGTTTTGAGTATGAATGTAGATCGAAGGAGGTGACTACTAAGATGATATGGCTATAAAGGAGGTGACTACTAAGATGATATGGCTAGAAAGGAGGTGACTACTGAGGTGACGACTAGTATGGAAGAAGACGTACTGCGTAGACTCCAAATAAATTGAGATAAGGGCAAGATTATGATGGTATATTATCAGTTATCACATAGGTAGCAAGCAAGCAGTATAGCGAATGGTTGAATTACCAACCTGCAGGCTTGAAAACTGCGTCGTAGTAAAAAGCAATAGAAACAAAGTAGTAAAGAAATAATCAAGTTCAATGCCAAACACACGTACACCTTATCACCCAATTTCATTATTTATTAGGCATTTTATTGGTATTTCATTCAAACCACTTTCCATTATCAGCTATATTGGTCACACTGAAAATGGGGAAAATACGTCATTGTATTTTTTTTTACCAGTATTGTAAAGGTTAATATTTGATGTGTGGGTTTTGTGTTAGATAACAGTTTATTTAATTTAGATAACCAAAAACCTTTTGGTAAAACTTTGTTAGCATTGGAAAGTAAATAATGACTAAACTTATATGGTATGGTGGGAAATAAGAAATTACGTAATCAAGCTAAGTTGTATGGATGTAATAACGTTAAAATTGTAAATCTTTAGTGTTGTTTTGTATTTTGATCTAAGTTTTGACTGCTGAATAAGTTATTAAAGAATTCACGAAAATGAAAAAACTTTCATCGAATCCAGTCACCCTAATCTAATAATATCTATCTAATCCTAGGGAAAGAAAAATAGGTTTATTTGTCACGGAAACACGTGCACATAAAAATATAAGTAAAAAAGAAAGAAAATAAAGTTCTTTTTTAAATTTATTTTTATTTTATTTTACTTATATTTTTATTAAGAAACATATTACAAAACAAAATGAAGTAACTGTAACATTAAGTTAACTGGAATAACTAAACAAAACAGATCTTTTATCATAATCACACAACAGAAATAATTTAGTCGGCAGTTGCACGTCGTGCCTGTGACTGCATGATGCATGCCATGGTAAGGAAGTGTGTAGCTCCTATGATGATAATCCTCATAGGATTTTAGGGCTAGTTCGCACTGCGGTGCGGTGGAATGTGGTGCGTTATTTCTGCCGTACGGAATAACAAACCCAGTCATGACTCATGAAAAACGTTTTTCGTACCCAGTTTTGGGTGCATCCCTTGACGGCCTGAAGGCTTATTAAGGTCTGCTTTTTCTTAAGATATAAGTAAAGATTTTCGGGCGTATCCAAAAAACAAAAGGATAAGAGTATTATCTACTGCTTGGTCGGTGTCTCTGTGCGATACAAAATACGTGCGTGCGGTAGACTCACCGCAAATTTGCAGCGGGACGCCCACAGACCCACTGTGAATTAACCGCATGCGTTTTTTTCATCGCAATGCGCGCACTTCTATGACATTGAATAATTCACAGATTTTGCGTTAAGAAAACGCACGGCGGTGCCTGCTAGGCCTTATGCGTATGCTCTTCAGGCAAAACGAAAGTTTCAATAGGTTTTGAAATTCCAGGTTTAGAATATTTTTTTTATGATTTTTCTCGTTCTAAGTCACTTGTAACTTAATAATTATACCAGGGTGCGTATAACTTATTCGTTTTAACTTAAAGTACGTGAGGTTATTAAAAGTGAAAGTACAATGTAACTGAAGGTCGCTCGCTGTGAACTGTTAATTTTGATATTTAATACAACACGTTCGTCGCGTACCGTGAAACGAACGAATTGGATTACCAATTACCTTCTTATTCAGTGGTGGTCTTGGTTTTTAGAGTTCCGTACCCCAGGGTGCCAAACAGAACCTATTACTAAGCCTCCGCGGTCCGTCCGTCCGTGTAGACAAAATCAAACTGGTTGCTAATTTAATTGTATAATATAATTTTTTATAACATTCATTTTACAGTCTGTGATTAGTGTGATTACTTGAACTCACACACTGACTTATTAGTACAACTTGTTAAAATGTTAGGAATATCGTATAATAATTTTACAATGTTTGTAAATAGGTATGTGAGCACCACCTACATCTATCACATAATTAATTTATCTGTCATTGCTTCATTTTTCATTCTTTTTACCTATCGTGGTATAGTAATCTTATTCTAGGTGCATCGTCTTCACATGTAATTATATAATTAATGTATACAAGATATTGTGAAAACATTTAAAAGAGTTTCTTGCCCATTCTTCTCCATACGAAAACTAAGGGGCGACTAGAATCAATCCTTGTTTTTTTTTTATTTTGACGTTTAAAAGTGCTTTTTGTGTGCCTAATTGAAATAAATTATTTGACTTTGACTTTACCCGTCAGACTGTCTGTCAGCGAGGGCTGTTTCGCATGAACTGTAATAGATACAGTCTAAAATTTCACAGATTATGTTTTTCTACTGCCGCTATAACAACAAATAATAACAATTAAATAAAGTTAATAGTTAAAGGGCGGTTCAAGAAACGTGTTTTTTCGGCGTTTTTTGCTCGATCTTAATACGGTATGGTACGTTTCGTGTCCGACTCGCACTTGGCCAGTTTATGACGGTATGCTAACTCTGCTGATCTTTACTGAAAAGAGTAGGAATTTAATTATTTAAGCCTATATATGATGGGCAACAGCTTGACGGTTGACATGGAAGAAAAAAACAGTGTTGCGCCAAGCCCAAATAACATGGGACAAGGGCAGGAACCAGGTAGATGACGAAGCAGAACCAAGAACGTCTGTCTTACTCGTATCTCTGAATACTGCTTACAAAGTAGCAATAGGCATTTTGCCATTCGAAGTCATATCCTCTGAAGAAACAGCATTAAATAGTATACAGAACAATCAATGAGCGCACGATAAGCTTTTTAATAAGAGTGAAGGTGGAAGTGGACTAGCTAAGCAGCTGATCTGAAGACCAACAATGGTCTTACGATGCTCAAGACTGTAAAATCAATGTACCATAGCTTTTCCTACAGTCTTTTCCACACATGAAACATATCTTTAGAGTGGTGCTCCACAACTCGCTACAAAATGATCCAGCAGTTAATGATAAAAGTATAAATCCTCAGAAAACCCGTAGTTTTATTACCTTCAACAGTAAACAAATAATAAGTGGAGCGCTGGAGCGCACAGCTCTTCAATACAGCCGGCACCTACCCATTGTGAGCGATTCAGGCGTAATCTGCGAGGCAAATCTCTTATTGATTGGCTGACTTTGGGAAGGGACAAAGGGTTCTTTGTAATATACCTACAGGTGATTTATTTTGTGTGACGATAGTGAAGTAAAGTCAGGGTTAATTGTAAAAACTGACTACTAACTTAAATTGTCCGTATATTCAAATCACAACTGCTGTCTTCCTTTGAGAGTTGTAGAAATGCTTAAGAGGGAATTTGAAAAATAGGTATTTGAAGAAACTATTGCCGTCGTGTTACCTCAAATCTGCCTCAGTAGAGTGCGAAATGGACAGCTGAAGCTCAGACCGATTTTATTACAAAAAAAAATTACGAGATCGACGTTTCGTATTCTCCTTTTTTCTTCTCGAAAACTGATCCGATTCAATTATTTTAGACATTAAAATTTTAAGAAAGAATATGTCTAGGTTCCTATCATTTTCTTTTGTGTTAACAACTTTTGGATTTGTCTGGTAGTCCTCTAATTACGGCGGTAAAAATGGGGCATTTTTGTAATTTCTGGAGGGTCATATTTTCTCTACCAATAAGTTGCTGAAAAAAAGGAAATAACAGGGACGTGTCTACAGCAGACCTTGATTTTACGAAAAAATGATTGCTCTAGAGGCATTACTCAGGAAGAAAATAGGGGATTTGTATAGAGAATCGCAGGCCCTATTCCCTCTTAAACACAGCAACATTGGTGTAGTGTGTCAATTTGATAAACAATTTAATTTCCCTGACTGGTACTTATAGCTAGGAATAGTGACTCAGGTGGGTACTTCAGTATTCACTCAAGTACGGTATTAATTGATGATCTTAAGCAGATATGGAGGGAAATTTATGACTACTGGGAGCTTCCCGGCACTTAACACCCAAGGACCGATACGTGCTAGATGCATTTGAAACAAAGAGTGGAAAATTTTGAGAGCCTTTAAGGCCTCTTGTACACGGCACGGTTTCTTTACGGTACGGCGTATTTAAACCGCGCCGTAGAACTGTAGTTTATCGACAAGAAAAACGTGTGTACAAAGGGCCTTACTGTTATACAGACCCCAGCACGTCAACCTACCCGAAACTGACAAATTTTCCCAATCAACTTTGAACCTTATGCTTTAGTGATAAGTTGAAAATCTATTAAATAAATTTTACAGATTGTAGTAGGTTGATGTGCTGGCGTCTGTACTTGGGTTTTTTATATTTTTACACTACAAAAATGTCGTGATAAAATAGGAAAGGCATCAATATATGCTGGTACTGACGTTATCTATCAAACTAGCTCTTCAGACAAAATGAAAACTCAGAGGTCAAGGTCTCTATTAAAAGTCTACCACTACTTTCCAGTAAATGTGCGATAAGCCATGTTAATAAGAGAGGCCCTAGTGTGAGTTTCTTTTAACGCATCGACCGCATTCTTCGCTCCGATTGGCCATTCATCAGTGAAGGCCAGTGAAGGGCCAATCGGAGCGTCGAACGCGGTCGATGCGTAAAGTCGAGATGGTCAAAACAAACTCACACTAGGGCTTCTGTACCTACCTATAAAGCCGTAAACATAACGTCAATGACAGTGTAGGCAGTATCGTAGGTTCAATTATACTAATTAGAACGTTACAGCTAGATACACTTCTATGTGTTTAAGAAGATTTCTCATGAATGCGCTAATTAAACTGGTGAAATTTCGCAGACTGATGGCGACAGACGATGTATGGAAGTTCTAACGCAATCTGGCCATATATGTCAAAGTGTCAGTTAAAAGAAAAAAGATGCACAGCGTATACGAATCATGTTATAAGTTTTGATTGGCTCACGCACTTTATTGTTAAAGACCGCATGAACGAATCTTGTGTCCCACGTTTCAATATTTTCGGGTCGCAGACAACTTCCTATAAAAAATATCAGTGTGAAATATGTAAGCCTCGTTTTATCCCGGATTGACCCGATGTATCCCGAAGATGACCCTGGATTAAAAGCACCCCTGGCGAAGGGTAGGGGCTATTGATTGGATAGGATAACTGCCCACTGCATCAAATAAGATCTTTCATCAACAAACACATACAGACCAGTTCAAATTATTCTATTATTTATGCAACTAACAAAACGTTAGTAAGCTGATCAAAGTGAACCTAAGCAAAGAACAAGTGCTACAAACACGAACTTGTGAATTGATTGACAAATTTCTACTTAGTGTAAAAGTGTACCTAAAATTTTATTTCAACTCTTTATTAGTGGCTTTTGTGGACATGATAATTATTGAGATTTGATACAGCTGTAATAGCAATCACGTCATTTCGTTTAAAATACGTTTTTATTTTTATTAATTTATTTATCTTTATATAGATTCTTTTCAATTTTGTGAATGTGAGAACGCTGTAGGCCTAGTGGACTGTAGATTTGTTGACCATCATTATTCTGTTAAGTACCTGGTACTTGTTGAAAGACCTACACTGTCCTCCCATACCTAATAACACTGTTATTTGAAAATATTGTAAAAGCCCATTATTTTTAAAAGAGTAACCGTGTAGTTTCTTGCCGGCTCTTCTCCATAGGAAACAACCAATTGGAACCGTGCACCTAGCTTCTGACGTTTCATAAGTGCCCATGTAGGTTTATATGAAATAAAAATATTTTGAAATTTTGAAATTGAAATTGTAAGTGGTCACAATCTACATACTGATTTAGGGATCTCGATCTCGCGCACTAGACGGCCACGTGCACGACTCCGGCCAGCCGTGGCCGTCTAGTGGTATTGTATGGTCTGCGGCTAGTTGGCCGTTGCGACCAAGTGCGCGATTCGTCTCAGACTCTATTTTTAATTTTAATTTTTACAACATACAGAATAAGTGTCTTAAACATAGATCCCCTGGCTCCCAAAATAGGTTTATACCTGTGACTTTTGAGTCAGTGTTCCTCCATTCTAAAAGTCGTTACGTATGTCGTTGGTTATTAAAAAATGTAGTGAAAAGAAGCAAAAGCACTTTTTTTTTACAATATATAGAAGTATAGTTTGCCTGGTCGCTGCGACCACTGGTCGTGGTCGTGACCGTGGCCGTCCAGTGCGCGAGATCACTTTTATACTAAAAAGCATTCTTTATTTTATACTCTGGCTTTGGCTTTGTATACAAACGTTTTCATGGAAAGGATACAGATACGATAATGTGAAAGACGATAGGGAAACTAAAATAAATGGAGTTTCTATTTAGGTTGTAAATGAAAACCGTAAAAGAATATATCCACATTAAACCGGAGAAAGCCATCAGTTCTTTGAAGTGTGTTTGATTCAGCTTGAAGGTAAGGCTATCAATTAAGATTGATTTAGAAGCTGTTAACAGTACGAAACAATTTCGATGTAGCATACATTTGAAAATTTGCATTCATTCATTTCGATTTTACGAATGTATTTGGTTATATGACTGCAAGTTATTGCGCTTGCGTAAAGACCATTTTCACCTAAAGCAGTAATAAAGATTGGTGATTTTGAAGGCCCACTCAGTTCGGATGGTGATCGGTTTTTACGAATTTTGTCGATGCTACTAATCTTAGTTCTGTCGTACTGTACGTGTTTTTGACTTGACTCGCAAATACAAAATGGTCAAAGGCAAAAAGTTGATACACTTTTATTCTTTTTTGTGTCCATCATAGCATGAAAGTCAACCAAGTATTTAATAGAAATAAAAACACAAAATCACGACGGCAAAGATGTCCTTTAGAATAACGCTAGAAAGACAAACATGAAAAACAACAAATATAACGGCATGACCGTGACTTATGTTCTAAATGCGCAATAAAACGCGTTTATAGTGAACAGATTGTTTTTGCCATATAATATTACATAGGTAGGTAAACAAAACAAACCAACACCAACAAAAGAGTACTTTTCTAAAAATCCCACCGCGATAACCTAGGTGAAGTGGGCCGTCAATTGTGTTAATCTAGCATCAGGTGGAATGACTCACTTTAAGCTCACTTCACCTAAGATTTTTACAGAATAGATCGGCAGTACTACCTTTCTTCCGGGGTCGTGGGAAGGTCCGGAAGGGATACCGTGGCCTCTGGCAACGTACAGGCAACTGAAGGAACACGGGTGGGTTTTTGACAGTAAGAGTCTGACACAAAGAGCGGGAGAAGTTATTTGATAATCTCCTACCCAAAAAACTTCATTGAAAAGTAGTGAAAGAGTAGGTGACGATTGATTGGAGAATGGACGAGAAAAACATCCGGACAAATACACAAAATGGATAAATACTCATAAATATCCGTTTTTACTTGAGTATTTATCCAAAACAGCGGATAAATACTATCCACAGTTTTTGTTACGTTATGTAACGTAAATTTTGTCATTTTACGAACAAAAGGATTTAAATAAATAAAAATCTGAAAATATAGATTTGTACCATACTTTATTAATCACTTTAAAGGTACCATTCCGTAGACGACCGCAGGCGTCAATTGCAGGCGAAGACGTGTCGCCGCGACACGACTGCTTTCTATGAATTTCTATGAAATACCTTCCGTAGCTAGCGACACGTCGCCTTCATAGAAATACATAAGAATACATAGAAACCAGTCGTGTCGGCTACGGAATTGTACCTTAACAATAACAAAAAGCATATAATAACAATGATTTCACTCAATCATGAATATTTTCGTCAATTACGCTCAAAGTTAGATAAAATTATAGATGATTGTAATAATTTATTTTTTTATTTATGTACACATAGAAAAATAGATACAGATAAGACATACTCATAATTATGAGTACAAAGGTTAATAATAAGAAAAATACTAAAATAACAATGAACCACTACAATCATATTTTTTTTCGTCAAACGCTGTCAATATAAGTAATAACCCTTATGGAAAAATACATTAGTGCGTTACTTTACTCATTTTAACAATAACAAAATCTTAAAATAACAATGGTTTGATCATCTACATCGCCACATGCGAACTTCGCATCTCACTGACGTCACGCAAAATCCTGCATCGCGCAAGCAGAGTTTACCGCGCGACCAGCATTTATAAAACTTCCCGACATCAATCGTCGGGCAGTATTCCACTAGACACGACACCCGTCTGGTCGGAGGATACTCCCTTTTCTATGGAGGTTGAGTGAACTTTACACCCTGTTCCTCATACCTCTGTACTACAATTCAAGAATATTTTCGTCAATTTCTGTCAATATTAAAAGTTTATTTACTACAATCATGAATATTTCTAGAAATCAATTACTATACCTAATCATTAATATTAGAAAATATAATAATTGTAGTCTAATAGTGAACAAGCGAAATCAATAAAATCAAGTAAATCAATTACTACCACTAGGTAGTAATTGATTTACTACCACTATTAGACGCTTGTTCATCATTATTAGAAATGCAATTTACAAACTGGAACTCGTTTCTCTTTCTCTCTCTTCTTATTCTGTCAAATCCACTGATTCTTCATTAGTATCTGTCTGTACAGTACTAGACATGATGATGAAACATCTTCATTACCACCCGACGGTGGCTGCCTGCATTCTCTTGAATTTTGTTAAAAATGTTTCAATTATATTTTATAAATGTAATTTTTGCCGCTTTTCTATCATCAGGCGATTTCTATTTTTGCTATGAATTTTTGCGGTTGTACTAAAAGACTGTTCTGTTGCGGCAGAAGTACACGGTGCTTAAAGAATACGCAATGCAAGTTTATTTATGATGTCATCAGTGTCATCATAACTAAATAATGTAATAAATATAGTATTCTGGAAGGCCCAAATAACAATACTAAACATTTTTTTTTAAAAAAACCTTCGTATAAACGCAAAAAGTATTTTTATTCATCATTTTGAGTAAATCTCATATAAAAATTAGTGAAAATGAGTATAAATGATAAATACTCGAGTTATTATCCTCCGCCCATCACTAGCGTGGACATCAAGTACAGCTCGGCTAAGCTGAAATGACGCGCCCCGCTACCGCATTTGCGCACACAAGTAGTACATAATTAAGTACTTAGTGGGGCGCGTCATTTTAGCTTAGACGAGCTCTAACCTAGGACCAGACCCGGCAGAAGAAGAAATTATTATATTAATATTTCTAATATAGTAGCAGTATAAAAATAATAATACAGAAGACAGATTCATCAAAATAAAACTAGATCAATCAAGACAAACAGAAGGGAAGATCACAGCCTCAACTGACACACAAACTCTCATCAATAAAATTACCAGCGATGACGTAGATATAGTACGTGGGCAAATAATAACAAAAACCAATCAAATGCTAACTCACACAATATAATCAATTTGAGTCATTCGATTAACGAAAGATAGCAAATAACAACACAATAGCTTTTATAAGAAAAACACCACGAAAGTGAGAGACCGTAAAATCTTGGTGGTAAACAAAGTTTTTAGGACACTGGGAAAATTTCCCCTCAATCATGGGGTTCATGGCTTATGTCGTTAAGAAAACTCCCTGTGGTAAAATTAATTCGATGGGAACCATAAGATGTTCGACACGGGTGTCGAATTGGCTACGACCTAATTAGGTTGTGACCCAATTACTATTTTAAAGGTCCCGTTACGAGAAACCGGTTGATTCGTTAGATTGATGCGTCGTTTTATAGAAATAAATCGTGGTCCAGGTCGTTAAGTTTTCTTTGTTGATAAAGGTATTGTTATAGTGACCATATTGGTGATGTTCTTCAGAAAGCTTAGATACATTACATAGTACTCGCAACCGGCGCGCTGGGTGCGTGTATGACCAGGCCCTAGTGTGAGTTTATTTTAACCATCTCGACTTTACGCATCGACCGCGTTCGGCGCTCCGATTGGCAGCCGGCCGGCCTTCACCACTGAATCGGAGCGCCGAACGCGGTCGATGCGTAAAGTTAAGATGGTTAAAAGAAACTCACACTAGGGCCTCAGATGAATGAACGTAAATCAAGTAGAAGGAGTATATAAGGATCGTAGGAGGAGGTTCCTACGATAATTATATATATAATTACTATACTCCTTTTACTTCGTTTAAACTCCACCGCGTTCTGTAGTTTCTGCCTACTCCTATGGGAAGGCGGGAGTTTATGTGTGTGTGTATTGTATTCAAATGAAAACTAGTGAAATCGTATCGCGAAACAAATTTAAGGCGACCTGTACCCTAATTACGTAATACACGATAAATCGGAATTTGAATCGTTTTGAAACAGATTGCTTATCCATTGCTTCATTAGTTCGAAAAAAACATCTACTCAACAACGTAAATAACGCAATTAATGTTGTTGAACTGTCAAAAAGAAACAGATTAGTCGTGATCGTTTACGAAAATGTGTTGCGTAATTAGATAGCTGGTAATGAACATCATCTAGTTAGCACTTCAGTAGTAGGCGATAACTTACTGGTCCAAATCCTAAGTCTTTGAATATAAAAACTGTAATAGCATCGGAAAATTCATATTACAATAATATGGAATATAATATGCACATATAAATATAATTTCAATCAAGTGAAGTTATCAAATTCACCTGCTTATATTCATGCGTACCGACAGCCTGTTCGTATTATTGTCTTTGGGAACAATAATTTTATTGTTCTTCAATTCCATTATTATTATTTGATTAATATTGTCAGGTTAAAAGTTATCATTCCGTAATGGTACTGTCATAATATTTCCAGTGATGAGTAATCAATGAATTCAACTGTGTTAGAAGTGGGCTGTTGGTGTTCCAAAAACAGTTTACTAGGACCTAATGGGGTACTTGTTTACTATAGGAAAGAATTTACGAGTTTTGTAATGACAGATAGTAGGTAACAACACTTTTACAATTTTCGAAATTCCGTAACGTCTCGATAAATCACTTCGAAGCGTGCTATTATCAATTATCTGCATTGGCTATACACCTTTCACATTCGAGGCTGAAGGCTCGTACAGACCAGCGCGACGCGACGGCGCGACGCGACGGCGCGACGCGACTCGAACAATACAATTTCTAAAAAAACTTCACGGTATAACAATAACCGGTGTCGCGTCGCGCTGTCGCGTCGCGCTAGTCTGCACGAAGCTTGAATCGGACTTCGGACATGCGTTATAAATAAATATTGCCTGTGCAAACCGTATAAAATGTCGAACTATGCGGAAATAGGATACAGCTATCCTTCTAGTCATGCTGTTATAGGTGAGGTCAATATCTGATTTTAAAAATAAATGTAGGAATAAACCTGAGGACTGCTTAATGTTTGAAGATTTTCTTCAGTTTTGTAAGTTTTTGGGTTCCGTACGTCCGAAAAAAACAGATTAGATATTGTTATAGTGTCACTCGTGTGTCTGTCTGTCCGTCTGTCACATTCCGAATCTACTGGACCGATTAAGTTGAAATTTGATTAACATATGCATTTCAGCGCTGGGGCTCTGTCTTGCATAGGGTCGCAGCATCATGCTGAGCGATGGCCGTTTTGCGTGAATGTGACGCATATTTTCCCTGAACTTGTTTCCATTTTATAATTTTGTGTTCTTTTTTGCGCCATGTTTACCGCAAATAAACGTATTTTCTTTCTTCTTTCTTTTTCTTTCTGTGACCCAAACGTAACGTAAATAAAAGTTTTTTAATTTTTTTTTAATTCAAAATTTTGATAAAATACAGACTAGTTCTATACGTTCTATACGTTCTTCGAGTTTACTTATAAAAATGCAAGTGCTGCTACACTTCATATACTTACATAATTTCTGAGTAGCCCCCACCCGCAACTCACAGAGTACCTTATATTACAGCCATAACCTTCTGGGACGAGACGATGACCTACCGTTCTCAGCGAACAGTGTTGTCAAGAAGAAGTATAAATAAAAACTGAATGGAAAATTTTATTTTGAATATATAACAATACACAAGAGTATAATTTGTTCGAGAATGATAAGTACGTTCGTGCAGCGAGTACATGTGAGCAGGTAGGCATACGGTTCCGCATTTTTTAAATGGATTCGTCATGGAGTAAGAATGACTTACACAAATACCTTACTGCGGAGTAAAATAAATGTGCGTAACAAAATAAATGTTCTTATCAGGACGGAAAGTGAGTTAAATCTGTTTCAGAATACCTATTTGCAGTTAACAATGTCTTTTCAACCTCCCGTACAATACATGCCCGAAAGACTTATAGAATCCAAGGAGATATGGCCATATCAAGAAAATTTAAAGATCAGTCAATAAAATCCTAGTTCAATCAAGAGCTTCAACGGCCTCTGCAAAGCAATCTTTCGATTACTTATGAAGTTATATCGTCAAGATATAAGAAAGGTAGGTATAGATACTTTAGTGAAACAAATGTTTATGCTACCCGCATTAGCACTGAGTTGATGACGATAAATTGCACATGTTCGTAAAATGTCAACTAATCAGTTCGTCAGGATCAGAATCGTTTAGTAAAGGAACGATGGTATAAAATGTTGAGCTTGTGGCTAAGATACAAGCGACAGCAATATAGCACAAAAGGTATGCATTGGCAAAGGCATTTATATGATTATTAAATCCTTTGTAAAGGTTAGAACAAACGGTGTTATTATTAAGAACTTACATAACATAACATTCAGCCTGTAATCCCCGAATGGTTAGGCAGAGGTGTACCTATAGGTAGTACACCCCAGTAATGTTAAGTCTCATGTAATAGGGGGCGAGCCTATTGCCATCAACCGGGCACAAATCCAGACTCCGGGTTGCTACTGAGAAATTCTTAATGTCAAAACCCAATAACACTTTGCCCGACCTGGGACTCGAACTCAGAACCTCATGCTCAGCAGTAGCGCAGGACCATTAGACCAACGAGGCAAGAACTTGTCAAAAATATTTAACTTAAGAGACATCCCATTAAATAAAGTCCCATGTCTTCCAAATTCCTCAGCATCAAAATGTTTTAATAAGGCTAGTAATGTGGAAAATTTACAAAAAGAATAATGTATTTTGGTAAATCTATGTATCAAAAGAACCGGACTGGTCTAAAGTCTTATTTTTACACGCTTATAGCTTTAGGAGTGATGTAATTTGTTATATAACTTCGTATCACGACCACAGTTCTCCGAACTCTGACCTCAACAGACTCGAGTCTGCAGGTTACATTTACAGACAAGATCTAAAACAAGTGGTATTATTATCGTACAGTCAAGTTGAAAGGTGCTAGAGAAACTTTTGTATGCATGAGTACCAGCAATTTTAAACAGGGAATGGAGTTTTGACTTTTATTTTAACTGTTCTCTGTTCTGTTCTATCCTATGTTTAGCTTTTTCCACATCAGTGACATTATCGACAAATCCGGTTTTGTCTACACTTACAAAATAATCATCTTTGTTCAATAATATATACTTTTGAGTTCTCGATCAAGCATAAATCAGAATTTCAATACTCCTTGGAGTTTTCTTCAGCTTCTTCGATTTATCGATCTGCTGACCGTTGTCTTTAATATATTTCAAAATTATTTTAACGCGAATCCTAAAAATATACGAACTGTCGTCATGATATCGTATCCTAATTCCTCTCCTAAAGATAAGGGTCCAGTAGAATTATAGCAGGCTTTGTGACTGCGATAAGCGTTCGGCAGTAAAATGGATCGTTTGTTTTGATATATTTAACAGAAGCCTGAGCTACATTTGAACTGGAGTTATTTAGCGTGACGCTTTGGTGGTCGCAGTAAGATATTCGTAGGTAATATTAATAAGGTTCCATTAAAATAGATGGACAAACTTTTAGAAATCATTCAGACCACCAAAATAAGGACAACGGTAAAAAAAAAGAACGCATTTGAAACTTACAAAAAAAAAAAAATCACCTAACGAAAATACACTAAAAATGTTGGCTACCCAATGTCATTTATTATTTTAGGTCAAAATAAAATCACTTTAATCAGTTATTATTAGTTAGACGTACTGAACGCTGTGTTAAAATAGGTGAACACAATTTTAGAAATCATTCAGACCACCAAAATAAGGATAATGGTAAAAAAAAAATAAGTAAAAAAGCATTAGATACTTACCAGAAAAATAAACCAGCTAACGAAAATACACTAAAACTGTTGGTTACCCAATGCCATTTATTATTTTAGGTCAAAATAAAATCACTTTAATCAGTGTTTTTTTTTGCTTGGATATCTTTGGTTAGACGTACTGAACGCTGTGTTAAAATTTGTCCACCTATTTTAATGGGACCTTGTATATTAATATCTTTGTATATTATGTGGCCATTGAAATACATACACGGTGGGGTAAACAAGTAGATCATGTTCGTGGATGTCACATTAACGAAATTGTGCCATAGAGTAATGTTTAAGTAGGTATAAAATATAAAAAAATAACATCATGAAAATAGTTCTTTTAGCATATTGTGACCGTCGCGGTGCCTGTTTGGAAGTTTATTGGCAATAAAAGCGAACGTCAATCTAAATTCGCGAAGGTTTTCTAGCGAAAGTTGTAGTATGTTTATGGTTTGTTTCCGGCCCTTAATTTGGATATTAGATTTTCCTTATATATTTACTTAACTAGTTCTATGTGTATTTTTCTTTAGCTTTGCCATGAATTGCATCCAGCACCCTCATTGCGTAAAACACTTTCAATCACTTCACACATACACTCAATACTCAATACTTTAATTGCATTCCACATTTGTAGGTATTCTTATGTGTTAAACTTATAATTAGATCATATGACCCTGTCGGGCAAAGCGAAATAAGTGAGTTAGGAGATAGGAAGCATTTGTTAATTATATAACATTACTTAGCAAACTAATAATGATGTAAGTATTTTATGAGATGAGTTGAGAGGTGTAATAATAATTAATAAATAAAATAAAATTTAAAGTCTCAGGTGCTTAAGTCACATCTGAATGATCTTGAAGGATATTGCTAATCCATTGCTCGAAATGTTCGAAAAAAAAGGCTGCTCAACAACTTAAATAACGCAATGAATGTTGTTGAACTGTCAAAATTAAACCCATGACTACTGTTTAGTGTGTTATGTGGGCGCCAGACACAGTCACATATTTGATCAAACACTTTGATAGACTTTGCCCACACATTTGAAGACAATGTTTGCTTTATGTGGGCGCTAGATAAAGCCACATATTTGATCAAACACTTTGATAGACTTTAGAACACAATGTTTTACCTGCCAGACTTGCTTTGCAGTACGTTCGCTTCACAGTTTTCAAATAGACAACAAACGGGATGGACGACGATTTTGTGGACGCGGTATGTAATTATTTATTAAATGTGCAAAAAAATAAACTGTAGACTACTGTATTTTTTTTAAACAATCCCTGTATTTGGTCAATAACGTGTTTCTTTTCTTTTTAGGATTCCGAACCCGAAGTGTGCAAAACGGAACCTTATTATAACGTATATAACTTCTATGTCTATGTTTCTTAAAATAAACAATATTATATTATATAATTACTGAGCCTCCACTGTCTGTCCGTCCGCCCGTCCGACAGACGTCCGTCTGTGTGGCATGTACCATAATTATACTGTATATAATCAACAAATATTTAAAACGCCGATTCATAAGATATATATTTAAAATTTGGCGATATTCTGCAAAAAATTACTTTGTAATTCACAGTATCATTATGAAATAGTTGCAGGAATATCATTAGTTACAATTAGTTAGAATGTTGCTGAGATAATTGCGTAACATGTTAGGTCTATATCGTAAAAACTTAATTTAAGGATCGCGCTTTCTCCTTGACGTTTCGTTATCGACATTTGATAGTTTTTGATTGAACAACATGTAAAAAAAAACCGTGTCCGATCCGTGACGGTGTTGTTACTTGTTAGGTATCGTACTGAGGGTAAATTTATGTGTAAATTTTCAGCAAGCAACCTTCGAACTTATTGTAACTAACGATATTCCTGCAACTACTCTTCAGAAGATATAATATTCATTCTAGAAACCCTTGCATCAAGTTTGGCAGATAATACATGTCGGTTGCTAGCTCGTAGAAGTTCAGAGACTCAGTTAGAAAGTTTTGAGTTAGTACTTCATTAAGCTAGCAGGTATCTTCGTTTACTTTAATGTCTAAAGATGTTGGTGGACGAAAGTTTGACTCTCCGTCTGCATGTTTGGTTAGAAATGCTGCAATGAATGTTGGAAAGTCTGTTTACTTTAGTAAAATTTTACTGAGTGGCACATTTGCGACTTGAATAAATAAATGACGAATAAAAAAATGGCTCGAATGGCTGAAATACCGTCAATGGAGCAAAGTTTTCGTTTCTTTGGAAAATGTATCCCAGCTCTCACGTATATGATTAGTTTATAGATTTATAGCCTCTCAACTTTCAAGTCAGCCTAACGTAATGCCTGAATAGCACCAATTTTAAAGTTTACGACTAGATCCGAGCCTTTTTCTATAAAAACTGGTATCCCAAGTTCCAGTTTACTGCGGCCTTGACAGTAATCTTGTTCTACTGTTCCGCGATTACTCAGTATGAGCATACATTAATGCAATACATACGGATAAAATGTCTGGGCAGCTCAAATCGTTTTGTTTATTTTACATTATGCATGAATAATGAAGATGTGTCGGTGTTTATGTCGAAAAACTTGCTTCCTAAGAAATAATTAGCAATTTAAACGGATTTGCTATTTGATTTTCTGCGCTTGGATACGATTGCAGCATGAATATTGTTTGACTTAGTGAATGATATGTAGGTACTATCTAAGAAGTTTGAAAACAAAATCCCGTGAACACGATTACTACATCTGTTACCATCACGGTTCTATAGCCGCTAAGCGCTGCGAGCAGAAACAGTCCTTACAATGTATAGATATGAAGTTCTTCAATAGTACCGATTCTGAAAAACTGATGATGGACCGTTTTTGGTACTTACACCGTACAGGCAAGACATCTTGCATGAAGCAGTTGAAATCAGAGTCTTAGCAACAGTTACAATGTTCTATGACAATGTTCACACGGACGCGGACTTGCAAGTTTTAATCTGTTTGTCACAATGATCATTGGCTCGCTGTTGCTACGAATTCCAGAAAAAACAATTTGCATGGAAACAAGCACTCTGCGTAAACTGCAGATAAAAGTAAATATCCCGAAATTTTAATTTCACAGGCCATTGCACGAGAATGCAGTATTCGCATTCCGTACCAAGATAGCAAAGAGGAAGTCTACTGTGAAGTTCTATGATTGCTTCCAAAAACGATAAAGGCTCAAATAATTAGGTGGGGGTAGATGTCTCCAAGGATTGGCGAGTCCATGTCCTCGATTAAAGTCTGATGGAAAATTAATGGGACGAATTAAGTCAGAGGCATGCGACCAGCGTTCTTCCTTGGGAACATTTTTAATCCGTCTGCGATAGCTTTAATAACTGGCTATTAAACTGCTTTACGCCATTAGCGAAATATTTCTGGTTTTCCGGCCTTTGTATTGTGTTCATTTTCGCATAACAGCTGAGAATTACGTCTTTTATGTACTTTTTGTTAGTCATTGAGATTGCGGTTACGAAAAGTAGTTTGCTTGTTTGATAATAGGTATATAAAAATAATTGCTTATCTTAATTTATTTTGTGATGATGATTCAACAAACGTATAGGAACTGCTTGTAAGTTATTTTACGCAGTTCTAATGAGAACTTTTCAGAAAAAAAATGATGAATTAATTTGTTGATTTTCATAAAAATAAGTTATACTTAACAAGTGAAATTATATTAATATTTAAAAAACCCCCGACATAAACATTTCCTCATTTCTGTTTCCTACTCCATCACCAGACCCTGTTCATCATCTATCTATAACCTATTCATTAAGTCAATTTAGTAAGGGAGTTGGTAGCCTGCAAATTTCCAAGTTTTCCAATTTAGATCAAGTTTACTATGTTCTTCTTATATCATTGGAGTAACACAATACCAAATTTCAAATCGATCAGACCTGGGGAAGACGCTCACATCCATTCATCAAGTAGAAAAGACCTGATAATATTCAAACGGCTGAACAGATTTTGATAAAACATGTCTAAGAACCATCGCTAGAAAACCTGCTTTCAAATAAATAAAACCGCATTCAAATCGGTTCACCCGTTTAAGAGCTACGGTGCCGCAGACAGACACACACACAGCGGTCAAACTTATAACACCCCTCTTTTAGCGTCGGTGGTTAAAAAGTGATTCAGCAGAACGAACATCTAATTATGGGTAAGAAATAGTAAAAAATAAAATAAAGTACTTAAGAACATAATCTATTTGAGAATGAAAAGATTTTTCCAGCCAAGTAAAAACTTATTTGGCGCAAAAAGCTTATTATTTTGCTAGAACAGCCATTTCTGGCTTTAGCAATCCCAAGTATTCGTTTTTTTGAGAAATAAAGGGATTTGGAGACATATCTACTCATTATTATCTAAATAGGTATTTAAGCAAGTAAGGTGCATAAACTTTTAGTCCTGAGACGCTAAGTTATATTTTTAGAAAAAACATCTAAAGACGACTGCCTAAGGAAGGCTAACTGGAGGTATTCCATGAATCGTCTTCAGGTTTATGCCAAGACCTAATTAACACCCAGTTGCACAAAGACTAAGAATTAATGCCCCATTACGTAATCGACGATCATTAACGTTAATAATTTCATCAAAGAACCATTAAAATCGAGTCTAATGTTGCTTTCTGCAACAAGTTAAGGCGACGATAACCGACTTTTAATGATTTTATACTGAAGATCATGTCAAAACGAGTATTGTTAATGATTTGGAAAAAAAAAGTTAAATTAGAGCATTTTCTTAATAACTTAATGTATTCATATTCATATTTTAGATTATCTTTATACTACATAGTGAAATTAATTTGTAAGGTTATGTCTAACTGTTTCGGGAGGTTCCTGTTCCGTATCAGGCGGGAGGAAACGCCCGGGTGTCATCACTGCGAGGATCGCCCGGAGGACACGGTTGAGCATACGGTGGAGGTCTGTCCGGCTTGGGCAGAGCATCGCCGTGTCCTCGTGGAGGCGATCGGCGGCGGGGATCTCTCGCGTCCGGCCCTAGTCCAGGCCATGGTACGGAGCGAGAGGGCATGGGAGGCCGTCACCTCCTTCTGCGAAGCAGTAATGCTCGCGAAGGAGGAGGCAGAACGCGTGAGGGAGAGGCAAATTTCGCGCCCTCACGCCCCTAGCCGCCGCAGGAGACGCCCCGGGCGTCGGGAATCGCAGGCCGATTCCCGGCCACCGTAGGCGCGGGCTTGCGGACGGTGAGCAATGGGTAGTTCGCCGTCCGATAAGGACCAGGCCCGGGTCGACGGCGCGTTGTGTTCCACGCGCGCCTCAAAGAGATGTCAGCAGAAGTGAAGGGGTCCGATAGGACCGATGCCTGCCGGGGTTGCGGGAAAGTCCGAAAGGGATACCGTGGCCCCTGGCAACGTAAAGGCAACGGAAGGAACACGGGTGGGTTTTAGTCAGTAAGAGTCTGACACGCCCTCCCGCTCCACCCAGAGCGGGAGAAGTTATTTGATAATTTCTCACCCAAAAAAAAAAAAAAAAAAGGTTATGTCTAACGCGGATAAAAAAAACTGAGAATCACGCAAAATCTATCAAGCGTATTTTTCTGAAACCTTCACCATTTTAAAGATAATTTAATTATTGATATGCTATTTAGTATACGTGTTTTAATACCTTTTGTTTTATATAAAATTAATTAATAATGCGTCTAATTTGGGACAGCGCTTCTGGTTGTCGAGGCGAGTCCTATTACTGGCTGGATGCGTTGCGTGAGCTCAGTACAGAACACGCAAGCTAACCACTTACGGTCACTGGCATATATCGGCGTCTTAATGGAAGATTAGTATTTAATGACAGCTTTAAAAGTTAAAGTTAGTTACTGCAACTGGCTGTAAGTAAGTTATGAGCTTAAAATAATAAGGCTTTTACTAAATATACTCTCATTATTACAAATGTTTGATAACTAGGAAATGCGAAGGTCACAGAAACCTGTACATGAGAGAAATAAATATTAATGAGGTTCAAACACGTGTTGGCTGACAAAAAACAGGTATTAATTATTATTCCCGATAAGTTTTTTGAATGTGTCTAACTAACTTATTAATGCAGATGGAATTTTTATTAGACGTGTCTGTTGAGAATAGATTGTTTAATCTTCACGGTCAAAATATTGTTTCCGAAAGCAAAAGATAGTGGAAGTAGAAAGAGTAGACTGTCTCCTTATTGCGTAATACACGATCAATCTGAATCTGAATCGTTTTGAAACAGATTGCTAATCCATTGCTTCATAAGTTCGAAAAAAAAAACTGCTTAACAAAGTAAACAACGCAATGAATGTTGTTGAACTGTCAAAATGAAACAGATAAGTTATAATCGTTTACGAAAATGTGTTGCGTAATTAGATAGCTGGTTGCTGAAGGCAGCAATACAGAGTGCAGTCCCATGCTGATGTCAAAATTTTCATTACGATACTGTCTTAAAATCCTAACTTAAAATAATATTATAAATGCGAAAATGAGTTTGTTTGCACCATGCATCTATCACATGATTAATTTATCTGTCATTCCTTAATTTTTCATTATTTTTACCTAACGTGGTATAGTAATCTTATTCTAGGTGCATCGTCTTCACATATAATTATATAATTGATACAAGATATTGTGAAAACATTTTAAAAGAGTAACGGTGGAGTTTCTTGCCCATTCTTCTCCATACGAAAACTACCTTTTGGAAGGGGCAACTAGAATCAATTATTATTTAAATGTTGACGTTCAAAAGTGCCTTTTTTGTGCCTAATTGAAATAAATTATTTGACTTTGACTTTGTTTGTTACGCTTTCAGGCTAAAACGGCTGAACAGATTTGGCACATGGGTAGACCATGACCTGGATTGGACATAGAGTACTTTATATCCCGATATTCCCACGGGATCGATACTTATGCGGGTGAAACCGCGGGGCGTAGTCTATTATTTAACCCTATTTAGCTAGGTCAGATCAGGAAATATTTTAATAATAAAGAATTAACCGTTCGCTTTATTAAAAAAAACTTAATAGGAAATTGCTAATATACATTTAAACATACAAGGTAGTACTTGGCCTTTGCATTTCGTAATTATATTTTTTTTTTCATACATACAGTTAACGGTAGCCAGAGTTCGTTATAGGTTTTTTTTATTACACACGATTATGAACAAACAATGTATAGACGCCAGCACATCAACCTACTACAATCTGTCAAATTTCTTAAATAGATTTTCAACGTTATCACTACAGCATTAGGTCCAAAGTTGATTGGGAAAATTTGACAGTTTCGGGTAGGCTGGCGTCTGTACCTACCTAAATATAAAAAGCTGATGAACTGAGTTGTAAGATTTTGTACCTACATGCAATAATTTTAGTATTAATTTTTAACTGCCTCTTTGGTCGCAAGCGCTACGGTAAGCATGAGGTCTTGAGATCGATTTCCGGGTTGGGTAAAGTGTTATTAAGTTTTTAACAGCCCGGAGTCTGGATTTGTGTTCGGTTGTTGTCAATAGGCTCGCCTCTTATTACATGGGACTTAAACATAACTGGCGAAATATAAGTAGGTACACCTATGAACGTCCTTCCAACTGAACGGAAATTTTACATGTCGTAATCCATTATATTTAATGTTTTGTTTAATATGCAGCCAGGCTGCGGCGAATTATTTTAAAATTAATTCATCAATCAAATTACCCTTTTATGTTTTAGAAATCCGTTCTTCAAGCCACGATTTGGCTTTCCATACGTGGTGAATTTTTAGAATGACGTGTAATTTATTTGTTTGAACGTGGTCTACGAAATATTAGGTAAGCAAGTACCTACACACGGCTATACATCAAGCTGTACATTTGCAGTTTATGCTGATCTCGCATTGTATAGGATTTCCGTACAATGCGAGGTCAGTTTATACTGGAAATTTATTACCTTGATGTGTTCCCGTAGCGTCCTAACTCCTAATTAGTTTTTGTTTAAGTACCCAAAACAAATCGTTGCCCAATGAAACTGTCGAAACTCAGAAAAGAACTTTCGAGGACGACCCTTTTTTGCACATGGCAATTATTGTGTTCAATTAGATACTTTACCCTCTTCACACGTCATATTATTATGAATTTATGACTAGGTAACTCATGACTTTTTTTGTAATACTGGCAGCATACACAATTCGTTCATGATCCATTGGTCACAATCATGTAAAATTAATAGCGAAAAAATAAGTTATGTCTAAGCACAGAATAATTTCTAGACCTAGAGTATATACTTACTTGCAAGCTGTGTAGGTAAACAATGATCTAGGTCTATAGTTTTATTATACGTTATTGACAACAGGTGTAATAATTACTATGACATCATGGCAAATAGTCATCACGAGGGCTGAAGAAAATAATAGTAGTACTGGAGTTACCGATATAGCTTGTAGATTTTACAAACTGAATTGGCCAAGAGCCGCGGTCGGCCATGTCTGTCGCAGGACCAATGGCCGTTGGAGCAGATGAGTCCTTGATTGAAGACCGGGAAGAGGTAAGAGCAGCGTGCTTGAGGACTGAATGACAGATTGAAAGCTTTAGGCAGAAAACCCTGTTTTGTAGCGCAACTTGGGGGAAGCCTCTGACCAGCGTGGAATGCAATGAGCCGAGTTGAAAGTCAAAACAATACCTAAACATGAAATCCGCAAGTAAGTACGGACAAAAAGACTTGAAACATTCTGTGAATGTTTCTAAATCAAGCGACTACGGACCACCTGGTTAACTGTTTACCATTTGAAACAGAAACAGACAAGACACTCCAATGTATGCTAATAAAAGATGTAAGAACGCGTTATGTATCTCTTGATGGCTAGAGTTGTCGTTCGATGTAGTTACCTATGTTATTATTTACGATAAATGGCTAAATTACGATCACCGACCATGTCATTCCATGGAATAATGAGGGTGATTAGTGGAGTTCCAGACGTATGCTACTTCCTGTTGTTGCATGACCGAGGTTAACTGTGGAAAGGTATAAATAAACTGGTAGTTATGAAATTATTTACTGCTTGCCTAATGGCCTTTTTTGAGGACTTTATCATGTGCTATTGGTTCGCATATCGTGACGCATTTCGTTTCTGAACAGCCATTTACAGAAGAACTTAGTTAAAAGGCATCATTTTGTAGTATCCAAAGATATGGAGAGTGTATCTGTGGATCTCAGAAATCGGTATTATAGTCCTAGGCATAGACTGGCTTTTTCCTGGATAGGTAGGGATTATATCCAAGATAAGAATGCTTGGAAACATGCTGGTTCTGCTCCATAGGATAATTTAGAATCAAGACAAAATCAAACTGGTTGCAAATTTAAGTGTATATTTTATTATTATTTTTTATTATATGACATTGATTTTACATTCTATGACCAATTCCTCGCACACTGACTTATTAATTGTGGAATCTTAGGAGGATCGTCTACTTTTACAATGTTTGTAAATATGTAAGCACCATGTATCTATCACATAATTAGTTTATCTGTTGTTGCTTCATTTTTAATTCTTAATTCTTTTTACCTATTGTGGTATAATAATTTTACTCTAGGTGCATCGTCCTCACATATAATTATATAACTAATGTACTTATACAAAATATTGTAAAACATTTTAAAAGAGTAACGGTGGAGTTTCTTGCCCATTCTTCTCCATACGAACACTACCTTTTGGAAGGGGCAACTAGAATCAATTAATTTTTTTTGTAAATTTTTGACGTTCAAAAGTGCCTTATACGGGCCTATTTGAAATAAATGATTTGACTTTGACTTTGAAAAGGCTTCCAAAATAATGTCCAAAGAATTAGAATGGAATGACTTCCAAACTAAATTCAAATCTGTATTGCATATGACATGTGCACGAATTCTTCTTTTTAATTCTAACATCGAAAATTTTCTCTTGTAGCAGTCTCAAGGTTAAGCTTTTCAGTACCGCGCCATTACAGCATTTTTCAAGAAAGGTTATGACGTAATAATTCTTCGCGTGCCTCTGAAAATCCATAAAGTTAATTTTATTTCGAACGAAACCGTGTTCTAGTATGTCATTAAGTGCTTTACAAGAAACCTTTCAGGATGTAATTTTTATATCACAAAAAAGCGCTATAGTTTTATATCTGAGCTCCAAAATGTAAGAAATGACTTGCGTATACAGATCGAGAATTTTTATTAGTGAGATCATCATGATATCGAGCCTGTGTCGATGACCTAAGCAATGCCAAGAGGTATTACCCAGACTTAATTTAAGCTTTATGTGATGAAGAGTAAAAAAAAAAACTAAGATTCTTCTTTCGAGTTTAATAAGCACTAGAAACTGGTGGTACATAGCGCTTTATTATTCGAAAATAATAAATTACAATAGAAAAGTCGTCATGGAATATATGGCTTCTCGCACACACGCTTCGGTTCAGTGCACCACTAGTTAACTTTTCATTTAAAGGTATGAAAATTTCTTGATTTAGAAAACTGAGCTCACGTCATGATCGGGGTGAGGTCTACCACTAAACAGTGGTAGATCACTACCACTGTTTATTGGTAGACCTCACCCTGATCCAGAGAATTGAGAGTTGTGGGTTCCATTCCCGCACGAAGACCATTACAAATACAATATACGTCCAGGGAGAGATACAGGACAAAACATTATACCTTGTTTAAAAGAATAATGAAACATCCAGAATAATAATGCGATTAGTTAAGCTCACCGGTAACTTGGTAACGTATGCAGCTATATGATTACTGATCTTATGAGAATTTAATTTATAATTTTCACGGGCATGTTTGGAGGTAATTGTATTAATTAAGGCAGACTGAAGGAAGCAAGGGAATGCTTTGAGGATGACGCAATTTTTAATTTTGAGGCCCACTGAGAATGTTTTTTAGATATACTTAAATGCAAGAACTGCGTTATTTATTTTGTGGTCCGTTTTCATAAACGGGCGCAAATAATAAAAGCCACTGCCACACGTGAGGCAGATTATTTTTGCAGATCCTTTAACCTATTAGGTACCTACCTAATAGTTAGCTATTTAGTCTTTACCATACTGCGAAACCAATAAGGAAATATTACTAGCGAAGGTGGAAATACTGTTATAATGAAATTCTAATTTTAGAAGCTGTTTAAAATTCCGAACAGCTGACGTAACGAAAATAAAAAAAAACTTGTGCAGTTGGGGGACCACCGTCACCGGGCCTGCTCTCTAAGTCCGTCAACAAACATACGGGCCCATCCGAAAGTAATTCGAAACTTCAGATTCAACCCTACACCCAAATAATTAACTTTTTCGAAGGGACAAAAACAAATTCGGAGTACAACTGTTGAGTCGTGGTGTCATTTATTCTTAGGTCGGGCCCCAAACTAATCCTATGTCCGTATAGGCGATACGGAGTAGGAATCAAACTTAATTTCGGCCGAAACTACGGACGCCGTGCTTCGGGAGTAGACCTCCAGGAACGTACATACACACTCGTATATAATAGAAAGAGAGAGAGTCATATGGAGGGGGTATAACGCTTTTTCCTTACGTGACGATTTCTACCAGTCAAGCGCAAGCCGCGTGAAAGAACTTCGTGCAAAAACTTAATTTTATTTTTAGTTCTGGCAACACAGAACTGTTATTTTGAATCTGTAAGTATACGGTTTTGATACTAGGCTCATGTTACAGACTACGTGAATAACCACGACTGTGTTCTTTCAAAACTAGGGTATAAGGAAGTGGTTACATGAAAAGTATATATAGATGTCATGTGGTTTAGGAAGTAAACAGACGGAATCAAATTACAAAAAGCTGTATCGGTTTGGGATTACAATTAAATCATTGAATTTGTAAGGAGGGTTAGATGCCGCATAACATAAAAAAAGAGCATTGTTTTTGAAGTACCTGTCGCTCATGAAGACGTTTGTGAGTTACGCAGTGTGGGTGCTGGTTAATGGTTTACAGTAATTATAGTCTACCTTCTTTAATCAAATTAACATTTTTCTATCTTCAAGAAAGAAGCTTCAATCGAAAAAACGTTTCTTTCTAAAAGGTCTTGCAGAGTTGTAACTAGAAAAGGTAGGTACTTCTTTTCTATTTAGAATGCATTTGGATTGACAGCTTCTATTGTGTACGGCACGTGAAATGCCATTCCATTAGATTTCATTGCCGTAATAACTGTGGCACTGAATAAAATATGTAGAACTTTGAACTTTTAACCCCTTAAAAATGCTATTGAATTATTATGTAAAACCTTTGAAATTGCAAGTCAGTTATTTATAAGAGTACGGAGCTTGTGCAAGCATTCCCCGTACTCCAGAGTAATGGTAGTAGGAAGAATCGTGGAGTTTTTGTTAGGAGATCAACATAACCATTCTCTCCTGACGGGATTATCCACGGAGCGCGAAGACGCTTCGATGGCCGCTGGCCACTGCTAAAGACGGCCTTGTCAACGCTATATTTAATTAAATATGATTTATTATTATTATTAAGATTAAATATTATAATAATACACGCACTACCAAGCGCGTCGTTTAATCACACTACATAAACGACGTATAGAAACTGACAGCTTTGAATGGCGGTATCTGACAGTGGTACCGATTTTCTTGTCACAAATGCCTCTAAATTAGACTAAAAATCACTAAAATTTCGTTTATTCCTGTCAAACGATGATTTCCCATTTTGAAATAGACAAAAGTGACACAACTTAACTATATTTTAGTTTGACAGCACTAAGATGGCACTGAGGTTTTAATTTAGTGAAAATGTCAATTTTGCTATTCCGAATTTGACGTTTTTCACCTAAAATTTTACTTGTCTAACTAAATCTGACCATTTTTAATCGCGATTAAAAATGGTGTGGCATACTATTAGTTGTCATGAACTAAAATTCACACGAACACCTCGACTTCACGTGCAAAAACAGTACTGTATATTTTTTTCTTTTCTTTTGCTTATCTCGAAAATGGTGTGTCCTATCATAAAAAATAATGCAAATTTCGACCCCCTTTATAAAACTCCTCTACCCCTAATACAAAAAGTCCACGCTGCGCGCCTCCGGCTCTAAAAAAATGCAAGGGGTAGAGCAAACAAGTATGTACCACGTGGAATCGCGATTGTCAAATTCGATTTAGTTGTGTCAAAATATTTTTTAAATTTAGAGATTTTTTATTTCAGAATAACTTTAAGATTCTCATAGCTAAAAGTAAGGAATTTTAGTGATAGTTTAGTTCGGTGTACAAGAGAATCGGCACCACTGACAGTAGTTTTGCGTTCAACGCACTTTCGGTGCCACGAATTTCATTAGGTAGGTAGTATACCTTTGCTACTGCCGTTTCTAGACCGGCGCACAGACGAACTATATTGATTAAATACTTTATTTTTACAAAATTCCATTCCAAGAACTAAGTAACTCATTTGTTAATCACCGTTATTATGGTTGGTCCTAATGACAGGAGTATTAATGGAATGCACCTTTTGGGTGCCTCTTTGCACGTAGCAATTACTTAAAATAGATTGGTCTGCAGAACATTGTGGAAGATGGCTTTGGATTCTTCCATACCTTTTTTTCGCGACAAACTAAGCGCAGAGGCACAACAATACACATAAAAATACTAGAATCATCTTCTGCTATAGTTTTCTTATACAAACTTTGGCCTGAAGCACCATCAAAGCCCCACCACCTGCATTTATAACTACTGCTCTTTGTCATCCAGCGAAGATTCCACACGTAGGAATTTTGATGTTCCAACACTGCACGTCTCCAGCTTTGGTCTGTAGTATGTTGACGCATGGTCTACTGACACTAAAGAAGGGGTCATATTTTCCCTCACGACCTCAGGCCATTTAATGTTCTGTTGCAGCCATGTCTCATACTTTTGTATGAACGTACGTATCCATTTGTTACTCAACGAACATCCATAAGTCTTACAGAAATGTTCCAATTCCTTGTTTTCATTATGTGACAAATCAACAGTATTCTCATTAACTTCAATAAAACAACTAGGCTGTGAAAAACAACTGTTGTTTGCCACAAACAGGAAAATGTCCAAATTGGTACCAAAACCTGCCATCATAAAACAATAACAAATAGAACGTAATAAGTTGGCAAGTGCTGAGAGCTACTGATAAAATTAAGCTCAAACATCCTATTTTTATACAACTACCCTCATTAAGAGGGAACAGGGCCTGCGATTCTCCATACAAATGTATTCCCCTTTTTTCTTCCTGAATAATGCCTCTAAAGTAATGATTTTTTTTTCATAAAATCAAGTTTTGCTGTAGACACGTCCCTGTTATTTCCCTTTTTTTCAGACACTTGTTGGTAAAGAAAATATGATCTCCAAAAATTACAAAAATCCCCCATTTTTACCGCCGTGATTAGAAGAGTACCACACAAATTTGAGAAAGTTTTTAACATAAAAAAAAATATAGGAACCTAGACATACTCTTTCTTAAAATTTTAATGTAAAAAATAATTGAATCGGTTAAGTTTTCGAAGAGAAAAAAGAGAAATACGAAACGTAAACATTTCGTAATTTTTTTTGTGATATAATTGGTCTGAGCCATCCCTGTCGCACTCTAAGGGGGCAGACTTGAGGTAAGACGACGGCAATATTTCTTCAAATACCTATTTTTCAAATAACAAATTTGAAAAATAGGTATTTAAAGAAACTGTTCCAGGTCCTGTTCTGTTCGCAATTCTCTAATTAGGTACCTATATCACAGACAATATAATTTTATTGTGACCCCATTTGGCCCCGCTAGAGATTAACTGCTAATGCTCATGTCATTAGTATCTACTTGTAACTCAACGGTGATTAACAAATGAGTTACTTAGTTCCTCAAATGCAATTTTGTAAAAATAAAGTATTTAATCAATATCTTTTTTAATTATTCTCATCATAAAAGTCATTAGCAGACTATAAACTAAAGATAGTATATGTAAATCGATCGGCACCTTCATTTAACCACGTCAAAGATTTGAAAAAAATCACAAATCAAAAATTCTAAATTTCAACAATTTTTACGCACAAAGTGGCACCCGAAGGTGTATGAATTAGATGTCATCTTGATCGCCGTGTATGGTACAATAACTCGTGTGAGCACCAGTCAGTTCCATTCAATTTTTTTTTAATGTACTTTAAGTGTTTTCTCCCATACAAAAATAAATTAAAACTTTTTTTCTCACGCGTGGAGCTACTAATACCATCCATACGTTATTATAACGTAAAGGGTAGGTAGGTACCTTTTACGTCATAGTAACGTATGGATTTGACTTATGGACCCTTTACCAGAGACATTACAATATATATTTTTTTAATTCCTGACTAAGTTTCTATGAGTATTGAGCTCGATTTTCAGACCACTGTGCGGCGCAGCGATTCTGTGCTATATATATTATGTAGATTTCTCCACTGTACAAGTCAGTATTATCATATTATTTCCTCTACGACGCTAGTCTTCAATATTGCCCGTTGACGCATTCATGGCGTGTGCAAACACAATATTCTCCAAGCATTCGACGGACGTTGAATAATCTTTATTGCTAAGGGTAAGTCGCGATCCGTGTACAGCTGGGTTTATGAACATTTTGCTTCAATGTACACTTATTGCGATCATTACTAAGTAAGCTTAATTATTTCTAGTTAAATGAAATTACTTCTTTTATAGTGATATTTGGCCAATCATCTGTTAAGTGTCGCGATCGCGAGGGAATTTCTTGGAATCATTTATCATCACTTTTGGCAAATGAATAGATGATTTTTGTGCTCATAATAAAATTATGATTATGTCTTATCTGTATCTATTTTTCTGTGTGTACATAAATAATAAAATAAATAAATTATTAGAGTTATCGCTACGGCAGTCGTTGTCTATGCTTCTCACTTTCTTTTGTGCTCGTCTACATTATGATTGTTTGTTTTTATTAGCCCGTATAGTTTGATTCAAAGTTAATGGCGGCTCGGAAGTTAGCGGCTCGCTGCGCAGTAACGCACCCCTCACCCCCGCTGACCCATGAATTTGTTACTGCGCAGCGACTCGCCTCATGTTCCGAGCCGCCATTAAGTTTGAATCGGGCTGTAGGCACCTATTGCTCTACCTGGACAATTACTTCCATTAAGATGGTAGGACGCCTACGATGTTTTCCTCTCGAATTGGCTAGAAGAAACAGCTATCTAATTACGTAACATATTTTCGATTAAACGATACGATTACGACTAATCTGTTTCATTTTGACAGTTTAACAACATTCATTGCGTTATTTACGTTGTTGAGCAGATTTTTTTTTCGAACTTTTGATACAATGGATTAGCAATCTGTTTCAAAACGATTCACATTTTGATTGATCGTGTATTACGCAATTAGGGTAGGGATCCCAAACCAATTAAAAAAAAAACATCATTTTAAATTATCCGCATCAAAATTGTTTATTTACGCTATGTATTTACATCCTGTACTTATATAAATATTCCGTTATGTAATATTGATAATTAGAGTGGAACACGTTGAAGGCCACTTATCGTTGTTTGTTTGATTAAATAATAAATCATTTCTTATAGAAACATACAAAGCTGGATAGTCTTGGTCTGTGGGTTTTATTTAAAATTATGAAGGTCCAATTTATTGAATTGGTAAGGGATCTCTCACACTAGGCGGCTACGACCACGACCAGTGGTCGCAGCGACCAGGTAAACTATACAAACCGATACGAATCGCGCACTTAGTAACAACGGCCAGCTAGCCGCACACCATACAATACTACTAGACGGCCACGAGTGGCCGGAGGCGTGGCCGTCTAGAGCGCGAGATCCCTAACACTCAAACTTTACATTATTTATTGATTTATTTATTTCTTAATAGGAGAACCAACAGCAATAACAAATGGATAATAGTTGATTAAGAAACATAAAGCCAATTACAGGTTCTCACGGGTAAAAACAGAAAAATTAGTAGAAAACTTAGAATCACTAAAAAGCATGTATATATATGTTACAATAAGTATTAGGTATGCACTATGCACTTTAAAAAAGTCAGCGTTCATGCGAGCGCGAGCAGAATAGGTTTTGGTGGTAAATGGGTCAAATGAAAACTCTTTACAAAGAATATACTCGCTCGCACCATGTACCTAGGTATGAGTTTTACCTGTAGTAAGAAGAGGAAAAAGGAATGGAGATAGGCGGATTAAATCTAACTGATCTCTGAGGAACATTGAAACGTAGTTTGTGTAGGAGATCAGGACAGTCAATCTCGTTGTATATAATTTTTAAAAGGAAAGTGCAATCTGCTAGTCCACGACGATTTATGAGTGGCTGTAAATGAAATTTCTTGCAAAGATTTATGTAATTATCAGAATGGTATGGTATACGTAGCCGAAAACATAGAAAACGAATAAATATTTTTTGTATATTCTCAATACGATCAATGTACTTGCCATAACACGGGTTCCAGATTTGTGACGCATATTCAAGATGACTTCTCACAAAAAATATATAGGTAGTTGTATTATGTTTGCCTACCTGTTTTTCAGTATTTTTTAATTGTCACACAATCACCAATTTTCCCTGTAATTGATACAAATATTCATATAATGTCCGCGACTAGTGTTCTTCGCTCAGCGAAAAATTCCGTGTGAAAGAGATCCCTTTACAAAACTGAATGGATCGCATACGAGTTACCAAATTAACGATGACAAATCTAATAATAACAAAGCCAGTTACGTAGGTTTGAGGAAAATATCTAATTTAATTATTAAATTAGAGCATTCAAGAAGGCATAGAAAAAAACATTTTAAGAGTCAAAGGGCATCAAAAAATTCGTCCGCATGGTTGTCAACAGGAAAGTGTCCACAAGGCTGGCAGTATTGCCACGTTGTATGGCAACGCTGATTATTTGAAAAATAGGCCAGCCCTCTCGTCACATGAAGAGTCGACCAACCGCATCGCGATGTCTCGAAAAACTGAGGCAGGAAGGCATAGTGATTCATTGTCTCCTTGTCATCACTATTAATTGGTCGTGCGCAGTACAATAAGTTGAAGAAGCATACCTGAGGTTAAAAGCGTTGAATGCAGTAACCTTGACTTCACTTCTGAAGAAATAAACAGAGGAAAACCGCAACTTGTAACAAGAAGAGGAGACCCATCATTGGTTTTGTACTCTCTTTACACATGTTTTGTAAAGCAAGTTGTTCCATTGCATAAAGTTTTCCTTAAATTAGGTACATGGTAAACTGCACGCGTATTGGGAGATGCATTCAGCTTTGGTGGATTTTTTTTGTGGAACAGCTAGTATTTGTCAAGTTTAAAATAACATACAAAGCACTTGTTTTGAGAAAGAAGTAAGACTAAAAAGGTCGACCGATATTTTTGTCTCTAGTAAGGTTTTTTTTTTGTATTGTCTATGACGTCCGAGAATTTGCGGTAGGATACGCTACTGACATTCGAAAAGTATTTTTTAATATTGTTTTGATCTCTGAACAAATTGTCCAGCTAGACTCACTCTTCGTATCGAAATCCTATTCTCTCTTACTTATCTCATTCATCCTATCATGTATTTCTATCGATTAACAGTTCTAATTACATCATAACATCACGCCTCTATTCCCGGAAGGGTTAGGCAGGTGTACCTGTAGTACACTCACATTTCGCCAGTTATGTTTAAGTCCCATGTATCAGGGGGCGAGCCTATTTGCCAATAACCAGGCACAAATCCCGACTCCGGGCTGCTACTGAGAAATTTCAGATGGAAAAATCCAAGAACACTTTGCCCGACCCGGGAATCGAAACTAGGACCTCATGCTCAGCAGTAGCGCTTGCGACCACTAGACCAAAGAGGCAGTCTAACAATTAACAATTCCTTTAGTCATAAAATAATAAATAACTGCGTTCAAGAAATCGATTGCTATAAGGGCTAATAAAACTCTATTAGAGCCTAGCTGACCAATTTATTCAATAAGTAACTTCCCCTGAGAGTAAGTCATGTTCGTGAACGGGCGCCGTCAGTAGTAGTACTTAGTAGGGACTGGTCATCTCTTAGCTGCCACGGCGATTTTAATTTAATTTATATTTTTATTTCTAACGGACGCTTTTATTGTTTTGCATCGTTCTCACATGTATAACTTCAACTTGAATGATGTAACCAATATTATGTAACCATTTTATTTTATTTAAAAGAGTGTCCGTGGAGTTTCTTGCCCGTTCTTCTCCATAGGTACCTACTACGCTTTGGAATGGGCGACTAGCTTCATATTTCTGACTGACCGACCCCTTGTCTATTCAAAAGTGCCTGTAATTGGTTTATTTGAAATAAATGCTTTGAGTTTGAGTTTTGAGTTTGAGTAGCATGTAAGTATCAAGATAGTAAAGGCTAATGTACGGTTGGAACAAAAATTTTAGTTAATTTTCATACACATTCTTTGCCCTCATAGCGGGCACATGAATGTCACTTTTTCGAAATGACATTTTCATTCAATAGGGATGATGACAATTTGTTTATTTTTAAAAACTCAAAAAGATATTTGTTTGCAAATAGTGAAAACTAAAAATAGACTAACAGCTAAAAATAAAATCCAATTTATACTTTTTAAAATAACTGCTAGACAAAGACGGCATCATCACAGAAGATGACGTCACGACTCTGTAATTTCATAAGTTCATACTAGCGCCATACATTGTCCGTAACGCGCGACAAGGACGGCAATCATCACTTCAAAAAAAAATTAAAGCATGTAGCTTCTCCATACATCTATCGATTTTTTCAGATTTTCTACGGAGGTAGGCAGAAACTACCTTACATACCCTACTCCGTCTCCTTATTTATATTCTTAAAAATAATAAAGCCAGCCAGCATATCAACCTACTACAATCTGCCAAATTTCTTTAATAGATTTTCAACTTTATCAGTAAAGCATAAGGTTCAAAGTTAATTGGGAAAATTTGATAGTTTCGGGTAGGTTGACCTGCTGGCGTTTGTACTTAAGTGAAATTAATCTTTAGGTTCTTAACATTTTGATTCTTTGACTCTAGGACCTTTATGGCATTAGCAGTAAATCAAAAGTCATTTATTCAAACTAGGCTGAGAATCAAAAATTTTCGAACATCAAAATGACATAATACAGTCCCCCAAAACGCCCGCCCTTCACCACTTCCTAGTGCTTTAGCTGGGAAGAAGTGGCGCAACAAACACCCCAGCAGAACAGCTGTCTGTTCAGTTAAAAAAGCTTGATTTTAAACAATAGTATGCAAAATAATTTACATGACGCAACACAAAACATATTCAATTATTTGCCATATTATTATGTCAGCTAGCACACACACGCCAATATACCTACCAACAAAAAACATCAAAAACTGTACTCAAGCTGAAATTAAAAATAAAAACTTTAACAGTACCTAATTCTACCTATAGCTACTCATACAAAATTCCTAAACGATTCAGTACCTATCTAAGCATTTAAATAAATACATAATTATTATGTAATTCGTTTTAAATGTAGGTACACCGAGCAATGTCAGTTCACCTCGTATATTTGTTAATCGAATGTCGGTTAATGATTGAATAAGGTGACATTCCTAAGTCGATGTTTACAAAACAATTACTGGTAGTGCCATACCTACTTCTTGTCCCTCCCCGTGGATTGTATTTATACTTCTAACTTACTAATAGACGCACTAAGAGGTAAAATTTATACTTCTAACTTACTAATAGACGTACTAAGAGGTATCTTCGGAACTGCTGATCCGATTCTGAAAATTCTTCGCTAATTGTATAACAGTATTAACGACTGTCATAGGATAGATATTTTATGTTAAAACAAGAAATTTCACGCGAAAGCTAGTCTACAAATAAATGACAGGACCATTTAGTGGTGTTTTGATTTTGGTGCCTTCGGTCTAGGACCAGTAGGCTTACTCTCGACACTCGATCTCAATCGGAATTGGAAATTGGGTTCGAAATCTTGTCGTTTGGCACTCTTGAACAACACACTAGCGCACGATTGGAATCGTATCAGGTGGATTTTTTTGGTACTAAATGAAATCGACTTTACTCGAACGTATGCACTTTTTCGGTACTCTTGACGAGATTTTGACGTTTAGATATCGAGTTTGAATTCGTGTTTATGTCAAAGTTGAACGATTACAAAAAGTCTACTTTTTCGGGATCGAGTTTGTTATTGTGGATGATTTTTGAAGTTTTTATTGTGAATAATGGCACGTTTAGAACTTATTTGTGATATTTTGGACAATTCTCATAAGTTAGATATGAGACAAAGGCGGAATTTGAGATGAATGGCGCGTTATGCAGACAATGCGTTTGCCATGACTGACGATGAATTTAGGAAAAATTACCGAATAAATAAGGAGCTTTTCGAAGTGATTTATAAGGATTTGGAACCTTTGATGCCCCAGCCTACTCGCCGTAGCGACATACCAAGAAAATACAAGGTTTTTAAACTAGCATTTCCATTTTCACATGGTAGGTTTTTTTTATATAATTATAATTAAGTAATTAACTATACTAATTTTATTTTTTAGGTATTAGTGGCTCTTTCATTCTACGCTACAGGCAGCTACCAAAGATTAGTAGGTGGGGCACAAGGTACAATGATGTCCCAACAGTCAGTTTCAAGAGCAATAAGAAAAGTAACAAATGCTCTTAATTCAAATAATATTTTAAAGAAATGGCTTAAGTGTCACAGCTCGGCGTCTTCATTAATATTATTATTTGATATGTAAGAACAATTTTTTGACCAAGACTTATTCTGTAATTAAAAACCAAATTCAATTATACTTATTTTGTAAATTAATCTTTTTTTTTTTCACTACTCTATTTATATAGATTGGTAAATATTTATGTGACCAAGACTTGTACTCTCTTTTATTATAATTGTAAGACTTGTTCTATTGTGTAGTTTGATTTCGATTGTGTATTAAATAATGTAATGTGTTGTGCTGAGGGCTAATAATAATCAAAATAATAATGAGCTTACCTAATAAGTTTATTATAAATTATAATAGAATTTCATGGTACAATAATTATTTGAATAAATATAATTATGAAATCTACCAGTCTCTAGATGTTGGTGTGTTGGCCTACTCATCCTGTAAGAACAATAAATGTTTGTATTGAGCAAATGTTATAATATTAAAATTTAAAGGAATTACAATATATTTAAGAATTGTTTCCTTACTTTGATATTTTCGTCTTCCTCGGTTGAATACTTGTCTTAGTAAAACTAACTTGAACTTGTGCATAAAAACATACTTGAATACATTCCAAACTAAACATTTAGATAACATCGCTTTGAAACTTTTGTTTATCGCTACAGCAATAATTCACACTTTTTATTGAACTATGAACCTATTTGATTTTAAGTGGATGACAGATGACGAATGCGCGAGAAGTTTTTTTTTAATGTAACTTAGGCAATGACATACACAATGAGCCATTGCTGCCTAAATATTTAGTATTAAACTACGTCAGAAATGCTAGCAAAGAACACATAGATGATTATTTATGTTAAAATAAATATCAGAACAGATTTATTAATAGATTTAACGAGCTATTCGATAATTATAAATTTGGTAATTATCGTTTTGATGTGTATGGCCACCCCATGTGAATCAGTGTAGTCGAACGTGCAGTCGATTCCGATCTCAATCTCGATTTCGTTCAAGAGTGCCAACTTTCTGAAGATTGGAATTGAAATGGGATCGGATTAGAATACGATCGAGATTGGGATTGTTTTCAAGAGTAAGCCTACAGGGGCCGTATTATGACGTATTAATGCCACCATTATTCCAGTGTGAGTGAGAGACGGAGCTATAAAAGGCCGCTAGCACCATCCTTTTTTCGCTGTGGAATAATGATGGCATTAATACTTCATAATAAGGCGACTGGGATTTGAATATCGAATCATTTTTAAGAGTCGATGTTAAAGTCGTATATGATCGAAATGGTCACAGTCTACACTGCAATCATACAATATATGATATGATAATATGACGGCACGTTGGCGCAGTGGTTAAGCGATTGACTGCTGCACACTGCGTGTCGCGGGTTCGATTCCCGCACGGAACAAATATTTGTATGGCCTGCAAGTAGTTGTTCCGGGTCTGGCTGTTTGTGTATGTGAGTTTAAATGTTTGTAAACGCACCCACGATACAGGAGAAATTCCTATTGTGGGGCAAGGTTTTAAAAAAAAAAAAAAAAATCAATCTGCCCAGCCTTTTTCCAACTATATAGGGGTCGGCTTCCAGTCTAACCGGATGCAGCTGAATACCAGTATTTTACATGGAGCAACTGCCTATCTGACCTCTACAACCCAGTAACTGGGTAAGACGATACCCCTTGGTCAGACTTTCGGGCTTCTGACGACCCGAAACGACGATCAAAGATTCACGAATGACGGCTGGGACCCACGGTTTAACGTGTTTTCCGAGGCACGGAGGAGTCTCGGTATGTAAAAATGGTCATCCATCCACAGACCAACCCCGGCAAGCGTAGCTTAACCTGATGGATCGACCCATGCGGCAGTTATTTTATTATTTAGCCACGAGCTCCTACAATACAAAACACTACAATCATATCATACATTCATTTATTTACATAACAGTTCTTGTTGGGTAAAGCGGGGGTAATGGAAACTTCCATTTGAGTAAAGTAACTTCAATAAAAGTGCATTTAATTCCGCCATTGTTCGACAGTTTGATATTGTTAGTCTCTGGTACAAGTGCAAAAACCAGGTCGAATCCATGACTATACAAAAATAAAGTAGACCAACATCACACAATAGTCGGTTGTATGAGCCCACTAGTACCTATTCAGTACTAATTATGTGTCCCTATATTTAGGCCTAGGAACTCAACACTTTCACTGTCATATAGGTCACATTATGGTTCATGGCAATTTTTAGAACGAAGTTCTTAAACGCAACTTGGGGTAGGAGTAAACTGGCAGAAAATCGTCACGTTACGAAAAAGCGTTGTGCCCGAAAAAGTCAGTTTACCATGTCTGTACATGGTAAATTAAATTAAACTGCGTGACTGTTCACGGACTTAAATTGATGAGCCACTTGCTACTGTCTGTATTTTAGCCGTGTAATGCAAATCGGGTTTAGTCGGTTATACTCGTACATCCAGCCAGACACGCAGACATACGTCTTCGTATTATAGAAGAAAATTATTTCTAATATCTTTGTCATTGAGTGTTTGACAGGCGTGTCATTTGGGTTAGGAACGCTTGTTGCTGTGAATGTTACTTTTTCATTCATGCAATATTTACGGTTGGCTAACCCGATACCCAGAACTGCAAACTTGACAGCAGAGTCACTCCCCAAATTCAACCAATTGCAGGTCTAGTAACCGTAACCTAGCGACAATTGTTTTAGCTTAGCGATACTAACGTTAGCGTACGGAGAAATTATGATTGATCATCGACATCAGAAAACCTCGGACCCACGATTTTATCCGAACGCGTAGCGTCCAAGATGACATTCATGACAATTATGATAACTATTGTATAGTTATTATAGTCTTTGGTCTTCAGATAGGTTTTCGGAAATAACGAGTATTTAATTAGCTCTAATTCAAAGGAGGTCAGTATCAAATAGATTGGATAAACGCACGATTTTATCTGAACGCGTAGCGTCCAAGATGACGTTCATGACAATTATGATTACTGTTGTATAGGTATTAGTCTTTGGTCTTCAGATGGGTTTTCGGAAATAACGAGTATTTAATGAGCTCTAATTCAAAGGAGGTCAGTTGGATAAGACTATTTTGGATTATTTGTAATTTGTCATTTGGTGACGAGCATGCAGTTTGAATTCGTGTTTAATCGTGTAATCTCGTGAATGTATAAAACTGCAAAATTGGAAAGTGGCTCATCAATTAAAGTCCGTGAATGTACAGCAAAAGGAACTTCGTTCCATTTGGTACACCACGGCACTTTTTTAACTATTTTGTCTGCTTCGCGAATAGCGAAAGTGTAAATTTTTCTCTATTTATAAAACGTGTTCTTTTTGATGTCCAATAACTCTAAGGCTCCGTGCAATCGGGCCACCGACCACAGCCACTTCACATGCTTTTTTCATAGGTATTGCGTGGATTTTTTGCACACCTGTGGCCGGTGGCGGCCACCCGCTATAGCAGTACTCCGCACCGCATTAGGAGGCGACAGCCACCGGTGGCTGTGGTCGGTGGCCCGTTTACGCGGAGCCTAAGGTTATATGCTATAAGTAAAAATAATACAAAAAGTCCTAGAACAAGTGCTAAAAAAATACATCGTTTCGAAGTTACCATAACAGTAGACTCTCGATGTGTGTATCTAAGTTTCATTGATAATACGAGTAAATCATTTTCATTCAAACCAATCATTCATATTTAAAGCTAAGAAAATGCGACGTTGTCATATTTCACGTAAGGGTGTTTTACATAAATAATCGTGACTTTGTCGAATAATTTTGTATGAAAAATGAAAAAAAGCAGAAGAAATATCATATGCCAGTTGATTCTTTGACATGGTCTCATTTAATTAATACCCTAGAGATATGGGATATCAAAAGAAACAAGTTGTATAACAAACCGCTAGTGGTTTATCACTTAAATATTAGTATTAGCCCTGTAGACTTTGAGCTTAATTACTAATGGCCCACATGTTTGAGTAGTTGATGCGGCCTACCCAAATGTCCTTTCTATGGTATTATTCGTCGAGTTGAGCTCCTTAAGTTCTAAGTTGAGCTCCACGATTAGTGACAAATGCTTGCACAGACTGGATAGGTCCACTCAAATCTGTGTGATTCTTTCCTTAAAAGACCATTTCAGACATGGTCCTCATATGGCCTGACTAAGATAATGTCTGGACTTTAAAAGAGACTGCAACCTCCGAATTTGTTTCGACCTTTCTTCTCAGAGTAGTCAGATAGGAAACGCCGAACTCATCTAGCTTATTTTTTATGTTTTTTTATACGACGTGTAAAAGTGATTCCGATATCCTATTTACAGAATAAACAATTTCATTTCGGCACCGTGTGTTATGGGCTAACTGGCAGAATGTAATGGTTTTCGAGCTGAACTCTCTATTTAAATATTTAATCGGCAGAACGCACTAGCTTTTGAGATATGGACTCTCTATCTACCATTAGTACCTACATAGTGGTAACCTTCATTTATTATAAGTGAATCTGAGACAAGCTTCAATGAATGGGTTGCCTCCTTCCCTCAAATATGGCGAGGGGGGTAATGGCTGATCTTTGCGTTCTGCTCGTGAACGGGTCCTGCTTGTGGTGACTGGTCGTCTTGCTGACCATGGTTTTTGTTGTTGTTATTAGTAATAAACTGTTTATTTATTTTTACTTCGATAGTTAGCTAGTTCGCTGGTTTATCATTTGTGATTTTCGAGTTACAGCTTTAATAGCTATATGTAAACGGGCACGCACTTTATGCCTGGAGGCTTTCATTCGGGAATTAAGTTATTTTTACTTTTTTGTTGGTATATTGGCGTGTGCTAGGTGACATATAGAAAATAATTTAATTTAATGTTTTGTGTTGCGTAAAGTAAATTATTTTGCATAAGTACTATTGTATAGAATTTTTGGGGGACTGTCTTATGTAATTTTGACGTTCGAATAGTGCTGATTCTCAGCCTAGTTTGAATAAATGACTTTTGAATTTGAATTAAGAAAGTGATTGTTCAAACCCGTTCTTACAGCAGATGTCACAGAACAAAACAACAGATACAGCTGTATGTATATTAGAGAACAGCTGCTAGATGCCCATATCATTGATGATATCGTGCCAATAGGTATCGTGTTAACCAGTAACTGGGTTGTGAAGGTCACATAGGCAGTCGCTCCATGTAAAATACTGGTGTTTACCTGCATCCAGTTATGACTAAAAGCGGTCCTCAACATAGTCGGGAAACTGGCTAAGCAGGTGATGATAGTAAGTATAGTGATTCTTATCTTAGATCAAGTGGTTAGGTTCCATTTGAGGTTATGCTAATATCATGATATCACTACTGGCTGGTGGGTATACAGCATTGTTAAAGGCTCGCACCTACATCGTTAAACCACAATATGAATGGGAACAATATAATAGCCATAAAATAACATACCTATTGGCTGTATGGTTTTGTAAGGCGAGATGCGGAAAAAGGTTTCATGAAATGAGTACATAAATGAGTTAAGGGATCGACTGCTGCACTGCGTGTCGCGGGTTCGATTCCCGCACGGAACAAATATTTGTATGACCTACAAGTAGTTGTTCCGGGTCTGGCTGTTTGTGTATGTGAGTTTAAATGTTTGTCAACGCACCCACAATACAGGAGAAATTCCTAGTGTGGAGCAAAGTTTAAAAAAAAAAAAAATTAGAAAAAAAAAATCATATCTGTCTCGGCTGTCAACTATCGCGATGTTGTGGTGAAAATAAGTAGGTAAGTATAACAACTAAAGTAAAATAAAAGAATAATTAAGTATGTAAATAAAAACACTATTCATTAATGAAGGTACTTAGGTAGGTACGTGTTTTTTCTTTTCTTTCTATCAACTTTTATCAAAGGCACCTCAATATTCCGAAATTAAATCTTCATGTTCTTAAAATAACCCTCAATTATGCTAATTAGAGTTGGAGCGTTCATTCAAAAAGTGAATAACTTGGAACTATCGATCATCTTAATTCGCAAACGTACCGGAACATTTTTTCACGACACGTATTATGCAGACCACATTTTTCTAACACCAAACCGCCAATCAAACGAAAATGGACCTTATGTGAATGGGTTAAAGCAATAAAAAAAATCACCAAATGTAAGTTACACTCGCGACATCCGTTGGTAGTTTCAAACAATTACATGTTTTCGCAATAAACATTATAAACTAACCTTTGTGTGCTGTTATAGAACATTGCAGCTTGCCTTTTCAAGTCATCCGAAACGGTATTGTCTTCATTCATTTTCACAACACTGAATTCACTGGGTTTCGGCAACGGGGTCACTACACCATAAAACCGGGGAAATGGGATTTGAAAAGAGACTTTAGGATGAAGTATATAAGGTCGAGTTTCCTTTGTGTGAAGGTTCAAAGGTGAACGTCGGTTGGTATTTGGAGGCCGGCAAGTCAGCGTTCGACGCCCGCGCCTCTCACTATGAACTGACACGACAATCGACTTAGATCGCCCACTCACGCGGCCTGCACCCCCCACTTATGTGCCGGTCCATTGTTTCGGACGATACGACACGATAACACAATAAAATAATAGTGCTACTATTATTACTTATTACTGTACTACTATTTCTGTAGTAAGTACTACTTCTATAAACTGTGATTTTACCCGAACTGTGCGACGCAAAGGAGGGTAATGTTAATAAAAAACAGTCTTGCTTCCCTGAATAGGTTAATTCATAATCTATTCAGGGAAGCAAGACTGTAACGTCAATATACTACCACTTTTATACACACTGGCCATCATCACTGGCTACTGGCCACTGGTCCCAATTCTACGTGATTTTTACCCTACTCAAGAAGCTGCCAGGATTACAGGATAATTATGGAGCTTAGGAACTTATTTCTAAGATTAATTTAATTACCATATATTGACCACTAAACTGACGCACTGCTTGAATCTTTCACGGCAAGTAGTCTTGGTTTATAAATTTAACAACCTAGCAAGGATTTTATCAAGCATTTTTTATCCATTGTTCATGCAAGTATGCACTGCTACGACTGCTAGCTAATTCATCCTGTGCTAAATAAATATTTGTTTGAAAGATTATAGAAATAATAATAAAATAAAAAATATATATAGCATAGCTTATAAATTATGTAAATGTAAATATTATCTTAGAAATTAAACATGAATAATTTTTTCTTCATACAATGGACACAATCTTTAATCAGAGAGCGGAGAGCAGGTAGTTTTGTTAGCCATACTAACAGTGATAAGTCGTACTACAGCTTTGCTATCACCACAAGAATTTCTTTGTGGTTTGAGATAATATGATTATATGACACATTGTTTAACTTAAGTATGGTGTTTGACGTAACATACAGTAGAGGAGGAAACTTGACCAAAATATTTTACTTGGTTTTAAATTAAAGTCTTACCAAGGGGTATTGTATTACCCAGTAACTGGTTTGTGGAGGTCAGATTGTTCAGTCGCTCCATGTAAAGTACTGGTATTCAGCTTCATCCGGTAAGACTGGAAGCTGACCCCAAAATAGTTGACAAAAGGCTAGGCAGATTGACTGGTTTTATATTAAATGTATTGTAAAAAAAATACTGAAAACTTTTTAAAGTTCCTACTGAATAAATCGCTTGCTTTTCTAATAAATGTTATTGTTTGATTTGTAAAGAACATAATATATATACGATTGAAATCAATCTGTTTCACAGGATGTTGAAATCATTAGGTACTTAGTTTGAAGAACCTTGCAAATGGTAATTGTACCTATATTGAGCTATAAGCTTTCTAAAGACAAAATATGCTGTGAACATTTTATTTAACCAATATTTGCTTGGTTATTATACTGATAGAATAAACATGCCTCATACTTGGCAAAACGTACATTAGGTGAGTAATAAAATATTTGTATACTGTGTGTGACAAAAACAAATTGAACCTAGGGGAAAAAACACTTTCATGTAAGTAATGAAATATTAAATTTTCTGTGTGTTGATGGGTAAACAGTGTGACTGTGAGTAAATTAATGACACACTTGCATGTCAAAATATGTGTACGGTATGTTATATTATGAGCTGATAAAAGATGTAAACCGAAGAGTTTGTTTGTTTGAACGTGCTAATCTCTGGAACAATCAGGCGGATGTGAATTTTTTTTTTGCATTTGATCACCCAATTCTTGAGGCAGGTTATAGGCTATTTAACATTACGCTACGACCCTTAGCAACCGAGCAGAAAGAGAAAAGTCTGAAAGAATGGTAAGCGAAAACGAAGTAATAGCGCGGGCGGGTGGGCGATGCGATGCGATGCGACGCGGTGGGTCGGGGGTCAAAATTTTACGCGGACGAAGTCATAATAATATTAGGGGTTGGGTTAGGGAGAACATTAGGAGTAGATGACACAGCACATATACTTCAGAATATTATGTTTATTTACTTTCTGGATCATAATAATTATGTATTCATCTTTTCTTAAGCACATCCCAAAAGTCTACTAGTCTTACCAAGGGGTATTAGAGTTTAGGTTAAGATTATTACCCAGTAACTGGGTTGTGGAGATCAGATAGGCAGTCGCTCCCTAAAATACTTGTATTCACCTGCATCCGGTTAGACTGGAAGCTAACCCCAGCATAGTTGAGAAAAGGCTATGTGGACGATGATGATATTAAATTAAATAATATACTCATTGCAGACTCCATAAAACAAGCATTTTGTGTAGAATTTGACACCTATTTTCAATAATTTATTGGAACATTCTTTATTTATGTATGCATGTTTACATTGTACATTTCTAGACAAAGTTTCTCTTATAGCTTTCCAATAAGCAAACTAATGGGTAACCAACATACCGTTATAATTATTTACTGAAATAATTGAACCAACCCATCAAGTTCTTCCAACTTAACAGACAGCTGTGCTGCTGGGGAGTTTGTTGCGCCACTTCTTCCCAGCGAAAGCAATGGGAGTGGAAGGGTGAACGTTTGGGGACTGCCTTATGTAACTTTGACGTTCAAGAAGTGCTGATTCTCAGCCTACCCTAAGACCACCCACTAACCCTAATTTGACTAGGTACATTACTTTTGATTTTGAATTTAAAGGGAAAATATGATTTACAACTGAAAATAAATTGAAAACAGTATTTTTTGACATTATAAATAAGTACTCCGTATTTCAACAGGTAATGAACCAGCCTTGGTAGGTGAAATCAAAATAATAGGTGCCAATTACTTACCGAACATACGCCAAAAGGAAAACAACATGAGAAAAAATACAAAACTCAATGAAATACTAGATTCTTTGTCTGTATAACGGTCAGCAGAATGGATAGCTTTCTTATTGAGAATATTATCTAAATTAATTTATAAATTGCAAAATATTAAATCGAAACTGTAATGAACAAAATTTCTACTCACTCATTTCCTGCCCATAATGGTGAGTACGTGTATTTGTATTCTTGTTTACTCGCCATTTTTCCACTTCACACACATAGATTGTTTATTGAAAAACAACGATTATCATCAGAATTTGCAAATATTTACATTAACAAACATACATATTTTGATTTTTGACATTGACATTGACAGACTGACACAGTGACAGCTGTTCTGCTTGTAGTTGCCAGTTTCTTATTCATTTTTGAAAACGTTCCTTTTCACGCACGAAATCACATTGTCATTTTTATAATAAAATTTTATTTTTAAGGTTTAAATTAATATTTTAAATTATGTATATGGTGTGGAATTAATATTAAATACGAGGAGTGTTCCTCTCTTTTCAAAGGTGTAACTCTCGATTCTCCCTTTTCAATAGTGGAACTCTCGTTCCTCCTTTTCCAAATGTTTCTAAGTCATTAAGAAAATTATTGGCCAGTAACAATAATTTTCAAACGCATGGATGAAGTTAAAATAAACAGTATTATTCGACAAACGAAAAGTGCCAATCCAGCCCAAAGAGAGATGGTCAGATAACCTGGATGCGTACCGCGTGGGATGGTTCAAGGGGGCTGGGGAAAGGAGTTCCTAGAATGGCTCAAGGGAGGCCTTTGCCCAGCCAGTGCTTACTTTTTTTTATTTACCCTAGCCTGTCCCAGTGGACAGGCTAGGGTAAATAAAAAAAAGTAGTGCCAGCAAGAATAAAATATTTTGTATGAAAATCACGTTCCCAAGTTGTGCTCAAATTATTTCAGCAGGCACTTAATGGTCGGTCGGACCATTTTCCACTGGAAGTGTATTGCAATTTAGGAACATTACCATATAAAGTTAAATATACTGGGAATATACACGGTCCCATTAAAATAGATGGACAAATTTTAACACAGCGTTCAGTACGTCTAACCAAAGATAACTAAGCAAAAAAAAAAACAAGTGATTTTATTTTGCCCTAAAATAATATATTATGGCATTGGGTAACCAATATTTTTAGTATATTTTCGTTAGCTGATTTATTTTTCTTGTAAGTATCTAATGCGTTATATTCTTATATTTTTTGTACCATTGTCCTTATTTTGGTGGCCTGAATGATTTTTAAAAGTTTGTCCATCTATTTTAAGAGGGAACAGGGCCTGCGAGGAATTTGAAAAATAGGTATTTGAAGAAACTTTTACCGTCTTCTTACCCCAAGTCTGCCCCCGTAGAGTGCGATAGGGATAGCTACAGCTCAGACCAATGAAATCACAAAAAAAAAGATGAAATCGACGTTTCGTATTCCCCTTTTTTCTTCTCGAAAACTGAACCGATTCAATTATTTTTTACATTAAAATTTTAAGAAAGAATATGTCTAGGTTCCTATCATTTCTTTTATGTTAAAAACTTTTCGAATTTGTCTGGAACTCCTCTAATCACGGCGGTAAAAATGGGGCATTTTTGAAATTTTTGGAGGGTCATATTTTCTTTACCGATAAGTTGCTGAAAAAAAGGAAATAACAGGAACGTGACTACAGCAGACCTTGATTTTATGAAAAAAAAAAAGATTGCTCTAGAGGCATTATTCAGGAAGAAAAAAGGGGAATACATTTGTATGGAGAATCGCAGGCCCTGTTCCCTCTTAATGGGACCTTATATACAGTGCACTGAGATGGGGTGAGAGGGACACTCAACAGGTAAAAATGTATCCAATATATATATATCAATATCCCTTAATTTACTTGTAACTTTGTACAAGTAAATTAAGGGATATTGATTTTCCGGTGGAACTTAGTCTGTGTGCTGATAATGTTTGTTGTGAGAATTGTCATCATACTATTGATAAGTTATAATATTGTTAGCTGTTTGAGGGAAGCTGCGCGAATAAGTCATAGCGCAGCGAAAATATGTTATTGGATGGAACAAGAATGTACGAAAGTTTCATGTAGAAGCACGAAGCAGCTTTGGAGACTTGGATGCCTCATGGGAAACCTGAGTACGGTGATATCTTTAATACAATGCATAAAACCCGAAAGCGCTTTAAGCCTAAGTGGAAATGGTGTCAAGACACGAGGATAAAATCTAAATGGATATCTTAGCAACACACCACAAAGAGATGAATATTTCAGGCGTTTTTGGAAGCATACCAGGGAACTGGAAGCTGGTTCGTTTGTTCCTGTGAGTGTTGAGGGTAGGAATGAGTCACGCCAAATAGCCGAATTGTTTAAGGATCATTTTAAGGTACTGTCTCCTCTAGGATGTGTGCAGCAGGTGCTCGATCCTGAGGTTGCAAATTGTGAGCGGTTCCGATTTAAGACGAAAGAAGTCGCCCATACTATTAAAAATATAACTAGAGGGAAGTCTCCAGGACATGACGACCTTATTGAACGCTTATTGAACGGGAACGTAGGGCATTGGCAGTGAGATGCAATATGCTGGTTCGCAGGTTTGCACTGTGTAACAAAGAGGTAAAAATTTATCTTTTTAAGGCATACTGCCAGACATTTTATACTTACCTACAGCCTTTTTTTTTTTTTGGTTGGGAAATTATCAAATAACTTCTCCCGCTCTGGGTGGAGCGGGAGGGCGTGTCAGACTCTTACTGACTAAAACCCACCCGTGTTCCTTCCGTTGCCTGTACGTTGCCAGGGGCCACGGTATCCCTTTCGTCTCCTGCGGCGGCTTGGGGCGTGAGGGCGCGAAATTTGCCTCTCCCTCACGCGTTCTGCCTCCTCCTTTGCGAGCATTACTGCTTCGCAGAAGGAGGTGACGGCCTCCCATGCCCTCTCGCTCCGTACCATGGCCTGGACTAGGGCCGGACGCGAGAGATCCCCGCCGCCGATCGCCTCCGCGAGGACACGGCGATGCTCTGCCCAAGCCGGACAGACCTCCACCGTATGCTCGACCGTGTCTTCCGGGCTATACTTACAGCCTGTGGGTTCGTTATACACGTAGATCTTTCAATGCCCTATGGGTTCTGTACAATAATAGTTTTAGGATGATGTTGGGGTTACCTCGCTTTTGCAGTGCATCAGGCATGTTTGCTAAGGTCAGCACGGACTGCTTTAGGGCAATAGTAAGAAAAAGAGTGGCCTCCCTGATGCGCCGCGTGCGCGGCAGCACCAACGGCCTTCTGAATACTATATTGGGAAGGGTTGATTGCCCGGTTGTGAGGCACTGGAACACCGTTCACGGATCTGGAGGTGCCCTATATAATATGAAATAACGGAATTGTAAATAATAGTAAAACTTTCCTCGATGTAAAAAAAAAACTTTGTTATTTAATAAATACTATTTACTATATAACAATGTATGAAATGTTTTGTTCTGAAATAAACGATTAATGAATAATAATAAAATCTTGAGTAAAGCAGTTTGATTTTGTTGCGGTGTAAAAACAAAGAAAGAAAGAAAGAAAGAAAGAAAATACGTTTATTTGCGGTAAATATGACGCAAAGAAAAAAAAAAAACACGAGAATAACAAATTGGGGGAAAATATGCGTCGCATCCACGCAAAACGGCCATCGCTCAGCATAAACCCGAACTCGGTACAACAAAATGAAACTTTGTTGCTTTTCGGGGTAAAAGGTTCCATAAATGTTTACTTTCTAAGCAAAGACTGTCTAATAATGACTCTTTACTTAGCTTTTAATGGAGAAAACTCTGTGAGTTTTAAAAAAAGTTCGAAATCCCTCCTAATGAAACGCACTTTTTGGGATATTAATTTAGATTACCTGATTTAAAATAAAAAGCAAACTATTTTACCTCATCGTTTTCCTGTAGGTCCTATTCCAAAATTTATGAAAAACTGAGTGACCTCCTCATGACCTTATTAGATATCCGAAAGCGCATCCAAGTGGAAACATTTTTGACGGAAAAAATGGCGAAATCAACAATATGTCCCGTAAGTGTCGGCCTGAAAGCTCACAGTAGGTAGGTATGTGGGTGACCTAATTTTGCACAAGTTATTACCCAACTTATTATGGGGAGTCATGGCGTTGCATTCTAAGGGGATTGGTTAAACTGAATGGGTTTGGGCAGGCATTTTTTGTTGGAGAATTCACTTGTTTGAGGGATTCGGAGGCCACATCAAATATTTTATGGTCGAATTTAGTGTTCTTTGAGATAAGATTTAAGGGTGGAGCTATTATATGAGGCAAGAATAGAGAGACAAGTTTGGTTTTGGCAATGTAAGGGATTAAGGGTCATCTTAAAACGTTCTTATCTCTAAAATCACATTTGTTTTTGGTAGGAGCATCAGATGTGGAATTTTCTCAAAGCCTTAAAACAAAAACTGACTGCTGATGGCACTTATAAGCATAATTGACAGAGTAGGTAGGCAAAGCGAAGTTCATGATGGTTCATTTAGCGATTTTGATCCCATAGAGGATAGTGCTGACTGAGAACATCATGCTGCAATTTCCATTCCGTCTGTCGAAAATGATTGATTGATGGAAGTGTCCCAGATGATCTTTCGTAACAGGAATGGCGGAGTCCCAATTACATAGCAGTCATCCACTTAGGTATCAACGTCCGCTACTAACTTGCAGAATACCAAATGTCCAACTGTTCCATTAACACACAATCGACACTATTGACGCGATAGTAAATTAGCAGACTTGGGCTCTCGGTTTCTATAATGGGTGTAAAAATACGCTTAATGAAGCCGAGAGTCAATAATAATAATAAAAAAAAGTTTAAATCAAGTAACCAAACTCATATACAAACAGAATCATAAAAGGATGCAGACAGGATAACAAGCACATAAAAAAACGAACACTCACAAGGTAACTATATGTCTGCTGAAGCATTGCCGGATATGAGGGTAATCCAGTCTGTTGGCGATCATCGCCAGGACGGTGTTGGCGTAATACTCCCTGTATTTTTTTTGTCCCTATTCCTTTCTGGTTACACAGGACTTTCTGGTTACGGAATTATTGAACGTCTAACTTCTTTTACGTTTTATAAGTTTTAAATGTTAACTTAGGTAACTTTGAATACCCCTACGACCCCCGTCCCATTTCCTGTACCCGTAAGAATGTTTTGCGTGCGATACATTGCGCCCTTCCATAAACAAAATTTTTTCACGTCTAAAATAACAGTCGTTTCACAGCAATAATTTTTACTCTATGTTATTTACATATTTTGATATACAGAATACGTAGATAACGGCTACGTGATGGAACTTTTTACACCCTGTACGTATATGTACGTATAATCGAAGTAATTAAATAGGTGTAGCGGTGTAGTTAGCTATGGCTAACTACACCGCTACACCTATTTAATTACTAACGTAAATTAAAACTACAGCCATTTAACTGAACAAATAGTCTTATAATATAAGCGGAAAGTTTAGACCAAATTAATTATCCCTTGTTTGACTTTCGACATTGCACGGTCTCACTACACCGAAACGAGGGTCACAGCTAGATACCTTATAGAAATAATTAGTTCATTAACAACAGCGTTTAAATTGTATTTGATTATGCCCGTGTCTAGTTTTAAATACAACTGTGTAGTGTAGATCAAGAAGTAAAATTTATCTCCAGGGTGTTGGCAGGGAAGTGCTTAAGCGCTTAAAGGAAATTTAGTTTAACTAAGTCAAAGAATGTTTAATTTTAGATCTAAGTGCGCACTTTAAGACCGTTTATTCTGAAAGTGGGCAACGTCGCAAATAGATGTCAATTATTTCGGTGTTTTGATTAATTTGGCAATATTACTGTATGGAAATAAGAAATATGGTTAAATAGTGAACTAAAATATTGATTAAGAAATACAATAATTAATATTGTAACAACGAATAGTTTTAGATGTAAAAAAAGTATTTGGAAACTTTCCAAATGCCTTTTTTACACCTAAAACGGTTACAACGTCAAATTCAGTGTTATAGTTGCAATTTATTAGCGATGTTTCTTATTTCCATACAGTAATATTGCTAAAATAATCAAAAAAGGTAAATATTTGACAGGTATTTGCGACGTTGCCAACTTTTTGTATAAACGCTCTTAAGATTGGAGATAGCGCGCAGAATCTTTCTGCCTTACCTATAATTATAAATTTACCTGCAATTCACCTCACTCATCCATTTGATCACCGTCAACTCGCTGGTGGATTGTCAAATAATGCTGAGAAGGTTTTATTCCGGCAAAGGGAAACGTCTTTTTCGTTTCTAAATGCCTTCTGCCTATCTTGACACCTCCGTTTCGTCCATTATCTACTTGAACTACTCTCGTTATCTCCGCCATTTCTCCAGTATCGGATATCTGTCATAATTTATTGTGAAGTCATCCGTCTTACGGCCATTCAAGAGTGAGTGCGCCGGTGTCATATGTCCATTTACTTTGGTGATCATCAATCTTTTGTTGCACACATAACATCACGCCTTGTTTCCTTAAAGGGTTGGGCAGAGGTGTATGTACTTATAATTCACCCACATTTCGCCAGTTATGTTTAAGTCCCTTGTAATAGGGGGTGAGCCTACTGCCATCAAACTGGCACAATAACAACAACAGTTTGATGGCAGTAGGCTCACCCCCTATTACATGGGATACGCCCATGGGATCCAGCAACTAAAACCCACCCGTGGTCCTTCAGTTGCCTGTACGTTGCCAGGGGCCACGGTATCCCTTTCGGACTTTCCCGCAACCCCGGCAGGCATCGGTCCTATCGGACCCCTTCAGTTGACATCTCTTCGAGGCGCGCGTGGAACACAACGCGCCGTCGACCCGGGCCTGGTCCTTATCGGACGGCGAGCTACCCATTGCTCACCGTCCGCAAGCCCGCGCCTGTGGTGGCTGGGAATCGGCCTGAATTCCCGACGCCCAGGGCGTCTCCTGCGGCGATATGATCCAGCAGAGATCCAATCTAGAGAGCCTGGAGATCTGTCATACAGGTCCCGAACCTAGTTCAGACTCCAGCTCTCACAAAGGTTCTGGCATAAGGCAAAATTGAATATACACACTACTGTAACAAAAAAAAAAAAAAAAAAATCTGGCAGAGATCCAATCCGGGCTGCTGCTGAAAAATTCCAGATGGATGGGATTTCTTATATTTTTCAACAATACTTTGGAAAGGATGATAAAAATCATAGAAACATAATAGAGAACCCTGAGTAATTTTCCCGACGAACGCGACGGTAGGCTTCGCTAACGATAAGTGTTTCACTAATGACCATTAAGGGAAATAGGCTCTATGTACGGCATTAGGTAATTAAAAACAATACTATCAACACGTTCAGTGCCGGGAACCCTCTTGGAGGGCTCACCTAGTTGCTTAGGGGATGCTGGGAGCCCTCGCGGAGGGCTCATTTTAAATACCTATAGGTTTTTCTTAGCGAATACAGCATTATAAACTGTAAAATAAAATCTGTTATATACTAACAAGATATTTATAGTTTAAATGCATTGTTTTCAAAATCCAAGCTATTAAAAATAAAAAAAATAAAAATGTGTCTGGAGGCCAGTATTTCAGAGTTGGAAAACCATTTTCACGGTAACAAATATTCAATAAAAAAATTAAAGGTGGACACCCCTCTTTTTTTTGTATGGGATATTATCAAATACCATCTCCCGCTCTCTTCGTGTCAGACGTGTCTTGGGATCAGAGCGAGTTATTATACTTTTCTTATTTTTTATATATTTTACTACTTCACGTCCCCACCCCACTAGTATATGAAAATACCCCCAGAAATACTACGTATAGCGACAAGACCTCTCGAAAACACAATTTTACTTTGTTTTACAGTGTTTTATAACACGGTTTCAAACCTAATGCCGTTGACCGTCCGCTTTAGCGCAAACGTAATGACGGGGTCCTCCCGGAGGGTTCACTTTCAATATGTATGGCGGCATGGCATATGAGCTCTATAGAAAGTGGGTGGAGTCGAAAATGTTAAGCCGAAGTAGATACTAAATTCGGCACCTACATATATTTTGAAAGACATTATACTCGTAAAACTTTTGGGCTACTTACCATTTTCCACGTATACTTAGAGGAAAAGGGTTATCTTCCAGGTAAGATTTCCGTTTTCCTGTTTCGTCTTAAAAACACTCGCAATTGCCTGATATACAACTTTACAAATTCTAAGCCTTCTTTTCTTATCGAATTCACGTAAGCAAATGGAATTCGAACCAAATACTTACCAAAATAAATTATTACAGGAAATTCTCACTCCCTTATGATTTACGCATCTATTGAGTAAAGCAGGCTTTACAAAGTCGAATATTTCCAAAGATAAAGCTCGAATCACTCAGGAAATGCTCATTTATCAAAATAAATTCGATGCAATTTGTTACAGTGACTTGCGAATCGATCGCGAATGAAAATTACTTATTCATAGAACACATTACCGGGTTATTTACGCGAATTAGATGTTATTTTCGTATCTGAGGAAGCGTTTTCCATAATATAGCTGCATAATGGGCAATTTGATCACATTTTTCTACGTCACGAAGGTGAAATATTCCAGGGCTGGAGGTTGGAGTTAATTTTGCAATTGTGATAAAATTTTGTTTTCTGATCCATTTCTACTTGAATAGCGCGTTGATTGGGCAGACTTTCAATTATTTTGAAATTAATAGGGTTGCCAGCTTACAAAAATGCATAATTCAAATTTTCATTGTGCTGAATACATGAAAACTATTTAGACTATTTGGCTGAATACTAAACTGCCATGCCATGCCCCCATGAGATGTACGAGTATGTATTTTTTTCTAAGTAGAAATATCTTTAAAAGAAACAAAAAAAGTAGGTAATTTGTGCACCATTATTGGATAGTCAATAGAAAATTGTTTAAATAGATAATCTTTAACGTTTAAAAGTTCCACTATTAAAGGGCAGATAAAAGCAGTTAGTCATTCGGGAAACAAAGCAATAAACCTTAATACTGCCTTGGCCACATTGCTATGTAAGGAATCTGGGCAAGAAAATGGCCACTTATAGAAAACAATTCCCTCTATTTGTATTAGATGTCCAATATTACAGATGAATACAGAAGGTTCACTCCGCATTTTAGGTATGAAGCTACAAGTACGCGGCGAGCTCGACTTGTTGGGCCGATTCAGTGAGTGTAACGTAGTCAGAAGATCTAAGAGTTACGCGATAGAAAGAGAGGCAACTTCTAGGTGAATATAACTGTAGGTAATTAGCGCTGTGCGATCTGAATTGCACTTTATTGTGTCGTTGCAAGAGTCTTTTTTCATTTAAATGATTTTGCGGAGTGAACAATCTGTATTAATCTGTGCCAATATTGAATCTTGGCGCCATCGTTTACTTATCCAGCCAAGTACCTCTTCATTTAATTACGTTAAAAGCTTTGCTGTATTGACGGTAATTAATTCGGTACTTAAAGTTTACAAATGCGTTTATAAACAATGTTGTTGACAAAATTTCGTTTGGGGTTGACCTAATTTAGGTTTTAAGAATACTGTTAGGTACGCGAAGTAATTAGGTACCGATAAAGTCCCCATCGTCGCTTATAAACGACAGTAAGCAGGGGCGTATTTTTATCGCAGCGATTTTTTTTCGCGAACTTAGACTAACGGTACAACCGTCAAGCCGTCGCGGTCGGTCGCTTATAAGCGACGGTTGACCTTGACGCGCGCGCCAAAAGTGACGTGGTGCGCGCCAAAAGTGACGTGGCGCGCTCGTCAATGTCAAACCGCGGGCCTTGACAGTTATAACTTTACAAAAGTTTAACTAACTTTTAAAAAGGCTTTAGCGGTGGCTTCTTAATAAACATGTTTTTCTTGAGTACAATAGGCGGATGAGATAGGTTGTTAGGTAGGTAGGTACTTATATTCAGTTCACAATTAAACACAGGTAAACATCGACTCTATAGATAGGCAATTTAGGTAGCTACATACCTCCTCCCCTCCCCGACAAATCACCATGTTCGGCAAGGACAACACCTATGACTTACCGACGTTACCTTGACTCCAACGCTAAAGATCGTCAATCGTGTCCCTCTAACATTAGTCAAGTCTGCCGTCCAAGGTATATTCTCTCAGACCCAAGTGACCCCACAACAGTCCTCCAGGAGAGCAGTAGGGCCACCAGTACAGTGCACAAATGCAAACGACACTCGACATACTGACCTCGCGGCCGAGGTCCGCCGAATAATATATCTTTGATCCAGCCTGTCCGTCTTGCTGTACTGCCCCCAGCGACGCCCTAAGCCGAGGTTCGTACCCCACAGGGCCTGTGCCTTTAGCGAGCGCTCGCCTAGTTTTAATTAGAATAGTTTTTGCCTCTGGCTGAAGGCTTTAAGTGTAGAAGCTTAAGGCATCCACAGGAAAGTCCGGGTCACCTGCGAGATGCCGAAGAACAAAAAATAAAAATAAAAGAGATACATACCTAACAAAATTTTCTGTTTGTGGGCTTTTTGAAGTGAAAACTTCTTCAGGCTCGTTGATCGATTTTTGGTAGGGGAAAGTCTTATGGGTTCGTGTCACCGATATACTAATATTAACAGTGTATCTGTAACTAATTGCGCTTTGCCAACAGAGAAAACATATATTATATTTTAATTAATATCTAAAAAAAAAAATATTTTTTTATCACTACAATTAAAATAAAATTCCAAAAATGGGAACCGTTATTTCATAGTTTTAAGTTTCCACTTCTGATGGCAGTATCCATGACTGCCTATGTTTTTTTCTTTGCGTCTAATATGAGGCTGAATAAATATTATAAATCAATGTAAGTAAAAAACTTTGTATTCTATGTTTAATTCCGCATTCGTCTCTTGTTTTGTTGTTCAAATGAACGAACAGTTTTTCGTTGAAACAAGAGTTTGACCGACTGACCTCTGAAACCCTTAGGGAAAACGGGTTTTAATGTAAGTAAATGGGCTTTGGCATTTTACCTTCCAACAGATTTTCCCATAGGTCTTAAGTAAATTGATTGTGTTACAATACAATTTATAAAGTAAATGATTAAGGAATGTTACTATTTCAACCACGTTTTTAACCTGGAATTATTAAACAAACGGCATTTTATCGCCATTCACTCGTCTTTACAACCGAAAGTTTGACAACCGGTCTTATCAAAGAGTATCGTGTTACCCAGTAACTGGGTTGTGGAGGTCCGATAGGCAGTCGCTCCATATAAAATACTGCTGTTATAGATCATCTAGGTAGTTAGGGATCTCGGCCACGACCACGACCGCGACCAGGTAAACTATAGAAACCGATGCGAATCGCGCACTTGGTCGCAACGGCCAACTAGCCGCACACCATACAATTCAAATTCAAACAATGACATGATACATTATTTAAAACAAGCATAACAATTACGTGACAACATTTGTGAGAGACTGGTACTAGGAATACCTGTATAGCAGATCAATCGACACCATTAGACGGCTACGACTGGCCGGACTCGTGGCTGTCTAGTACGCGAGATCCCTTAGACTGGAAGCCGACCCCAACATAGTTGGTAAAGGCTAGGCAGATGATAATTTATCGCCATTCTTAAGGGTTCCGCATTTATTCCCATCCTTTCAATTTGATCTAGTTCAACAATAATGCAAAAGTCATCGAACTTTCGCCATAATTTAAAAGCAATAAAGCAGTAACACACTTACCATCTGATAAAACTGACATCTTCACAGTTTTCCTCCGAAACTTCACAAAAATATGGAAACAGGCCAAAAAACTCGATACATGCTCATATCAAAAGTTTTATCAGATCTAAACTTACGTATGTAGTTGGGTTGTTGGTTGGGTTAGCTGGAGATAAGAACCCCGGCCTTTGTAGGAGAGAAAAAATGTTCGGACAAAATGGTATTAAACTTTCGGATATAATTTTTCATGGGATAGTAGATATTGACGTGAAAACGTCTTTTCGCTCGGAATATTGGTAGGTAGTAAGTTCAATATCAATTTTGTTCAATATTAAATTTTGTAATTCATTGTAAATATTAAATAGCATCGTTAAAAAAAAAATATTATTACACCACACGTTTTCACTAAACTGCGTCTAACATTTTTAGATAAGTAGGCATACTTAATGTTTTGCTCGTAAGAGGATTAAGGTTTATTTCGGGGTAGTAATTGGCTGTACCTTGGCTTTATAGTACGCTACCAAGAAGTTTCCTATGCTTAATATTATTATGTTTCTTGGTAGCCAACGAACGAATATTCCCATGTAAAGTTATGGGAATATTGTATGGGAAGCATTAGGACTATTGTTATTTCTTTTAGTTGCGATGAAACAAGTTTGTAATAGTAGCGAATGCATTATGAATTATGTACTCGACAAGTGTTTTATTTAACTGACTTCAAAAAAGGAGGAGGTTCTATGTTCGCCTGTATGTCTTCGATATTTTCATAAATGGTGGACCCATTTTGAATATAATTTTTTCATTTGGTAGAGGAAACTCGCGCTAAACTACCTACGAGAGCACCCATAATTTCATTAAGTTTGTTTTGGTAGTTTTTGTTGGCTTCAATAATATCTACGTATTTAATCTACTTTGTCTATGTTGAGGATGTTATCAAACTTGCTGTCACTTTTGTTTACGTAGCGAGTAATGGTACCTAAACGAATTTGTGTGTGGGGGACGTAAAGTCATGAACTTTAATTTTGAGCTACTTTCAATCTTTACTATTTTGCAGTTTTATAAATTCACGATATTACACGATTAAACACTAACTCAAACCGCATGCTCGACAACAAGATGACAAATGACTAATAATCGAAAATAGTCTTATCCATAGAGGTTGACTAATAAGTTGTCAATGAATTCGTTCGGAATTTGAAATTCCAATTCTGACTTATCTAGTACTCAAACCTTAGTTGGACCAATAGAGTTTTTTGATCCTTGTAAGAAACAGGATCGATTGGCATCAATTTTTTTTTTGTGAAAACTGCCTATTTTCTTGCTGACTATATTTTTTTCAAAATCTGTGAATGCAGATCAAAATTTCTCAAAAAGTTAAGGACAGTCTCCTTTTTTTTCTTTTTTTTGCGGACTCCATCAGCTGTGCTGACATCTAAACCCTTCCGTGTTCCTTCAGTTGCCTGGACGTTGCCAGGGGCCACGGTATCCCTTTCGGGCTTTCCCGCAACCCCGGCAGGGATCAGTCCTGTCGGACCCCTTCAGTTGCTGACATCTCTTTGAGACGCGCGTGAACACAACACGCCGTTTACCCAAGCCTGGTCCTTATCGGACGGCGAGCTACCCATTGCTCACCGTCCGCAAGCCCGCGCCTACGGTGGCAGGGAATCGGCCTGCGATTCCCGACGACTAGAGCGTCTCCTACGGCGGTTAGGGGTGTGAGGACGCGAAATTGCCTCTCCCTTACGCGTTCCGCCTCCTCCTTCGCGAGCATTACTGCTTCGCAGAAGAAGGTGACGGCCTCCATGCACTTTCGCTCCGTACTATGGCCTGGACCAGGGCCGGACGCGAGATATCACCGCGAGGACAAGGCGATGCTCTGCCCAAGCCGGGTCGACCTCCACCGTATGCTCCACCGTGTCCTCCGGCCTGATCCAGTTGTTTCCTCCCGCCTTATCCGGAACAAGAACCTCCCGAAATAACCGTGTCCGGTGAGGACCTGCGTCAGGCGGAAGATGAGGACGCCATGGCACCTCTCTAGCCACTCCTCAAAGCGGGGACTTTTCGCCACAATTGTGGCGTGCCCAGCACTGGGTTGCTACAATCGCTCTCTCCATGACGCCATGAGAAGGCTGGCGAACGAGATGTCCACTACTGATTCACCCCGCATCCGCACACACGGAGGGACAGAACCCAGGTTAAGGACGACCAGGCCTGTCTCCAGAGCCCAGTCCTCCACCACCCTGCCCCGTGTGTCCGTATACCGGAAACCCCAAGCCACATTCTTGGAATTGATGTCCCCGAGGACGTGCACGGGGAGGGAACAGAACCCGACGACAACGACTCTCAACTCCGCAAGGGAATTGGGGAATTCGGCAAGAGTTTGGTTCGGGGAGAAGTATACCCCTACTACGGCAATCTCCCCAAACCGTGCTGCCTGCAACCCTGTCCTCTCTTAACAGTCACTGTCACTGAGCCGCTCAGGTCCTCCACCTAGTTATCCCTGGGCGGGACAAAGTACGGCTCAGCTCTGGAGCAACATATCCTGAGCTGCGGCGCAGTGGATGATGTTTGCCTGGAGGAGGCGTAATGGGGCCATTATTGGCACTCAATATCAGCCCCCTTCAGAGCCTTCTATGAGGACCCTGCCGCGGCGGCTGCAGCGGCGACAACGATGGCGGTGGAGGTGGCAACGGCGGTGGTGGTGGTGGCTGCGGCAGTGACGGTAGTGGCGAAGGGATTGCCTCTGGCTTTGGCGGGTGGAGCGCAGACCTTGCTCCCAATCCGGTAATCGGCAGGCTTGCCAGCCGCCGCACATACACCGCAATGCGGCGCGGCGTCGCACGAGCCAGCCATGTGACCGGGCTGATCACAGCGGTAGCAGTGACTACTGCTGTCCACCTCCAAGGTGCATCTTGTTCCCACGTGGTTGCCCACAGCAGAAGCACCTCAGAGGTCTAGCAGTTTGACCTGCGCGGAAATCTAACCCACCAATAGCCTTAGCCAAGAAAATAGGCGGCGAGGGCCGCGTATTTTCTTGGCTGCCAACACAGGGTAGCTCACCGTAACGGCTCACATCCCTGTGAAGTAAGGACGGATGGTGACTGCCCTCAACTGCTCGGCAGAGCACCCCCTAGTCCTAACGACAGCGGCAACCACCTGTCCCTCCGTCACTGAATCGTCCAGGCCTAGAATACGTATGTACGACACTCGGGTTTCGCATTTATGGACGCCCTAAGCCTTTCGGCCAGAGCGTCAGCGGCCGGGCCGCTGGCCGCACCGGGGACCTCCAGCATCCAGGGCCCAGTCACAGCGACCCTTACCCGGATGCCATCAGCGGCGCCGATCTCCTTAAGGTCCCCCACCGCCCACACCTTGGCGAGCACGTCGCGGTAGCACACGCCCATCTTCTCCGCTTTGGCTGTTGTGTGATCACTACAGCTGCGGACTTCGGGGGGTGGAGCCTAGCCGCGATGCTTTGCTCCTTGCGCCGCTGCCGCCTCGCCTTTCTTTTGACCGCCCTTACTGCCTTACCCGCCTTCCTCCTCTCCCCGGCTACTTGCCATTCGGCGTCGGCTGGAGGAGATTTAGGAGGTGGGGGCGGCTGTTTCGCCGCTAGGACCGGGGCCCCCGCCACCTGTGTAGCCGCCCCGCCCTTGGTCTGCCCCGATGAGCCTGGTTTGGTCGCGGCAGCGGCGGTGGCGGCATACGAGGTCACCTTCCGGCAGTCAGCCAGCCTTGGTAGCTATCCTTACTGCCCCATCACATCAATCCAGCCTGTATAACAGTAATTATCATAATTGTCATGAACGTCATCTTGGGCGCTACGCGGTCGGAGTGTCCGAGTTTTTCTGATGTCGAAATGACCAATCATAATTCCTACGTACGCTAACGTTACTATCGCTAAGCTAAAACAATTGTCGCTAGGTTATGGTTGCTAGACCTGCAATTGGTTCAATTTGGGTAGTGAATTTGCTGTCAAGTTTGCAGTTCTGGGTCTCAGGTTAGCCAACCGTAAATATTGCATGAATGAAATTGTAACATTCACAGCAACAAGCGTTCCTAACCCAACTGACACGCCTGTCAAACACAAGATATTAGAAATAATTTTCTTCTTCTATAATACGAAGACGTATGACTTTGCGTGTCTGGCTGGATGTACGAGTATAACCGACTAAATTCGATTTGCATTACACGGCTAAAATAAGAACAGGGGCAAATGGCTTATCAATTAAAGTCCGTGAATGTACGACAACACTAAGAAGTGATAAATAACTTTAATTACGGGAGTCGGTGGCAAAAAACGAAAATACAAAACCGAAGACATCAAATCAAAATATTTTATTTCACATAAACCTACATCGGCAGTTATGAAACGTCAGAAGCTAGGTGCACGGTTCCAATTAGTAGTTTCCTATAGAGAAGAGCCGGCAAGAAACTCCACGGTTACTCTTTTAAAAATAATTGGCGTGTAATATTTTCAAATAACAGTGTTAATAGGTATGGGAGGATAGACATCGACTTTCGAAATTAAAGTTATTTTATACTTTGTAGTGTTTTTTTTTGGAAGTTGGTTGTTTTCTAAGTCTTATTTTGATGTTATTTTACTTCCAAATTTTAAATTTCTTAGTCCTTTATTCTAGCTTGGTAACGAAATTGCATATTTAGGATTAAACCTTTTTGCACGTTTCAGTGTATTCGGAATGTATTCCTTTCTTCCCTGGGAATACTCTATTCCCGAGACTATCTCTCTATCTCTACTCTTTGCGGGAACATTGTTATTAACTTGTCGAGAATATTCTTAGGTAGTCTATTACTATCTATTAATAATTTTAAAAAAGCAAACAATAACATTCACGATTTCTTTGAAACGGACTTTGAACAAGTTTTTGGTCGTTATTTCGTACTGGCAGTTATATTTATTGCCTCCGGGGAGGAGGCAGGTCGTTAGGTTAGCTTAGGTATTTGCAAAGTCTCCATGCTCCGAGAATATTCTCCATAGAACAGAATATTGCAGAATATTCTCGATCGAAGAAATTTTTCCGAGAAAGAATATTCTCTCGACCCATCACTAGATAGTTACTCATAATACGGATGAGAATGCGCTTAGTTACACCAACTGACCTCGCTGTTCATTAATTAAGAATGTATGCTAAACCATTTACTTAAGTTAATTTCTCTTGAGAAAACTATTTCTTGTTCCTGAGAGGATCGTGGTTCACCGCTTTTCTTTGTTATCTTGTTAATATCGTATGCATTGACTTGCATATTTTATTTTGGAGAAAGATTTACCAAGTCACTCTTCCGGGTAAGTATTGGAGCACCTACGTATTAAAACAATGATTTCTATTAAAACGTTTTGAATTTATCAATGCAGCGGGTCAACGATTCGAGGTTATGTAAAACAGCGTAAAATGAAATGTTAGATTGTAGAATATAGTTTAAAATTGTATCGCTCTTGGCTCTGTGTGTCATAACAACAATAGTAATATTAGTGAAAATGACCCAACTCAAGTGAAAACAGTGATCTTAAGGACAATTTTAACATAAAATTATCAGAGTTTTATGAAAGTTAGTTCTAAAAATACTAAATAGCCAGCTAACTGAGACCAACTTGGAATTAGTGCGGTTTGTCACAGTTCTAACCTAACCTAAAACAATTAGTCAGGTCATTCCTTAGTTACTGTGACAGATTCAGTATTAGAAGCCACACCAAATGGTTATTGTGACTGTAGATAAGCCATTCTGCATTACGTCTAAACGTGGGAAGCAGTTTTGTAAAATGTAACGCAATGGCAATGTTCAGCTGTTTTACATAACGGAGCTGTTTTGTAAAACAGCTAGCGGTTATGTAAAACAGCGGATTCAACAATCCATCTGTGACCTATCGATACAATCAAAATTCATGTATTTTTATCATGGCATCATATGCAGTTGCAATTATCCCCATATTTAACAGGGGTAGTCTGAAGTCGTTTGGTATTATAGGCGACACAGCCCCTTGCCTTGTAAATGGGTCGCAGAGAACCATGGCATTAGACAGAATCAAATTATTAGCAAATTGTAAGGAAAAAGAAAGCTGTCTTTGTCTGTGTCCCCATTGGCAAAGGCCTCCTCCATTACTTTCCATTTTTCCCTATTGACTGATATCCTAACTTCCTAACTAATCCACTTTCGAATTTTTAAACTAATATTATAAATGCGAATGAATGTTTGTTTGTTACGCTTTCACGTTAAAACGATTGAAAGGATTTTAATGAAATTTGGCACATGGATAGACCATGACCTGGAGAAGCATACATTGAGACTTATGCGGGTGAAACCGCGGGGCGCAGCTAGTTTAATATTATAAATGCGAAAGTAACTCTGTCGGTCTGTCTGTCTGTTACCTTTTCACGGCTTAGCGGGTAACGTTATTGGATAAAATTTGGACCACGAATAGACCATGACTTGGGTTAGGTGTCCTAACGTATTACCGGAATTTATTTATTTTATTATTTATGTACACACTGTACAATAGATACAGATACGACATAATCAAAGGTACTGCAGTACAAAGGTACTGCTTATTTCTTAAGATATTTTTTCCAGCAGACCTGCGAAAGGGGAAGCACATAGGGCTACACATCAAGCTATACATTTCCAGTATAAGCTGACCTCGCATTGTATACAATGCGAGATCAGCATAAACTGGAAATGTATAGCTTGATGTGTAGCCGTGTGTGTACGCACATCAAGAGTCTAGTGTTTTTTTTTTTTTTGTAATAATTCATTTGCCAGTTTCAAATAGTTTCATTAATACCTTAGAGTTATGGGATATAAAGGAACACCGTGTATAAATAATTGGGAAAAATCTAGAAAGAAAAAAAAAACAAACGGTCACGCTTACGTCACGTTTCACTTTTAATTATTAGTCTACCACCGCTCACGTTTAGTCTAGTCCATTTTGTTTAACTACGTGACCTAAATCTGGAGGCGTAGTATTTAATTTAATTATGTAAGCACGTAAATATAATGTATTATGCTTAGGGTTTTTCAAGAACATGTCTGCCTTTTAGACCACACATGTGTGACGAAACGAATCCGTTATTCAGCGTCCCAGTACATCATGAAGGGATGTTTTGTCCTATGTCAATCTGTACACTAGAAGAAACTTAGGACCTTAGGCGAATCAGTTAACCAGACTGCAGTCTCCACCTTTCGTTAATATTAGGTCTTTACCTATGAAATTGCCGTTCTGCAGTACTGGCCATTTCAAATCAAAATAATTTTTGTTTGGCTAATAATTCTAATTTCAAATTAATTTTATTTTAAAAACAAGGTTTTTTTTTCTCCAAAAGTAGTCATTTGTTTATTGATTAGTGTTACATTTTCATTGCATTTCAATCTTTTTCGTCATTATGGATACGGTAAAAATTCGAGTAATTATGGAATATGAGTACCGTCGTGGCAGCAACGCGGCACAAGCGGCACGCAACATCAACGACGTTTACGGAGCTAACACTACAAACCAACGCACCACCTGTTATTGGTTTGCTCGCTTCCGTTCTGGAAATTTCGACCTGAAAAATGAACCTCGCGGTCGTCCGAAGACTTTGGTCGACAATGACGAATTAAAGGCGATTGTGGAAGCTGATGATACACAATCTACGGCTGAATTAGCAGCAGCTTTCGACGTTAGCGTCAAAAAAATATTGGTCCATTTGCGTCAAATTGGCCAGGTAAAAAAGCTTGATAAATGGGTGCCCCACGAACTCAATGATCGCCAGCGCGAAGTACGCGTCGAGACGAGCCTTGCACTGCTCAACAGACACACAAATGAAGGAATTTTGAACCGCATTGTTACCTGCGATGAAAAATGGATTCTGTTTGATAACCGCAAGCGCTCAGCAAGTTGGTTGGATCCTGGTTCAGCACCTAAACAATGCCCTAAACGAAAACTTACCCCTAGAAAAGTGATGGTCACTGTTTGGTGGTCTAGCGCCGGTGTGATTAATCACAGCTTCTTACCAAACGGGGTGAGCATTACTGCAGATGTGTACTGTGAAGAACTGAACACAATGATGGAGAAGCTGGCACATCTCCAACCAGCATTGGTCAATCGCTCGTCTCCGCTGCTACTGCACGACAACGCGCGACCTCATACTGCACAGCAGACGGTCTCCAAGTTGCAAGAACTGGGGTTGGAAGCTCTCCGTCATCCGCCCTACTCACCAGACCTTGCGCCTACAGACTACTACTTTTTCCAGAATTTGGATAACTTCTTGGCGGGAAAAAAATTCAATACCCGAGAGGCAGTACAAAATGCCTTTGAAGAATTTGTTGCCTCCCGTCCAGCTGATTTCTTTAAGAATCATCAATAAACTGCCACTGCGTTGGCAAAGATGCATTGATTGCATGGGTGATTACTTCGATTAATACAAATTAAAAAATACATGAAAAAAAATCGTTTAAATTTTTTCATACAAAACGGCAATTTCATAGGTAAAGACCTATTATTTCCTACTGATGTGGGAATCCAGTATTCATAGTGACTCTCTCTTTGTACTCTTCGATCAAGATATGGTTGAAGTTAAACACTTTAATTTACTGACAGATTAACGTACAGCCGAAACCACTGGGGCTAGAAGCATGAAATTGTGCATAAGAGTATAGAGGTACAAGGAACAGGGTGTAAAGCTCAGTAATCCTCTATAGAAAAGGGAGGATCCTCCGACAGAAGAGTGTCGTGTCTGGTGGGCAACTGCCCGACAATTAATGTCAGGGAGTTTATATATGCTGATCGCGCAGTAAACTTTGCTTGCGCGACGTTCTTAAGTAAAGATCTTGAGCACTAAGGGAGGATTTCTGGAAATTCATCCCCTAAAGTGGTTAAATAGGGAAAAAATGGGGGGATAAAAGTTTGTATGTAAGTTCCTCATTTTTGCCGTTGAGTAACCCCATCGGACACGGGTCTTGTATTAATATAATTTAGTTATTTCCCTTGAACGATAAGTGTTGGATCGCTCACGTTTTTGTTTGCTAATGTGATCACGGGGTTCTCTGCGTGTCTGCCATAGCAAACGCCGTTGAATGACCCATCGAACTGACCTTTAGTTTATCAGTTTATGTGATGTTATTCCTTTGGGACTTGACTCCTTTCATGCTCCTTTAGATGGAGTGTACGTGTAATGAAGCGGTGTTTTGCTGAAAGTTGATTTTTATGGACATTCTTCTATTTGATTTGATGTAATATAGTTTAATAGTAAGTATAAGTGGTAAACTGCTTGTATATATTTTTCTTGTATTAGTTTTTGTTCTTTAAAATAATCTTATAATAATATGTAACATAACATCACGCCTGTATTTCCCCGAAGGGTTAGGCAGAGGTGTACCTATAGTTCACCCACATTTCGCCAGTTATGTGTAAGTCCTATGTAATAGGGGGCGAGCCTATTGCCATCAATCGGGCATAAATCCAGATCCCGGGCTGCTACTGAGAAATTCCAGATGGTAATAATATATAGGTATTGCTGGTAATTGGTAATAATCAACATATCGTCCTAGCGCTGGTTGGTTGGACCAAAAAACCCTACCGATAATCTCTCTCCGATGACACTGATGTTTCATGCTGTTAAAACTTACTTAAGTAACGAGACAGCAACAACAATTCTTGTCCAAATTAATTACGAAAAATGTTTACCAAACTACTTTACTTTCTCTCGTATTCTATTATCAGGGAAAAGTAACTGGCCTTCCTTCACCAATATTAATTACTAGGTATCTGTTTCCTAGTTGTACATGTCCTGAAGTAATAAAAATGTATGGCTGGCCTAAGTTACATTGCATTATAAATAATTCCGGGAGTGGAGGGCAATTAGCGGCAAGTTAGTAGCTCCATAAAAGTAGCTAACTATTATTTCACTAGGGAATACATTAACAACCTTTATCGATATGTTAATTTGGCTAACGTTTTTTCCTGATTGCAAATTGGGATTACAGAGAATTACTGAGCAAGGTCGTCTGGCGGCGAGATGGGCGGATAACATTGTTACCATCGAGGGTAGAACCTGGATGAGGCTTCCACAGGAGTGTGTGGATTGGTACAATAAAAGAAGGCCTATGCTCAGCAGTTGGTGAAGTCAGTGGATGATGATGATGAATGAGCAAGTGAGCGTTCACGAGTGGCAGTAGCTACTACGCGTCACCCCTGAAGGTATGCTTTACTTCCGAACAACGCTACACGCGGCAGTGTTGCCACGTCACTTCTGTTCCCCATACATTTTATATAGGTTTATATGAGATTACATTCTGAGCACGGTAGCAATACTGCGCGATATTGCTACGACGGCACTGCTGTGCGCCCTGCCGCCGCGGTAGACCAGTAGTGCGACGTTCGTCGCAGCGATAACACGTGAGCGTTGACAACTGTTGAGAAGTAACACTACGAACAGACGTGACGCGCAGCGGTGCTCGGAATCACGCGGCAGACAGCATTGGCGCGCAGAACTGCGGCGTGCAGCGTTGTTCGTAATCATACCTTGATAGTCAGTTGCGCTATCAACCTGATCATCATGTTCCTGCCGTGGTCCCATGTTACACGGGGTCCACGCAACATGTTTCGTTCTTCCATTCTCCCCTGTCGACCGTCACGCTATAATTCACTCCCTTTTTGCATTTATCATTTCTCATGCATCTGTTTCTTCTGATGCGCTATCAACTGGAAATGAAATGAAATGAGCTAATTTTCTCGTATACTGACTGAGAGGACTATGAGGTTTTCCTTCGCCGTTAGTTTAATAATTTTGAAGGATATAGCTAATCCATTGCTTCATTAGTTCGAAACATTTATCTGCACAACAACGTAAATAACGCAATGAATGTTGTTGAAATGTCAAAAAGAAACAGATTGTGATTGATCATGTGTTACGCAAATAGGGTGCTGATTTTCATTAGTTTCTTCCATTAGTTCCTGTTCCTACGAGGACTAATCGAACGACGAATCTAAGTCAGAGTGCAAATGTGATGCTATTTCACAAATAATGTGACACTTATGATTATTCATATGCTATTTCACAAATAATGTGACACTTATGATCATTCGCACACACATTTGCACTCTAACTTGATTCGTCTGAGAATCTCCACGTGAGCATGTGGTTCTTGCTTCGACCAACCTAAGTCCGAAGTCAGCTTAAAGACTGTTGCCAAGTTAAGTAAAAAGTAGGTATCCTAGAACATTTTCTACTACCAAAATCCTCTAAACATAATTTTGTCGTCCACCCAAATTTAACCTTCGCACTTACATCCCGCTTAACCGCGACCATAAACCCCCATTATGATTGTTCATTTTCCATGTATCGCCTACTTTGTATCGAGGTCGAACACATTTCGACCCCCATTAGGTTCGGGAGCGATTTCAGTTTGCCGGCTTTGGGCGGTCATGGCGAAAAAACTTCTTTGGTTCCGATATTAGTTATTGAGGGAAAGAGATAGAAAATGTGTGACAGAAGAAAAGTGTTGAGAATTTTGTTTTAGAACTATGGGAGATGCTGCTTAGTTCATAAGGTGGTTTGGACTGATTTGGAAGTGACGAAGTGACCTACCGATTCCAGCTGAAATCACTGCGAGAAAATTATTATAAATATAGGAAGAAAGAAAGAAAAATGGGCTTTTTGGCATTACAGCAGAAAAATACACCTTATAACTAAAAAAAAAACAAAACAATGATTATAATGCCAAAAGGGCCTCAGCTCAGCATAATGTCAGATGGCAACACAAAGAGTACCACCTGACGCTGATTTTCAGCTGCAACCCACGAGTGCCATACGCTAAAATTTTAAAGACAGGGAAGTGTGTGTGTGTGGGAGGCCGTCACCTCCTTCTGCGAAGCAGTAATGCTCGCGAAGGAGGAGGCAGAACGCGTGAGGGAGAGGCAAATTTCGCGCCCTCACGCCCCTAGCCGCCGCAGGAGACGCCCTGGGCGTCGGGAATCGCAGGCCGATTCCCGGCCACCGTAGGCGCGGGCTTGCGGACGGTGAGCAATGGGTAGCTCGCCGTCCGATAAGGACCAGGCCCGGGTCGACGGCGCGTTGTGTTCCACGCGCGCCTCAAAGAGATGTCAGCAAGTGAAGGGGTCCGATAGGACCGATGCCTGCCGGGGTTGCGGGAAAGTCTGAAAGGGATACCGTGGCCCCTGGCAACGTACAGGCAACGGAAGGAACACGGGTGGGTTTTAGTCAGTAAGAGTCTGACATGCCTTCAAAAAAAAAAAAGGTAAGTGTGTGTCCGTTTTGATAAATTAAAAGTAGTAAAAGATAGGATGATATGAAAAGCTCAAAAAATCAAATAAAATGTTGTGACATACATGAGAGTGTGGTATATAATATCCTGGTAAGGTCTCTGGAGTGTCGGCAAAAGGGTGTCCTTACCATATAGCATTGATAAGATGCAGTAGTCGTTCTTAAAAATTCCCGGGAAGAACAACTGCCCAGAAAATAAAAACTTTATATGGGTACTTTGCTTAGCAACAAAAAGTAATTTGTAAGAAAAGGTATTCCTTACAAACTTGAAGTCTCCGTTGGCATAAAATAACTACTTTAAAAGGCACATATCCAAGTAGGTATCAATATTCAATATCCACAAAAACATTTAAAAGTACGCGAAAACTCGCTTCACCCACAATCAACTTTATACTAAGGAGAAAATCGTGTTTTAATTTACCTTTGCTCCCTCTTTTATACCAGCTGTTGCTACGTGACACGTCCTCTGACAAAGAATAATAAAATCGTTAAGAAGCGAAACTCATGGCTTTTCGCAATGTATATTTTTCCATGTTTATACGTCGATGCTGCTGAAATAACCACCTAGTGCTTCCCACCAGTATCTTACGATCTGTGAGCTCGCCCATGCCAAAGCAGGATGTCAATTATGTCGATAAATAACGTTTACAATTCTAACTGCACTGACCGATCTTCACCATCATTGTCAGCCTATAGCAGGCCCTTGCTCTCCAATTGCACGATTGTTACTCGATTCTCGGCTAATCTCAGGACCTTTGTACACGGCACGGTTTCTTTAACGGTACGGTATATAAATCGCGCCGTAGAAAAAACGTGTCTGTCAACAAGCTTCCATAGTGATCCATACAATACTGACGACCGTGCCTACACACGACGAATTAGCCGTAGTTTTTCACGGTAAGAAAATTGAGTCTGTAAAAAGGGCCTAATCCAGATGCTACCAGTCACCCTGCGAATATCATCGCTGGCCGGTTGTCTTTGCGACTACCTGTAAGCCCAGGTTCGCAAGGGTGATTTTTTCCCACGGCGATTTTTTTTCGAGCACTGGATTTTCAACGCTCTGCTGCCGAGAGTTGAAAATCCAACAGTGTGTTTTTTCAACGCGCTGAGGCGAGAGTGCGTTCCAACGAGAGTTGAAATTCGAGTGCGCGATAAAATCCGGCCGCGATATTTTTACGTCCGTGCGAATGTGGGCTAATTGTAGGCATTACGAAAGCGTTTAAAGTGGGAAATCCGCTTCTGTACATTTCTAGTCTATGCCTCTAACAAAGGGAGTATGTTTTTATAGACTTCTCCCGTGGATGTGTGGGTTAAGGGTTTTTATGAGCGTCTCCCGTGACGGCATAAGCTTGAGCGGACTTTGTAATGAAATAAATTCGGCTAAGGATATAAAGGGAAAATGTTGTCAGTACATAATGAACCACGGTAGCCTTATTTTAACATTTATTGAACCGATCTTTTCTTAAGCCAGAATGATAGGCCTCAGCATCCTTTGATTAAGTTTAACAGTTTAAAAATAAAAAAAATAAAAATTGTTTATTTGCACCTTCAAGTACTGTTTACAATAAAAAATAGGCCTTAATGTAAGTATGAATTGTATGCTAGAGTTTCAGCCAGTACTTTAGCTAAGATAACTTGTTATCTTGTAATTATAGGTATCAGCGCCCACCCTCATTATTACGAGTATTATAGGCGATGTTATTGTGACCAACTTATGGAATAATTAAAAAAAATGAGAAAAACACCTTGTAGCACCAACATAAGTGATGAACTGAATATAAGCGAAGGTAGAAATTTTTTTAATTACAGGAATAATTTTGAATATCTAATAAATAGGTAAGTTAAGTTTTAGATTCTTTTTTACTAAGCTCAATAATTAAAGACTATTTATGTGCTAAACTAGAATTAAAAATTAACAAAGAAAAGAAATAATATAAACACATAAAAAATAAATACAGATAAACGGTGTTGTGCTGGTGAGAGTAGGGGTAAGTGTGTTTTTGTGTATCAATGTGTGGATGTGTGTATGTGTTTAGACAATGACTGTAAGGGCCTGCGCACACTGGCGGACGTCACGGGAGAGGATCGAGGGGGATTCCTCTATTCACCAGCGCACACTGACGAGAAAAATCCTCTGCGATACCGCGAGCGTCCGCCAGCTTACCGGATCATGCGCCTGTATGCCGCGGCATCCGCCGAGTAGCTACCGCTCGCCGGGATTCGATAAATCCACTAGCGACTACGCAGTCGAAAAGTTGCTTCTGAAATAGTGGCAGACGGTAGACTCCAGCGCATATCGGCGCATACCACCGCCTCCAGCCGCGGCATCCTCCGGCGTGCTCTTCGATGCTCCAGAGAAAACTACGCTGCGTCTCCAAGGTCGATCACTGACTATTTAAATATATACCTTATTTCGATTGGATAAGTATTAAAATCAATTAATAAATTTAAAATGCTCTGCCGTCCCGTCCGCCAGTCTGTGCAGGAAAACTAACGGTAAAACCCAGTATCATTGCAGTGGGTGGACGTCTATAAATTACAGACTATTGGAAATCTTGAATTTCTCAGTAGCAGCCTGGAGCCTGGATTTGTGCCCAGGTAATGGCAATAGGCCCGCTCCTTAATATAAGAAATAGAAGATTTGGATAATTTTCCATGAATATTCTTGGAAATTCAACCCTCAATATACCAACGAGCCAAATGCAGCTTCTTAAATAAGGAAGGGGAAAAGAGTCCCTTGAAGATTAGTAAGAGGCCTAATCAAATATGGCGGGATCCCGCGCAAATGATCCCACATTAACATTATTCACTTAACTTTTTACATGCGACCAAGGAATTTCCGCAGTTTTGTTTGCAAGGACCTTGGCTTAAGACGCCATGTATTTTTTTAAGGGGTGTCTTCAGTGGATGTTAGGCTGCTAATTATAAAACATGGAATTTTTGTATTTATTTTTTTGTTCGTGAAATTATCAAATAACTTGTCCCGCTCTGGGCGGAGCGGGAGGGCGTGTCAGACTCTTACTGACTAAAACCCACCCGTGTTCCTTAAGTTGCCTGTTGCCAGGGGCCACGGTATCCCTTTCGGACTTTCCCGCAACCCCGGTAGTAGGGTGTTTCACTTTTGTAGGAGAAAAAAATTATGGTGATATTTTTTCTGACTTCGCTCGGCTTCCGGTTTTAGCTTATCTTAATAGTATAAATGCCAAATTTCAAGTGGATTGGACCATGTTTAGAGGTTGCACAGAATGAACAATTGAACAGTTATAAAGAAAAATCGCGAACAAAATTAGTTAATTTCATTTATTTCAAAATAGCACAATACGGTAGCCATACATTACAAAATTAAATTAAGCATAAAATAGAACATAAACTAATAAATAATTAACTACTTAATTGGCTACATAAGCTGCAACCTCATCTGTGGTTCGCTTGGCCACGCATTTTCTGTGATGCTCGACGACTCTTGACAAGAATTGTTTCTGCTGTTCGTCTTCGACCGAATAATTAAAAAAAAAACAAAGCTATGCCACTTTCTGCGGTGTTATTGACTACCTTTAGACTATCGACCAAGCCTCTGAGTGTAGTGCTACAATATTTGTTTTCATCCTTAACATTAAAATAGATAATAGAACAATACAACAGAACAATATACAATAGAATAATTCAAAGAAAGACCTCGTTTTTCATTACATTCTGGTTGGCATTATCAAATACCTCTTCCAGATCACCTTTCCAGATTTGGCGTTTCATATTTGCCGTGTCCATATTTCTGCATTTCTCTTTTGCCAAATTTTAGTATTCCTTCTAGAGTTTTTGAATGCCAGCTCGAATATTCAGCTCTGTCTTGACAGGTATATTAGCCTTCTTCCACACTTCTTGTAGTTGAAGACTTAGTGGTGTCCTAAAGTGTCTCTTGTTTTTCTTTGTGATGGTGTAATAAAACCATCACTTGTTCCTTGGAAGGAAGTCGAGCTCCTAAAAAGTTATCACAAGGAACCCTCTCGAGTAACCAAATTCCTTATCTACTATTCATATTTACAGTAAAATATGTTTGAATGCTTTAAACAATACACTTAAATCACTTATTACTCTCCACTTCAGATAATAAACTTGAAATATTTGCTACCCTCCACTACACCAATATCAATTACTTGACATAAAACTCATCAAACTGTGCAACCTTTAGATGATAATCGATTTTACTGATTTTTGGCGTATGAACCTTGTATATGAGTCGGATCAAGAATTCGAGCGAAGTCAAAGAAAAATCAAAAATTTGGAAAAATGAAACACCCTACCCGGTAGGCATCGGTCCTAACGGACCCCTTCAGTTGCTGACATCTCTTTGAGGCGCGCGTGGAACACAACGCGCCGTCGACCCTCGAAAACATGGGATCACTCCTGATTGTGAGATGACAGACAATAATGTGTTGCTAAGGTGTTGAATGGACCGCTTAAACACACACATAACATAACATTACGGTTCGTTTTCCCGAAGAGTTGGGCAGAGGTGTACCTATAGTACACCCACATTTCGCCAGTTATGTTTAAGTCTCATGCAATAGAGGGCGAGCCTATTGCCATCAACCGGGCACAAATCCGGACTCCGGGCTACTACCGATAAATTCCATATAAAAACCCATTAACACTGCCCAACCTTGGAATCGAACCCAGGATCTCATGCTGAGCAGTGGCGCTTGCGACCACTAGACCAACGAGGCAGCTGGGAGCTGTTTTTTAGTAAAACGACACGTGGAACAACACTCCTTTAAAATAGGTAACTTTGAATATTAATTTCGACTTTTTGAGGCAGATCAATAAATGATTGTTCTCAATACATAGTTTGGTCGATCAATACATACGTGGATCTTCATCTATTTTATCGTTATCCAAATAATATTTGTGAAATCTAATAAGACGTTTGTTACTCAATATTCCCAATCCAGTTGATATTCCAATATTTAAACAAGGATTTCGTAATAATGTAGAACATTATCTAAGTCTTCTGCTTCTATCAGAGCAAGCTATACGCGTACATACATAGAAAAAATTATAGGTATATTGGTCGGTAAGTATTGGATATTATTAACCGGTAAGCGAAGTTGGCAACTGCCGATCTATTCTGTAACCATCTCACCGTGAAAACTTAGGTGAAGTGAGCTCGGAGTGAGCTGTCAGTCCCTAGCAGCAGCAGCGCTATTCTGTAAAAATCTCACTGTGAAAACTTAGGTGAAGTGAGCTGTCAATAGTGTACGTACATCCCTAGCATCAGTGGAATGATAGCTCACTTCACGCTCACTTCACCTAAGTTTTCACGGTGAGATTTTTACAGAATAGATCGGCAGGTGGAATGACAGCTCACTCCACGCTCACTTCACCCAAGTTTTCACCGTGAGATTTTTACAGAATAGATCGGCTGGTGGAATGACAGCTCACTTCACGCTCACTTCACCCAAGTTTTCACCGTGAGATTTTTACAGAATAGATCGGCTTCCCATGGCACGCTATACTCGTACTTGCCACATAAACAAACTTAACCACAATAGCCCATTGATTAGTTTACCTACATAATAATGAGGTCAGACAGTACTTTCAGTTAGCAGTTTCAGATGTGCACCATCTGTTTGACATTCAATATTAACTATTTTATTTCTCGCGTATCTCCAATTCTTCAGACAGAGGAACTAACTGAAGGTAGGTTCTGAGGAACAGATCAATATAGAAATAAACTAGGCCTTCCACAATTAAGAGTACTTTAATTAATTTACAAGTTGATGGTTAAAAGACTAAATTTCAAATAAATAATCAAGCGCGCGCAGCTCATATTCGTCCTTTTATAATTCCGTGTCGAACGAGAACGGTTGGCGATTCAAGTATGCTGCCAGTGTTGGCAAGGCAATTCATTATTCATCAAAAACGTTGATACAAAAATTAAAAAATAATTGGTTCTCCTAAATTGACTAGCTTTTGGAGGAATTGGGAGGAGCTCGTGGCTAAGTAATAACTGCTGCACGGGTCGATCCATCAAGTTAAGCTACGCTTGCCGGGGTTGGTCTGTGGATGGGTGACCATCTTTACATACCGAGACTCCTCCGTGCCTCGGAAACCACGTTAAGCCGTTGGTCCCGGCTGTCATTCGTGGATCTTTGACAGTCGTTACGGGTTGTCAGATGCCCGAAAGTCTGACAACCAGTCTTACCAAGGGGTATCGTATTACCCAGTTACTGGGTTGTGGAGGTCAGATAGGCAGTCACTCCATGTAAAATACTGGTATTCAGCTGCATCCGGTTGGACTGGAAGCCAACCTCAATATAGTTGGGAAAAGGCTAGGCAGATTGATTGCTTTTCCTAAAATGACTAATTTAGTACGTAATTGTGTACATATGTAACTATAGCTTCAAATATTCTTATAGGATGGTGTTCCAAAAGCCTGATTTATTTATTTCCAGCACGCGTTGCATGACCGCCATGGAAACGGGTTTTGTCGAAGGGAGAATAGACAAAATGACAGATTGTCATTGTTTATCTGTCATTTTGTCCATTCTTCTGTCGACAAAACCCGTTTCTACTGTGGTCATGCTACGCGTGCTGCCAGTTTTCTTAGATGTCTTGATGGCTCAGTGGCCAAGTCTCGCCTCTCTTGTACGAGGTAGCGGGTTCAAATCTGGTCAAGTATCAATGTGACTTTTTCAATTTATATGTACTTTCTGAGTTTATATTGGACTTTACTAACATCGGTGAAGGAAAACACCGTGATCAACCTATGCTTATAGTTAATATAAGTCTGAAATCGCCAACCCGTCTTGAGTAAGCGTGGTGATCAATGCTCGTGCCTTCTTTTTATGAGAAGAGGTCTTTGTCCTATAGTGGGATAGTAATTTAAACATTCGCTTTTATAAAGTGATTTTTTTCTTAGGTTATTCAACTTAAACCTTGCGTAAAAGAAATAAAACATTAAACTTTTACTGAAAAGCAAAAAAAGCTTTAAACAAGTTGATTCTAAATACTGTCATAAAACTGAGAAAGCAAACAAGCAAATCAAATTCTCACGCCAGAGTAAAATCAAAGAATTGTCAACCAAAGCAAATTTATGAAAACGATGTGAACCTCTTTTGATTTAAAAGTATATTGAAATTGTAGTCACTATTTTGAAATACGTACAGACATCCAAATAAGCTGTACCTAAATGTCCTCCCTTGAACTGAATGCTAAGATGAACGATCTTGAAGGGTTATTGCACTGAACTCCTGGCAAAATATGTATACGGTACCTATTTAATGAATGTTAAATTAGGTAAACGTTGAATGTCTTATCTTAATTTTGATTAGGTTCTTAACCTTAGTCACATTTGGGAAAGAAGTATTAGATGATAAAAAAAATCATGCGGGGTAGTCTTTGGGGACTGCCGATAGGAGTGGAAACTTGCGTGCGGTGACGATGATGCGAGTTTCACGCTTTTTGCTCACCCAAAAAGTACACATATATACACAGTATACATATAGCTCATGGAAAGCGTTCGGTGACGATGACGCGAGTTCCGTGATTTTTGTTCACCCAAAAAGTGCTTAACGCGCCTAAAGAAGTTTTCACTTCAATAAATAAAAAATTACTTTATACTTCAACCTATGATTTTTATAAAAAAAAAAAAAATCTTGGAAAAAGTCGTGGAAATGTATACTTTTCAGGCTCACAGCTTTATTCACTACAGCAACTTTAATAAAAATATTGATATTTAATTTTTGATACCTAGTCGGAAAACTTTTCTCAATTATTACAATACAAAAATATTTTTTATTCACCATTAAATTGATAACATGCATCAAGGAGGTATATTTGGTAGGTAACTTTCCACAATCCGATACAAGACAAATCCGCTAAAGATCCACCCATGACTTCATCCAAGATAATAACTTTATTCGCTACTACGACGTAAAAATATTGATATATAATTTTTTTACAATCGGAAAACTTTTCTCGAACTTCTTAAATTTTTTAATTTCAAAGCAACGATTGCATCGTTGGTCTAGTGGTCGCAAGTGCTACTGCTGAGCATAAGGTCCTGTTTTCGATTCGCGTGTCGAGCAAAGCGTTATTGGGTTTTTTCATCTGGAATTTCTCAGTAACAGGCCGGAGTCTGGATTTGTGCCCAGTTGATGGCAGTAGGCTCGCCCTCTGTTACATGGGACTTAAACATAGTTGGTGAAGTGTGGGTGTACTATAGGAACACCTCTGCTTAACCCTTCGGGAAATACGTCGTGATATTATGATAAGTCTCTATTATAACGCACCACTATACCGATATCGATAAGTGCACTAACGAGTAGGTATCTTGCGGTATGATTCCGCGGTCCGATACTGCAAGACAAATCCGTTGAAGATTTCTACACTGAAATATACCGCGCCCAATGACGTCACTCCAAATATAATATTACCACAATCTTCGATTCTTCGCATATTTTCCGGTTGTTTTTCAAAACAGACGCTCGTAAAGCTATTGTGAGTGTTTATGTTTTATGTTGTGTAATGTATTGAAAATAGATATTTCAGGAAACGTGGGTGTAGTACGTATAAGTATCGTGCATAAATAAATCTTTAAGATTTGTGAATTTTATTTATGTGTCCGTGGTCTTATAGACTTCAATGAACGGATCATAGAAAGAAAATACATTTATTTAGCACAGACTAAAAGGCACACAAGTAAAAAGAAAGAAAACAAAATAAAAAGTGTAAAGCGTTGCATGATACTAGCAGGAATGTGTGGCTCGCGGCTGCGCCAAATAGGCCCAGTTCAGCAAAAATTCCAGACAACTAGTGCCTGACGCTGGTTTTCAACATCATCATCAACTGCCTAGCCTTTTTAACTATGTTCGGGTTGGCTGTCAGTCTGACCTGATGCAGCTCTATACCAGTACTTTACATGGAGCGACTGCCTATCTGAGCTCCACAAGAGCTCATTCACACGGGATCAGTCACTGCGCTTCAACGGATCCGTTACTAAATCTAAAAATCTGAACTTGAAACTGCCCTTCACAACACAGCTACTGGGTAATACGACCCTTTCCCCTTGGTAAGACTGGTTGTCTGACTCTCAGGCTTCTAAAACCCGTGACGACTGTCAAAGATCTACAAATAACAGCCGGGACCAACGGGTTAACGTGCTTTCTGAGGCACGGAAGGGTCTCGGTGTCAGAAGATGGTCACCTATCCACGGATCGACCCCGGAAAGCGAAGCTTAACCTGATTGATCGATCCGTGCGGCAGTTCTTACTTAGCCACGAGCTCGAATAGGAGAACCATTTTTTTTTTCATTTTCGTACCAACCGGTTTGTTTGGCACGGGAAGTCTCGGTGTGAAAAGATGGTCACCCATCCGCGGACCGACCCCGGCAAGCGTAGCTTAACCTGATCGATCGATCCGTGCGGCTGTTAGCCACGAGCCCATCACTTTTTAAAAACAAACAGCATAATATTTTCGCATAACAAAGGCGGTTTCCCGCCATTATGTACTGTCTTGTTTATTTATGTAATATCTAAAGGATTTACAATGTAAAACGCAAAAATTAAATTGTCGACCTTGAATGTGTTATGTAATTTATTACCCTCGGAAACTGCGGCTAAATGAATATATGTGGATAAAATAATTAACGTATTTTCCGGGTAATCCGGTTAATATAATGGAGTAATTGCTGTGCGGCTATTATTATATTGCTGGTATTTTGTTTTTTGTATTATTTTATTTATTTAGCCACGAGCCCCACCAAAGAATGTGTATACTATGGAATATGCTTGTACGTATCAATACTTATCAATCACGCCATTCGATTGATGTGTATCGAGAAGTAACAAGCTATATTAAACATTTATTATGCACACGTGCTGTATCTCGCAAATTTTCCTTTACATTTTGTCTATAACGTGCTTGGAATTCCACGGGTAGCTCTAGTGGTCTAAGTACTCGAGATCCTAAAATAAAACGCATTTACAGCAGTTTAGAATGAACTGATAGAAAAGGAATGTTGGTATCAATCGACTGTTTAATTCATTCTATGGTTTTATAATGCTAGTCCAAAAGATTTATGTGAGAAAAGCGAAACTAAGCTTACACAGTGTAATGTTAACGTAGATAGTTAGACAGAGAGTTTGCTTGGTGATTTAGGGAAAATAGTTTAGAGGCATGAGGAACAGGCCCGGGTCGACGGCGCGTTGTGTTCCACGTGCGCCTCAAAGAGATGACAGCAAGTGAAGGGGTCCGATAGGACCAATGCCTGCCGGGGTTGCGGGAAAGTCCGAAAGGGATACCGTGGCCCCTGGCAACGTACAGGCAACGGAAGGAACACGGGTGGGTTTTAGTCAGTAAGAGTCTGACACGCCCTCCTGCTCCACCCGCTCCGAGCGGGAGAAGTTATTTAATAATTACCTACCCAAAAACAAAAAAAAGGCATGAGGAACAGAGTGTAAAGTTCACTCATCCTCTATAGAAAAGGGAGGATCCTCCGACCAGACGGGTGTCGTGTCTGGCGGGCAACTGCCCAACGATTGATGTCGGGGAAGTTATATGTTGTTTGCGCGATGCAGGATTTGTGTGACGTCAGGATGATGCGTAGTTCGCATGTAGTGATGTAGATGCTGCCACAACAGAAACACCAGAAACCGTACCGGGAAGTATGGCAGAAAAAAGGGGAAGCCTATACCCAGCAGTGTGTGATTCCAGCTATCTAATTACGCAACACATTTTCGTAAACGATTACGACAAATTTGTTTCATTTTGACAGTTCAACAACATTCATTGCGTTATTTACGTTGCTGAGCAGATTTTTGTTTCGAACTTATGAAGCAATGGATTAGCAATTTTTTTCAAAACGATTCAAATTCCGATTGATCGTGTATTACGTAATTAGGGTACAGGCTGAAATGATTATGATGAAAAAGCAACGGGACGGAGTCAGTGATGAGGATTGTCATGTTATAAAGAAGCGGTAAAAGACAATAGTAGAAACACACATTCCTTAATTTTTTGTACTTTGTGCCTTTGTGGTAAAGTGATTTTATTCTAGGTACATCGTCTTTACTTTACATATAATTTATAAGTACCTGGTCGACCGAGCTCTGCTCGGGTTCAAATAGTTTAATATATCATCCAGGTATACCAACGTAGTATCACATTCCGGAGGCTATGAAAATTGAGAAAACTTTTCCCAGATATCAGATCTAGCTAGATCGATTTTTCACCCCCGTAAACCACTTTATCGCAATTGAAAAGAGTAACTATGGAATTTCTTGCTCATTCTTCTCCATACTAAACTATCTTTTGGAAAGGGCGCCTAGAATCTTGACGAAATTAAAATATTGGCGTTGGAAAGTGCCTCTTAATGGGCTACTTGAAATAAATGATTTGACTTTGATTTTATTACAGGCATCGATTTAACCTAAAACAAAATGTTGAAACTCATCCCACTGTTTATTAGCCAATGAAACAAAAGTAGTACGAGTATAAATATGAGTACAATTCTATCACAAGTATTATTTAATTTTACAGACACAGCTTACAGTTAATATAACAGAGTGATACATAATTATTAATAATATTAGAGCTATCAACATTGTATAACATATTAAAGAGATAAAATATGTAAAGTACCTTCGTAGTACCTCGAAACTATATAAGAACTATTTAGAGAGGAGAGGTACGAAATTCCTTTACAACTTTCGGGACTGTATTAAACTTGTCTTGTTCTTATTAGTTTTTCTTAGGCTTAGCAATGTTACAATGTTATGTGGACAGTGTTCTTTTGTTTATCAGTGAACTCGGTCATGTAATCAACGGTTTTCGGCCAAAGTTCAGTAAAAAAGATGATATTATTGAGAAAAATGGTGGGTTCCATTAAAAGATATGAACCTTTAAGTCATAATTTAGAGGCCGTTTTATTTACTCTGAACGTAAAGAATATTGATACTAGAGTGCGGTAATTATAACTTGTCCCGTGACTTGATTGGTAGCACTGTTCTGTCGCCAGTTGCCATTTTGGATTCTATTAATCCGGGTCTTCTGCGACATGTTTTAATGTTTTATAAACATCAATCACGAACCAATTTGGGGGCGTGGTTTAAAAATTATCATATAAGTTCATATTTATGGGGTACTGTGTGCAATGTTACAAAAAAATACCTTGTGATATATTGCAATTAAATGATAGAAAATAAAAACCATTTTTTTTTTTAACTTTATTTATTTAAAGGGGTTTTGTCACTTAGTGATAATATCACCCCCGTTGAGGAAAACAATCAATAACTTAAATCTAACACAATGGGTAAAACAGTTACTATCATAAATTTTAAATCATTAATAGAATTCAAAATTCAAAAGTCATTTATTCAAACTAGGGTGAGAGTCAGCACTATTCGAACGTCAAAATTACATAAGACAGTCCCCCAAAACGCCCACCCTTCACCACTTCCTAGTGCTTTAGCTGGGAAGAAGAAGTGGCGCAAAAAACTTCCCAGCAGCACAGCTGTCTGTTCAGTTAGAAAAAAATGATTCTATATAATAATATATATGGAATGATATGATGGCCTATACATTCCGGTAGATAACCAATAATAGGCTACAAAATATTCTAGCCTCCTCCGACCTCGGACCTCCTCACCTCAAATCCAACGCCAAATAGACATTGACTTCTTGTATGTTCCGGTCACATTCAATCAACACGAAAATGTCTTCAATGTCTTCAACTACCCCACAAACTACTACTAGTTTGGTGAAGTACATTGACCCATTAAATATTTGAACTGGTTCGATGGGATGTGGCCAGAACCCATCCTCAACAGAGCCACTACATATTTCCTGTCTATCTACCTTCCTTCAAACGATAGGTAACGAAGCGGTTCAGACTGAATGGTTTTATGCCATATTATTTTTTCCTTAAAACTCATATTAAAAGTTCACTTTGTAAACAAACATATTACAAATTAGAGGATTACATACAAGAATAAGAATGCTTGGGAACATGCTGGTCCTGCTCCTGTAAGAGTCTAGACAAAATCAAACTATGATTTTGACAAATTTATGATTTTTATGACTTTGACTTTAATTTCAGATTAAAATTTTTTTTTAGAAATTATAGGTATATCGTATACTTCTACAATGTTTGTAAATATGTGAGCACCAGGTATCTATCACATAATTAGTTTATCTGTCATTGCTTAATTTGTTTTTTTTACCTATTGTGGTATAATAATTTTATTCTAGGTACATCGTCTTCACATATAATGACATAATTAATGTATACAAAATATTGTAAAACATTTTAAAAGAGTAACGGTGGAGTTTCTTGCCCATTCTTCTCCATACGAAAACTACCTTTTGGATGGGGCGACTAGAATAAATTTTATTTGTTTGTTAATTTTGACGTTTAAACGTGCCTTTCGTGTGCCTAATTGAAATAAATTATTTGACTTTGAACAAAAAACACAACAGTGAAATCATAAATAATACTTTGGTTTTTTATATAATTAGTTCGAGCTCTTCATAATTTTCAGTTCTTGATAATCTTTGGTCGCAGGTACGGTCGGGCACGGAATCAATTTTTTCTTTGTAGCACTAAATCTACTATTGCTAGAACAGATACGTCTTCCTCGTCGGAACTCATTTTTGTAAACAGCGATTTGGGGGCGTGGTTAAATAATAAACACAAACATATAACATATCATTTTATCACAGCGGACTGGTTACCTACCTAACATGTTTTAATAACGGGTTTTGTTACGAAAATTGGCGCAGCGGACCCAGCTTGAGTATTAAAACTATACTTGACAAGCAATGGTGCCAACATGATGGCAAGTACAAGTTATAGTGAACGGTCTGTAAATTGAAGATGACATAGCTGAATATTTTTTTATGAAAGTCAAATTTTTCTAAACCTAAATACGTTTATTAAGACTGAAAAAGGTGGCGAAGGAGACTAAAAAATTGTTGCCGACAGGTCAAAGTCACAGCAAAAAAAGAAAGTTTACTAACATAAAATGGTAAAACTAGAAAGCTCGAAATAATTTTCTAAGACCTTCACAATCCGTTTCGAGAATAAGGAGAGAAAATGTTAAAAATAACACAAACATAATCTCAAAGCTCTCAGCACATAAAGAAACATTGCCCACACTTAAGAAGTCAAGAACGGTCATACGTTTAATATTTTAGTTCCATACTTGAACACTAGATGTCCTCTTTCAAGCTAACAAAAGTTCTGAGTCAGTGCGCCTGACTCGACGAAGAATCTTGAAACTATTTGAGTTATGTGTAAGATTTCAGTATTTCATGATGAGTCATTTTGCGGTTTAAAGAATCGAGTATGAAATGTATTACTTTCATTATTAGTCGAGTTCGTATTTTTCCTTCGTTTATGTTTAGAACTCAATTTTATTGGCTTCTAAAGATTGATCGTCGGACATTAATCTTTCAGGAGGTATTGTAACACATACATATACACACATACACGCCTTCTTTCCATGGGGGTATTTTAAGTTCCATTGAATCTATGTAATACATACCTACTATAATCTATACATATTACTAGTAGTTATGCGAACAGTAGACCTCGCGAGCACAAATCTTTTTGAAACTAATAAAAAATATAATAGAAAAAATATTATATTTCACATAAACCTACATGGGCACTTATGAAACATCAGAAGCTAGGTGCACGGTTCCAATTCGTCGTTTCCTATGGAGAAGAGCCGGCAAGAAACTTCACGGTTACTCTTTTAAAAATAATTGGCTTTTACAATATTTTCAAATAACAGTGTTATTAGGTATGGGAGGACAGTGTAGGTCTTTTAACAAGTATCAGGTACTTAACAGAATAATGATGGTCAACAAATCGACAGTCCACTAAGCCTACAGCGTTCTTACATTCACAAAATAGAAAAGAATCTATATAAAGATAAATAATTTAATAAAAATAAAAACGTATTTTAAACGAAATGACGTGATAGCTATTACAACTGTGTGTCATGTCAACAAAAGCCATTAATAAAGAATTGAAATTAAATTGTAGGTATATAATGTCAAATAATAGGGTGATTACGAGTATGTAAAGGAAGAATGTAAACAATACAATATTATCATGGTAATTTGGGAGCAGTTAATATACTCTTACATAATTTGCCGTTAATGAGGTATCAGAAAAGCAACATGTGCAGAAGGAATTATTGCCAAACTTTCTTGTCTTCAACGTAGTCTTTAATTTTATAATATGCTTTCTTGTTAAGGCGACGTTTGATGTGGGTTTTGAACTTCCCATAGCTAAGTTCTGTAACAGACTTAGGCAACTTGTTATAAAAGCGGATACTGTTTATAAGAAGTGACTTGCTTGTTTTAGTTAATCTATATTTGGGTATCACAATTTCATGTCTACTACGTGTATTTATATTATGGAAATCGCTTCTTATTTTGAAAACTCCAAAGTTTTTGCGAACATACAAAATACTTTCTAAGATATAAAGAGAAGGCAGAGTCAGTATATCAATTTATTTGAATTAGATTTAGACCCACTTGAGGTACATTTGGTAATGAGAACCTAATACATTTAGTTTTGTTCGCATTAAGTAAAAGATTATTAGTTGCGAACCATTTCGAAAGAACAGCTAGACTATCATTGAAATGTAAGAAATAATTATGTAGGTATCTTTTCTATCTATTAAAAAAAAATGAGAAGTGTCGTCAGCAAATTGAATTATATCCGATAAGTTAGCCATCATGTAAGGAAGGTCATTTATATAAACTAGAAATAAGAAAAGGCCAAGAATTGAACCTTGAGGCACGCCCATTTTAAATAGAGCCCTATCACCATAGTTACTAAATGTACGTCGTCTATTGTATTTTATAATGGATTTCCGCAAAGTCACGCCTGAGTCACTTAACTATGCAACAATTTTTATACTGTATATATACCAAGTTTCATCCTGATCGGTTGTAAAATACGACCTGTAGTGTACCAACTAGCTGACACACGAAAGAAAATTTTGCCAGACTTGAAGCAGAGACGCTTCGCTCGCTCGCTTAATTATAATCGCTTTCCGTGTCTGTCTGTGTGGCCGCCATGTTTTTCTAAACTGCGCAACGGATTTTGATGCGGATCACCATCATTTAAAGTTCCGGAAGGTTTATGTTTATACAAATACATTGATATTACATTTACATAAAATCTCGATGTTTTGTCAAGTCGTAAAAGTGGTTAATTAGGGAGAAGATGTTTGTTTCCAAAAGGTGAGATAGTTAAGCTTGAACAGTTGATACTATACTTAATATTGTTAATATTTTCATAAATACCTTATGGATATTTTTGTCTGTAGGTAATTAAGTAACTAGTATAGATTTTACCACAATGATTTTCTAGATTTATGCCTGGCAGATCACAATAAGATGTTATTATTTATTTGTGTAGTATGTCTAAGTTTCTCTATTAATTTATGATGTTTGATCTTTGGTAGGTATATCAATTTTAAATTCTCATGAATATTGAATATTAATCAAACTCAGACGTAGACAAACTGAATAATAGATTGCTTTCTTGTAAACCAGTGTATATTCATGATTTTAAAGAACCAATGTTAATGTTCTTGTAAAATCTCGAGGAAAATTCAAAAGAATTCATTTTTCATTGGAAGTTTGGAACTAGTCGACTCATGTTCTATTAGTCATGGATGACGGGAAACAAAAAGAAAAAATAACAAACACAAACCATGAACCTACTTATTTCCCGGAAGACATAAGTTTTACCGACTTTCGTAGATGATGGTATCAAGCAACTTTTTACATTACATTTTAAGCTTAACAAAATAACATCTTTTAGAATATTGTAGGTACCTTTGTATGTTATTGTGACAAACGAAGGTGAACGTGAACATGGCCATCGTCTTGCCAAACGTCCTGTACTCCTCTGAGACGAGGTGCGTGTACAGGAAACACATACGAGCATTAGATCGATTCCTACACCTGAAGTGCCTCCGCGATATCTTAAACATCAAATGTTACGACCGTGTTAGAAACACTGATGAATTGAGGTCTATCTAATGCGTCGTCAGCTGCACTGGTCTGGATACGTTGTGAGGATGCCTGACGAGAGGGTAGCTGAGAGCATCTTTTTTGAACTCAAGGACGGCAAGCGGAAACAAGGCGGCCAGTTGGAGAGGCGGATGGAGAGGAGTTGAGTCACAGCATAGATGTGTTTGCAACGCGTTTGATAAATGAAAATGTTTATGACTTTGAAGACCCGCGGATGAGATATCTCGACAGCAGGCGAGATGACCTCTACAGTAAAACACCCTCCAACATACAATACCATTACCACAAAGGCATTCTAACTTGTCAACACTGTGAACGTAATTTTACAGTCAAGATAGGTTACATTAGCCACATCTGGAGCACACGCCCGTAACCTATGGTCATAGGAAACAAATATAGTCAGCGTAGCCGAAATCGGTATGGGATGTATCATTATGTAATTGTATAATAGTTGATGTTATACAATTACTGGGTCTGCTATTGATTACCTAAGTACTTATAAGGACAGTTTACTTTCAGACCTCAGACCAAATAAAAACCAAGACAGAGCGCTGCGAACAATACAGTGAAGCATGCCAAAACTACACAACCGCTCTGTGCATACACGCTCACACGCACACATTTACAACCTTTTACAATGAAACTACAATCATACTGCACCACACAAAGTGCACACATGTTTATCAAACCGGCTTCACTACACTGTTGACAGCGCTCTGTCTTGGTTTTGTATTTGGTCTGAGTTTCAGGCAGTAAATTCATAAACGATGTATATTTCCGATATAGATTCGAAATACCCTGACGTATTTATCAATGGCAAGATGCACTTTGACATTCGACTCTTTCGATACATCAATTCAATTCAATTCTTTATTGCATATCTTATGTGTTTTACTCAGTTACCAGCAAGCTTGAGAAAATATATCAGCGTCCCCTCAAACCTAATGCTCACATTTAGATAGACATAAAATAGTTGAATCACGTACTCTTATAGTAACACTGATAAATAACTAAGATTACCGTAAAAATGATGCCACATATTTTCATTTTTCTCTCTCCATGGACATTATGTACCTACGTATGTATGTATGCCTGCTAACACATGAATGGAGGGCATATTTAGGTAGAAATAGATATGTCTGATCTGCTTGAGGGATAGATTTAGACAGATTGATATTGTAATTAATACCTACTTAAATGTTTTCTATACTTGATTAGTATTTAGACAAAAATACAAACAGAAATATAAATTAGAAAAAAATACATCCCCATTTTATGTAGCAAGTCTAGCTAGCTTTTTAAAACCCTTTCTTTACGACTTGATCTCAATTTTTTTTAAGGAAATTTTTGTCTTGTCGTTTTGTCGCTTCAGAAGTTATCCACCCGCATGACCTCAGAAACAATCATTATTACTAATATAATCAGAACGCACAGACACATTGCTTTAAAACATAATTAAGTAATCATTACAGGTAACATCAGTATCAATCTGCCTAGCCTTTTCCCAACTATATTGGGGTCAGCTTCCAGTCTAACAAGATACAGCTGAATACCAGTATGTTACATAGAGTGACTGCCTATCTGACCTCCACAACCCAGTAACTGGGTAATACGATACCCCTTGGTAAGACTGGTGGTCGGACTTTCGGACTTTCTGACGACCCGTAACGACTGTCAAAGATCCTCGAATGACAGCCGTAACCAACGGCATAACGTGCTTTCCGAGGCACGCAGGAGTTTCGGTATGTAAAGATGGTCCACAGACCAACTCCGGCAAGCGTAGCTTAACCTGATGGATCGACCCGTGCGTCAGTTATTACTTAGCCACGAGCTCCGCTTAAATTATAAATGCGAAAGTAAGTTTGTTTGTTTGTTACGCATAACACTAAAACGGCTCATCGGATTTCGGCACATGGGTAAACCATGATCTAGGTTAGGACATAGGATACTTTTTATCCCGATATTCCCATGGGATTGAGACTTATGCGGGTGAAACCGCGGGGTGCAGCTAGTTTTTTCAATAAAAGATAGGTATGGCTATTACAAATGAGTAAGTACCCTGTCCTATAAACTAGAAAAATCCTGTATCTTGGAAGACAGCACATAACTACCCAGACAATTTGTCTTGTGCAAAGAGATAACTCGTAATCTGTTCTGCAGCACAATATTTTACACATCTGTTGAAGACACTCCACATAAATTCTAAATATGACTTGTTTTCCCCGTTCAGGCATTAATCTATAGTTTGCTTTCAAAACCGACTGCAACCGAAGTAAAACGATTTAGGAAATCCGCCAGGAACATTCCCACGATATATCAAAGATCACAAGGTACCTATACAAGGCTACACATCAAGCTATACATATCCAGTATAAGCTGACCTCGCATTGTATGGAAATCTTATACAATGCGAGATCAGCATAAACTGGAAAAGTAAAGCTTGATGTGTAGCCGTGTGTACCTGATTTATAAGTATAGAAAGAAAGAAAGAAAGAAAGAAAGAAAGAAAGAAAGAAAGAAAGAAAGAAAGAAAGAAGAAAGAAAGAAAGAATTGGTACATATTATTATTGGTCATTAAAGTCGCTTTTCGTGTCTGTCTGTGTGACCGTGTTTTTCTTGTCAACTCCGCAACGTGTTTGGGTGCGGTTTTCACCATAATTTAGATAATTTATTCCGGAAATTTCATATTATTACATTATATTAAAATACGTAAAATAATAAAATGTCGATGTTTTATCAAGTCGTAAAACACACGCGAAGTAGTGGCGGGTCGGTAGTATTCCTAACTCAAACAATAAAATACCGGTTTCTTTGTTTGTTTCAATCATAAATTCTACATCGGTGGGCACTTGGTAAGTACTGAATCATACTGCGTTTCTGATTTACGGTTTCGTTTCAGTGGTTCACTTATTTATTGCTCGTATCATGAAAATAGCTCTCAGATAAGTGTGCCTGCATTTGCTGAGTCAACCTGTCATGTTCCGTGCAGTTTGGCGCATAATTGAACCTCCTTTGTGAATGCGATTGGTTTGTCGATAAAGCTGTGATGTCATTTTGTTCGGAGTGTGATGAATCGAGTCAGCAGTTATTTTGGTTGGAATAAATCTTGATCTGAGGTTTATCCGTACTACATCTATAATATTATGAAACAAAGTCGCTGTTCGCGTTTGTCTGTATGTCCGCGTTGTTCTTCTAAACCACGCAACAGATTTTGATGATGTTTTCACTATCGTTTAGAGAATTTATTCCAGAAGGTTTATGTGTATAATACGTTAATATTAAAGTTACGTTTACCTAAAATATCTCGATGTTTTGTCAAGTCATAAAAACCGTGCGAAGCAGGAGCGGGCCGCTAGTAATATAAATAAACTCATACTATTATTATTATTTTAAATGCGGAAGTAACTCTGTCTGCCTGTTACCTTTTCACGGCTTAATGGCTGAATGGATTTCGATGAAACTTGGCACACAGGTAGACACAACAGAGTCAGGTAGGTTAGGACATGGGATCTTTTTATCTCGGTAGTCGGTTATCGCGGGCGAGCCACCGGCAAAAGCTAATAAAAAAATAAATTAAGGATTCTGGCCGCAAAAATTATGGATGTCTTAACAATTTGTTGATTATCATAAACTCAAACTCAAAGCATTTATTTCAATTAAACCATTTACAGGCACTTTTGAACTGTCAAGAAGTCGGCCAGTCAGAAATATGATGCTTGTTGCCCATTCCAAAGCGTAGTAAGTACCTATGGAGAAGAACGGGCAAGAAACTCCACGGACACTCTTTTAAATCAAAAATTAGATACAAAATATTGGTTACAATGTTGAAATTATGCATGTGAGAACAATGTAGAAAGACGTGCACGTTTGTAAAAGCGTCCGTAATAAAAAGAAAAAATGAAATAACCATTCAAAAATTTAAAATAAATTTAAATAAGCCATGCCAGCTAAGAGATGACCAGTCCCAACTGACGGCGCCCATAAGCAATCTGTTATTCTACCGTTGCCACAGTACCTACGCCTGCCACCAAACAGCATGCTGTTCAGGTTTGCAGGGTTTCCGTATATCTAATTACTGGTTAATGGTCACATTGAAAAAAAAACTATCTCTATATGGATACCTACGCTCTAAATATACATAGTAAGAGGCCATGTTAATATCAAGTGCCAGTGTCTGATATTTTTGTATTGTGCAAGGCTCTTTTGACGCGACCTAACGCCGCCATCTTGTTTTTCCAAAACATATTCACAAATGATACGAACAACGAAGGCACTTAGCGTACATTATTGAATCACCACTGCTCTCAAAACCGTGAAGGAAAACATCGTGAGGAAACCGGCATGTCCTAGAATCAAAAATTCGAAGACATGTGTCATCTACCAACCCGCACTGGACCCGCGTGGTAGATTAAAGCCCACTGCTTTTCACAGAGAGGCCTTTATCCCAGCAATGGGAACATTATAGGCTGATTGATTACGAATGACGCCTCCTTATCAATGTCATTCAGACGCCAAAAGATGCTTGTCGGACTCTACCCTTATACAAATAGAACAAAAAAAGAGGGTGTGTGCTTATGACCACATTACGGAAATAAAAACTTAAGCCTGGAGCCAAATATACGAGATTTAGCGTCACCGACCGACTGGAGCCGAGTATACCCGATTAAGCGTCACCAACCCGAGTGGTTCAGGGGGCCTACTCCTGCAGCGAAATCCTTAGTTACGGGCACGTCGTACTCCGTCAGTACCGAAACTACGGATGTCGCTTTGGGAGTAGACCCCCTGTTTCGTTAAGAAGACTTCACTTTAAAAAAATATGCAGCGGAAGAAAAACACACGTGCTAACTCCAGAGAGACTGAAAACCTCGGCAGTATGTAGGAAGATTGGATTGTAAAATCCGTCATGTTCTATGATAGATATTATTTGATTCTGCAGAATACTCTAGCGAATGGAAACTAGCTTTATGAGTTGTGACTGGTCTTCACTTTGTGTATATGTAAAGAATTGTTTTTGAAACCTTTAGGCCGTGCGCACTTTGGATGCGTTTTCGTACGAATTTCACTCGTGCGTACACGTACGAACACGCATGAACGATCCCGACCTTCCAAGTACAAAGGGAGCGCGCAGACTGGGTGCGACTTAGTTTTACGTATACTTAAGTATACGTACGTGTAGTTCCGACTATACTTCCGAATTTGTAGGGATTTTTCGTGCGTTCAATGCGATATCACCGGAACACTACCTATTTGACGGAGAAAAACGTATCCAGTATTGTACTCAATTCGTACGACCAATGGTCTTACGTGTACGCACGAGTGAAATTCGTACGAAAACGCATCCTAAGTGCGCGCGGCCTTACGATCTAAAAGAATAGGAATATAATAGGAGAGTGAAAATTCACCATTATACAAATTGCTTTTTACATAATTATCAGCATCGTTAAAAAGTTTTACTCATTACAAACTAGTATTCTAAACTTCAAAACTAATATTATAAAGAAGTAAAATTGTTTGATTATTTGTTAGAGGTACCTAATCTCTGGAAGTACCGTTCCGATTTAAAAAAAATCTTACACTAACGGAAACCAACAGTATTGCTGAATGCCATAGGGTATGTTTCTTTAATATAACTTTGAACAGAATATAATTTCGTTAGGCCTTAAATAATTAGTATTAGTAGCATTAGTACTCAAAATTATAATTATGTCGTATCTGTATGTGTTTTACTGTGTGTACATAAATAATAGAATAAATAAAATTAGATTTTAAATATATTTTCGCACGACTTGTTTTTGGATTCACTTCGTCATAAATTTTCTTCAAAATCCTCTGATAATATGTGGTGGACTCTTCATTTTCATTGCAACTAAATATGAAAGAATAATTCTATTATTATACATTATAATAGTGCATGTATATTCTCAGCACGTAACGAGGAGGATAATCTCCGGAATGGATTTTCAAACGCAAGATAAGGTCAGAAGTACTTCTTTTAAAGTCTGGATGTACTCGTATATCATCAAATTATCAAAAAAAAATTGGAACACCCTCGAACAGCTAAACTAGATAATGTTAAAAGAGCGTTTATACAGAAAATGGGCAAATATTTACCTGTTTTGATTAATTTGGCAATGTATGGATAAGAAATATGGCTAACTAGTGAACTAAAATATTGAATATGAAATGCAATAATTAATATCGTAATACCGTAAACCAAAAACGGTTACCACATCAAATTCAGTGTTATAATTGCAATTCATTTTTAATATTCTAATTCATTAGTTAGCCATATTTCTTATTTCCATACAGTAATATTGCCAAATTAATCAAAACATGTAAATATTTGACAGCTATTTGCGAATTTGCCAACTTTTTGGATGAACGCTCTTAAGAGCGGCCAACCCGTCATAATTTACATACAAACGCTCTTGCGTGATTATGGCGTTGTAACACATCTATTTTTATTTTTTTAACTAATATGTATCTTGTGTACTATATCTAGGTTTCTTTGCAAGCAAAAAATATAGAATCTGAGAAACAAATTCAGAAATAACCTCCAAAGATCTGCTTTATTGCACAAATTGTACCTGAACTTTGGCCGGTCATAATGTGCTCATAAATAGTAAAAGTAAAGAAAAAATCTTCATAGAAACCTTGCACATGTAATGGAGATTCTAAATAACAAACATTCATTTCACAAACTTGTAAGGCTTATCCAAAAACATGTATTTCCTGAAACAAATTTTTACACACTATTTTTCGTACAATGTTATCGCGTTCTCACTTGCTTGTTAGCAGTTCTTACTTGCGCTCGATGAAACAACAAGCTTTTCGAACACGGTTGCGTTGGCGATAGATGGACCGGGAAGGGCCCTCTTAAGATGCTAACAGAAAATGTCTACTGCTAAAGAAGGTCTCAAAAAGAACGTGAAACTACTGGTTTGTTATTATTAACCTCATTCTGGGAATTATGGTATGTATACAATGCAAAGGTTCATCTGTTCATGATACAGATAAATGCTTGCACTGACTGGACAGGTCCATTCAAATCTGTGTGGTTCTTTCCTCAAAAGACCGTTTCGTCAGACTTACTGATTAAAACCCACCCGTGTTCCGTCAGTTGCCTGTACTTGCCACGCGCCGTCAACCCGGGCCTGGTACTTATCGGACGGCGAGCTACCCATTGCTCACCGTCCGCAAGCCCGCGCCTAAGGTGATATTTGGCCGTTCTATAGGTACGGTACACCTCTGCCTAACTCTTCGAGGAAATACAGGCGTGATGTTATGTGTAATATTAAAATAAAAAATAACAGCCTGCGCAATGCCTGAGAAAACATGACCCATTTCAGTAATAAAACAACAACATCATAAACAACAACAAACACCACAACAACAGAACAACAACAACTAACATAATATGGACTTTTAGCAATTACTGTGTGCTTAGTCTGAAATAAATATTTTCATTCATTCATTCAATAAATATTAATTAATTATTAAGCCGAACGAAACAAAGGCGACTCATAAAAGCTTATATTATTTAAATTAACGGAAGCTGTTGTTTACACTATTAATCATGAATGATTAAAAAGTGGCCATGTGTGTAAGGGACGCTCAGAAAGACCAACAGCAAATAACACAAGTCTAATATACCTGAAAACCAGCGCTGTTGACGTTAGGTTCGTCCGAAGTCACAGCATTTCGCTGAGCAATGACCCGTTATTGCACAGATGCGACGCACAGCTTAATTTTTCTTAATATTTGCTACAAAAGTAGTTAGCTCTGCAATAGGCATTTTGTTTTTGTTGTCATTTGACAATGTCGTAGCAACAGTAATTACGCGATATTGTCTTCGGTCCGTGGTCTTGACCTCAACCAATGAACAACATTATAAAACTTTTATTTATTGGTTGAATACGAGGCTTTTGGCTTCTTTTGTATGTGTGTATTTATGTCTTTTTTTCTTTAAATGTGCGTTTTGTTTGTGCAGAATAAACAATTTTTCTTACTTTCTTTCTGTTTTTCCATACAATTTTCACAAACTCTTAATTTATTTCGTGCGAGTCGAACTCGCACATAGAGGGTTCCGTTACCCCGTACAATATTTAAGACTAATTAAAAAAAAATATTTCAACTGTTAAGTTCGAGCAAAGAGCGTCGAAAAAACACAGGCTTTTCTATAAATAAAATATATTTAAAGGTTTTTGACTTTATTATTTTTTGTTTTTTTTTTATTTCTTTTATTTGTTGTTATAGCGGCCACAGTAGTACACGATCTGTGAATGTTTTAAGTGTCTACCTATTACAGTTCTTAAGCTACAACCCTGTAACAGAGGACGGACGGACGGACTGCAGAGCCTTGGTAATAGGGTCCCGTTAGCACCTTTTGGGTACGAAACTCTAAAAAAGTAAGCCAGATGGAGTCGAGTACCCCTGAGAAAACGTGGCGAAACAAACTCGGGGGATCCTCGATATTAAACGGTGGCGTTGAAGGTAAGTGATTCAGATCGATGACCCTTTACGTTTGTTTTTATTATACTTTCATCAGAAGCGCGAACCTTCTGAACTTCATTATTCTATGGTTTCATCTATGCAAGGCGAGGCGCCACGCATGCACGTGTAGAAAATCATACCAAAGAGTAGTCTGTTTGAGCCCTTACAGCGTAAAATTACTAGATGTCGGTGAGTCACTAGATTGAGATACATCTTTGAGTTAGATTTAGATGCTTCAGTGTGAGAATCGCGAGCGTGGAAATATTTTGATGAAGGTTCAAAGATAGTTTGTCAAGGAAATAAATTATGCATAAAATTGACACACTACGTCAATTTGCTGTGTAGCCATTTCTCACAACTGTCAAAGAATAACAGTTGTTATTTGAATATACGAGCAATTCAAGTTGATAGTCAATTTTCTTAGCAATTTTCCTTCACATTACAAAGTTTTTGATTCTATAACAAGTTATTGTGCTAATTGGTAAAAGACTGTAAACGAAAATTACCTATGCTGTTGTTTTTTACTACACTGGCGGTATGACCCCATGAAGCCAAAATCAAGCTGAAACCCGTGGGAATATTGGCCAAACACAAAAAAAGTTGGTCACGGGTCTCAGCAGGCCAGGTCAGTAGGTACCTTCTTAATTAACTATCATAAATCTTGGGCGAGGCTCCACGATTTACGCATTTGATAATGGGGGTCAAGTGCCTGTGATGTCCAAGATTCCAGAACACCATACAGACATATCTCTAAACGTCGGAAAGACTTAATCTGCACTATTCCACCTCTACGTACATCCTTCGTAAAACGATTCTCTTTATATCTTACTCCATCTCTCTATACAGTATTGTAAAAAAACTGTACGGACACTCCTTCTGGACCTCAATTATACCTAAACATGTGAGGATGGTTCCACCTTAATATTTCACGTTTGTACCATGTAGGTGCACGAATAGATATTGTTTGTTTGACATATAATTGCTTCTATGCTGTCCAACACACTGTTTGCAGGCTGCTAGTAGCTTGTAACTGTAATTTTCTAGGTAAAGCAGACAATTCTAGAAGCATTTTATGTTAGTATTAATGCTTTTGTTTGTGCAACACATCATGTAAAAATAACATAGTAACTACAACAACGCTAAAAGTTTATTTTGCCGCGTGGCCAAAATCGGTACTAACGCCGCCATCTTGTTTTGTCAATACAATTTCTGTGACAATTTCACAAATGTTCACCAACAACGCTCCCCCTGTCATTGTCATTCAGGCGCCAAAAGTTCCTTGAAGCACTAGGAACAGTGCGTTCATTATAACTTGACCCGTGACGCGATTGGTAGCACTGAATTTTGCATTCATGTGATTGGTAGTACTGTTCTGTCAGTAAACATTTTGTACTCTACTAAGGCTCCCACAGACAGGCACGACGAGATTCTGGTAGAATAATTTCCATGAAGTTTTCTTAGAAATTGGAGTCGCATCGCGCCTGTTTGTTAAGCCTTATTTAGTATTGAAACTAAGGCTGCAAAATTCAGTGTCTTGCTACCAATCGCGTCACGGGCCAAGTTATAATGAACGCACTGTATACCTATTTATAAACGTTATCTGTTAGTCTTGTTTATTAAGGCCTTGTCATGAAAAAAAGCTGTTTAAAAGTCAACAAAAAACCTTTAATGCATCACATTGTTTTATAAGAAGGAGCTAAACGATACTCCCGGCAAAAAGCACTTCCGAGTTTAAAAGTACTTACATTTTCTTGTTAAAGGGAACCTTCCTACGCTGCGTACCCCATAAGCGTTAAGTATTATGGTGTCCCTTAGTAATGGCCTTGAAGCCTATTACCACCCACTCATTTTAATATTAGGACTATAATTGTACCACATTCCGGTTCCAGATAATGGTGTAGGTATTAGGATCGTAGACTTGCTGTCGCCATGTTGAAGACGGCTTATTCGTTTTCTTTATCTAAGTCTAGAATATCTGCAAAAGTATTTTGAGCGTTTAATGTTAATTAGTGGATAGTATGGACTGTAATACCCTCGTTAAGAGCCGTTAATTTAATCACATCGTGTTTTTTTCAACCGACGAAAAAAATTGGTGGCGGCTCTCAAGTCAACACGTACACGCATAATTTAGTTCTGATGATACATTGACATAATAAAGAACTGGACTTGATCTGATGACTGAGACGGAAGGCAGTCGCGAGAGCTCCTCAGCAGTTTACAGCAGCTGCATCGTGTTTGGGCTTATTTCATTCATCTTGACGAGAACTTTAGACCTAGCTGGGGTATTACTGTACGGTCTGACGATGGGCGACGGAAGGCTGTTGAGGAAATTCTTTACATAAAATGGTAATATAAAAGCTAAAAAAAAAACTTTTTTTCAAAAAAAAAATAGCTACCTACGAAAGAAACTCAAAATCGAAAAATAAAAAATAACCTTTTAGTGTAACTAAGCTCCTAAACTAATTTATGTAACAAATTTTGAGGCGGCGCCAAACAAACAAATTAATTACTTATAGCGTAAAATGGTACCTTTATGGATCTTCGTTGAATGTGTTTGGCGCCGCCTCAAAATTTGTTACATAAATTAGTTTGTTACACTAAATGGTAATTTTTTTATCGTTTTTTTTTTGTCGGTTAAATTTTTTGTAAAAAAAAAAACTATCAATCGAGATAAAATGCATCTCATATTTTTGATGAAATTATAATTTTATAGAGCTGATATAATGCATGATAGTTGTATTTTATTCATGGGTGAATTATTCATATTTACAAGCAAATTATTTACAATGAACGAATTATTCACAAAACTGTACTGATTTATCATAACAATAAATCTATAAAGACAATACAAATTACGATTACCATCAAAACAGTACTTCAACAACAGTATTTAGTAAGTAAATCATTCCCTGAGTATTAATATTCCTCTTTGGTTACAATAAAGGCAAGCAAATAATTTATTAAGTCAGATAATAAGTAGAATGGAGCACTCCATCACTTTCAAAATGAATAAAAGCTTGGTTTCATATTACAAAGTACAATCTGTCTTGGTTTTACAATTTCTTATACAAGCAGTCGGCGTCTTGTTTTGTTTAACTTATTTGACTGGTGGTTCTTCGGTTTAGTTTAGAGTTTCAGCTGTAAAGATGTCTCACTGTTTAAAGATGGTAAAAAGAAAACATGTTGGATGTCTTGCGTCATTAATGCGCAAAAGGTTACGAAAACTGTTTTATAAAAATCGTGGCTTTTCTAAAGAGCTAAGGTGTCTTGTCATCTAAAAAAGTAAAGTATTAAAAGCAAAAGAGAGTGAAAAACAGCCTTTTCCGTTTTGAAAATGATTAAAAACTTATAAGAGGACATGTTACTTATCATTATTACCTTTAAGAAACAAGAATCCTCCCACAGACATAATAGTACTCATTTATCCTCAGAGGCCAGTGCACACAGGTTACATTACCATAATTCACAAAATGTTAAACTACTATTGCAGAATATTATTGCTCAAAATGCTTTTAGCCCGCGAATCCACTCGAAGCAGGTATGAAAATTTCACCGGAACTATTTTCTAATCTTTATTAGAACTGCAACACGATGCATCCAATTTCTGAACTATTTTTAGAACGCAGAACAACGAAGCGCAAAACAGGGCAACGAGAAGTGCAGGTGTAAACAAATTGTGAACGGAAGATATTAAGGAAGAAAATAATCTAAACAGTTTGTGAGTGGAAGTTATTAAGAAATAATGTAGTTAATTATACGATACGACTTATTTATTATGTGTTTATGTTTTAGATTGGAGAATGTTTATCTTATGGCCAGCAGAATTAATTTTCAATGTTTTAGGTTAATTTTAACTAGCTTTGTATGGTGACTCAGAACTCCGGCTTTCAACTTCGAAAGTATAAGCGTTATGCTTATAACACCGCTTGTTACTTACTGCAGGGCAAAAGTTTATTTACCTACATACTGAAAAGGAAGTAGTGTGTATCACATTTGCGAGTTAGCGATTTGGACAATAACAAGAGTTGATTTCCACGCGATAATTTCTCTCACCAAAAGTCATTTGGTGTCTGAGATTAACTCACGAGCTTACCAGGTTTGAACCCTCGAGCTTGGGTAGCAGGTAAACCACAAGGCCGTCTTGTCATGCGTCAATCAATCTGCCTAGCGTTTTCCCAACTATATTGTCTTAGCTTAGCTTCCAGTCTAACCGGATACAGCTGAATACCAGTATCATACATGGAGAGACTGCCTATCTGACATCCACAACCCAGTAACTGGATAATAATACAATATCCCTTGGTAAGACTGGTTGTCCGACTTTCAGGCTCTTGACGAACCGTAACGACTGTCAAAGATCCACGAATGACAGCCGGGATCAACGGCTTAACGTGCTTACCAAGGCACGGAGGAGTCTCGGTATGTAAAGATGGTCACCCATCCGCAGTTCAACCCCGGCAAGCGTAGCTTAACCTGATGAATTGACCCGTGCGGCAGTTATTAATTAGCCACGAGCTCCTCTCGACATTCATGCGTATAGAACACAATGATATTCAGTAGATAATTGTCCACCTATACAATACTAAGACGAACAAGTAAGTAAGGCCTCGAAAGGAGGATTTATTCCTGAGCTGTGTCTGTGTCTCAATAAAGTTTGAATACATAGTATTTGCTTAAAGATAGATTTCTGCCTTACCTGCTATGTAGCCACATTGATGAGGCAGCTACAAGTGCGATACGATTGATGCAAACTTTGCCTTCACTTTTCCAGATATACGATGCAAACACTCAATTCTGAAAGCTAGGTTTATTTTGTACCCGTGACAGACTGGCTCTTGTTTGTTGTTTTAATGGAAGCAATATTACACAAGTTTGAAAATATATATAATAAAGGGTATTTCAACAAGAACTTTGTTTTTCAATTGGGGCAACACCAAGAACGTGATAGTTTTGACCTGTAGTTTTTGGCGGTATTCGTAGTAGGTGCTTTGGCAATTGTTACAATGAATTCAATTTCGCTCGAAATTCGCATTAAAATAATTCAAATCCACTATGAAAATGGTCGTTCTGTTAAAGTTACATTTCGTAAAATTCGTGATATTTTCGGACAACATAATCGTCCTTCTAAGACCAAAAATTTGGCCTATTATTGATGACATGGATATCACTGAAAAGTGGTTTCAACAGGACGGTGCCACGTGTCACACAGCCAATGAAACGATCAATTTATTGCAAACCAAATTTCCCGATCGCATAATTTCGCGAAATTCAGCTGTTAAGTGGCCAGCCAGATCGTGTGATTTAACACCACTGGATTATTTTTTGTGGGGCTATGTTAAGGATAGAGTCTATACGGAGCCAATCGAATCGATTGCAGCTTTAAAACTCAAAATCCGTGATGTCATTGACGAAATAGACCCTCCATATTGCCAAAAAGTGATTAAAAATTTTGATGAAAGAATCAACATCTGTCAGCGTGGTCGTGGTGGACATTTGCCAGATATCATTTTTCATTCATAATTGCCAAACTTTTCTCTTTGTAATACAATAAAAAAAATATTCATTTTCCTCCAAATTCTTTGTTTTATTTTGTTTTAGAAAACAAAGTTCTTGTTGAAAAACCCTTTAGATTTTAAACCGCAAATGGGAATTTGTTTAACCTTACCACTTCATTATCTCCCTTGAGGGGTAATGTGTTTTCGTATAATAAGTACCTTATGTTGTTAAATAATTTTTTTAGACTTTTAGACTTCCAGACAAGTAATTATTTAAAACTAGATTAATAATATCTTAAATTGTACAACTTCTTTATGCATGCGGAGTTTACCTGTAAGTGATTGTTGCACTGTTGTATTTACATTTTTGCATGTTACTTTTAGCGTACAACCTGTGTAAACAATCGTTGGTGAACCAATAAATAAATAAATAAATTACCTTTAACTAACTTAATGATTCACAGCAGGCTACGACCGAGGACGGCTTGCACGATGATTTTTCTACTGAATACAATTTCTAGTAGTTCTGCGAATAGACCTCGCGAACACAAACTTTTTCTGAAAATTATTTTTTTAATTCTCTAGTATTTTTTGTGATGAGAAGGTGGTCCCAGGTGCTCCATCAATCCCTACCTAGTAGATAAAGAGCCAATTCCACTGGTAGAAATCTAAAAATGAGCAATTTACTGCATCTCGATTTCAGTAAATTCAAAGAGCTTCAAAAGAGCAGTGGTGGCTCGGAGGCAACTTCTCCGACTTACGAGTTGTAACTCGTGGGTTCGAACTCAAGCAGGCGCTTTATTTTGAGTAAATCATTTCATCACCACCGCTCTCAAAACGGTGAAGGAAAACATCGTGAGGAAACTTGCATGTTCTAGAACCAACAAATCCAAGATATGTGACATCTACGAGCTCGCACTGGGCCCGCGTGTTAGATTACAGCTCACTCCCTCTCGAAGAGAGAGGGCCCGTGTCCCAGCAGGGAACATTACAGGCTGATTATGCAAAGTGAAAGAACTATAACAAAAAATAAACAAAATGTGTCTCTAAAAATATCAAGTGAAATACCAGTGTCAAAGTCAAAGTCAAAGTCAAATAATTTATTTCAAATAGGCCTTTTTAAGGCACTTTTGAACGTCAAAAATTTACAAAAAATATAATTGATTCTAGTCGCCCCTTCCAAAAGGTAGTTTTCGCATGGAGAAGAATGGGCATGAAACTCCACCGTTACTCTTTTAAAATATTTTGTATAAGTACATTAGTTATATAATTATATGTGAAGACGATGCACCTAGAATAAAATTATGATACCATAATAGGTAAAAAGAATTAAGAATTAAAAATGAAGCAACAACAGATAGACTAATTATGTGATAGATACATGGTGCTCACATATTTACAAACATTGTAAAAGTAGACGATTTTCCAGTCAGTGAGTTTATGTTTGGTAGAATTAAATGAATGTTGTGTACCAACATCACAGAAGGAGGTGAAAAGAAAAAAAAAAAAAAAAAAGAAAGCGAAGTCGCAGTGAAAACTACTGACGTAAAAAAAAACATCTGCGGCAGTCTTTGGGGACTGCCGATAGAAGTGAAAACAGCGTGCGGTGACGATGACGCGAGCTTCATGCTTTTTGTTCACCCAAAAAGTACAGATATTTACACGGTACCTATACATATAGCTCATGGAAAGCGTTCGGTGACGATGACGCGAGTTCCATGATTTTTGTTCACCCAAAAAGTGCTCAACGCACCTAAAGAAGTTTTCACTTCAAAAATAACCCATCACATATCGAGAACCCTCCGAGCCTCGAAAAGCACGATAAACTGTTGGTCTCGGCTGTCATTTGTAAATTTTTGTCAGTCGTTACGAGTATTCTGAAGCCCAAAAGTCCGCCAAAAAACAAATTCGATATTAAAATCTAACTGAAAAAAAGTAACGCCATTATAATGCCAAGTGTTTTACACGTGCAGTCTGTGGACCAACTATACTCAGCGGGCTATCAGCGCCCTACAGGTCCAATATAATAACGGGTTCAGGATGTTCATGGGGCTGCTCCGTTTCTGCAGTGCATCAGGTATGTTTGCACAAGCACATGTCGATGGCTTCGATGCCATCGTCAGACGGAAATCTGCCTCTTTGCTCTGCAGAGTGCGGGAAAGCTCCAACTCTATCCTGAAGACCATAGCGCGGAGGTACGATTCTCCTTTGTTAGGTGATGTTGTTCGAAGATGCATTTCAAACAACAGCCTTGTCTCCAAATAGTTTACTAACAAAGATATTACTAACCCATATGGATGTTGCTTATCCGAAATAAAGATGATTTTATTTTGTTTTATTTTATTTATAACTTACTATGTGCCTTTATATTTCAAGCGTTTCCTAACATTTTGGTTTCCACTACACCTGCCTTCTATGTTCGTTACCATTAGGCATAACTGCCTTAAATCTGTTATGTACGAAACTTTTCTTATTCCTTTATAGTTTATCAACGGTAGTCTAAACTTTACCTGGAAAAAACACGACTATCTCTATCCAAAGTTTTCACTGCCATTTTTCGGAACTTTTATGTTGATACAATGTTCTGAATATGTATGGATTTCTGTTTGTTCACAGAACATGGGTATGTTATGTTATGTTTACCCTAGAAAAACTATGGACGGAACGGATTTTTTTTTACTTGTTTTCATACAGTATTTTACCTTACAGGATTGAGAAGGAAATTATCAAGGAAAAAGGCCATTAGGAAACTATTTTCTTGGTTCATTTTCGACCTTACATAAAAATGGACACGGGTAGGTAACTTATTAACCTTTTATTTTGTTCCTACTCAAGCTTTGTAGCAATAAAAACGTTTGTAACTATAGGTAGGTGTAGGTAGGTGTAGGAAATACGATCCTTTCAAGCACTCTAGGAGTTTCAGGGATGTCTTAAAACTTATACGTAATTGGATTAAAGTTATTAATAGCTCACGTATTTTAATTCCATTTATTCCTCTATACTTAAACAAAATTATGATGAAGATGTTAGTAAAATGGACTTCCGTCCTTAGAATTCTAAGAACGGAGGTCCATTTTACTTACAAGAAATAAGTACCTACTACGAGAAATGTTTATGTACTTACGTCCATAAAAACAACCACAAGCATTAAAAGCTTCAGGGAAAACAAGATTTCTGATGTGATCACTATGAAGGTAAAATATTACCTACACATTTATTATGCGCAAGGCCAAAGTGTGGAACTCTCTGCCAGCTTCTAAGTTCCCTTCCACATATAACTCTTCGTCAGTCTTCAAAACAACAGTAAACGTACATCTTCTGGGAACGCTCGTTTCGTAGACCTCATCCATCGCTTTTCATCAGGCGAGATTCAGTCAAGAGGAGGCCTATTTTGCAATAAAAAAACGGCGGGGCGGTCAGCTCTAGCTCCGCGCGTGCTCATTGGTCAAATCAAATAGTTGTTACACACTTCCGTCCCTTTTCACGAAATCACTCCCAAAGATTCCAGGAAAGCGAGAGGAAAGATGTTACACATAAAACAAACATGATAGATAACACTGTAATTTCCCTAGTTGCAGAATGTTGTTAAGAAAATACAATTCTCCTTCGACTTGGTAGATTGATTAATCAAGTAGTTGTGCACTTGCATGAAATCTCTCAGAAACAATTTAACAATTCAACTTAAAGCGATTAGAGAAACTTTGTAACAGTTTGAGACACTTATGTAAATCAGTAAAATATTTGTTTAGGGAAAGCTTAGCCGGCCATCTGCCGTCTTCCGAGTATTAATAACCGTTGTCCTATTAACTCCAAAGTTTCGACAAACTCAGACATTTATTTAAAATATCCTTCTGTCTCTGTAATTTTCAAATGATTGACAGAAACAAAGCGATGTTTTAAATTCGTTTAGTGCTAAACATGTTTAGAGATTTGGCCCACGTACGCACGGACGTAATTAAATCGCGGTGATTTTTGTTCGTGCACTGGATTTTCAACTCTCGGTGTTGAGTCGAGCGTTGAGAATTTATTACGTCCATGAAAACGTGGGCTTATGGAGAGCCCTTACGTGCTCGTTTATCTGTGTTGTTAATTTATAAGATGAAAAAGTTCTCTTCCATAAAATTAATGTATTGTTATAATGTTTTTATTGGAATTTCTTAGAAGCAGACTTTTTTTTTTTTTTGAATTGGAAATGATCAAATAACTTCTCCCGCTCTGGGTGGAGCGGGAGGGCGTGTCAGACTCTTACTGACTAAAACCCACCCGTGTTCCTTCCGTGGCCTGTACGTTGCCAGGGGTCACGGTATCCCTTTCGGACTTTCCCGCAACCCCAGCAGGCATCGGTCCTATCAGACCTCTTCAGTTGCTGACATCTCTTTGAGGCGCGCGTGGAACACAACGCGCCGTCGACCCGGGCCTGGTCCTTATCGGACGGCGAGCTACCCATTGCTCACCGTCCGCAAGCCCGCGCCTACGGTGGCCGGGAATCGGCCTGCGATTCCCGACGCCCAGGGCGTCTCTTGCGGTGGCTAGGGGCGTGAGGGCGCGAAATTTGCCTCTCCGTCACGTGTTCTGCCTCCTCCTTCGCGAGCATTACTGCTTCGCAGAAGGAGGTGACGGCCTCCCATGCCCTCTTGCTCCGTACCATGGCCTGGACCAGGGCCGGACACGAGAGATCCCCGCCACCGATCGCCTCCATGAGGACACGGCGATGCTCTGCCCAAGCCGGACAGACCTCCACCGTATGCTCCACCGTGTCCTCCGGGCGATCTACGCAGTGATGACACCCGGGCGTTTGCTCCCGCCTGATAAGAAACAGGAACCTCCTGAAACAACCATGTCCGGTGAGGAACTGCGTCAGGCGGAAGGTGAGGACGCCGTGGCGCCTCTCTAGCCACTCCTCAAAGAGGGGACTTATCGCCGCAATAGAGGTGCCCAGCACTGGGTTGCGACAATCGCACTCTCCATGACGCCATGAGATCCCGCCGGAGCTCTGTCCGCTGTGCCGCGATTTCTCGCGGCAGCGGACTGTTATCGGACTGCTACTGAGAAATTCCAGGTGGAAAAACCCAATAACACTTTGTCCGAGCCGGGAATTGAACCAGCGACCTCAAGCTCAGTAGAAGCGCTTGCGACCACTAGACCAACCAGGCAGTTAAAAACAATATACAGGGTGGCATGGACATCAGGGCGAAAACTTTTCGTAGGTAATTTAAAAAAAAATCTGTTGTTCCATACATTTTGACCGCGTAGGTCTTTCCACTTTTCTATGTAACAGCTGTTTAAAAAAAAATAACTGACGTAAAATTTCAACGCAGGAGAGTTCAGATTCATGTACAGACACCAGCACATTAACCTACTACAATCTGTCAAATTTCTTTAACAGATTTTCAACTTCTCTAAAGTTTAAGGTTCAAAGTTGATTGGGAAAATTTTACAGTTTCGGGTAGGTTGACCTGCTGGCGTCTTTACTGAATTCATGGTAACAGTTTTTGCGTCAATGTCTGCCACCTGCCACCCAATATAAAAGAAATATAAAAGTGTTGCTAATAAACAAGCACCGGTATAATTTCTCATCACTAAATACTTTTATGAACTTTTAATTGACCACGTGTTGTTCGAGATATACGTATAGTAAGAGCACTTTTAACGCAATTAGTCTCAACAGGTATCATCATTAACATTTTATGTACAACGTAATCGTCGTAAAAATGATCCAGATGTGGTAAAACTTCGCACGGATTAGCTCTCACCAGACTTGCAATTAGATTGATGTACGCCCACTCATTGAAAAGCTCCCACGGGTTGGCAGGCCTGCCACAAGGTAGACCGATGATCAGGAATCCGCTGGATGCGGGAAGCACAGAATCGGTCGAAGTAGCGGTGCTTGGGGGAGACCTATGTCCAGCAGTGGACGTCTTTCGACTGAAATGATGATGATGATGATGACGCCCACTCATGCACATCTAATTAAGGGCAGAAATACAAAAATAAAATCGACCCACGCCGCTATTAGATTAAAAATAATTTAAATGTTAATTGTAACATTTTGCATTTAAGAATTAATATCAGATTAATATCGCAATAATTAATATCGTAACACCGAATATTTACATAGTTTTAGATGTAAAAAAAGTATTTGGAAACTTTCAAAATGACTTTACACCTAAATCGGTTACAACATCAAATTCAGTGTTATAATTGCAATTCATTATTAATATTCTAGTTCGCTAGTCAGCCACATTTCTTATTTCCATACAGTAATATTGCCAAATTAATACAAATATCGAAATATTTGACATCTATTTGCGACGTTGCCCACTTTCAGAATAAACGCTCTTAAGGATCGTAGCAGGTGGCGTTCTGTAGTTTCTGCCTACCCCCATGCGAAGAAGGCGTGAGTGTATGTATGTATGTAACATTTCGTTACTCAAATAGAAGAACACGGTTTCTGCTAACCTATGTATGTACTGAAATTGTGAGATATCAAACGTAGAGTAGGCATCTGCAAATACATTCCATTACGTTGCTAATTATTTTTAAATTTACAGTAGGTATATACAATTATACAGTCTAGACTTTTATATCTTTGACAGTTTTCAAATTCATTCCTATATGTAGGCAGGACACATCCCTATTGAAGCTGAGCAGACAATTGCATATAAAACTATAGTATTTCATGAAATTTTTTTTTTTTTTTTTACTGTTTGTTTCTGTCAGTGTCACTTTTTTATTCAGTCTGTCATGTAAAGCATATGGCTGAATGTCATTTTGCGGTATTGACATTACGACGCAATATACAAGGTGTATCAGAAATGTGTGATATATTTTAAGGGTAAGGTACACACTTTGGCTCTTGGCTGTATCTACCTACATATAGGTTTACGGTTCATGTTTGAAATTAAGACAAGACCTAGAATTAATGTTTATTATATCCTGAAGATATGTATTTAGGACAGAATACGAGGTACTGAGAACTTGAAAACTGCTTGATAACTTATTTTATGTACCGTAGCTAAGAGTTTGTTTCGGTAACTAATGTAGATAAGGGTTCGTTAACCATGTTTATTACTTCTAGAGGTAGCTCTGTTGGCATGAGCTTTAGTACAATCATGAATTAGTTTCGGCCTGAATACCTAACATTTGTCTTAGCTCATTTTGTTTAAGAGCGTTTATACAGAAAGTGGGAAACTCGCAAATAGCTGTCAAATATTTCGCTGTTTTGATTAATTAATTTAGCAACATTATAAGAAAAAAATAAGAAATATAGCTAACTAGTGAACTAAAATATTGATTATGAAATGCAATGATTAATATCGTAACAACATAAAAACAACGTAAAAAGTATTTGGAAACTTTCCAAATGTCTTTTTTACACCTAAAACGGTTACGACATCAAATTCAGTGTTATAATTGCAATTAATTATTAATATTTTAGTTCACTATTTAGCTATATTTCTTATTTCCATACAGTAATATTGCCAAATAAATCAAAACGGGTAAATATTTGACAGCTATTTGCAATGTTGCCAATTTTTTGGAAGAACACTCATAATGACTCGTCATCATTTTCTTGCCCTCATCCCAGTTTATTTGAGATCGGCGCAACATGTCTCTTTCTTCCATACTTCTCTATTAGTCGTCATCTCAATAGTCACCTCCTTTCTAGCCATAATTATCATCATCGTTTCTTTGGTCCCCTACTCTTATATCCACATTAATACTCGAAACTTTCTTCACGAAATCTTCCCCAATCCTCCGCATCACATGTCCAACACACCAAGTTCCACACAACTTTTTAGTCACCGGTGCCATTTTCAGACTTCCTCTTATATAAGCACCGGTGACTAATGATGCGGAAAAAATCGAATAAGGAATGAGTAGTGGTATATAGATACTTACTAATAAAATGTGTATTATAACTATTATCAAACAAAAAATTATCCAGAAATGAAATTATCCGGAAAAGAATCGGAGTTACCGACATATCTTGCAGAGTAAGCAAACTGAAGTGGCAGTGGGCTGGCCATGTTTGTTGAAGGACCGATGGCCTGTGGAGCAGACGAGTCGTAGAGTGGAGACCGCGTATTGGCAAGCGTAGCGTGGGACGTCCCTCAGTTATGTAGATGGACCGACGACTTTAAGAAAGTGGCTGGGACAACCTGGATGCGGAAGGCAGAGGACAGGGTGTTGTGGCGCAGCTTGGGAGAGGCCAGCAGATGTCCAGCAGTGGACTGTGATAGGCTAGTTTGATTGATAGATTGATCCAACAAAAGATATACAAACTATTCAATCACTAAGTACCTCCTTGTTGACAGGTTTGTGACCACGAGTCACGCTAAATAGACAGATTGACTCGGGAAGAACACGACAGCCAGGTATACGTAATGGACGTATTCGAGACAGTCATACCCAGTTTTTTCTGAGAGGCAATAAGAAAATGCCGCTGTCAAACTCTGCAGGTACCAATACATTTGCATGATTGCGATATTCACCATGTTTACCAAAATTAAATGGATTGGTGCTATCAGTTATAGCTTAAGCGACAGTGTTCACTGTGGGTTATATAGACAGCAGTAGGAGCCAGCCCTATTTTCGTAATACCGTACAACTATTGGTGTGGTAGGTAGTAGCTGCCGCTTCTGCCCAGGGAATTAAACTGTAAAAAGTAAGTTCAAAAACTAAATCCCGACTTCTGAAAAACCACGCTCTAAAAAGTATGAAACAAAAAAATATTCCAGACAGAAATCAAGACATAGGTAAAAAAATGGTCAAGGTAAAAAAGTCGTGGTGGCACACCTAGAAAATTATAATGGCTTGCGACGACGGCTTTACCTTGACCATTTTTGTACCTATGTCTTGTTTTTTGTCTGAAATATTTTCTTGTTTCATACTTTTTAGAGCGTGATTTAATGTGACATCACATAGCCTACAACCAGCGGACGATCAAAACGCTTACAACGATACCTTATTTGTCAAATTATGATTAAAGTTTAGAAGTTATGAGGTAATAGATGAACATACTATACATACATACTGGTCAAAATCATAACCCTCCTTTTTGCTTCGCCGTAGTCGGGTAAAAACTTTATTATTCATGCAAGTTAAGGAAGGAAGGAAGTGAAAATTCACATTAACTGGAACACTATCAAACAATTAAAAGAATCAATGTCGAATCGCAAGGCCACTTTTGATAAAAACTTTTTAAATATAATTAAATGACAAATACGCCCGCATGCTCTTATCTTACTCGGTTCGCGTAAATTGTATGCGGAATATCCTCGTGGATAAAAATAATATCATTCATTCATAAATAAAAAGTAATGCCCGTTTTCCTGCACGTTACTCGAAAACTGATGAACGCACTTGTTCAGAAATGTTTTGTCTGGGCTACTTTTGGCTGAGTCAATGTCGGTCATCTCAAAGGAGATTTTATTTTTTGAAAAATCGGCTTGGTTGGTCCTTGTAAAAATATAAACAGAAAACTTTATATACCTAACAGCTTAGTGTTAGGATTTTTATTTGTATTTATTTGCTCCGTGCCAGCGAGAGGGTATCAGAAAGCTAAGCGCTCCTGCATCATTCAAATTCAAAATATTTTGAAATTATGAAAGGTAAAAAGTCAGTCAGTCATTCATGATGCCCTCTACAGTGCGTTCATTATAACTTGACCCGTGACGCGAATGGAAGCACTGAATTTTGCAGTCTTAGTCAGTACTACTAAAGTTCAAAATGGCGACTGACAGAACAGCCCCAATCACATGACTGTTCTCAATCGATGTTCTAAGATGTTCTCCCGTCAAGCTTGTCATTTATTTTGCAAAACTGAAACTTCATTATAACTTAGACATGAATATTATAATATTACCTTACGTTCGTAAGAAGTTAGTACTTAGTTATGTAAGAATAATAATTTGAACATGCCTTGCCTTTATGATGGATTGCTGAAATAGAGTCCTGGGAGGAGTATATGAAGCATCATTTCGAGATGGATTGAATAAGTAATAATAATAAGTAAAAGAGAGATTACAAACTGACCATCTAGGGAGAAAAATGTAATGAAAACTGAAGGAAAATACTTGGGAGTTTGACCCAGATCAGTTCAGGGAAAACCTAATCAAGATGAATAGCCAAAAAACTGTATTTTAGCGTACAATTGATTCCAAAGTGATATTCGATTTACTATTGAAAAATACTCGGTTGCAATAGAGTTGAGAAGAAATGTTGTCAGGTTCATAGGCTGGCTATTATCGACCCTAATTACAACCTCAGGGACATGGGAATATCGCTACAATTACTCTTCACTTATGCTTTTTCTCCGGGGACTACAATACCCGACCGTACGTCCAGTATTGTTCAATAAACAAATGAAAACCTAAATAAAAACCTCAATTTTTCTCGCTCGACATACCTTTTTGAAAGGTTACTTTGGGAATAAAGAGGCTTTTTTCATAAGAATTTATACATATTTTAAATTAAAGTTGTATGTCGTGTCAGTCTGTGTGACCCCTTAGATCTTCTAAACTCCACAATTCGATGCGGTCTTCACCATCATTTAGAGCATTTATTCTGCAAGGTCTGCAAAATATTAATAGATATTTAATTTAGATTTAGCATAGAATTCTCGAATTTTTTCAAGTCGTAAAAACCGTACGTAGCAGGTCCCGGGTCGCGAGCTGGGAATAATAGTATATTATGCAATTAGTGAATAAAGGACGGATTTAAAGCGAGGGCCATAAATGAATCACGAGCAAGTGAAGGATTCTAACGACTGAATCACGACCGCAGGGAGTGTTTCATGATGATTGAATCACGAGCGTAGCGAGTGATTCAAGTGTTAGAATCCTGAGCAACGCGAGTGATTCATGGCCCTCGATATAAATCCATTTTATTCAAGAGTTGCATACTATAATTTATACCATGACTACGAGAAAAGAAAGATTTAAGCGAAAATAGACATTTAATGAAGAAAAAAGGAAGGCTAAATTAATTAAAATGCACATTAAAATTGGAACAATTTGTGATCGTACAACTTACAGTATTCAAAATAGCGCCAATTTACTAATGACAGCAAATAACACAAAACAGTTTTTATTCTAATGCTAAACTCCCCGTCGAAAATGCCGACCAATCAAATCTCGAGGAGTTTTTTGCACAATGAGTTTGTATGTCCTGTATTCTTTGCACAAAAAGTTTGTATCGAGTATTTTTTCGCAAGGAGGTTGTATAACATTGAGATGGAGGTCGAATATATTGGTGTGTCCTAAATTCAAACACCAAAGTAGTGATTAAAAGTGCTTTTTATTCACTGTTTTCAGTGAATAAAATAAGCTTTTTGGAGGGGGAATGGTATAAAGGGACATTTTTCACAAGAATAAAATTATACAAGGTAACCTACACTGGCAACTTATAATGAGAAAGTTGGGACTACGAACTTCAAACCTCATTGGCTTTATCGTCCAAAAGCAATTCTTTATTCAAACATTTATCTTTGATCTATAAATTTTTATTGAAACGTTGTAAAGTAATTCCATACCTCCTCTAAAGCTCTTTTAAAGCTCTTTCGTTGCTGTGTTCGTTAAGTATCTATGGAGAAACTGGAGAAGGCCATTCTTATGGTAATTGAGGTTTTAGATGGACCACGCCAGATACGGAGAAGTTAATGGGGACGTGTGCGTGACAAATGTATTAATTTATTAAGGCTAGCACACATTTGAGCGGGTCGCAACGCATTGCAGAAATCAGTTTCGTACATTTTGTATGACCCACAGCACCCTATAGGCTAGCCGCGCCGAATCTTTTGTTGCAATCTTTGACTGGTAACTTTTTACAAGTACAGTACCTATATTATTGTAATAACCTCTTATGCCATTTAAGATGATCTTAGCCACCATTCGAAGGATTCTAAGCTAAATAAGACTGCTAAATATAAACCCTATCTTGAGATAGAAACTTGAAACCTGAAAGCTAAGCGAATCCTTGTAACCTTGTTACAGTTACTGTTATCTTAAGTTAGTTAAGATAACAGTATCAACTAGTGTATAATAAATAAATAGTCTAACTGAGATCTCTACTAATTTCTAAGAAAAGTCACTCTGACTTTGCTCAGAAATTCAGATCTCAGTTTAAAAGAGCTTGTCTGTGGAAGTGTTGCCATTGTTATCTAATTATGCAGCCAAATAGCATTGCTATGGGCAGTTTTTTTGGGATTGGCTGCGCATCATTTAATCCTTTGAGGTGGGGCGATCTTTAGGGTGTTTCTCAGAGATAGAAATTTCTCGGTCGCGAATTTTTTGTCTCTTTTGACATTTTAGTACGCACTTCCATGAAAATCAGAAGTATAAATATTTCAGTTTCATGGCGTTCTTCTTTCTTTCTTTGTACTGACTTGATTGGGGATACAATGACTTTATCTTAGTCAGAGGTTGGACAATATCTGAGAAACACCCTTTAGATGGCAGTGTCGCCTTTTGAAGGGAATAAGGAAGGCCGAGAGACGGTAGAAGGAGCGTTGGTAGACCAACAGCTAGGTGGGTGGACGAGCTACAGAAGGTCGTGAGGAAGACCTGAATAAGACTCACACAGACCAGGGAAGTATGGCACAAAAGGGAGGACGCATATACGCTGACGCGACGGTGAGGGTGGGAGCGAGACAGAACACTGGATTTAATCAATATTTACACGCTGGATTTATTTATATTTATTTACTGATTTGATGTCCGTACGTATTTTTCGGGTGACCACTGAAAAACAGCGCTGTGCTGTGGGTCAGATAGCACAGAATTATGCTGAGTGGAAGCCTTCTTGTCACAGTCATGACGTGCAGCTGCCGAATATTTCTGTTTTGTTTACATGTTCATATTGTTGTTTTTTTGTATGCACGTGTTTCTGTGAGAAATAAACCTATTTTCTTTCTTTCTTATCTTTTATATTCAGCAGCGGTTGGAACAAGGCTACCAATGAAAATGATGATGATCGTCTTTGAATTGGTATCTTCGCCAACTTTATTCGGTTCCTTAGTTATTTATAAAAAAAAAAATTGCACACGTAAAACAATACTGTACAAAGGCGGGCTTAATGCCTGAGGCATTTTCTACCAGTCAACCTTAGAGTGGTGCAGAGTCAAAACATGGCAGACTTGTACGATAGACGTTTTTCTATAACATTTCCATTGCTAAATTCTTCAATAATGACACAAAATAGAACATTTTTTTCCAACGTTTCAATAGGTTTTACTTTTCTAGTGGGACTAAGCTCAGTTAAGAAGCTAGATATTGAATCTTGGAACCTCCAATTACACGTACAAAAGCGAGGCGATTTACTTTTTTTGTTGGCAAAAAGCTGAGTATTTAGCCCTTTCCATAATACGAGCTTTTCTTAAAGATAACTCTCTTAGGGATATGGCTATCCCAGTATTGGTTTTGTTCGACAAAAATAACATCTTGCAACAATTCCATTCGTCTTCTGCAGTATTCCCTAGAGGTTTGGGTCTCACCGTATAAGCTCGTGATAAAAGCATAGTTTCATGTTTAACTTAGCGTCAATAAACTCGTGATAAAAGCATACTTTGATGTTTAACTTTGCGAAAAATGCGAGTTTAGCTATGTTGAACATTGACGCGAAGGAAATAACTTAATGAAACTGTTAGAACTAAAATATTACTACTCGACTATTTATAATAATCCTAATTAATATTATAAATGCGAAAGTGAGTTTCTTTGTTATGCTTTAACAGCTCAACAGCGGAACCAATTCTGATGAAATTTGGTATGGGTATAGTTTGAACCATGAGAAAGGACATAGGCTACTTTTTATCGACATACCATGCAGGCGAAGCCGCGGGTGGAATCTAGTGTATATTATAAAAGGGATACTTAGTTATGGCTAAGCATATTATAACTCTGTAGCAAACAGTGGCTACGTACCTAAAATAGAAAAGTGATTACAAATGATACCTACAACATTAACAAATATATAGTATGAAAAATGGTCGCCATTTCGGTAATAATTATTAAAAAGAAAGCTAATACCTACTGCATTGATGTCCAAGCACTGTTCTTCATAATATGCCAATGGCAAAAGTAATTCAAACTCAAATATTCACTTATTCCAAATAATGGTTTATTTGGAATAAGTACAGGCACTTTTGAATTGTCAAGGGGCCGGTCAGTCAGAAAGATTCAAAGTTTGGCTAAAAAATCAGCAATGTGAATACTGTTTTCTGACGCAGCCTTAGGTCCTCAGGGGTGCAGATGACAGGTCATGTGTCGCAAGATGGAAGGTGGGCCATTGTCTTTGGAGAGAAGCTGCATACGCACCGGAGAAATGAGCCGTCCAAACTCCATAGGTGGGGTTAAACCTATGGAGTTTGTCATTACTGCGGCCGACCTGGGTATAAAGTCAATTAAAGAATTATATATAGGTATTTATATTTTATTATAAGGTGAAAGAATTGTGAAGAGATATAGAATACTTTGTTGAACCAAATCTTTAGAAGGCCTTAACATTGTATAGTATTATAAGTTGACAACAACCAAAATCCAATAAAGCTTTTATAGCGAATAAAATCTAGGGAAGCGCTAAATTCTTGGGTCAACCCATAAGTCTTATCCTAAGTTTTGCATAGACACGCATATTTTTATGTGTTACAGTAAAGATAAGATTAAAGTAATAAAAGGGTAAGAAAAGCTTATAACATGAAATAGCACTAAAATAGAAGATTTTGACACTACCTCGTGTCCTAATTCATAAAAATTTGGGACTTTTATTTTCAGGAAAATGGGTGGCAACACTCGAATGTTCAATATTCTACTTTGACTCTATAACCGCATTATTGTACTTCATTTCATGCCTTTGAAAGCCTGGGGAATTTGAAAGCCAGTTGTTACTGCATGGGACCTAATGAGTCATCTTTTAGCTGTGACATATAAGCCATACGACTGGAAAACGACCCCAACATAGTTAGGAAAAGGCTAAGCAGATGTTGATGAAGCCTTTTTTTTTGTCTGTGAAATTATCAAATAACTAGTCCTGCTTTGGGCGGAGTGGGAGGGCGTGTCAGACTCTTACTGACTAAAACCCACCTGTGTTCCTGCAGTTGCCTGTATGTTGCCAGGGGCCACGCGCCACGGTATCGGAGCTTCTCGCGACCCCGGCAAGCATCGGCCCTAGCGGACTCAGTCAGTTGTGCTGACATCTCTTTGACCTGGGCCTGGTCCTTATCGGACGCGAGCTACCCATTGCTCACTGTCCGCAGGCCCGCAGGTTGATGAAGCCAACTTGATGATGAAGTAATTAAGCAGTAGATACGTTGTGATACTAGCAGATGCTGCAACAGGTGAATCTAAGTATTTGACATAATATCATTAACAAGCTTCTGCCCGCAACTTCATTCGCGTAAAAAATCGGCCCACGATCCACTCCGTCGCATCGCATTCCACGCTCGCGCTGTTACTTCGTTTTCGCTTAGCGTTCTTTATGACTTTTTGTCGTTTTGCTCGGGTCTTAAAGGTATTTGCGTGATCTTAAATAGCCTATAATATTCCTCAACAACTGGGCTATTAAATACAAAAAAACTTTTTCAAATCCGACAGGTAGTTCTAGAGATTAGCGCATTCAAACAAACAAATAAAAACAAACTGTTCAGCTTTATTATTAGTAAATTTGACTTCATTTGTGGCCTCAAAAATATCTTGTATATTATTGTGTACGAAAGGCAATGTTTTTCAATTCAATACAAGCTTTATTTTGTAGACTTTTTACGATGTTCGATTCTGGCTTATTATTTACGAGTTTACTAGACTCCTATTATATTCACGCCACAGAAATAAGACCAAATAGGTATCGTAAATTTTATGCCCTAGGCACAAAGGTCAAACGATTGGATTTTAGTTTCTATTAATTTTTATTTAACGACGGTATTTGTACAAATTTACGACCAAAACAATGAAAACGTAGCCGATAAGTCTGAATTCAATTAATTATTAAAAAAACAAAGGCGTAAAAAATTCCACAGTGTTCCGAAGGAATCTCATTGGTATTCAGTAAGGGTTGGATATAATAAAACATTTTCAATCGAAAACTTGGGGGGTAAACTTTGTAGGGTAAATAAAATAAAAAAAAGTGAAAATTTAAAAAAATCCCTGACACAAACATTTCCTCATTTCTGTTTCCTACTCCATCACCAGACCCTGTTCATCATCAATCTATAACCTATTCATTGAGACCATTCCAATCAGCCCAAAAACTATACCTGTGCTGTAAGTTGGTCAGGGAGTTGGGTATCCTGCAAATTCCAGGTGGTGCTGCAGCATCAGTTTAAGGTTACTATGTTCTTCTAATATCATTGAAGTGACAGAATACCAAATTTCAAATCGACCAGACCTGTGGAAGACGCTCACATCCATTAATCAATTAGAAAAGAGCTGATAATCTTCAATCGGCTGAACCGGTTTTGATAAGGATACATATTTGAATGCCGAAAATTAAAATACCTACGAGTAAAATGTCAACGTTCAAAACATCGAAAATTTAAATATCGATTGTATAATAATATCGAAAATTAAAATATCGTAAGTTTATAATGTCGAATGGTTAGATAACCTACGTCCAATATATCGAAAATCAAATTATCAACAAAAGTGACATCGAAATACCTAAATATCGAAAGTACAAAGTATCGAATGTCCTAAATGTCGATATTAATAATTAATATCGACATTTAGGACACATACATAATACAGTAGTTAATAAGTATGTCATAGGGTAATTTCATAATTACCCTGTGACATTACGAAAACCCGAATAATTAGAAAATGATGAAATAAAATCTGCGAGCAACTTGGACGTAGCGTTCGCCGGCCGCTGCCGCGACACCGCTCGCTGCGCTCGCTCGGCTCACGCGCAGTTGGTCACAGTTCTAACCTAACCTAACCTATTTTACCCAGTTCAAAATGATGAATCATACAATCTACCTGCGACTAGATAATTAGAAAATGGTGAAAACATTTCTGCGGGAGATTTTAGGTATGATTCGTCATTTTAAACTGGGTGAAATAGGTTAGGTTAGGTTTGAACTGTGACCAACACTGCGCGTGAGCCGAGCGAGCGCAGCGAGCGGTGCCGCGGCAGCGGCCGGCGAACGCTACGTCCAAGTTGCTCGCAGATTTTATTTCATCATTTTCTAATTATTCGGGTTTTCGTAATGTCACAGGGTAATTATGAAATTACCCTATGACATACTTATTAACTACTGCATATTTTATCGAGTAGGTATTTTTAACGTAAATATAATGAATTTGGGTGTATTAAATGTTGACATTTTAAATGTAGGTATAATGACTATCGATATTTTTAATCATTAGATATTTTTATCACTCGGCATTTCAATGTTAGACATTTTAGGCTTAGGTATAACAATTTTAGATATTATTATACAATCGATATTTAAATTTTCGATGTTTTGAACGTTGACATTTTACTCGTAGGTATTTTAATTTTCGGCATTAAAATATGTATCCTTTGATAAATCATATCTGACAACCATCGCTAGAAAAAATGCTTTCAAATAAAAAAAAACTGCATTCAAATCGGTTTATCCGTTTAAGAGCTACGGTGCCACAGACAGACACACATACATAGCGGTCAAACTTTTAACACCCCTCTTTTTGCGTCAGGGGGTTAAAAATAATTACTGTAGAAGAATGTTGTCACCGTCTCCGGCACAAAGAAGTCCAGTCGTTTAGGTAAGGGTTTATTTTAAAACTTCCGTACACCAATAATATGTTATATATAGGACGAGCTCACGCCACCTTTTCCCAGAAAGGACGAAGGAGGGGAACGGGGTCCTCTAGATCAAAAAACTGACCTAAGTCTTGAATTTAGTAACTTAAACTAGCGAAGTCCCATGTAACCATTCCAAGTAGGACGTGGTCCACGAATGCAACACTAGTTCAGTCTTGAATCTAACTTAATCTAGCGGAGTCCCATGTAACCATTCCAAGTAGGACGTGGTCCACGAATGCACCTCTAGATCAGTCTTACAAAAATTAAATATTCTAGCGGACGTCATTAACTCGCGGAGACTCTTAACACCGCGATTCAGAAACGTGACGTCTGGTGACAGCGCCATCTAGTGTCGAGTAGCGGTACTCTGTAGTATCTCACTTAGATAATGGATAGCGCTGGTGCATTAAAAGAAGGTTTTGCTACAATCTCCCCCTCAGTTCCCGAAGACGTCTCGGCGAGAGGAACTGGAGAGTTATTGCTTTCTAGGACGGCCACGGCCTCTTGTGGCGGGAAGTGTGGTCTGGGTAACCAACTTCTTAGCAGGTCGTCCTCTTTTCCTGAGCGGGTGTACAGGCTCAGAAACTTCGGTGACATTTTCACCTTTGTAAGGTGTTAGGGCAGATGTATGATGTAGTCCGATCGGATTCTCAGGAGTATTCGGTGAAGCTACTTTAAATGATGCAGGTCCGTGCTGCTGCACTATAATATATGGACCATCTCTTCGGGGCGCAAATTTAGCTGTCACTCCCTGATTTCCTCTGTTGATCGGGTGTATGTTGACAAGAACCATATCTCCTGGTCGGTATTGATGATGGTTGCGTCTCTGTCGGTAAATGAGTATATTCCTTTGTCCCGTTGTGGAACTATTTCTTTCAGCTGCCGTAAGTAATCTACTTGCGTTTTCCACGGGGTGCTCTTCTTCCTTCTCCCCCTGGACGGGAACTGCTCCGAGTGCAAACCCACTGGCATCTGTTTTCAGGATGTAGGGCTTGGTTCCATCTGCTTGTCTTAGAACAGGCGCAGTTGTAAGCCGTTGTTTCAGTGTGTTATATGCATGTTCTTGTTCCGTATTCCAACCTGACTTTTTCTTCGTAAGCTTAGTAAGTGGTTGTATTATCGTTATCGCATTTAAATGGCGGCAGTGTACTAAAACGTGTTTTAAAATAGTAACCGCTGCCAGCAGCGATTCTAGGACTTCAGACTTCTTGGTCCCGTCATATTTTAAAGGTTTCTTGCCTAGACTGCGAGATCTTCTCCAGTAATGATTGGAACTGAGTGTCGGACAGGTTGACTGACATCGCTTTGGGTGAGGTCCTTACAGTTAACGTCGTTATTCTGCTTGAACGCGTGACGTACTTCTGCTGATCCTTATCAGGCCCACCGTTGGTCGCCAGTTTGTAGAGGATGTGTGGTCACCGTCTCCGGCACAAAGAAGTCCAGTCGTTTAGGCAAGGGTTTATTTTAAACTTCCGTACACCAATAATATGTTATATATAGGACGAGCTCACGCCACCTTTTCCCAGAAAGGACGAAGGAGGGGAACGGGGTCCTCTAGACCAAAAACTGACCTAAGTCTTGAATTTAGTAACTTAAACTAGCGGAGTCCCATGTGACTATTCCAAGTAGGACGTAGTCCACGAATGCACCATTAGTTCGGTCTTGAATTTAACTTAATCTAGCGGAGTCCCATGTAACCATTCCAAGTAGGACGTGGTCCACGAACGAATGCACCTCTAGATCAGTCTTACAAAAAATAAATATTCTAGCGGACGTCATTAACTCGCGGAGACTCTTAACACCGCGATTCAGAAAAGTGACGTCAGGCGACAGCGCCATCTAGTGTCGAGTAGCGGTACTCTGTAGTATCTCACTTAGATAATGGATAGCGCTGGTGCATTAAAAGAAGGTTTTGCTACATTACTTAATTTTAAAATTTTGTTTTTGTATTTTCTAAGTGCAAGAGCTTTAACGCAAAATATTATATTAAGATACATAACATAACATCACGCCTTGTTTCCCCGAAGGATTGGGCAGAGGTGTACCTATAGTACACCCACATTTCGCCAGTTATGTTTAAGTCCCATTTAACAGGGAGCGAGCCTATTGTCATCAACCGGGTACAAATCCAGACTCCGATAAGATATTAAGATATTGTATTCTAATTGATAGTACAAAAGGAATCTGTTCTGGCGAGTTTTATGATCATCATCATTGGCAGCCTTGTTCCACCGACAGTTGAGTATAGGCCTCCGCCCTTTTGTGCCATGCTTCTGGTCTGTGCAAGTCCCGGATCTTCCCCGCGATCTTCTATACCCACCTGGCTATTGCTCTCTCCTCCTCTTCTGGCAAGTTTAAGTACCTAATAAAGTGCGTGTGTCTTACATATGAAAAAAGAAAACGCAAATATTGTTTATGGAAAAGATAGGAAAATTTAGGCTTTCAGAAAATGCTTTATTCCAACTTTTCACGTGACAAACTTATACAGAGCGGTTAGGGGAGATGAAAATGGAAAAATGCCTCCATTTTTCATCTGAACGATTAATGACTCAAACCGTTTGATTTACAATCGGGAAACTTAGTAAATCTCGATCTCCTGTCGGCATCCCTAAGAGTTATATAGGAAAAAGACAAACGTAGTTCACTGTGATTATGTAAAGTATGTTATGATAATTTATTGGATTTTTGTGCGAGCTTTTGAGCTGTGTTACTCAAATTGGCAATATTGACAAAAAGTTTATGGAATGCAGTTTATTTAAAAAAACCAGCACTGGCTGCCTGCTGACTAATCTTTTCACATGAGTTACTTTCAGTGTTGGTGGGGATAACAAATGACTTCGCCCTGGAGTCTAAAATGTTGTGCCGTTTCTTAAACAATGGAGCACTTAACATCGTGTCCAGAAACAGAAACTGATGGCCGCTACTGAAGGTGCCAATCTCGAAGCCAAATTCTGGGCTGACATAATTTAGATTGCCATCGACACGAAAAGATACTATCACATTCATCTTCATAATTATCTTGACCCTACCACAGATTAGTACAGATGGTTCACTCCGCAAAATCATTTAAATAAAAAGCGACTTTTGCTACCACACAATAAAGTGCAATTCAGGTCACACAGCTATACCTACAGTTATATTCACATAGAAGTAGCCTCTCTTTCTATCGCGTAACTCTATTATCTTCTGACTACGTTACGCTCACTGAACTTGACAACTCTAGCCTGCCGCGTACCTACTTGTAGCTTCATACCTAAAATGCGGAGTGAACCATTTGTATTCATCTGACTCTACGTACAAGAAAAATACCTACTTGACTTATTTCTAAATTAAAGCAACATCACTAAACAAACTTCTATTAGCACCACACAATATTCGTTAACAGTTATCTGTCATTAGAACATTGACCTCCAATACAGTTTCTTTAACAAAATAGTGCGAACATGAATAGACCTCTGATGAATGTTACTCATCAACTTGATGTCGCTCTCGGCACATACCTACTATAACTTACTTAAGTACTTATAATCAACAATCGGTCAAGTGTGAGTTGAATCGTGGACAGAAGGATTCGTACCCAAAGCTGAGGTAGGATTAGAGGACTAAACTTATGTTTCCTGTTTTTTTTTTTTGAGCTTTTATTCTGTGTACGCCTTTAGTGTGGGACGCAATATGTCGCAATACTCTTGCGTCATCCCATCTTCCTGGATCAGTGTGCTGTGCTGGCGCTGCCGCTGCGGCTGCAGAAAACCTCAAGCGGCGAAAGTATATACCTTATAGGTAACTATATTTTCGAGCCGTTTGAGGTTGAAACCGTGCTCATGGTTTGTTCAATTGAATCTCCAAACGACTGGTTGACACTTTCCGTGATCCAAGGGCTGGCCTTTACCTTGGTCAGAGGCTAAGCATTGCCATGCAACGTGGCAATGCGGCCAGTCTCTTGGGTACACTACCAGTCGACAGTGATGCGGATGAATTTTTCGACGCTATCTTTTAGTCTTATGGAGGACTAAACTAAATTAAAATGAATAGTAAAGTAAAGTCTTAGGTCGTCGGAATATTACAAAGGCTGCCATTTATAAGTACCACCAACTCCATTTTCGCACGGTTTTTACGACTTGACAAAACCTCAATGTTATTGTTACCTATTAGTCATAGGCAATGGTGACGATTCTCTTGTACACCGAACTAAACTAACTAAACAATCACTAAAATTCTTTACTTTTGGCTATGAGAATCTTAAAGCTATTCTGTAAAAAAAAAATATCTAAATTTAAAAATAATTTTGACACAACTAAAATCGAATATGACAAATGCGACACCACGTGGTACATACTTAGTAAATCAAAATTTTAGGTGAAAAACGTCAAATTTAGAATAGCATAATTGACATTTTTACTAAATTAAAAACTCAGTGCCATCTTAGTGTGTGTCAAACTAAAATATAGTTAAGTTGTGTCACTTTAGTCTATGATGTGAAATCGTCGTTAGGAACGTTTCGACAGGAATAAACTAAATTTTGGTGATTTTTAGTCTAGTTTAGAGGCATTTGTGACAAGAGAATCGGCATCAATGTCACTTTTAACAGACGAATGACCTCGTGATGACTTCAAGGCTTCAATCGAAGAATTTAACTTGTTTTTTTTTTCATGCTCCCTTGTTTTCTTAATGCACTTTGACATTGGCAGAATAGTCGCCATTAGCTTTGCTTGCCATTTATTAAAATAAAATAGAATAGACTTCAAAGCTTTATTTTATTTACTTTGTGGAACTCTATTTGTAACTAAAGCTGCTGTATACTGATTGACATACATTTGTCTACTAATATGATCATTGAGCTGTGGTTTAACGTGCCCTTAAGCGTTAGTTTTTGTCTTTAGGTAGTTCCGAAATGTTTTTTTCTGGAAAAACTGCTTAGTGGTAACGGCCCACTGTTGGCTGATATTAAATATACTACGAGTATTTAGATTGAACAGACTGCCTTGTTGGTCTAGTGGTCGCAAGCGCTACTACTAAGCATGAGGTCCTGGGTTTGATTCGGGCGTCGGGCAAAGTGTTATTGGGTTTTTCCATCTAAAATTTCTTAGTTTCGGAATCTGGATTTATGCCCGGTTGATGGCAATAAGCTCGCCCCCAATTACAGGGGACTTAAACATTATTGGCGAAATGGTGGTGTACTATAGGTACATCACTGCCTAACCCTTGAGGGAATAGAGGCTAGGATATTATGATATTATTTAGATTGGCAATCAGATTTCTGGTTAAGAATGACATATTTGTAATGTTGCTTACAAGGGTTTATTCATACTTAAGTACATATATTCAAAACTTCATCAATTTCATATAAGTTGACTTTGATGACGTAACTTCCTGAAACCTGAAGTGAAAAGTTGAGAAGACTGATTGTTGTCTTCTCAACTTTCATTCAACATCAATCAAAATATTTATTTCACATAAACCTACAAGGGCACTTATGAAACGTCAGAAGCTAGGTGCACGGTTCCAATAGGGTATGCACGTAATTCAAAACTTATTCATTACTTAAATATACATTATATAGGAGTCAAGAAACAAATTCCTATTATTTTTACATTTTTTTATTTTATGTTTTTTTTTAGTGGTACGGAACACAAATTCGAAACGCGTCGTCTTCGAAAATGCCGAATATCTTTTCGTAGCAAACTGCTTGATGTGTTGTAAGAGCGATTTCTGCTTGAATAAAGAACAAAAACAATTTTATTTAGCATTACTGCTTCGCAGAAGGAGGTGACGGCCTCCCATGCCCTCTCGCTCCGTACCATGGCCTGGACCAGGGCCGGACGCGAGAGATCCCCGCCACCGATCGCCTCCACGAGGACACGTCGATGCTCTGCCCAAGCCGGGCAGACCTCCACCGTATGCTCTACGGTGTCCTCCGGGCGATCCACGCAGTGATTACACCCGGGCGTTTCCTCCCGCTTGATATGAACAGGAACCTCCCAAAACAACCATGTCCGGCGGATGCCAGATGCCGTGGCGCCTCTCTAGCCACTCCTCAAAGATGCGACTTATCGCCGCAATAGTGGCGTGCCCAGCACTGGGTTGCGACAATCGCACTCTCCATGACGCCATGAGATCACACCGGAGCTCTGTCCGCTGTGCCGCGGTTTCTCGCGGCAGCGGAGTTAGCCCCGGCGTTTCGCCTCCTCGCGCCACTCCCAAATGTGTGCGAGGACTTTTGCCTGCAGATCCCATGGCGGCAATCCGGCAAGGAGGCTCGCCGCCTCACCGGAGACCGTGCGGTATCCCCGGACCAGACATCCTGACCGCGACTGAAACGGACGTTTGAACTGTAGTAGAACATTGTTGGAGTTTCTTTATTCTTATGAACGACACGCAGTAGTTGAATTTATCTTTTAATACTTTTCTTAGTTTTATACTACTGTATTTTATTAATTAAGTGAAAAAAAATTACATGCATATTCCCTATTGGTCGTTTCCTATGGAGAAGAGCCGGCAATAAACTCCACGGTTACTCTTTTAAAAATAATTGGCTTCACAGTCTATGGCCTCCTATTAAAGCCCAGAACACATTACCTTCTGTTTTGGGGACTACTTCTGATAGGATTCTCAAAAGATGAATTGAATCAAACCCGAAAACTAAACAATAGCGTTCATCAACCCCAATCTCCAATCAGCCAATGTTCTCCCGAGCGGACATGACAAAGAATTGGGAACAAAGCAAATGTTTTAACCAGGTAAGTGAAAACAGACAAGTGGTTTGCAAATATGTGTTATCACCGTTCTGGCCGGCTCATATGTTAATTTGATAGGCACCTACGTACATGCTGATAAGATAATGGTGTCAGTTGCACTGTCAAATCTATATTGAGGTGTCATGGTGAATTCCATACGTATCTGGCGTTAAAAGCGTACATGAGGACCAAATTCGTTCGGCACCGGCAAGTGCCGGGCGAATTTGGTCCTCATGTACGGAAAAAGAAAGAACGTAAAGAAACTGGAAATGATTCACTAACTATTACAAAAGTGTTATAAATACACAGGTGTACAAATAAGTTTCCGCGGTTTTTTATAAAAAATTAGGAATTTATTGTGAAGGAACAGTACATTACGTTTTATTAAAAGTATTTTCCATCATTTGCCACTACTTTTCCCCATCTTTCTGGCAACATTCGGATACCCCGTCGAAAAAACTCTTCATCTTTTGACGCTATCCACAAATCTACCCAATTTTTGATGTCTTCATATGATGTGAAGCGCTGCTCAGACAGACCATGTGCCATCGACCGGAACAGGTGATAATCGGAAGGGGCTAAGTCTGGTGAATACGGCGGGTGGGGTAAAACTTCCCAGTTGAGTGTTTCCAAGTATGTTTTTACCGGCGCCGCAACATGTGGACGAGCATTATCGTGTAAAAGAATAATTTTGTCGTGTCTGGAGTAGTAATGGGCGCGTTTTTCCTTAAGTGCCCGACTCAATCTCATCAATTGTGTTCGGTAGAGAGCTCCAGTAATGGTTTCGCTTGGTTTCAGCAATTCATAATACACGACACCAAGCTGATCCCACCAAATACACAGCATGAGTTTTTTTCCATGAATATTCGGCTTAGCTGTCGATGTTGATGGTTCGCCGGGCTTAACCCATGACTTTCTCTTCTTTGGATTATCGTAGTGAATCCATTTTTCGTCACCAGTGACTATACGATGCAAAAAACTCTTTTTTCATTCCTGGCAAGCAGCATTTCACTCATGCATAATCGGCGTTCAACGTCTCTCGGCTTTAGTTCATATGGAACCCAATTTCCTTGTTTTTGAATCATTCCTAACGATTTTAAACGATGTGAAATTGCTTGTTGAGTCACTTGTAATGTAAGTGCAAGTTCTTTTTGCGTTTGGGTCGAATCTTCCTCCAATAGTACTTCTAATTCCATGTCTTCGTACACTTTCGGCCTTCCACTGCGTTCTTTGTCCTTCACGTCAAACTCACCGTTCTTAAACTTTTGAAACCATTCCTGACAACTTCTCTCACTTAAAGCAGCTTCACCATAAATGCTTCCAGAAGCAATCGATGCGCCTCAGCTACAGATTTTTTCAAATTAAAGAAGTAAATCAAAAGTTCCCGCAAATGATGCTTATTCGGCACAAAACTTGACATTTTTGCACGAAAAAAATTACGTGATGCTGATAAGGAATCACTAGTACTTTAAGGTTATGGTGTTGCCGGATGACGAAACTTGGGATATTACGTTTTACATCTGACAATTTCTCCATAACCTTCTGGTGGGGTCATCTTTTGACAAACTGCGGAAACTTATTTGTACACCTTTAAATCAAATAAGTAACAGAGAAAAAAAATAGAACGAGGAGAAGAAAGAGAAGAAGGGAGGAAAGAAAGAGAAAGAGTAAAGGAGGGGAGAAAAGAAGGAAACGGAAAGGGAGACGGTGAAGAGTAAGTGAAATTCGGTTTAAAGACATTTAAATTAGTAGGAGGTATCTATGATTGTACCAGGAACTAATACTGTGTGTTTTGTAGAGTAAGCGAAGCACATCGAGATATTATTATTAACAATAATCTGCGAAAAATGCAGACTTGCACTGTATCACCATAAATGGGAAAAAATTAACTATAATATATTACAGATTCTTTCAGTTTAATCATGTAATTATATGGCCACCTTCGTCCTCTATGAAATGAATACACACTACAAACCTTAGAATTCTCATTCGGGCAAATAAAGTGTCAAATTAAAAATTTCAACAGTCTCTTTGGAAATTAAAAAATTGGAAGTGTTTACATGATTATGTACAAATCGAAAACTGCAAAATAAATGAATACACGTAAACCCAAGGGACAAAAATAATTGGTGTCCTACTAGGTAACTATATTCCATTTGAAATAAGATTCGATATTTAACTAAACCTTTTTTACAGTCCGTTCAACCGATTTTGACTTCTATTGCGTTGGTGGCATGATAAATGGTAGCTGCAGTAAACAGTTGGTATTATAACCTTCTTTTTGCTTTTAATGCCATCCTTATGCCTACGTTATAGAAGTCAGAATCAGTTGAACGGACTGTAAAAAAGGTTTCTTTAAATGTCTAATTTTATTTCAAATGGAGTATAGATAGTATTTAGAATTTACACTGGAAAAAATAGTTGCGCAACGTAATATATTTTTCCATGGAGAGATACAAACAGGCCTTTGCAATGTGGAGTGGGCTGGTGTATTTAGGAATATTTATCTTTATTACCAATAAAAAAAAATCCTTTCATCTTTATGTATGGACATCCATCTTGTTAGGCTTTTATCGCCTAGCCTAACATATTATTAAACTTATAAGTTTCTGCAACTTTACGACTTTGTGTTAGGTACTAAAACTTAACTCATTTTCTGAATGCAGTTTACGTGTCTCATATCAACGGAATGGACTGTAAAAACATGAAATTGTACAAAATTGCAAAGATGTTTTGTAAAATGACGTAGATAAAAGCGAGATGAAAGGCTGTTGTTTATTGAGCGTAAAGTAGGTGCGGTCGCAAATTGAAACTTTTTCGTTTACTGAATGTAATTCGGAGGGCCTAACAATAAAGTTGTCACGTTTTGTTAACTTCCAGTACATTTGGCTGATTTCCTGAGTCGTTAGGCAATAAGTTGTGGAGACATTCAGGGGAATAATGTGAAAAGACTATAAGCTCAACTGAGATGGAAAAGAATATATTTTATCATATCTTAATAGATATGATAGCCAGTGACAACATGTTAGTTGCGAAAAACAATGTAGAAATGATGTACTTACTAGGTAATCCTAGTAAGTACATCATTTCTACATTGTTTTTCGCTCTGGGTCTGTTGCTCTGGCGCTTTGGGTCTGTTTCTGTGGGATCTAGGAGTAAATTCGATTAGGATGTAATCTTATTTGTCTTATATAAGGACCAGGGTTTGACGCATGTTTTGTTTACGAGCCTTAACTTGTTATTTATTTGTCTACAAAGCTCGTTTAGTGTTAATAGCAAATGTCCCGTCAAAAGACTTTGAGGTCTTCTATTTTTATAGCAGGTAAGTATAGTCTACCTCGTAATTGCTTTATCACCCTAGGGTTAAATGTCCCTTGCGCGTCATTGAACGAGAAGATGTATTTGTCTATGAGATAGATAGTTCTAACCGTAGTAAAGTTTCAACACAAGTTTTTACACTGCTACAAGGATCTTTTGGCGCTCGAATAACGTTGACAGCGGGGCGCTGTTGGTTCAATTGTTTTTTAGAATGTTACTTGACATAAAAAACAAGATGGCGGCGTTAGTTCTAATTTTATCCACGTGCCAAAATAACCTTGTAGCGCTATACAGGGAATTGTTGTCAAAGGTGTTAATGCATTTATACAAGGTGGACTATAGTTTGCAGACATCTGCATAATGAACATTCTTATAACAAAATAGAACATTTTGCGACTAATGGCGCTTTTAGCATTTCCATTCGAGTGCTACGCACATGTGCTTCATGCATGGTCATAAAATTGCATGCGTCGCTTCATTCATAATGTTCATAGTTTGACCCCACAAATTAGGTAAGTCAAAATTACATTAAACTTACTATATAAGTGTTTGCAGGAAAAAGGTATTCTGTAAATTCCTGTATTCACTCCAGAAACAATAAAACATAAACAGCCTATGACGTTCCCACTGCTGGGACACAAAGAGGAGGCAATAATGCAGCTGTCCCACCACCGACGAGAAAGCGACTAGCTATCAACGATTTTCTTGCTCAAGAAACGTACAACAGATTATCGAACCCGTGGAAGTAAAAGAGATACATACTCGTATATAAATAGTTGATCGCTGACTGTTCATAGCGCCAGCAAAGTACTCGCTGGCGTTTATTTCAGCGACAAGAGCGTACTCAAGAGAGTACTCGCTCAGCGACGTTCGCTTGGCGGGCAGAACACTCGCTGAGAGACTCACGCTTGGTACCTACATGCATACTAGTGACTAATCGCTCGTCGCCGTCGCACAGTCGCTACTCGTTGCTCGCCAACTCGTGTTTAGTTGCTAGTTCTACTCGCTTCTCAGGTGCCTTACAGTACTCAGGTATTAATCGCTCAATACGATTACCAATCTGTTTGTTGTATTCCCTCACAACAGTGCTACCATAGAAAAAAACCGGTAGGTACTAAGTTCCACCGTTCATAGTGCTTATGTTCTGTTACCGTCATTTACCGATATGACAGAACTTATTTTTCTAGAAAACTTGCTATTTTCAAATAACAGAGTCGTTCTCGAAGGTTAAATTATACGGATTTATCGAGTCGCCCAACGTTTTCAGACCAATTTAGAACTTTCACGTATCCTGGAAAAGATTTATTGGGTCTTTAACTACTCGTTAAACGATACGGTGAACTAATGTAGTTGTTTTTTAGTTTCTTAGGAAAAATATCCAGTAGTTGTAGTCCAGTATTTCCTGGAAAATGGCGGTGGAAGAAGGAATTGTCAACAAAGGTCTTGTAGTCGTTAAGAAAACTTTTAGAGGTATTTCATCATTGGAAATATTTATTTGAGTCTCTAAAAACTTATTGACCTAATGATGTAGGTAGATACGATTTTTTTAAATAAAATTGCATTTAAAAACCTTTTGGTCTACTAATGATGAACGCATTTTTTTCCTTTTCTTAAAGTTGGTCACAGTAACTTAGCCTAGGTCACCTCGACCAAATGGTTAGGTGGTAGGTAAGATGACGTGGCCACGCGCGAGCTGAGCGAGGGAAGCGAGCGGTGCCGCGGCAGAGCGGCCAGCGAGCGCTAAATCCAAGTTGGTCGCAGTTACTTGGCTATTCAATATTTTAGAGACACCAAAATGGAAATTATTTGGAAGCGTACAAAAAGAGGTACAATTATTATATTACAGTATAATGGAGTACGATTAAATACATGGCTTTCCTCGTATTCTTCTCTAGTAACGACACAAACTATACAAGCTTATCTCGAGGATACAAAACTAGCAATTAATCATCAAGTTTGTAGGAAGACTATTTAGACTCAAGTTGATAGGAATAGATATCAACATTGATGACTGATTAGTTTGGAAGCTAAAAGTTCGCTTTGGAACTCCAGCATAGGCAAAGAAAGAAGGAAAATAAGTTTATTTCATCCAGGTTCTTCTTTTCTTTTTCGTGTGGTTAGAGACTAAACTGGTGTCAGAGATTTTTTGGCCCATACCACCCATGGGCCTCTGAATTGGCGACATATGCCGTCGAGAAATATCTCTCACGCATGCCGGTTTCCTCACGATGTTTTCCTTCACCATTTTTGAAGCAAGTGATAAAGAAGCAATACGCACATGAATCCGAAATGTCAGAGGTGCGTGCCTTGGGTTCGAATTCGAGACCTATGACAGACCTTGGCAGTTCGACGGTCACTCCACTAGGGTATCACTGCCGTGACCCAGGTTAAGGCACACAAAAAAACAGAAAAAAAATCTTCAAAAATAATATTTTGTGCCTCACGGCTGCTTGATTCTATTTCGGGACTATTTTAGTCAAATACTGCTAATTAAACATCTCCATTAAAGACTTAGCAAGGTACGTTACGTATTTCGACCCACGTGAGTCTCTTTCAGACAGGTTCATAATGAAAAGGACGTCACTGCCCGCGTCATAATCTACTCGAACGCTTTTAACTTATGAAAGGACCCTAAACCCACGCATTTATAGGCACAGTCCAAATAGGCTGCATAGAACCTCTAAATAATGTTATTTAGAGGTTTGGTTAATCCACCAAATTGGAAAACCCACGCACTTTTTTGAAGCGGTTGTTTTCGTCGTGGCAAATAAACGCGTAGGCCACAGTCTATTTATCTACTCGTATGTCTGTTTATTTTATCACATATTACCAGTTATTTTTTTTTTTTTAATACAATTATAATTATACCCTAAATGAAAATAAAAATCGCATCAACCTCCGTTTCGTAGTTTACAAGAACAACGCAGTCGCACGATTTTGCATAGATTTATTATTTGAGTGTAGGAAATACACAGATACAACGCACACACACATGTACGTCACCACATTTTATTTGATTTTGTATGAGTTTGTTTTATTTTATTTTATATTACCATTTAATTTATTTATTATAACGGACATACACTTCCCTATGTTTATTATTCTAGTGTATGGCACTCGTGGGTTGCAGCTGAAAATCAGCGTCAGATGGTACACTTTGTTTTGTCATCTGACATTATGCTGAGCTGAGGCCCTTTTGGCATTATAATAATTTCTGTTTTCTGTTTTTATAGTTTTAAGGTGTATTTTTTGTAATGCCAATAAACGCATTTTTCTTTCTTTTCTTTCTTTCTTTCTTTCAGTCAGAGATATAAAGCATATTAGTTCTAGGAGGAGTACGTACAAGGAGCTCGTGGCTAAGTAATAACATTCGCACGAGTCGATCCATCATGTTAAGCTACGCTTGCCGGGGTTGGTCTGTGTATGGGTGATCTTCACATACCGAGACTCCTCCGTGCCTCGGAAAACACGTTAAGCCGTTGGTTCCGGCTGTCATTCGTGGATCTTTGACAGTCGGTACGGGTGGTCAGAAGCCCGAAAGTCTGGCAACCAGTCTTACCAAGGGGTATCGTGTTACCCAGTTACTGGGTTGTGGAGGTCAGATAGGCAGTCACTCCATGTAAAATACTGATATTTAGCTGCATTCGGTTAGACTGAAAGCCGACTCCAATATAGGCTAGGCAGATTGATAAAGCATAATAGTTACTAGCTGCGCCCCGCAGTTTCACCCTTATAAGTCTCGATCACGTGGGAGTACAGGGATAAAAAGTGTCTGTCCTAGCATAGGTCATGGTCTACCCATATGCCAAATTTCATCCAAATCTGTTCAGCCGTTTTAGCGTGAAAGCATAACAAACGAACAAACGTACTCACTTTAGCGGCCGAGTTATCAATTTGTGCCCGGTAGAGGACTACAGGTAGCCAGTATGCAACAAATTTGTCTTGTATTGTAATATTATATTAATAGGTTGGGGAAAAAGTTTCTTCGTATTTTTTAAGAAAATTCAAAACATTTTTTAACATAGTATGTTTACATTTAACTAAAGTATGTAGGTACCATTTTGTTCGATAACTTTTTGCCATCTTGTAGGTAGGGACATGATCCCATTGCTATAGAAATTTTGGGACTTCTGATCAAAATACCGCGACAAGTGGTTTTGGCAGTCCTCCCGTGATGTTAACCTGACACTGCCTAAAGAATTCTGAAGAGACCGAAACAGGTGGAAATCTGAAGGTGCAAGGTCAGGACTATACGGCGGATGCATTAACACCTCCCAGCCAAACTCTCTTAATTTTTGCTGAGTGGCTAAAGATGTGTGAGGTCTAGCGTTATCATGATGAAAAACCACACCCCTTCTGTTGATTAATTCCGGCCGCTTTCTCTCAACTTCTTGCTTTAATCTCATCAGTTGTTCGCAGTAGAGTTCAGAATCGATGGTCCTGCCTGGTGGTAACAGCTCATAATGAATAATGCCCTTCCAATCCCACCACACACACAGCATCACCTTGTTGCGAGTTAACCCGGGTTTTGCCACAGTCTGTGAAGCCTGACCGGCCTTTGACCACGACCTTTTTCGCACGTTCTTGTCGTACGTGATCCACTTTTCATCACCAGTTATCAGCTTCTTCAAAAATGGTTCGGTTTCATTACGTCGTAATAAAGAATCACAAATGAGTACACGGTTCATTAGGTTTCTTTCAGTGAGCTCGTGAGGTACCCAAATATCGAGCTTTTTTGTGTACCCAGTTTTTTTCAAATGCGCCAAAACTGTTTTGTGGTCAATTCCCAGTTCTTCAGCTACGTCGTAACTACTAATATGCCGATCTTGCTCCACTTTTTCAAAAATGGCATCCATTTTATCCGTAATAGGGCGACCAGAGCGACGTGCATCTTTGACATCAAAATTTCCGGATTGAAAACGCTTAAACCAAATTTGTGCTACTCTCACAGACACTGCACTAGGTCCATAAACATCGCAAATTTTTTTCGCGGCTTGCGTTGCATTTTTACCTTTTTTGTAGTAAAATTTTAAAATGTATCGAATTTCTTCATTAGATTCACTCATCTTGACAGTACGAAAAACAAATAAAAATCACACATTTTCCTAATTTGAATTTGGAATTATGTTCTTTAAAATTTAAACTTTCAATGATACCAAAACCAGCCAGATACACATAGTATAGCCAAAGAGATTTTATTACAAGTTCATACATACTATAATGCGAAAAGACTTTTTCCCCAACCTAATATAACGCATGTTGCCTTTGATATAATTTGTGATTTTTTCAGTTAGGAGTTTATTATTCATGCGAGATAAAAATTTCGAGCTTAGGTGAGCAAGAGCTTGTGCACACTGGCGGACGGCAGGGGAGAGCATCGAGGGGGATTCCTCTATCCGTCAGCGCATCATACAGACAAGAAAAGCGACGGCGAGCGTCCGCCACTTTACCGGAGCATCCGCCGGAATGCCGTAGCATGAGCCACTATGCTCCAAAGTCGATCACTGAGCATTGAAATATATACCTTATTTCGATTGGTTAAGTAGACCGGGCAGACTCCACCGCATACCAGCGCATACTGGTGCATACCAGTGCATGCCGGCGCGTACCGCCGCATAACGCCGCATATCGCTGCATACCGCCATCTCGCTGCGGTATCCTCCAGCGTGCTCTTCCATGTCCAGAGAAAGGAAGGGAAAGGCTCCCGTCCCGTCCGCCAGTCCGACAGTGTGAAAGTTCTAATTAGAAAAACTGATTCTGTTCTAATTACAGAACTAAGTTTCCTGCCTGAAAAGTCTCGCGAAAAATATTTTAAAACTTATGTTATTTTTAAGGAATGCAGACTCACAAAGGATGCAAACACTTTTTCGGAGACTGCACTGTTATCTTACTTTATAGAATTATCACAAACGAGGCAACCATCTACAATGTCCAGTATTTACTCAATGTTGAAAGCCACAATAAACACAAAAGATGGCGTACACATTAAAACCCAAACTGATTGCATTTTTAAAATGCAGTAGTTTTAAGGTTATATTTTTACCATGTTGAATTTTTTTTAGGCAATATGTTTGTTGTATGTGTTACACGAGACTAAAATTATTTGCTTGTGTCTTTGAATCCCTCGTTGCGCTCAGGATTCTAACCTAGAATCCTTCGCATACTCGGGATTCAAAATCAGCACTCGCAGCAAAAACCAACTTTGCTCTCTTGTTGCACAAATAACTATTTTCGACTTATGCAGAAAAGCTGAACTTCATTTTACAGCACCAACATATTATAAAACGATTGGGTTTTGGAAACTAGTCTTAACCTTTTCTAATACCAAGAACATACAATTTAATAAATCTATACTTTATTATTGGAGCCGCCGCGCCCCCCATTGGTCACTCAACGCTGAGGGGGCGCGCCTCACCGGTTGGGAATCCCTGGCTTAGAACCTCTACAAGTGATGAATGTGACGATACGTAGGTACGTATCGTAGTTACCTAACTACGCGTCGAAATATAAACTTTAATGACTGCTTCAACAATCATAATACCTGTGCCATTCGTGTCTGCATTCCAACAAGATAGTACCTACCTATCTACTATATAAAAATAAGTCGGGTTTTCCTTCCTGACGCTATAACTCCAGAACGCACGAACCGATTTCCACGGTTTTGCATTCGTTGGAAAGGTCTCGGGCTCCGTGAGGTTTATAGTAGGTAGGGTAGGTAGGGTAGGTAGGGTAGAGTAGGTAGAGTAGTTTGGTAGGGTAGGTATAAGTACTTAGTGCTACCCGTGCGAAGCCGGGCCGGGTAAAGCTAGTCTACCTTTATAATAGTAGTAGGTAATGGTACCTAGTCAGGATTTGTACCCGGTTGCTGACAATATACTCGCCCCCTATTGCATGGGACTTAAGAGGGAACAGGGCCTGCGAGGAATTTGAAAAATAGGTATTTGAAGAAACTATTGCCGTCGTCTTACCTCAAGTCTGCCCCCGTAGAGTGCGATAAGGATAGCTACAGCTCAGACCAATTATATCACAAAAAAGAAATGATAAATCGACGTTTCGTATTCCTCTTTTTTCTCCTCGAAAACTGAACCGGTTCAATTATTTTTTACATTAAAATTTTTCTGAACGAGTAGGTCTAGGTTCTTATCATTTTCTTTTATGTTAAAAACTTTTTAAATTTGTTTGGTACTCTTCTAATCACGACGGTAAAAATGGAGCATTTTTGGACGGTCATATTTTCTTTACCGATAAGTTGCTGAAAAAAAGGAAATAAAAGGGACGTGACTACAGCTGACGTTGATTTTATAAAAAAAAAATATTGCTCTAGAGGCATTATTCAGGAAGAAAAAATACATTTGTATGGAGAATCGCAGGCCCTGTTCCCTCTTAAAACACAGCTGGCGAAATGTGGGTGTATAAGGGTACACCTCTGTCTAACCCTTCGGGGAATACAGGCGTGATGTTATGTATGTAAGGTACCTATTCATCTTTCGTTCTATTCTCACCGAGTTAAGCCTTGTTCAGACACGCGCGACGCGACACTGGTAATTGTTTTACCGTGAAGTTTTCTTGGAACTTGTTTTGTTCGAGTCGCGTCGCGCTGTCGCATCGCGTCAGTCTGCTTCAGCCCACGTTCGCACGGACGTAAGAATATCACGCACTGGTTTTTCAACTCTCGGTGTTACGTCGAGCATTGAGAATCCAATGAAACAGAGCGCATCCCAGCGCGTCGATAAAACACACTATTGGATTTTCAACTCTTGACGCTAAGCAGTGCATTGAAAATCCATTGCGCAAAAACTAATCGCCCGTGCGTACCTGGGCTTACTGTCGGACCGATCATAATCGGTCGTCTGCCTGCACGCCCACACGTCGTTCAAAAGACTTCAAAAGGTTATAAAGGTCACCACATAATGTTTTCGCGCACATTTGTCTGCAAGATAATCTTTTCCGAAAGATTTATCTTCCTTATTTCCCGGTTGACTATCTCATAGCTACTGAGTACTGAGATACATCGTTCAAGAGATGAATGAATTTCGAAGTTCAAAGGACTCGATGATTCTGTGAATTAAAGGGGTTCCGATCGTGCGGGTTGATTATCTTTGTATCTACTACACTAGCAATTATCAACCAACGGTCGGAATAGCTGAAAAAAAAGATGTTATTTTTATTTTTTTATTGGAAGTTTAAGCAAAGTTAAAAAAATACTGTACCAAGGCGGACTTAATGCCTGAGGCTTTTTCTACCAGTCAACCTTGCAGAGACAAAACACGGCAGGTGCAACATAATTGATAGATAACTCGAAAAATAATAAATACTAATACATAGATACATAGATATAAATAAAATAAACTTAGGAGAAATAACGATAGGTAGAGGAGAAAAAGAATCCAGCAAAACAGCGCTGAGATGTTTCTGACAACTTTTTACGAATATGCTCGCGTGCCTTCACTTTAACAGATAACCAACTGTTTGCCATCCTAATGTATAGCTTCTGCCCGCCACTTCCGTTGTCCGTGAATTTTCTTGTAACCTGGCCCACCCTGTCGCGTCGCGTTGCATCGCATCGACTGCCCACGCTATTACTTCGTTTCGGTTTACCATTCTTTCTTTTTCTCGTCTCTTAAGGGTCATAGTGTGATGTTAAATAGCTTATAGCCTTCCTCAAGAATTAGGCTATCAAATGCAAAAATAATTTTTCAAATCCGATTGGTAGTTTTAGAGATTAGCGCGTTCAAAGTAACAGATAAAAAAACAAACAATCTCTTCAGTTTTATTATTTGTGGTACAGCTTTTACACTAGCTCTCATTCGCCAAGTTTGCAGAGTATAACGTGCGGTAAGGAACTTGGTGGCACCTGATGGTAAGTGATTATCAGACCAAAGGTGGAAGCAAGCTTCACCCGGAATCCTCAACCACAGAGGAACTTACCTCTATACTGCCGAAACACAACAAAGCTGTTAACATTGTTGTTATGGCGACAGTCTAAGATAAGATGGTGGTAGCTAGCCAGGCGGACGTAGAAACTCAAAGCATTTATTTCAATTAAACCATTTACAGGCACTTTTGAATTGTCAAGGAGTCGGTCAGTCAGAAATATGAAGCTAGTTGCTCATTCCAAAGCGTAGTAGGTACCTATGGAGAAGAACGGGCAAGAAACTCCATGGACACTCTTTTAAATCAAACAGAACAAGTCCTACCACCAACTAAACCGAGCAGAAATTTTTGGTACACAGGGAATCGAACCCAGGACCTCTGGATATGAGACAGGTGGTCTAACCGCTAGACCACTGAGGCGGTTAAAACTTCGTTCTTATACAAACTCCTCAAAATAAAATACTCATGCAAGAGACATCTTACCGTAAGAACTACAGATTCCTTCTAAGGTCGCAAGTTCGACCGCCGTCTTTGACATTTTCAAATTCAAAAGTTCAAAAGTCATTTATTCAAACTACGCTGAAAATCAGCACTTTTCGAACGTCAAAATTACATAAGACAGTCCCCCAAAAACGCCCGCCCTTCACCACTTCCTAGTGCTTTAGCTGGGAAGAAGAAGTGGCGCAACAAACTCCCCAGCAGCACAGCTGTCTGAATAGTTAGAAAAACATGATTCTATACAATAGTAATAATTTACTTTACGCAACACAAAACATTAAATTAAATCATTTTCTATATGTCATTTCAAAAGAAAAACGCAAAAGAAATTGATAAACTACGGCTTTCTTTTGAAGGTATACGTGCATCTCCTGGGACGCATTATATGGACGAGTAAGCTAAGTAAATAAACATTTTATGGGGCCCATACTGTTCTCACGTCGGTATGTCATTAATAATTTTAGGTATAAAGAAATTATATTTTGTAAGAATTTTTTAATCTTCGTATAAAAAAATATGAGTCTCTTTAGGCCCGTTTGGGGAAACATTATGTTGAATAGTAAAAAATATACGATACAAATATCTAAACTAATATATTTTATAAAGTGAAAAGATTTGTATTTAAGAGGGAATGTATTCCCCTTTTTCTTCCTGAATGCCTCTAGAGCAACTATTTTTTTCCATAAAATCAAGGTCTGCTGTAGACACGGCCCTGTTATTTCCTTTTTGTCAGCAACTTATTGGTAAAGAAAATACGACCCTCCAAAAATTTCAAAAATGCCCCATTTTTACTGCCGTAGTTAGAGGACTACCAGCCAAATTTGAAAAGATTTTAACATAAAAAAAAATGATAGGACCTATACATACTCTTTCTTAAAAAAATAATGTAAAAAATAATTGAATAGGTTCAGTTTTCGAGTAGAAAAAAGGGGAATACGAAACGACGATCTCATACTTTTTTTGTGATAAGTCTGAGCTGCAGCTGTCTCTATCGTACTCTACGGAGGCAGACTTGAGGTAAGACGACGGCAATAGTTTCTTCAAATACCTATTTTTCAAATTCCTCGCAGGCCCTGTTCCCTCTTAAGTTTGTAATGAATAAACTCAAAAACTCCTGGAGCTGGAGTAACATAGGCTATAATTTATATTGATATCACGCGGGCGAATCCGCTGGTGGAAGCTATATGTGTATCTTTTAAACCCACTTTAAAAATATATGTAATTATTAAAATGAAAGTAACTTTAGAGACCTTTTGACAGAAACAAGTTACTAAAAAGTTTATAGCACTTCTGTATCAGTGAGGTTATGGGCCATAAAAGTAATAAACTACACATTTTTATCAAGTCCGAAATCACTTGGTCACTATAACATGATTATTATGAAGATAAGAGCGAAAATATTCATTGGATTACTGTTATTGAGACATATATCATGTGTTTTTATTAACATTTGGAAAGTTATGATGGGTTCGTGAATGTTGTTGATATAAATTGATTTCGATGTTGTTGATGCGATGTGCGTTTGTTAGAAAAATGTGAGACGGGTCAGTGGTTTGTCGGTTCGTGTCGGTCGGGTCAATATTTATGAGGAAATTGATTTCGCGGTTTACGGACCCGTTGGGACATTTGAGTAGAAGCAGAACTATGTGTTGGCTCAGATGATCATCGTATGTGTCATAGAGCACGGAATCGCCGCCCCGGCAGCGATAAGAAAAGAAACAACAGCAGGTCTAATCTGTACAAATGTCAACAAAAAAAAGATAATCTATTAATATTCGTGCCTGCGAAATATTTGGCCGCTCTGTCTGTTTCCATGAGTAAACGGTGACGCTCACTGACAAGGTTGGTTTGTATGGAAAGTATTGACACAGTCTCTAGTCGCCGGTCAAGCACTCTGTGGTATGGTACCCTTATCGAAAACTTCCTTTTGTAATATATAGGTTTTAAATGCTGCTAGTTCGTTAATACATAGGTGTACTCTAGAATAAGAGAATAATTTGAGTTGGTTTTAGAAACGTGCCGCCTCTCTAGAAATAATGTTTTTTTATAAATCCTTAGCACAGAAATAGGAGCCCCGGCCCCGGCAAGCGGCGCTCAGTCTTCTCGCTTCGCTCGCTCTTGAATCCGTTAATAAGTAGAATTTTTTGAAACTTACCTAAAATATAATACTTTTTAAAAAACATGTTGAAGAGGGTTGAGGAGACCCTCTAGAACGTCAAAATAACCTCACATTCTTTCTAGCGAGTTGGCACGCTTTTAAACTTTAATCAATAATTGTGCTTCTGGCATTTGTCTATTATTGTACTGAAAAACAGGACGAGTTTTTGGAAAAAAATATCAACAGATGGCACTAAATATTAATTAATCTGGGCTAAATAAACTTACTCGTTCCAATATTATTTATACTACATGGTTACTATGTACGTACTACCTAGCTAGAAGCGAGGCTTGAAGATAATTATGTAGGTACCTAACTACTTCTAACAGTAACTTTACTAACAAGATATGATCATTAGAATAATTACAAACACTTATCATCATGACACAGCTGTCAATAGATATTAAGATTGATAGCCGTTTTTTAGTATTTTACACATATGCTTTCATTAAGCTTTCTGGTCACTGATATTTTGTTACTGTACATACAACCTGAGGCAGTATCTTGTACCCAAGTCACAGTTGATTTTGCCTGATGAATATTAATGTTACCAAGTACCTACAAATTAGCGATTGTGGTTACCTTCTGTCAGTTAAAAAGTCATTCACATGGTTAGGGGAGTCAGCTACAGTCAGCCTTAAGAGTTTTTATTCTGAAAGTGGGCAACATCGCAAATAGATGTCAAATATTTCGATGTTTTGTTAATTTGTCAATATTACTGTATGGAAATAAGAAATCTGGCTAACTAGCGAACTAGAATATTAATAATGAATTTAACTTTTTTCTATAATATTGTTTCAATGTGTAGGCACGTAATATATTACACATTGGGTGCTTACTTGTAACTACAGTTTGGTACAGTATTATGGAACACAAATTGTAGACACACAAATTAATCCTTGTCGATGTATAGGTACATATTTTTGAGGCTGTCATACAACGTTATGTCATTGTAGCTATAGTTATGTCTCCTTTACACAAGACAGCAAAATGTCCAGCGATGTTGGCATTGCCTGCAATATCTCTCCACTGTTTCACGGGACTCGTTTTGAGGATCTTTTCGTCCACATTCATGTCAAGCGTGGAATGGCCATTTACAGCGACATCAGTCGTCCCGCGACATTGCGACGTAAGTCGCGGGACATTTGTCGCTCAGTGGAATGAGGCTTTATAAAAAAGAAATGTAATGTGTGTAGGTATATGTTAATTGCAGTCAATCCATCATCATCACCTAGCTTTTTCCCAACTATGTTGAGATCGGCTTCCAGTCTGACCGGATGCAGCTGAGTACCAGTATTTTACATGGAGCGACTGCCTATCTGAACTCCACAACCTTTCTAAGACTGGTTGTCAGATTTAGTTGCAATCAATCCAAACTTTAATAATTAATTACATAACATGACAATTAACTCACACTTTTTACACAAAGTAACTGCTTGGGATCGAACCTACAACTCGTAAGTCGCGGCCGTTACCACTGGGCTATCACTACTTTAAATTATACTGCTACTTACTGATGTTATAATATCTCCATTTTAATCTAAATGTTGTTGTTCGTCTATAATCACAGTCTAAGTTATTGCAACTCAAAGGATGTTAACCAGTTTGATAGGAAGTTGCTGAATATTTATACCTACAATAAATAGATTGATTATCTTTAACTAGTTTCGGAAGTCGGCATCAACAAAACACTTGACGCAAGACATCAAATCAAAAGCACTTCCGATACTATCTAACACGTTTATTTTAATTCAGTTCGACCGTTCCCATTTCGCAAGATTCCAATTAAACCAATCATAGGAAATATAAAGAAAAGAAAGAAAGAAAGAAAATACGTTTATTTGCGGTAAACATGACGCAAAAAAGAACACAAAAGTAAAAAAGAAACAAGTTTAGGGAAAATATGCGTCACATCCACGCAAAACGGCCATAGTTCAGCAAAAAAAAAAAAAAACTTCTCCATCAGTCAGAAGTCTTCTCCTCCATCAGAGGAGAACAGGAAGAAGATATTCCATGGATACTCTTGTAAATCAAAAAATTGTTACCAAATATTGGTTACATTATTCAAGTTGAAATTATACATGTGAGAACATTTAAAAAAAAATAAGCCTGGCAGCTAAGATATAACCAGCCCCAACTGACGGTGTCCGTTCCCAAACATGGATCAGCATCAATCAGCTCAACCGTTTTGAAGGGAACCTAATGATCCACATGCGCCACCATCAGCGAGACATTTGAGTGAGCATGACATACTCAGATTTTTTATACAAGGAAAACAAAATAGGAAAAATAATAGTCATTAGTCATTACCCAGCCTTCCCAAACTACTTAAATAACTTAGAATTTGCTAAAGACAATAACACTACCCGACCTGGGAATAGAACCTAGAACCTCTCACTCCACCAGCAAATCAACAAGACAATCAAAGTTTGGAGTTTAATTTTGATTTAAGTACTACTCGTTAAAACTGCCTCGTTGGTCCTGTGGTCGTAAGCACTACTGCTGATCATGAGGTCCTGGGTTCGATTCCTGGGTCAGGCAGTGTCAAAGTATTTTTCTGGAAATTCTAAGTAGCAGCCCGGAGTCTGAATTTATGCCCGCCGTCGATGGCAATAGGCTCGCCCCTTAACACATAACTGGCGAAATGTTCGTGTACTATAGGTATACCTCTGCTTAACCCTTCATGGAATACGATCGTGATGTTATGTTATGTTTATTTATCACCCGACCCACTTTCACATTAGGTGTAGACATACAGTATAACATCAGGATGTAAATAAAAAGCTCTCAATAAAACTATACGAGTAAGTAATAAGCGGTATTTACCGATAGTTCAGGAAGTTGTCAATTTGTTCATAATTGCATGGTATGTACTAAGAATACTCCATGTTGTTTGTTTAACTATCTCTTTCTATATAATCAAGTTGTAGGCTATAATAATTTTTTTTTAAACTGATTGTATAGCTGAACCAAATACCGAAGTAGGTATCGATCGTTTTTAGGGTTTCGTACCTCAAAAGGAAAGAACGGAATCCTTATAGGATCTCTTCGTTGTCCGTTCGTCTGTCTGTCAGTCTGTCAAGAGCCTTTTTCTCAGGAACACGTAGAGGTATCAAGTTGAAATTAATATCAAATAGGTAGGTCTACGGTCCGTTGGAGTTTAAAAAAAGAACTGTTTTCTAAGTCAATGCAATCAAAAAATACAGCCATTTATGCGACTTTATTTTGATACTCGCAAATAAATCAAAACCTACAGGGTACTTCCCGTTGACCAAGAATCATGAAATTTTGCAAAGCAAGGTCTCATAGCCCAAGTAAACGAAAAAGTCCGAATTAATTTGTAGTTTTTTTTTTTTTTTGCGATTACAAACTTACATTTGCAGTTGAAGAATTGACCGTGACGTATATCGATGTATGGGAGAACAAGTTTTTCAACGACAGTGTTAAGTTTATTTCTGGAATAAATTTATAAACATTAATTCATTCATTTTGGGATAAACTACGGAACCCTTCATCGTGCGTGGTCCGACAAGCACTTGGCCGGTTTTGTTTTTCCTTACCTGTGTGACATTGTAAGTTACAAACAATTTTATACAATATATACACACAATACAATACATAACAAACTATTTACATTAGGTACATAATTATACTAACGATTACAATAAATTAAATTTACATAGTAGATACAGCATAAGTAATTAAAACATCAATTCAATTATACAATCATAGTCACAACAAAACGTCAAAAAACTAGTCAAATAACCCGTCCCTAGCTGTTTACCCATAACGCTTGCTGCATTATCACGATGGGTGGCAATGGCTAACCTTTGCACCAAGAACGAAGCGGAGTGGGTGTCACCCGTTTTGTCACGGAGTTTTTGCCCTATATCACTAATGAGCTTCTTGGCCTCAGTGCCCCAACACCCCATGGTTCGAAGGAGGCGTCGAAGTACTCGTCCGTATCTCTGTCATTCGGAAAAATGACAGAGACAGAAGACTGACTTGTGTCTCTGTCATGTGGCAACGTACGGCAACTGCAGGAACACGGGTGGGGTTTAGTCAGTAAGAGTCTGACACGCTCTCCCGCTCCGCCCAGAGCAGGAGAAGTAATTTGATAATTTCCCATAAAAAAAAAAATAACCCTCTGGTCACGTCGGCAAGAAATTTCCAAAAAACGTTTCAAATAGTTTAAATCTTGTTCAGTTACAAGTTGCTGTAGTACCTTTTCACCTATTTATTATTACTGTTACCGCTTCCTTACTACTGATGGTGTCATCAAGTCATATCTATAGTAGGTACCTGGCAACCGAGTTCTGCTCGGGTGAAAATAGAGAAAATGAATTTTCCCAGATACGAGACCTAGCTAGATCGATTTTTCGTCTCCGTAAACCACTTTAATGCAACTTTTATCGAAATCGTTAAAGCCATTTTCGAGAACGTGATTACAAATTAATATATAAAGGGTTATTGGTTATTTGTCGGCAATTCGTTAAGGGGATGTAAGAGAGGTCATTTGCAACCAAATGACCTCTCAAAATGTCAACAATTTTAAGTAATTTGACATTTTATATTTTAAAATGAATGTGATAAAAATATAAAATGTCAAATGACTCGACAATTGTTGACATTTGCATAGGAGTTAAAAGGGTTAATTTGGTTGTAAATGCCCCCCCCCTAAATCCCCTTAATGGATTGCCGATATATTATATATAACCGAACCCTGTATAAAAATATTCCTCATTTTATAGTATAGGGATACAAATATTGCTCATTTAATAGCATAGGAAGAAAGGAAAGGAAATAGATATTAATCTCTTTCTGGACAAGCACGTACCTTCCAAAAATGAATTAAGGCCAACGAAGGGTTCCAGACCCAACGAATACAGACATAATTATTAAACAGGTGAATTAAAATAAGCCCTACCTACACTATAACGACATATAATTTCCACAAAAGTGAGAAGGGTTACGAAGAAGTTAGAACAAATCAAAATGGACAAATTCCACACGTAATGTAAAGCCGTTCTTCTTGTGTCTCCAACCTTTAGTTAAGTAATTAAAACTAACACATAACATCACGCCTGAATCCCCTAAAGGCTTAGTATCTATAGTGTGTTATATTTCGCAGATATATATAAATGTCACATGAACTTATTAACCCCGGCCCCCCTAGGGCGAGCCTATTGCCATCAACCGGGCACAAATTCTGACTCCGGGCTGCTACTGACAAATTTCAGGTGGAAAAACCCAATAATACTTTGCCCCACCCGAGAATTGGACCTGGGACCTCATGCTCAATTAAAACTATTTAATTAAAACTTGATTAAAACTATTTAGAAGGAATCAGGTGTAGTTAATGTTCAGCTTTACTTAACTTGAGATAATTTACCTCAGCATTGCGGTACTATGTACTAACGCACCATAGTACCTCAATGTATCTCAGGATTTGCGAACTGAGCTAGTGTATCTAAACTACAATCGCATTTTATAAAAAAGTCTAGTACAGAAATTTCTCAGAAACGAAAGAAATTGTTTCCGAAAGCTTTATAAATGTGGTGTGAAAACTATAATGAAATTTCTAAAACAGTACAATGAAACAAATAAACTTACAAAGTAACAATAACATGCAATATTTTACGAGCAAAACAAAGTTTAACAAATAGAGATCAAGAACACAGAATTAAAAGTATATACAGATGAAATGCCACGAAGAATAAATGAATGAAAATAAACAAAGTCTTAAAACCTCATCTGTTTAATTAAATCCTGCAGAGAATTCTCACTTTTATAGCTTTGTGTGCAAGCGAAAATAAACCCAAAAGAAAAATCATACCGGTAGGTAAAGGAAATGCAATCTTATTTATGAAAGAATGTTGACTTTCAAAGAGGACACTTAACCTTGATAAGCCACGGGACAGCTAAAGGAATCTAAATTCGAAAGGAATAGGGCGACCGTTGGGTTCTGATTGTTCTGATTTTAAAACGGTCATTCAATCTAAGTGTAATCTTCCTTAATTGACTGACACGCAACGGTTGCAAAAAAGATGGGATAGCGTTTGATGGAGTGACGAACCGGGGAGCGTTCCTCGTTCATTTCATTTGTCGACTAACTGCGGTTGCGAGCGAACGCGCCCGCAGCCCTCGCAGATTCCCGCGCTCGGAAACTTTAATAAATATTTTCAAAAAAAGAAAAATGTTCCAAAACGACGTGACTTAAAATTACCCAAGAGTTTATGACTGTTTCGTTTTTTTTAAATTGAAATTTTTGTTTGTTTTTGCGAAAGTGTGAAGTTTTAAAATAGTTTTTTTGTTTGTTTATTTGTTAGTTTGAACTGACAATGCTTCTTTGAAGAGTGTATACAAACGTTTTGAAGTCAAGGCGGCAAAGTGTAAGTAATTATAATTAAGTATTTAATTTACTAAGAACGTTGCAGTTTAAACCTTTATGATCAATTTTATATTACCTGAACTCCTTGAGTTATAAAGCTGTTGTTTTATATGTGGTAATTTTAAAATGCACTTAGGAAGGTAAAATAAAATTTAAATATTGTTCTTTAAAAATAATTACCATATTTAAAAGCTTTTATTTCGTTTTTCAATAGGTCATTTAAAACTTTGTTTTTGAGACGGCGTCGACTTAAAGCAAAATATTCCGATGTTTTTGTAAATCAACTTTAAAATAAAAACCGAACCACAAAATAATTTACATTATTTGAATGAAATATACATCAAAAGAGCTTTCATTTAAAAATAAACACCGTCGTATTGAGCGCACATAAAATCACTTCGATATTTACGGGTTAATAAGTGTGTTACTACTGTCTTTTATTTATGTTTATTTCATTTAATTCTTATTTACTGTCTTTTTGATGCTTAGTTATGAGTCTTCCAAAGTTTAAGGACGAAGTTTTACTAAGTAGGTAATAAGTTAAGTTTCTCTTTGACACATTCTTGTCTGTTACAAGAAAGACTTCGGAAAACTTTCGACGTAATATTAGTTATTAGAATTGTTAGTTAAGACGACACTTTGTGTATTGGGTTTATTGATATAACTAAGTCCTTCTTGGTATTTGACGTTTACATAAAATCTTCTTTTATTTTACATTTAAAGTTTCCTATTTTCATTCAAGAAATTATAAATAACACAAATCAAAATTATCATTTACATTTCATTTACTTATTTACAGTGAAAACAATAAAGGACAAACATTTCAAAAATATTTTCGTATTAGTAATGTATTTTAATGTTCTTCAGGGAAAAAAAACCATAGCCTAAAATAAATAAAGTTTAAAATAAAAAAAGGTAAAATTTAGTTACTATCGCCTAGTCTACATTTAAGCTTAATGTTAAAGAAAAATTTTTAATCAATTTATTAGTCCAAGTAATTCCATAATTTGTCTTTATTTACTGAACGATACTGGAACCACTGCTTGAATTTCAAATATACTCCATGTTCGAAATTCAAGCAGTGCTTACATTACTGGAAAAGACTGACACAGGTTGCTCAAATTGCACATTATACCTGCAACAAAGACGACGTTGCGTGAATTCTACAAATAATAGGCACAATACTTGCAAATATGTAGTCCATCTATTATAAGGTGATTTTCTTGATGAAAATCACAGTCATGTAACGGTTGTGATGCAGTGTAATAGGGCAAGTTCTAAGTCGATATAACATCCTGTAGAAAATAATAACATAGAAAAAAACTGTCTTTTATAAAATTAAAAAATAGTTTATTTCAAAAAATGGGATTGCAATGTTTACAAATGTTGCATAGGTATATGTAATTTTTAGGTTCAACTATACAATAGAAACGGGTGAAGTACTGTTCTCCTAGATAGGCTAGAGTTTAGCCTGTGTTAAGGAGAGAAAATAAAGTACGATGTGAATTTTGAGTATAATTTATAAGGCAATTGCAGCAATATATCCCGGTAATATTTTTTTGATCATTAAAATCAATTTTTCTACAGCAAATATCTCGGTTACAGATTGGTCTAGCCATATCAGTAACAATTGCGTAACATAATATTTTCGTAAATCATTAAAACCAAACTGTTTCATTTTGACAGTTCAACAACATTCATTGCGTTGTTTACGTTGTTGAGCAGTTTTTTTTTCCAACTTATGAAGCATAGGATAAGTAATCTGTTTCAAAATGATTCAGTTTGTGATTGATCGTGTATTTGGGTGCTGGTCACGAAACATTGCACAGCAATACCCTGCTATTCCTCTTCATGATATCCCTTGAAAATAATGTAGCTGGTGTTTCGATGCCCTCAGTATAATAGAATAGGAATATAACTTCTCTCAAGAAGATCCGTGTTAAGGATTTCAAGAGGTAAGTAAACAAGGAATTGAAGTGTTTATTTCTCTATTTATATTTTCTTTGGTTTAGTCTGTCTGTGCTTTATTTCTGGACGCAAAAATTTACGTGCTCGCAGTTTAATATATTATTCTAAAAGCTATGGAAGATAAATGGATTGAGATCGATGTTTCGTGCGAAGTGCATTTTTTATTCGATTCAACTAAAAGATTGAATAAGTGTAGAGGGAGCATTTATACGTAGCGGCCGCTGCAGGGAATTGATTTTATAAAAACGATAGTTTCATATATTTTTGTTTCGAGTAATTACTTGTTAAGGCCTCGCCTCACATGTTCGATGTTGTGGGCTAAAATCCGGGCAAGTACTAATGTGACTTATTCAATTCGTATATACTTTCTAAGTTTATTTGGGACACTACTGATATCGGTGAAGGAAAACTTCGTGAGGAAATCTGGCCTTATCTTCTATATTAAAAATAAAAGCTGTCGTTAATAAGCGCATTACTTGAGAACCGTGGGCCGATTATTTTAAAATTTTCACAATAGTCCGAATCCGATTTTTATGGAAAGAAAAATTTGAAAAGTTTCCCGAAAAATCTTCAAATTCGAGAAAAAATGAACGTCCTTTTTAGTATTAATTATTGAATTTTGATAGGACAACGTCGGTCGCCGCAGCTAGTAGCTAATATAAGTCTGAAATCGGCAACCCGTCTTGAGAAGGCGTGGTGATTAATGCTTGCGTCTTCTCTGTATGAGAAGAGGCCTTTGCCCTGCAGTGGGACATTATTAGACTTTTATTATTTACTTGAAATTATAGTAGGTAGGTAATAAGTCCAATGAACGAATCAATGATTGTTAACATTTAATTATGAAAACGCTGTTTCTTACTATTTATTTCATGTACAGAATACGTAAACAAGGGGCCGTCCATTAATCACGTGATGATTTTTTGCGTCTTCTCTGTATGAGAAGTGGCGTTTGCCCTGCAGTGGGACATTATTAGAGTGATATTATTTACTTGGTATTATAGTAATAAGTCCAATGAACGAATCAATGATTGTTAACATTTGATTATGAAAACGCTGTTTCTTACTATTTATTTCATGTACAGAATACGTAGACAAGGGGTCGTCCATTAATCACGTGATGTTTTTTAGCAATTTTTTAACCCCTGGTGATACGTGGTGAGGTTTTAGACTAACCCCACCCTCGCTACCCAAAGTCACGTGTATTTTTTTGGAGCAAAGTATCTTAAAAAATTACAGAATATTTTATATTTAAATAGAAGGAAAGAAAAATATTTTATTTGAGGGGCCGCTTTTCGGTTTAGAAATACGAGTTTAACGAAATAATAAATACACATTATATCGCACTACACTCCCCCACCCCCTTATATATCACAATTCGTGATTTTTTCCGAACCCCTTCCCCCCTTTTGAGCCTCACGTGATTTATGGATGACCTCCAATGGCTTTGTGACTTAGATCTTTTTATATCTAGTATTTTATTTATTAAACATTATCATTTGACTAATACATTGCCGATTTAAAATAACCCATTCTTGTATTTAATTAACGGTCTTTTTAAAAGGGAAACACTGTAAATCGAAACGATTTTCATATCGTCATCCTAAGTGTAATGATGAAACAAACGCAATTTTCTCGTTTTTAGAAAATAAGTAAGTATTAAAGTGTTGTGTTTGAGTTGTCCGTATATTACTGCAGGGATTCAGCAGAATATCAGCGTCAGGTATATTTGCCTGGCACATGCTGAGCTGGACTCCCTTGAGACGCACACCGCACTTTTTTGTGTTCATTGTTCCATTATTTTAAAGTGTGTGAGTGATAGCCAATAGCGTCATCGCAATGTCTTGTTTTCTTCCTTTTTTATTTGTTTGTATATTGGCACCTTGCAGCTATTTCCTAATAGCTAATTAGTCATTATTTAATCGTGCTTTTGTATGTTGTGCTGTTTTTTGTGTGCACTAAATAAACGATTTATCTATCTATCTATCTATTGAGAAAAAAGAAATATCCAAATAAACAATGAATATCTATTCGTTAGTTTGACAATAGTTAATTGTGTGGCTTCGCTAATCAGGACCCTTGTGGATTCGGCATTTATACTGTAAAGATAATTGCTGTAGATGTGTAATAGGTACATGACATTTTTCTATTTAAACATTTTAAGAGAGAAATACTTTGTAGCTTAATAGCTCACTTTAGCTTACAGAATAACTTGAAAAAGTACACCGAGCAATTTGTTAATAATGTCGTAGAATGTCAGCTTTAAATGGAGCAATCAATGTTATTAAAATCATAATAAATTGTAGCATCAGAGTGCTAGACAGCGTGTATCAGAAAGTTGTGGTCTTATAAATTGTGGACATTCAAGACTTCAATACCTACTCGACGTATGGGACGACAAATTTTATTTTCTATCGCAATGTTGGTTCCATGGAGAAAGTTGGTCAGTTTGATGGTCTGTACCACACCCTTAAATTTTACCACACCTTTCTGATTCGCCGTTCAACATAAGTCAGCCTATAATGTCCTCACTGCTGGGTCCCAGGCCTCCCCGCTGTGAGAGGGAGTGGGCCGTAATCCACCACGCGAACCCAGGGCGGGTTGGTGGATGTCGCATGTCTTTGAATTTTTGGTTCTAAAACATGTCGATTTCCTCACGATGATTTTATTATTTTAATTTTATTTCGTATCGCCGGCGCCGCTCCACAATCTATAAACAAGTGATTATATTTAATAGTGACTTGTGACTTCAGAAAATGATAAACGACTGGTCGCCGTCGACTGGTCGTGGTCAGCCGTGAGGCACACAGTGCTATTCTAAGTTATTTTCATTTTTTTGTTTTTGTGTAAATATTGTGTGCCTGAGTCAAATAAATTTATTTTCTTTCTTTCTTTCTATTTTGTAATTGATGTAATAAATCGATAATGGTTGTAATGATAACGAGTTATTTTTAGCGTTCATTGTTGATTTTGTTGGAGTAGAGGTATTATTTAGCTTAATCTTTCTGTAAAAGTTTAGGTTTTGGAATAATATCTTGTTAATAGTTAATTAAGTAGAACAGTCCGTCCTTTATGAATATTTGAATGAATTTCTTGATTTTAAAATATTATTGATGATTTTAAACATTTTAATAATTTAGATATGATTGTGATTTTTAATGTAATGAGTAATGTAGTTTGAAATTTAATTTTAGTTATAATAGTATGATTGTGTATTTGAATAAGTAGATAAAAATAGAAAATAGTTTATTGTCCAAGTAATAATACAGTAAGCAGGTTAACACCAAATTGAGACAACATGAGTAGCTTAAAATATTACCTATAGCTATGTTACAAAATATTATTTGCCAGTGAACCCCAAACTAGACAGTTAGTCTGTATCTTGGGGCTCGGGGAACGAATTCCAGAGTGGAGACTTGAGAGGTGATTTCAGGTATTGTATTGTATAACTGGTGTGTTTGTGTGTGTGTGATGTGAGTGTGGTGTGTGGTTTGTGTGTGTGTGTGGATGTGTACGTGATTTAGTGTCAGGTCAGGGTATCTAGAATATTTGGTTAGTACATAATTCTTAATTATACTAACAAAAATATTAATCGCTGTGTCTGAATTAAACAAATAAATAAAATTTAACCTGGAAGAACTGGGTGAAGGAAAACTGATCGGTGGGTAAGCTGTATTGCTATACTCAGTATGGCATTTCTAATTTCTTGTCGAGACAAGCTGAACCACAATATTATTTACCTAGTTCTTATGCGATAAGGCTCGTCAGTCAGTTAATCACGAGCTAGACTAATATGTATATTGTATACATTTAATATCTGAATTTTAAAAGAGATTTTCTTCTACTGTATTATGTACCGATTTTATATTATTCCGAACATATTATTTTGGAACCCATATTATTATGGAATAGGTCTTATCAATCCTTATTCCAGCGCTCTGTAGGCATTAATAATAGCGTAAACTAATACAAACATACATCGGTATGTTACTTTGCATAATTTAATTATAATATGAATGATCATGCCAAATGATAATGTATATTAATGGTTTGTTGTTATTGGTTACGTGGCGAGTATAATTATCGACCAAACTATTTTTAGTTATAAAATATTATCATCTGATTTTTTCGAGCAAATAAAAATCGAGTACGTACCTACAACGCCAGTATATATATAGCTTCTGTGACTGTGATCAAATATATTTTGCTTGGTTTTCTTTGATTATTTTACCGCGCTACATTAGGTTTAGCTTAGTTAGTTTTCCACTTATTTATTTGCTTATCGTTAAACTATTTATTCAATATCTTCTTGTTTTTATTATTTTATTTTTCTTTTTTAATTTATTTATTTATTTAATACTTCAAGCACAGAAAAGTACAGAGGCGGGCTTAATGCCATAGGCATTTTCTACCAGTCAACCTTTGGGTGATGCAGAGACAAACAGTGGTAGGTGCAACAACGAGAAATTGAGGAATATTTTTATAGGAACTATAAAGATACACATATACCTATTACAAACTATTAATATAATATATATGCCTAATTATATATAAATATAAGCACAAATAAATATACATAAATACACGAATATACTAGAACAAATAAGACAAACAATGGGAAAACATTAACGTTGTAATGATACTGCCAGCTTCTTACGAATGTGCTCGCGAACTTTAACTTTAAAGGATAATCGGTTGGTATAATGTACGTCTTGTTCGCAAACAATCAATCTGCCTAGCCTTTTCCCAACTATGTTGGGGTCGGCTTCCAGCCTAACCGAATGCAGCTGAATACCAGTATTTTACATGGAGCAACTGCCTATCTGACCTCCACAATTCAGTTACTGGGTAACACGATACTCCTTGGTAAGACTGGTTGTCAGACTTTTGGGCTTCTGACGACCTGCAACAACTGTCAAAGATCCAAGAATGACGGCCGAGACCAATGGATTAATGTGCTTTCCGAGGGCACTGAGGGATTGCGGTATGTTAAGATGGTCACCCATCTACTTACTGACCGCGGCAAGCGTAGCTTAACCTGATCGATTGACCCGTGCGGCTGTTATTACTAAGCCACAAGCAAAACAACAATCTTAAAACAAAAACAAAAAACTATTATATTCCTATTTCCCTGGAGAAGTAGTTTCTATTCCTTATGCTTTCTGTGACTTGCGGACGGTGAGCAATGGGTAGCTCGCCATCCGATAAGGACCAGGCCACGTGCACCTCAAAGATATGTCAGCACAACTGAAGAGGTCCGCTAGGGCCGATGCCTGCCGGGGTCACGGGAAAGTTCGAAAGGGATATCGTGGCCCCTGGCAACACACAGGCAACTGAAGGAACATGGATGGGTTTTAGTCAGTAAGAGTCTGACACGCCCTCCTGGCCCGCCCAAAGCGGGAGAATTTATTTGATAATTTCTCACCCAAAAAAAAAACAAACAACTCCAAAGTTATGAAAAATGGAAGTAATTAACAATATTTTATAACAACAGTAATCGCATTTGGGTCTCACTACATTAGGTAATCTGGTCAGGGTGAGGTGGTCGTGAAATTTTCCTTATTCTTCATAATTATTGTTTATTGTTCATAAACCTTGTTCACTTTGAGATTGTTTTGTTTTGAAGAACCGCCTTGGTTTGATAACGGGAACCGGTTCAAATCTAGGTGTTTGCGAAATTGAGAAGTTTAATGTAGAGCTGGGGTACCCAAACTTTTTCAGTTCGTGGCACACTTACAGGTTTAGTACTTTGTCTTGGCGCCCTAGCTAGTCGAAATAAGGTACAATAATTTAAAAAAAAAAAAACATCCACAATAGGACGCTGACTTTTTATATTTATATTGACACGCAAGAATACATTTATTATTTAGGAAAAATGGAAACAAAATACAATGGTAGCTTAGTGACTGTGACGTGTGAGCTTGGTGATCTCCACACAGTATATTCAAAGCGTGAGATAAGGCTCCACACAGCTACTCTAATTTGTTGCTCCACATTGATCATTGAGCGATATTTGCTCTTACAGCTACAGCTTAAAATCCGGTTTCACATAAATAAGATGTTGCAAAGGGAATAAGAATAAAAAATTTGGAGTTTTTGTCATCGGTCCAAAATGAATCCACATTTTTGACCGATATCCAAATCTCCACCAAATCGGAACACTTGAATCTTGTTTTAAGGCTGTTGTCGCTATGAGACTTGGAGCGCCTCGCGGGAACCCCTGATGAAGAGTTCCCACACGTGGGCCGGCGTGGTGGATTACGACCTACTTCTCACAGAGAGTGCTTGTGTGCCGGCAATGGGAACATTATAGGCTGATTATGCTTAATGTACAGTTTCGTCGGAGATAACATAACACATTACAATACATAACATCAGGCCTGGAATCCCCGAAACTTAAAGGTACCATTCCGTAACCGACCGCAGGCGGCAGCGAACCGACAATCCCACGAGATCGAGACTTATGCCGGTGAAACCACGAGGCGCGGCTAGTTTATCATAAATCAAATATCATTGTCCCTTTTCAATAAAAATACATGACATCACGCCTGTAATTCCCATAGGGTTAGGCAGAGATGTAATATCGAAGAACTTCATATCTATGCAGTTTGAAAACAAAATCCCGTGAACACGATGACCATAATATCTGTTACCGCCCCGGTTCTATACCGGCCGAGCGCTGCAAGCAGAAATAGTCCTTAAGGTGTATAGATATGAACTCCTTCGATGGTACCTACAGTACAGTGTACACCCACATTTCTCCAGTTATGTTTAAGTTCTTTGTAATATGGGGCGAGCCTTTTGTTGTCAATCGGGTACAAATCCAAACTCCAGGCTGTTACTGAGAAATTCCCGATGAAAAAATCCAATAACACTTTGCCCGACCTGAGAATCGAACGCAGGACTTCGTGCTCAATAGTAGGACTTGCCGAGGAAACTTAAAAAGCTAGATAATAATAATTGGCACTCTAGAAGAGACAAGAAGCACTGCAAAAGTGGCCCCTATCATAATACCAGCGCGGTGGTTTTTTTTTTTTATATCGCCGTATTATGCTCAGATACTTTTTGGCCTCGTACAGGTCGTTATCATTTTGCTAGTTTTTAAATGCTCCTTTTTTATATAATTTTTGTTTTTTTTAATTAATAATTACTTATTGCTGTTTTCTCTTATTTACTGTTTGTATTTCCTGTGGGTGTCCCAAATAAAATATTTTTCTTTCTTTCTTTCAAAAGTAACACAGAAAAATATGGACAAAACTTCCACTACCTAATCAATTAGCAAGGTGCTAACAGCCACTTACAAGCTTCTGTAGGTGTGAAAAACAATGAAAAAGATAAGGCTGATGGCTCCACTCGATAACACACGAACACCGAAAGTGCAACCATTGATTTATCAAATTCATGGATAAACAATTGAGTTTAACAGCTTAGATTAGTGTTAAAGTGCTTCGGGGTATTGCAAACGGTAAAACCAGTTAGATAAACTAAACAGGTGACCTGTTAAAGATATTCTGTTGCGTGAATTCAAGAGAGTGGAAAATATATTGTTCAGATCTCGAATATCACTGACTAGTTACTTTTGTAAATGAGAGTACCATGGAGCCATTTACTATGTTATTATATTGTATGTTAACTTGAAAGAGCATGGCAGTTGAGAGTATGTCATGCTCACTTAAATGTCTCGCTGATGATAGCGAGTGTGTTGGATCATTCGGTTCCCTACAAAATGGTTGAGCTGGATGGTGCTGATCCACGCGTCATGTTCGTGAACAGGCGGCGTCGGTTGAGACTGGTCATCTCTTATCATCCAGGGCCTAAATCGTTAATCGTTTTTGTTCTTTTATATATTTTTTTTTTTTTACATTGTTCTCACATATAGAAGCAACAAGAGTAATGGACCCAGGATTTTGTAATTTCTATATTTAAAAGAGTGTGCTTGGAGTTTCTTGCCCGTTCTTCTCCATAGAGGTCTACGTTTTGGAATGGGCAACTAGCTTCAACTTTCTGACTAACTGACCGACTCTTTGACAATTCAAAAGTACCTGTAAATGGTTTAATTGAAATAAACGCTTTGAGTTTGAGTTTGAGATTTTGAGTTTGATCTAACGTAAAGTTCTCTGGTATTTTGGGACTTCATAAAAATGCTAAGAAAGAAAAAAATTGGCCAAGTGTGAGTCGGACTCGCACAAGAAGGGTTCCGTACCTCCGTATAATATTTAACACTACGATTTTTACTTTAGTAAAAAGAAAACACGTTTTATGTATGGGGGCTCTGTGTTCACTGAACACAGATTTAAAATAAGAAAAAAATGAACGTAAAACAATAACAGTTAAGTGAAATACAACTTTGCTACCACTCTGGCAGTTATTTTGCTATTGCAGCCAAACCACGATAATCTTCAATACTGTCAATCAGACTGTTGTGAAAAGACCGACGATTAACACTGACAGCCTAAAGTCTGAGTATATTAATGACGTCGCGTTATAAGATATCACTTATGATACTGCACCTTTCAAAAACGTACCGACGACACCTTAAAACCCCAATAAAAGAAAAGAACTCGATCTCAATAATAAACTCAATCTCAATAATAAACAAGAAGATTCCACACGAACAAGTATAAAGAAATCACAAATTGCATTAGCATACATAAATCTGCGAGCATCTTCGTATAATTAATTTTGGTAACAATTTATATGCAATACCGTTGGTATTACTACCATCCGTAATACCATAGGAATGTGATTCAATCAGAGGTAAAATGAGTCGCCCATATTCGATTCGATATTTTATTATTCAATCTTGGTTCTTTTTTAGGGTTCCGTAGTCAACAAGGAACCCTTATAGTTTTGCCATGTCCGTCTATCTGTCTGTTTGTCTGTTTGTCCGCGGCTTAGCTCAGAGACCAACAAAAGCCGACAAAGTGGTGAAATAAAATCATGTTTTTTTTTAAGGTTCCTCCCCTACACGTAAAGTGGGGATGTTTTTTTTGCATTCATTTGCGAAATATTAAACTTTAAAGTGCTAATTGGTTGGTTTTGGATATTTGAAAAACATCACGGCAATAGTATATACAAGGTCCCATTAAAATTTTATCACAGCGTTCATTACGTCTAACCAAAGATATCCAAGCAAAAAAAAAACAGATTAAATTGATTTCATTAAGACCTAAAGTAATAAATGGCATTGGGTAACCAACATTTTTAGTGTATTTTCCTTAGCTGATTTATTTTCCTTGTATTTATCTAATGCGTTTTTCTTTTTTTTTACCATTGTCCTTATTTTGGTGGTCTGAATGATTTCTAAAAGTTTGTCCATCTATTTTAATGGGACATTATAAAACGAAATTAAAAGGAAAACTATCACAGCTAAGTAAGCTTTACAAGGTAACGAATAATAATCGACCAACTTACATTTGCATTTGCAAAAACTTGTTCTTCCATACATTCCATATGGGAGAATATTTATGTTTTTCAACTATAATGTTAAGTTTGTTCTTGGAATAAATTCGTCCCGCGGAACCCGTCATTGGGCGTGGTCCGACACGTACTTGTTATCTTGATGATGTTGTTTGTCATGGGTTTCTGGGAATACTCCTTGTCTGCTTATTTTGAGTAAACAAGTGAAATAAGAAGGAAACTGTGGCGACATCTACGTCGCCACATGCGGACTACACATCAAAGATCTGACGTCATACAATGTGGCGATATAGATGCCGCCACAAAACAATTGAACTTTATCCATTACTAGCTTCTGCATGTGACTTTGACCGTGAAATTTCTTGTCTTAACATAAAACACGGTGGGTCCGCGTCGCATCGCATCGCCCGTCCGCGCTGTTACTTCGTTTTCTCTTAGCGTTCTTTCTGATTTCTATTTGTTTTTGCTCGGCTCTTAAGGGCTATCCAATACAAAAAGAATTTTTCAAATCAGACTGGGAGTTCCACGTTCAAACAAAACAAAAAAAAAAACTCTTCAGCTTTATTATAAGTGTAGATACCAGTATACACTCTGCCTAACCCTTCGGGAATTACAGGCGTGGTTCTTACGCCAAAGCTAATTCTCAACTGCCAGTTCAGGCATAAGTTAATTAGCCAGAAGACTGCGAGTGACATTTGAAAAACATAATCAAATAATTTCGTTAAAGGTCACTCTTGAATCTAGAACTCCGATTAACCGCTCCGACGATCATAAGAACTGCCTGAATCACTTCACTTAGCTTGCACGCTGGCTGATAATAATAATAATAAACCCGTATTTCATACCACTGAGAATCCATACAGTAGTGTTTGTAAAGAAAACTTAAAACTAATGTTAGTATTAATGCTAGGTATAGTCTGGAGTCGAACTTTACACTGTGTACGAAGTTTATTAGAAAGAATAATATTTATTTGGACACAGTTCGTGAAACACATAATAACAAAATAAAAGTGAAAATAATCATAAAGCAATAATAGTATGTGCCTCACGGCTGCGCCAAAAAGGTTCATTTCAGCATTAATGCCCGACAAATGCTGTCTGATGCTGGTTTTCTAATGAACCCTTATGGACAAGTGACGGGGAGTACCAACAGTTTCAACATACCTAATACATAATTTGTATACCTTTAAATGAATAAATAAACTACATAAGGTCTATTTAAATAATTGTTTCCAATTGATGTTATTTCCACTTAAACAAACATCAACTTTATGAAAGTGTAAATAAAATTGATTTTAGACTGACTACTACTGTTGAAAAAGTCGTAAAAAAATATGAAGTTGTAGCGCAAACTGAACCCTATGTCTAGGTATTACAGTTATTGTACGTAGGTTTACGAGGACAAGGGGGAAGACCTGAGCTTCCTCAAACCTCCCCGTAAGGATGTTGAATCGGAAAAGACCGTGAATGATCACCAGGCATCCTCTGCTGACCTATGAAGTCCGACCCAGTGACACAGTATAGGACAATCCCGTCTATCCGCGCACTAATAATATCTTAGCTGTTATTTTTTGTTCACAAAACAGGGATGTACTTGAGGATATTGACGAACTTATGTAGTTGGCAATGACAGATCACTTTAGGTCATTGGACAAGAACGAGTCACGGACGCTTACCCTTTGAACGTCGATTGCTTGTTTATATAAGGAGAAATTTACAAATAGATCATAGAACGCAGTCGATAGATGCATGTATCTATTAACGCAGATATATGACCGTGCCACATCTGCGTATAGTCCATGCCGTTTTTTTTATCGTACACATCCATACTTCCATACTAATGTTATAAATGCGAAAGTAACTATCTATTAATTATTTATGTAGAATTAATGATTGTATATATATTTTTTTTTATATCATAATTATATGTCATTGTATGCTGCACCGGTCGACGTCATAACGTCAACGGTGGCTGTCGCTGAAAACCAGCGCTGGGGCTCTGTCTTGCATAGGGTCGCAACATTATGCTGAGCGATGGCCGTTTTGCGTGGATGTGACGCATATTTTCCCTAAACTTGTTTCTCTTTTTATTTTGTGTTCTTTTTTTTTGCGTCATGTTTACCGCAAAATAAACGTTTTTTTTTTCTTTCTTTTCTTTCTAACTGTGTCTGTTTAACCTTTTTACGCCTTAACCGCTGAACGAATTTCAATGAAATTTGGTACAATACCTTTATGTCAAATTTCATCGAAATCCGTCGAATCCGACCGTGATCTGGGTAGGCTGTAGGATATTTTGTATATCGGTAGTATGTACCTGTAGGATAGTTTGCTACCTCTACGCGCGTGAAGCCGCGAGCAAAAGCTAATATACCTGCTTATAAACGTTGTTTTAAGTTACTAGACAAGCCTAAAGAAGTAGACAGAAATTGATATCGTAATTCTCGCCTATCCAAGTATCCATATTTGTCCGTGGCCACATGCAATTTGATCTGAGCTGTTATCCCATCATATTATCTTTTATATCTCACACGACTCAACATTGTTTTAGATTTGTTTAAATTGATCGTAAAGTTGTTTCTACGAAGAACGAGGAAGTTCGCTCAATGGATCGTAATTGACGCCTGAGACAGGCTCGTTGTAAATCATTGAAAAGTATCTCGCTGTCGTGTGGTGTTATAAATGTAGTTTTCTTTTGTTTTGTTTAAAGTAGAAGCTACTGGCTGGTAACTATTTGAGGGGCAATTATCGTATTTTTAAGTACGTTCACATTCTAATCTTAATCGTCAAGCTGTCCAAATAACCTCTAATTTTCTAACATTTTGACATTTATTTTCGCTGAGATGAGATTGCGTGCTAAACTTTGGACGTTATTAATTACGAATTGGCTTTCTAATGTTTTTTGTGTCTTATTGGAGGTAGCTTTAGTACTAAAAGTTAACATGACCTGTTTTTTTTTTAGTTTTGTAGAGTTTTTGTTGAATTGCGGTTAGAATGACGGCACGGGAATGACGGTTGACGGCACGGTTGGCGCAGTGGTTAAGCGGTTGACCCACGATACAGGAGAAATTCCTTGTGAGGGGCAACGTTTTGTAAAAAAAAGAAAAAAAAAAGAAAAAAAAAGAAAGAAAGAATAAGATAACTCATATTGAATTTTACTTTGAAGTTCACTATTAAATACTATTGGAACAAACAATCTGTTCTAACTATACTATAGAAAAGTGTTCTTGCTTTAATTTAGCGACGTAATCAGAGTAGGTCTCAAGTGTTTAAACTGTATTTTATTCTAAAACAATGTTCAATAATGAATCATGATTGAAGATAGATTTGAGTCTCTAGATTCGTATCAAATCTGTCAGTTTTATCGGAATTTATGGGCGTCGATCATAAAATGGGCCTTGATTTGTAATTTAGGTATAGATCATTTGGCCTGATTCAAATGAAAACGGCTTTGCCATCAGCTCATCTCTAAGCTTTTATTAATCAAACATAACATTACGCCTGTAAACGCCGAAGAGTTAGGCAGATGTGTACCTATAGTACACCCACAATTCACGACTTATATTTTTAAGTCACATGTAATAGGGGCGAGCCTATTGCCATCAACCAGGCACTGAGAAATCCCTAATGGATCAACCCAATGACACTTAGCCCGATCTGGGAATCTAACCCAGAACCTCGTGCTCATGGCAGTAGTAGCGCTTGCGACCACTAGACCAACGGGCGACAAGGCAGTCAACCTTTTTTTACTGTAGTAAATAACGACAGTATACTGTTAATTGGAGGAGACTCGAATTAAAAACTTTCGTACTAAGCAAGTCAGAAAAAGCTATTGACTTTTCACTTCTTAATCATAAATATCACAACTTATTCCGCTTGACTGTACAAATATTTCAAAAACTTATGTCTTCAAGTGTAAGTTAAGTAATAATTCAAGATGGCGACGCAATAACAAATCAAGTTGGAATATCTTTTGTCATAAGTTTCTATATATTTTTTGTGGACTCATCTATACATTATTATAAATTAAAGTCGCCTTTTGTGTCTGGCTGTGTGACCAGCTTGTTTTTCTAAACTACGCAATGGATATTGAAGCCGGTTTTGCCATCACTGGTTTATGTGTACGAAAGAGAGGGTATGTGTCTCTTTCGTTATTATCAGCCATATTTAAACTACTGTGGGCGTACTGTGGATAGTGTTGGTTATTGCTCAATAGAAAAACCGTTTACAGTTCAGATCAAATTATAATTTACATAACATAACATCACGCCTGTAATCCACCACCACACCCTCATTTCGCCAGTTATGTTGAAGTCCCATGTAATAGGGGGCGAGCCTATTGCCATCAACCGGGCACAAATCCAGACTCTGGGCTGCTACTGAGAAATTCCTGATGGAAAAATCCAATAGCACTTTGCCCGACCTGGGAATCGAACCAGGACCTCATGCTCGGCAGTAGCGCTTGCGACCACTAGACCAACGAGGTAGTCACACACTGTAGGTATACAATACAAGTATTCGGAATGCGCGACAGTTTCTAAATGTGTTCACTGCTTGATCGCCACCGATGAACTCTGCTTGGCTCCGGCCGGTCCGAGCTTTACGTTGTATACTCTGTCAAGTGCCGCTAGACGCCGCTGGCGTCCCGATTAGTCAACTCAGTAACGTATTTCCGACATGATAACACGTTAGTATTAAACTTAAATATAATAAAAAAAATGTCGAAGTTTTGTTAAGTCATAAAACTGTGCCAAACAGGGACGGGTCGCTAGTCTCTGTATAAAAGGGTTAGGTTCTTAAATATTCCTTCTTGATTTATAACAAAACAAGACGTGTAAAGGAAGTTGATTTCCTGAAATATTTCTGTTATGATTTTATGACTTCAAAAATGTTTGGTAGCATGTGGTGAAAATTACACTGAAAGTGAAGAAATTCTCGGAAAGCCGGAAACTGGAAGGGTTGCAGTCATTCAATACTTAATAGGGTTTAGGTTGTGCGAGGCATTCCATTAGAACGTTATCACACTGACGATTTTCCAGCGTGTTTCTAGTGAGGTGATATGTGAACGTGCTCTTCACGGGTGCGAAGCGAGCTAACCGCGACTACGCGACGTGTTCTCCACATTTTCACAATATTGTACACACGTGTTAACAATATACATGTCTAAAACAACTTCAATACATGTATGATCATGTTTTGAACACGATATGTTTTTGACAAGTCTATTACAAGATTTAAAAAATCCACGAAACTAATCGCGGGGTAAGAATTCTCTATCAGTTCGATTTACAGGGAATCTAACCGGTAAATTGAACTTACTGTGAAATAAACTAATTTATAATAAGCTTCTGCTCGCGACTTCGTTCGCGTAAATTTTCTTGTTCTAACATAAAATATATCCTATGAAACTCGGCAATACCTGAAGTATTAATGAAAGATTTTTCAGAATCAGATTAGTAATTCCGAAGATTATTAGGTTTCTTTAAACAAACTCACAATTTATACCTCTTTATAGCAACATCATTCTCATCCAAATAAGACTTGGTTACGTTCCACTTGCGTAACTTTCTTAATAGGTACCACATTAATTAGTTTATCTTCCAATAATTATTTGAGACTGAAATAATTCGTTAAGTTCAAGCCAACTTGTAATTACTTAGTTCGAATCAAACTTTATTGGTTTTCGAGATATTTAACCATCATGGAATTTTGATTAAACACTAATATTTGTACTTTGGCTAAGTGAAATAAGTGTGGCTATGCTCGCACTTACAAACATCAAAGCGGTAGGCAGCGGTCTCCAAGTTATATTTTACAGCTATACAGCGTGAAATAGAATTCTAGGGCATCCTCCTAGGGTGATTATACAAAAACAGCGGTTCATTTATGTTCGCAGAGCTCGTTAAAATGTAGGGAACAGTTTTACGCAAAACCATTTTTTTTTCGCGTTTTGGGTCGGTTATGTAGTGAACGTTGTTCATAATGATGAGTAAAATGACCCCTTAAGAAGATGCCCATCAATTAAATTTCCTGTATAATAAGACTAATAAGAAATTTTCAGAATGAAAATGTCTCCACCCGTCTGCCTACAAAGCAAGAGTGAACAGGCATCTTCTGGGCTTGCTCGATCCATCATAGACTCATCCTCGCTTTCCATCAAGCGAGATAGAGGTCAAGAGTAAACCCATACAGCAAAAAAAAAGGGTTCATTAGAAAACCAGCGTCAGACAGCATTTGTCTGGCATTAATGCTGAAATGAACCTTTTTGGCGCAGCCGTGAGGCACACAATTGTCGCTTTATGATTATTTTCACTTTTTTATTTTTATTTTTGTATTATGTGTTTCACGAACTGTGTCCAAATAAATATTATTCTTTCTTTCTTTTCTTTCTTTCTTTCAATAAAAATAAAATAAAAAAATCTATTGTAAAAACCAAGCTTTGTACGACCTGGGAAGCTAAACTCCTTACAGACATGTAGAAGGTACGTTTGCCACCACAAGACCAATGATGCTCGCTATTTAATTTTGCACAAATACAACAGACAAATCTGAGATCAAGACGCTTCTGCCAAACGATTGTTATCTTTGTTTTCATTGTTTTTGTTTCTTCAGTAATCTGATCATGTGAACTCGTTCCAATAAGATTAGCTATTTATTCTTGGCCACATTATTTTGGTCAAAGATTCCACTTTGTTCCGCGACTTAGTTAGATGACGCAGTAGATTTGTAAGGATTGAAAATTTTCCTTATTCAATAAGCTGCCAGAAATTCTCCAAATAAACTGAGAGTACGTAAAGAGCTAAATGGCGTGCAATTGGAGAGGTCTATCATCCAACAGTGAACTGCTTTAGATCAAGAGTGAACAGAGCAGAACATGAAATTGTACACCTATCTAGTCTGGTCCTAAGTAATCTAATTTCAGCCTAGGCTTATGATGAATTTTATAATACATTAGCGTGGGAGAATATTTTTCGACCAAATGTTTACGCACAAATAATTCGGTTGTCACCTTTCTAAATTCGTTTATTTGTATAGGTTTTTAGTAAAGTAAAGGTCATATTTAAGTGTGTTGATTATATCGTTAACGTTAATAAAAATATTAGGAATACACTTATAGCAAGGTCTTAATAAAATGTCGCGAATTATGCATAATAATTAAGGTTTCACTTTTTGAGTAACGTGATTATTACGTTCTCAATCAATCTGGAGAGCCTTTTTCCAACTATGGTTGGGGTCGGCTTCCAGTCTATCTGGATGCAGCTGAATACGACTATTTTACATGGAACGACTGCCTACTGACCTCCACAACCCAGTAACTGTGTAATACGATACCCCTTGGTAAGACTGGTTGTCAGACTTTCGGGTTTCTGACGCCTCGTAAAGACTGTCAAAGATCCACAATGACAGCCGGGACCACCAACTTATCGTGATTTCCGAGGCACGGAGGAGTCTCGACATGTAAAGATGGTCACCCATCCACGGACCAACCCCGGCAAGCGTAGGTTAACCTGATGGATCGACCCGTGCGGCTGTTATTACTTAGCCACGAGCCACGAGCTTATTAATTTCTGAAATAAGCAGAAATAATCTTTTACAATATAAACTGATATTTCAAGTAACTATTCTACCTGCGGTTGATGATCGCAAAAAAAACTCATGAAATTAACTTGTTTTACATTTTATCATGTTTAGATATCGATACACATAATGTCTGCGGAGTTTCGCTAGCTAAATTTTATTTAATTTGCCTCTGTACGGACAAATCTTATCACAATGGGCCTTATTAGAAGACTGAAAATCACCCAAAGGGCAATGAAGAGGGATGCTTGGAGTTTCCCTATGTGATGACTCAGAAATGAAGAAATCCGTAGGAGAACGAAGGTAACCGACATAACCCGAAGAATTGCCAAACTTAAGTGGCAGTGAGCAGGGCACATTGCTCGCAGAACAGATGGCCGATGGGGCTGAAAGGTTCTGGAGTGGCGACCGCATACCGGAAGACGTAGCGATGGAAGGCACTCCACAAGGTGGACTGATAACCTGGTGAAGGAATCTGCTGGATGCAAGAAACACAGAACCGGTTGAAGTGGCGGTGCTTGGGGGATGCCTATGTCCAACAGTAGACGTCTTTCGGCTTAAATGATGAGACAAATAAAATATATTTTTACATTTCTACACTGAAAGACAAAAGTTTATACTATTACTAAGTTTAAGAGAAAACTTTCTGAAACGTAGTGCTACAAAATCTTTATTGCTTGAAAATACACTCCATGAAATGTAGCTATAAAGAAACTTAGGTATGTTTTAGGTAACAGAAGACAGTTTATGATAGATCTGAACTGTCCTGGGGGAGATAAATTAAAGTGCCAACTACTATAACAGACATTCGGTTCAGGTTTTCAGTAGAAGCTCTGCGTGAAAATATGAGTGTCGTCCGTGTTCAATTCCACGAAATAAGTTCAAGTTTAGGAACACTTCTCTAAACTCAATTTGGTGCTGAATCCTGTCACAACGTCCTGTGCGTCCACGTCCACGTGCGTTGCGTTTCGCATCATGCTGCGGTGTGCGTCACCGTACATATTTGCGTTGCTTATGTTGCTTTAACGCGTTTATTTTAGCCTCAATTTAGTTATTGGAATAACAAAATTGTTTTCAGTGTTTAAAAAGTTTATTTTTATGACATTCAATTGTGATACTAGTCGTCCATCAATTTCAAATATAACGCTTGTACGCGTGTCGGATCGACAATTTATGTAAAATCGAAAATTCGATTATTACCTTCAAAAGGCCACCCTTCTATTATTACGCGAGTGTAAAATACGACCTATATTAAAACCAGATAATAATCATATACGGAATAAAAAGATGATAATTATTGACAATGGAGGGGGTTTTCACGTGAATTTATTTTAGTGGGATAGGCAAAATACGTAGTATAACTACGGAGAACTTGCTGGATCAAAAGGCGCAGCACATTTCTGGGGATCTATAAAAAATGAACGAGAACTAAAATAGCTACTCCACATCCTCATTAGCCTCTTGTATGAAATTTTGAACCATTTGTACTGACAATATTGTTTTTACGTATGTGTATGAACATAAACATCAACCATTAGCATTAGCGACACATTCTATTCAACAATTCGTGTTTGACAGTGTGTTCAAGGTTTTAGGGGAAAACTATGTGTAGCAGTGAAAGTGTTTCCATCTATTTTGTACATAAATAGCACCATTCCATTGAAACAAGAAACAAACTTAACCTACCCGAGCGTAACCCGTCACTTCTCGCTAGTTGTGCGACGACAACGCACGAACGCCATCATTTTGTTCCGACAACGCATTCCCGTTTCACGAACCATTGACCGAGTTAATTCGTTCACCCCCTTCTGTTCTGTTATTGTTGACTTTTCATTCGTTCATCCTGCAGCGTGTCAACTGGGATGTTCGTATTGATTTCATTCGATTGATGAATTTTATTCTGGGGTTGCTATTTTTAGAACTTTTAGGTAATTAGGTGAATGTTTTATTTATACATCTCTATTATAACTGGAACAACATTTCTCACCTTCATTATAATAATTAACTTTGCAAGAAATCATTCATCCTCTGTGTTCTGTTCAGGCCAAAGTTGCAAACCATGACTTTTAAAAGTAGCAGAGATTTAAAAAATCTATGTGCCACCAGCTGATGGGCTTTATAACCACTGATACCGATACGGTTATAGTCCTAAACCTCAGAACTTTTCACCAATCTTTGTTCGACCAATAAACTTTTTTTTTCAAAACTTCAACAAAGGACATCCACCTTAAACTTAAAACGACCTTTTCCTAATAATAACCGACAAAATACGGTTCCTGAACTCAGATATCAGTCATTCATCACTTCCGTGTCATCAGCGATATATGTGACGTCATTGTCCTACTGATTAATGTGGCAGAAGTTTTGGGTTATTGACAGTTTGATTTTATATGAGGAATTAGTCGAATGGGGAAGGAAAGGGAGGAATATATGTGCGGTTGTCTTTTGTTTTGTGGTGTGTTGGACAAGGGCATCCATATAATTGAGATTAGGACACCTCAGATCTTTTCACGAAACTTTGTTCCACCAAGAAACATTTTTTATAAAAACTTCCCCAAAGGACATCGCCTTAAAAACTTACACTGACCTCTTCGTTATTGTTATCGATAATCTTAAGGGATTATCATAAAATACGTTCCCAGAACTACGATAAGCTCAGATATCAGACATTGATCACGTTCGTGACATCAGCAGCATCTGTGACGTCATTGTTCTACTGGTTAACGACACCCTGTGACATAAGTTTTGGGTCATTGACAGCTGGATTTTATATGAGGAATAAGTTGAATGTGGAATCAAAGTGTGGATTTCAAACGTGTGTTTGCTTTTGGTTTTGTTGTGTTAAACATTGGTCATGCGTAGAATTAAGATTAACGCTGCGTGTCGCAGTTCGTGGAAAAATGAGTGGAGGAAAGTTTTATTTATTTATTTAACAGTTTATGTACACACATATAAAGAGACAAGAAAAAGGAACAGAAAAATACGTACAAAGGTGATGCTTATTTCTAAAGAAATCTCTTCCAGCATACCTGCGATAGGAAAGTAGATAACAAGAGATGTAGACAACGTGTGTAAGAGTAGAAGAGAAAATAAAATACATAAATTAAAAACATTTAACTATTCACTAATTTAAAATTTTGTTTTTAGGTATGATGAAAACTAGAAAAAAATATTGTTCTGGCAAATGTCAAATATCTGTTCGGTATTTTAACTAATGTTATTGTTATTTGTTGATTGTAATGATAATAATATATATTATAATTAAAAGATTTTGAAAATGAAATTGTCTTTAAAAAAGTCAACTGGAAAAAAAAAACCTTTTAGCTAAATGCATTTTTCAAAAAAATCCACCTATTTATTTTATTTATTTATTTAACAGCAACACCTAATAGGTACCAATGCAGTATCTGATCCTTCGTTCCATAAAAATGTACACAAGCCGAATATCATCATAGGATCAGCTCATAACTGAGCATAAGTAATGTCTGACCCATCGTACCAGAGGACCGCAATGACCTAATTCGCTTTGCTGACTTTTACTGCTAGTGGATGATACGCTGACAGTGTTTTGTTTTTGTTTTTTTCATTTGTTAGATTTGTTTACTTTTCTTTGTAGCGGTGTTGCATTTTGTTTTCGATGTAGTTGCGTCTTAAATTTCCCGCAGACAAGCGCGATTCGACGATGTGACGCGATTCTGGTAGAATAATTTCCATGAAAATATTTTATTTGAACTTGCTAAAAGCTTTAAATATGAACTCGTACAATACTTTTTGTTTGCTTGGTTTATTAACTTTAAAATACAATGCAAAATTGCAAATAATTATCTACATTTACATCAAATGAATCATCTAACAAAGTTAACCAGTGGAGTTTGAGAAATCCAATTAGCGTTTAGTGTCAGTGAATTTTGAGTTTAATTAACGGTATGACTTTCTGCCTTCCACTCTCTTCGTTCACCTATCTTTTGTACTAAGCTTATCCAAATCGAAATACAAATAATATTTCCTACTTAAGTACTTCTCAAAGCTGAGGTACGAAAATACCCAACGCGTTTCACCGAGTGTTCACGATAACCGTTTTCAAATTGCGTTCAAATGTTACAAAGAATGTTTCCCGCAGGAAATTCAGAAGAGGAATGAATTCTTGCTATTCATGTTATTATTTTCTGAATCGTAAACTAAGAAAAGATTTCCTGTTTGTAATAACCTTGTTTAATAACACTAAAGACGTTTTTATTTACATCTGGCGTTTTTGTAAACATTTGTAGGGAAAAGAGTTAATTTTTAGCCAAGAATAGGTTGTACCTCTTTTCTGTGTGGTGTCGTAAGAGGCTAAGGCTGAGTTCAAACAATAACCGTGCGGTTGGTGACCGGGTTAGCTTGTTCTGTGTACGTAACCTTAATGAGTAGTTCCATATTTAATGCAACCCATTCGCTTATAGGTACTCACCTTAAGTAAGTCGTGTGTGAATGAGGATTAAGTAGGTACCTACATCAAGCGTCGTGCAAACCGACGTGACTCTAATAAAACCTTTTCTAAGCAAACTTCACGGTAGAACAATTACCGCTGTCGCGTGGTGCGACAAGTCGCGCTAGTCTGCACGAGCCTTTAAGGAGCCCGCCCTAATTATCTGCTTAAATGTTAAATGACTGTATTATGAACCTTTTTCAAACTATTTTAGGCTGGAACTACAAAAATTACAGAGGGGATGTGTTTTTCAGTATTCTTGGTCTGTCAAGAATGAAAAAAACATTGAAAAATATGACAAAGAAAATAATACTGTATGACAGATCATAAATTAATCTATGTTAAACACAAAACCCAATTTCCATTACATACACAACCAGACGAAGTAACAAAGTTTTCATAATATTAAGTCCCTTAATGTTCGCAACTTTGGAGTGTAGCGGATGGGTTAATTACTTGAAATGCTCATGATTAATTGGCCGGCAATTTATCAAATGCATGTTAGTATTTACTTCCGATATTCTTTCTTTTTTTTGTGGTTAGTGACTAACCTGGTGTCAAAGTTTTTGAGCCGCCCATGGGCCTCTGACTTGACTTCACATGCGTCAAGTGGAGTTTCTTGCCCATTCTTCTCCATGCGAAAACTACCTTTTGGAAGGGGCGACTAGAATCAATTAAATTTTTGTAAATTTTGACGTTCAAAAGTGCCGTCGAAAAGTCAGAGGTGGGTGCTTGGGTTCGAACGCGAGACCTAAAACTTTGGAGTCCGACGCTATCACTGCTGTTACTTCTGATATTATTGATTTGATAGTTCTGATCATGGGCGTTAGATTCCATGCACATAATAATGTAAATGTTTACCAGACCTACGGTCTATTGAAGTTAGAGAGGTTTGAGTTTAAAAAGAAGTACGTTTGTCTGGCGCATCATGGGCAGTTAGAGACTATACAGCTACTATCTTGTATACTTCATCATCATCATTTCAGCCGAAAGACGTCCACTGCTGGACATAGGACTCCCCCAAGCACCGCCACTGGATGCGGGGGGCACAGAATCGGTCGATGATTCTGTGCCTCCCGCATCCAGCGGATTCCTGTGGCCTTTGCAAGGTCATGTTGACTTGCTTATATTTTATTACGTCATGACTTGTTCTTATATATATCGTATAATATATAAGACATTTTACCCCTACTGTTTTGAAATGGTTAAGTAAAAAAACAAGCAATTTTTTTTACACTAAAAAAGGCCTTATTATGGTGGATTTGTCGATAAATTGGATCATATTGCTTCGCTTTAATGGGTCGGACACAGGTGGCCAGACACACTGTATATCAAGAACACATGACTCGTTCTTTTATTCAGTATAGTCTAATTATGTATTACAAGTACATTTAACCAGTTAACTACCGAATGAATATTAACTATAAGGTACATCTCTGCCAAACCCCTCGGGGAAAACAGGCGTGATGATATGTTTAATTACGTAGGATTTAATTAAGACTCCAAAAGACGTCTCTAAACTCTAAACACGTATCATTTGAGAGCTAAAGGTCTCTTAAATTACTTGGACATCTACAAAAAGAAAGACAGAAAAATATTTTATTTGGGACGCGCACAGGAAACAACAATAAAAAAAGAACATTAAAACTAACAAAATCATGAAAACAATATACAATATAAGAAAAGAACATTAAAACAACAAATAAGTGAAAACAAAAAAAAAGACCTGTGCGAGGACAAAAAGACACAAAAAAAGGATCAAAATAAATTCTGTACTTGCAGCGGTGAAAGTGAGGGTAAAAAGTTTAAGACGAAAAAGCTCGCAGTGAGCATTCAAAATGATTTAGCTTTACAGAGATATGAACCTTTAAAAATAAACGAAGCTAAGAAAACAGAAATACAGTTGTAGTATGTTGAGTAAACTTATAAAAATATATTGTTTATTTATTTTGCAATTACGGGGAAACTGAGTGTAATGTTACTCGTCTTTTCTTGAAATCAAGAAGCAAAGTAAAGACAACAGATGAATCAGTAAACTATTGAAATTATTAAATGCAAATTTCGCAAAATGCACAGTATAAAAAGTTTAAATATTGTAAGAAAACACAGTATTTACACAACGTAAGCGTTAGCACAATGTGTCAGCCATGAATTTACCTCAGAATTTTAATACGATGAAATTCACCGGAAAATGTGCTAACCTTTTCTTTCATCTGTGAAAAGCCATAACCAATTAAAATGTCGTTTGTTTTCACGCCTCAAGCATATTTTAATTTTATCCAACGATAGAAGGGTCAAAGCCACGCGTGTCACGTAGATAAAAATATCTTTAAACGTGCTTCGTCCACTATCAGGTTATACGCTGAGCGACACAGTAATCCAATTTCTGCTAACTATATTTTCGAGTTGAGCTATTTTTGTCGAGCTCTAGAAAAAAGTAATTTCGACCTAAATTAATTTCAAAATTATCAAGACATAATAATTCAAATAATACGAACATTACCTAATTCTACGAAGGAAAATTATCACGTACATTATTGAGATTTTTTAAGAATATAAAATGCTAAGCTATTTTTAGCTTCCCCAATTTAGTGGGCGTAAGATTGGCTGTCTGCTAAAGTCCCTTGAGAACGAATCATGGTGAAATGATTCCAGCTCGATGCTTCAACGATCAACTTTGTAAGGGATCCCAAAAATTAAGGCCTTTGTGGGTTACAAATTGGAAATGCAAATCCAATGTTGACAAATGAAGATAATCCTTCTTGAGCTCCGTGATAGTCAAATTATTTTGGAAAGTTCGCGATATAGAAATCAACTGGGCACTTCGTTGTACAAATATATTTGCAAGTAAGATATAAATGTCGTAAAATATAAGGTAATCTAAATGAAGCCCACCACAGACGTAGCTACAATATATATTATAGCAAGACGTATTACGATATATTTTCCATAGTAATCTTCGAGTGACCTCAGTTAGTATTTCTATTACGCACCATAAACTACGCAAAAAAAGCAATAGCAAAGTTGTCAGTGACGGGTTTAAAACTTCCGTGACGCTTTTTACAACACAATAAAACAGTGGTCAATTTTACAATAGTTTTCCTTTTCACAAAGAAACCACAAGAAAGGGTTCACACAGTCACATTGTACTCACAAATCGAGAAGGAAATCCTTCAAACTCAACTTTATTCCAATTTTCATCTAAACAATACTGATTTTATTTCTAGAATCTTCCACCCTAGCAATTAATTCTCCATTATTTTCTTAAACAAACTCATCAGGCTCGAAGGACCAATAAATTATTAATACAATACTATATTGGTCTTTGGTCCTTCGAGTCCTCAAGCCTTGTCGAATTTCCGCTAAAACGTTTTCCGTGTAAAGCAACGGTCATGTTTCCCCACGACCACGTAAAACCTTATAATTGTACGATTCCATTCCCCCATATATCTTGCCACTAGTCTTAAAGCCTCTATAGCGAAAAGTCAAGGATACATTCTTGATTGAAGGACGAATCGAAGGACGAGGCTTTGATTTTCGCGAGAAATCAAACCGATTGAGAGTACAACAAGGTCAGTCGAATGGTATTTCTTTAATTATAGGAATTGTGATAAGAGGTTATTCCGTTTCGGGTATTGTGTGTTGTTTTAGATTTTGGTATCGTAAGAATAGGCTTAGGTATTTTCTAAGAATAAAAATGATGATATATACCAATTTTGTAAATGCTGTAAAACTTGTGATCATTTTAGCTTAGATAGATTATTAGTTTTCTACTAGATTCCTAAGATAGCTTACTGTAACTAACACCTTCTTTGTCCTAGTTGTTAAAAACAACTGAAGCAAGCTTACAAGCATCAATTAGTTAATTAATTATCTTCCTTCTTCTACTGTTCTTTGCATTTTATTAATTGCAATAGTTTACAGATTCATCTGTTCTACTTTGCTTCTTGTTGATGTTACTCTTTCCGCAGATCAAGCAAGTCACCGCCCTGCTGCCTCAATTTTTAGGGTAACAAATACCCCTAGTTGATGACGTATAAGCAGTTTGTATTTTGTTCACTCACGAAGGTCAACATTCTTACATTCCCGATACACTTGATCGGATTGTTTTGTTTACCGACCGTAACTGACTCAAAGGCCCAGTTAGATAAAGTAGTGCTTTGAAGGGTTTCCAGAACATGTTTACCCCTTTCAAATCATGAAAATAAAGCATTGAAAATAATAAAGAATAACACAGCATTAGCAGACGGTAAGAAATAAAATCGAGCTTCATGATTTCATGAAAGAAATGAAATATCCAATTAACTTTTATTGCGGTTCTTGGTATAATTTCAACACCGATTTCCTGTGTGATGTCATATTACTTCAACATCTGTTGCTCCAATAAGTCATTGAGATGCTGGTACAGTCATCTGACATGGCATAATATGTTGATCCAGTCATCTGACATGGTATAAACAATTGCTACGGATATCCGGCGTTGGCGCAGATTCAAAGAGAACTTTGTTTATTTAATAGCATTAATATTACAAATTGGGATTCGTTATTGGGTATATTTGTTTTGGTTGTGTTATTTACTTCATGTGATGTGTAATAGACAGGGATAATATTGATTATACTTAATACTATTAATCTTATTTGAATTAAGGGGTGTTCATGTTAACTAATGATTATTTTAGATTCGATTCCCAGGTCGGGAGAAGTTTTACCGGGGTTATATATCAGGAATTTCTCAGTAGCAGCCCGGAGTCTGGATTTGTGCCCGGTTAATGGCAACACGTTCGCCCTCTATAACATGGGACTGAAACATAACTGGCGAAATGTGGGGGTAGGTACTGTAAGTACACCTCTGCTTAACCCTTCGGGGAATACGGGCGTGAAGTTAGGTTATGTTTCTTTGTGTTCAAAAGGGGAATATTATCATGCTTTTTCGGTTTACAATTGTTTTATACTTTTAATTTCACGGTTTGCTTTTTTAAGCCTTTTTTACGATTTCGATAATCTTTATCCACTGCCATATTCGACATTTCTAATACCTATTATAGTAAATCTCAATAGTTCATTACTTATGCGTGAAAAATGGAGCGGAAAATCTGAAGCGAAGAAAGAATTCCGGTTTGGTATTTTTCTAACAAAACTGTTATAGCTGGGGCCGCTAAGAGCTTCAATATCCTGCATTTAGTGGTTTTGATTTACTTTATTTCCCTAAAGAATCTTATTTATTACGTCGAAGTATGGTTGAAGTATAATTGCATTTTTCTGGTTATTGGAAGAACATCGTCAGTTTATTAATTTATTTTACGGAAGTCTATGTATATTACAATGTTTAGTTACAGCTTAAAGGTTGCTTTGTTAAGTTATTTGGATACCAAGCACATTTATTTAAAAAAATGTTTTTAGGTTGGTAAGTAGGTAACCTTTTTTTTGGTTGGCATATTATCAAATAACTTCTCCCGCTCTGGGTGGAGCGGGAGGGCGTGTCAGACTCTTACTCACTAAGACCCACCCATGTTCCTGTTTGTTGTCAGGGTCCAGAGTATCCCTTTCAGACTTTCCCGCGACCCTGGCAGGCATCGGCCCTAGCGGACCCCGTCAGTTGGGCTGACATCTCTTTGAAGCGCGCGTGGAACACAACGCGCCGTCGACCCGGACCTGGGACCTTATTATAGAGTATTAATGCCATCATTATTCCACTGCGAAAATAGGATGGTGCTAGCGGCCTTGTATAGCTCCGTCTCTCACTCACACTGGAATAACGGTGGCATTAATACGTCATAATACGGCCCCTGGTCCTTATTGGGCGGCGAGCTACCCATTGCTCACCGTCCGCAAGTCCGCGCCTACGGTGGCCGGGAATTGGCCTGGGATTCCCGACGCTACTAATTTTGCCAGTGAATTAATCTTTAATTTGACAGTTTCGTTCGTCGATACGGAAGAAAACAGGATATATTATATTTAACCAACTTCAAAAAAAAGATTGAGGTTCTCAAATCGGTTGTTTTTTTTTGTTAATATTTGTTACATCAGAACTTCGTTATTTAAAAACCAATTTGGTCAATTATTTTTATTTGATAGGATATACTTTCAAATTGGTTTCATGTAAATTTGGTCAAGTTCTGATGAGTGGTTTTTGAGTTAGCTTCGCGTAATACATACAAATTTATATGGCGCAGGTAGCACAACTAAAAACAGGTAAAAAGAAAAAAAAAATTACAAAAAAATAAAACGACTTTCAAGAAAAACACTGCAAAGTGAATAATAGCTTTAATTTCGGAAGTCAGTGTCTTTGGTTTTGTAATTTCCTTTTTTGCCACCGATTTCCGAAATGAAAGTTATTTTTCAATTTGCAGTGTTTATGATGCTGGTATTTTTTTTTAAAACGAATTTCCAATAAGCTGAAAATACAAAAGACAGCCAGTAGTTGCAAGGTATCGCGTATTTTAATATTCAGGTTAAAAAGGTATTAGGATGTAAACATAACATACTTTAACATACTTTTATGGCACAATAACACTAGGATAATAGTGATAACAAAGTGAATAATAGTAGATAAAACCTATTAACAATGATTGCGAGTAAAGATACTATTAAATTGAATAGATAAATTGCAAATGGCATAGGTACGCGCTTTGACGTGGAGTTGCGGAAAGCAGCCCGTATTACCTATTACCTAAGGGCCTAGGTTCTTTTTAGTTGATTTTTTTAGATTACGTGCGACAAAATCTCGTTATATGAAATATGTCAATAAATCATAAATAAATAGTTCCATCACCGTGTGGAAGGATATAACGGTTATTCTCTCCGTTCTGGAGATATAAGCATTAGCTCCGTAATTTTTTTGCAAACAAAATAAAAGTTGTCAATTTGCCTACCAGATTATCTGATATCCTATGATATATTTTATGCATAATATTGGCTAATAGAAGGCATTTCAAGCAAAAAATCGACACTTTAAAATTTAAGCTCCAAAGTCTTAGAGAGCCTTTTTTCGATCGATACTGTGCCGTTCCGTTTACCAAGTGCTTGCCAGTAGTAAGTGTGCTTACTATGGAAAGCTTTTTTAGATTAAAAAAAAATAATTTGCTCATAGTTGGCATATATAATCGTTTCAGTTATCCGAAAGTGAGTTTGTTTGTTTGTTACGCTTTCACGCTAAAACGGCTGAACTAATTTGGATGAAATTTAGCACACGAGTAGACCATGACCTGAATTAGGACATAGGATACTTTTTATCCCAATATTCTCATGGGATTGAGACTTATGTGGGTGAAACCACGGGGTGCAACTAGTATTCTTACGAATTCGTTAAACCGCTATTTTCTATGGTGCACGAAGAAACATTAAAAAAATGTTCATAATGATGAGTACGATGACCTCGTAAGACGCTTTCAGTTATATCAAATTACTCCTTGTAGGTAACGTGGCGAGTTCATTTAGTTCAGTTTATTTATTTTAATGACTAAAAACGTGAAAAAAAATAAAACAAATGCCTGCTCTTCTACCATAACTAAGATCCCCAAAACATTAGTACGCAACATCAAAAGATTTCCATTCGCCGAAACAACCCGAAACTTGGGGTCAAGATCCTTTCTATATGGCAGAATATATTTCCCGGAGACCCCTCGTGGAAATGAGACCTTTTGCGAGGATACTTGATTATATGAGACTGGCATATTAGGCTGGATCTTTACAAGAATAATTATGGATGCCTTTTAGTCTGGTGTTGTGGAGTTTCTTGCCAATTCTTCTCCATACGAAAACTACCTTTTGGAAAGGGCGACTAGAATCAATTCTTTTTTTTTGTATATTTTGACGTTCAAAAGTGCCTTTTATGTGAAATAAATTATTTGACTTGTGACTTTGTATTATTGTGAGTAACATGCTTTTTTTTTTGTTGTTTTAGTTTTTGTTTTGTTCACTAGCTTGATGATTCGGGTGTCGCAAGCACAACTGCTTACGCAGTCCTGGGTTCAATTTCTAGGTTGGGCTATGTTATGAGGGTTTGCCAATAAGACATTTTCAGAAGCAGCCCGGTATCTGTGTAAGTGGTAATAGGCTCTAATTACATAAGTGGCGAAAAGTGACAACATCTAGTGAATACATCTACCTACATATATATCTTATACAATACAATATTTTAATGTAATACATTTTTTTGTTATGAAAATGAAAATATTCCTATCAAAGTAAGCCGTTCGAGTCAAAATTTAATTAAAAGGCACTTTGAATAAGTCTAGACATCTTGTAAGCCACCCTTTTATCTACCTACCTACATAATAACTGGTACTTATTAATTATTACCACTTAATAATTTCGAACTACCTTGAATTATTATTATTTATTTTTTTATTTATTTAATTATATTGTAATACAGAGGTGTTACTTAATTCTAAACTCGCCAAACTTTTACGTTTGATGGCGAGAGGCGCTCTTTTACATAACAATGCACCATCTTATTACATAACTACTGCTTATATATTATGCTGTTATGGTTCTTATACAATGTATTTAGTTCTGTTTACTATCCTGTATAATGTTTTTTAATTTTGTCTTAAGTGATCCTTTGCTAATTTTTAATTTTTCTCTTAATAAATCTATTTTGTTAAATACTTTAGGTACCAAATACTTAGATGTTCTCTTCCCATAATAATTTGTTATCTGTGGTTATTATAGCACAACTAGCTGTGCCCGCGGTTTGACCCGCATAAGTCTCGATCCCGTGGGAATATCGGGATAAAAAGTATCCTATGTCCTAACCCAGGTTATGATACTTTTTTCTGGGTAGTGATTTGTCTGAATCCGTTCAACCGTTTTAGCGTGAAAGCGTAATAAACAAACAAACTCACTTTTGCATTATTATCATAGTTAGGACTAGCAAAATAGGCTCTTGGTTAATAGTAGGTCAACAAAAAAAACTTTGGAATTTATCTTAGAATTTACCTTAAGATTTTTTAGAAGCCATTTTCCTTATGTTTAGTCACCAATAATCCTAAGTAATATTATAGAGTGCGAAATGCGAAAGATAGTTTTTTTTTATTTATTACGTTTTCACGCTAAAACGCCTGAACGGATTTGGATAAAATTTGGCACATAGGTAGACCAAGACCTGGGTTAGTATTTGGGATACTTTTTATCCTTATATTTCTACGTAATCGAGACTAATGCGGGCAAAATCACGTGGCACAGCTAGTCATTTTTATTTACCTACTATTGGTTTAAATGGATATCATTAGCACAGTTAGGCAATAAGTGCCCTGCGAGGTAATTGCTTTACACACTTACAATGTCAATTCAACAGTTCAACAACATTCATTGCGTCATTTATGTTGTAGAGCAGGCGAATATATTTCGAACCAATGAAGCAATTGAATTAGGAATTTCCTTCAAAATATCTCTTCCGGAAACCTCACGGGACATCACTATTTATTGCAATTTCTGAAATAATTGGAACCACAAATATCAATCTACCACAATCAGTGTTGTCGAAAATAAATCACAAAATCAATAGACATCAGTCCTTTGATTTGTATGTTTGTTTACCTCCATTTTGTAGACGTAACTACACTGGAACCACAAATACACAACCAAAATAAATTTCGACGAAACCTGCAATTATTTTGTCCAATTATCGTAAAACCACAGTGGTGTTGTGCTAAGTAAAAGGAAAACAAAGGTTCCATTGACGTCTGTCACCATGAGGATAGTAAATAAGCATCAGCTGTTCATACACAAGCCAGGGTTTGCCCGAATTGTGAATAATTTTATTGGGCAAGTGTGGGGAGACTGGAGATTTAGATTTTCTTTGTTTTGTTAGGGAATAAAATACTTATTTTGGATTATTGAGTCGGATATCTAGCAAGGAATTGCTAGTTGAAAAAGTGGTTGATATCTATACATATTTACACCTCAGACCAAATAAAAAACCAAGACAGCGCTATCAACAGTGACGTGAGGCTGGTTTCGAAAACATGTGTGCACTTAGTGAGGAGTAATTTGATTGTAAATGGTTGTAAATATATGCGTGTGAGCGCGTATCTACAGAACAGAGATTGAGTTTTGGCTTGCTTCACTGTATTGTCACTCTAATAATATTATAAAGATAAAAGATTTGTTATTTTGTTTGTAATGAATAAACTCAAAAACTCCTGGATCGATTTAAAAAATTCTATCACCATTAGAATGCTATCACTGCGTAACATAGGCTATAATTTATAAAGATATCACGCGGGCGAAGCCGTTGGCGGAAGCTAGTATAGAATAAATATTTTTAGAATAACAATTTTACATAAGAGCAAAAGTCCATCACACAGAGAAGATTCTAGTAATATCTATAAACAAACTAGTGGTAAAAATAAATGTTGCTAATGCAAATTATGTATGCTTAGATTATTTTTAAACAGAAGGCAAAAACGCTCCCTTGTACAATGCTACTTAACCAGCAGTTTTTTACGAAAGTCTATAGTGAATCGTTTATTATCGCCATTATAGGCTGATATATAAAAAAGAAAAAGGTTTTTTTGTTATAACTATAATTTGTGTATAGTGACATCAAAATCCCATTTAGATTAGATTAAAAAACGTATTTTATAACGACGCTTTGTCATGATATTCTGTTCAAAATATGATTTTAATTTAGCTAAGTATCAAATGTATAATTGAAAGCGATCTTTTATACAAGCCTCAGTTTAAAAATATATAAAACTCAAAACATTATGATAAATATTCTAGAAGCGTAGGGCCAGAGTCTGACCGCATTTTTCAAGACATAACCGACTTCAGCTGTTTTTTCTAACTCTACATGTAAAATGTATAATGACATAACATTCATCTTCCTAAAGGTAGGGCCCAGGCTTATAGTGCCCGCTCATTTCATTTTGTTTAAGTCATATGTAACAAGAAACGAGCCTATAGCCATTTACTGAACACAAATCCAGACTTCAGACTGTTACTGAGAAATTCCGAAGAATCTTGACTCTAACCGTTTTGTCAATAAATTAACGTTTGTCCTAAGAGAGCCTGGTGGTCTGTAACTCAGGACCCTCCAACTTCAGATACTTATTTAAGATTGTGAATTTTATTAAAATATGAATTTTATTAAATAAATATTTAATCCTAACTATACGAGTATAATATTATAAATGCGAAAATGAGTTTGTTTGTTACGCTTTCACGCTAAAACGGCTTAACGGATTTGGATGAAATTTGGCACACGGGTAGACCATGACCTGGATTAGGACATAGGGTACTTTTTATCTCAATATTCCCACGGGATTGATACTTATGCGGATGAAACCGCGGGGCGCAGCTGGTAAATAAATAAAAATGTAATACATTCCTGATGGAAGACTTGAAATCGAACCTAAGAAAGCTTAATGCCACATCCTCGGATTATCCCAGTGTATAAGCTTTTAGTATTAGTTTTGAATAAAACACTTATAAGTACGAATCGGTCATCGATCACGCAACCGGAGTTAATAATGAATATCAAAGGCATAGCGCTGAGAACTGAGGGAATTAGAAGCACCTGTCCCGTTCACTATATTACAGTTTAAGCGTTTAGGAAAGCTTATGCATACTATTGCAGCATATAATCCTGTACGACTTTAATATGACGCAAATGTTAGTAAATGAGTATAGCTCTATGCCTTAATTAGTAAACTAAGCAAGTCAGCTGTAAGCTCTCAAGATTTGGTAAAAAATTCGGCTGATTCGCTTGGTATCTACGGCCAGAAACACATCGTCTAAAAAAAATATGATGTCTGTTTACAACCCATAACTATATAATTACGTCTCACTGAAAGACGGATTCGACCAATACAGTGTCTTTTGGTGAGAAAATATCACATGAAATGCGAAAAAAAATCGTGCTACCAAAATAAAAGTTCATTAAAAATGCTTCGTGCGGAAATTCTACGAATCGTCGCTGACAGTCTGTTGACGACCAGTTAATGGTTACCTCTGAAACAAAGCCCTTGGAATATTTAGCCTTCGTGTTAAGTCTAGGCGGATTCCGTCATCCGGGTTAATTTCCTTCGTTTAACCTAATCGTCAATATTAACAGCTCGTTAATTGGCTGTATCATCATCGTACACATCAATATTAAAAAGTAAACAAGATGATTGGGAAAAACACATAAGTCACCTACTTTTTGCATCTATAACTGTACATATTAAAAATTAAAGTAGTTTTTCATATCTATGACCGCGTTGTTCTTCTAAACTACGCAACGGATTTTGATGCAGTTTTCGACATCATTTAGAGATTTTTTTTTCGAAAGGTATTTATTTTATTTATTATTTATTTATTTAACAGTTTATGTACACACATATAAAGAGACAAGAAAAAGGAACAGAAAAATACGTAAAAAGGTGATGCTTATTTCTAAAGAAATCTCTTCCAGCATACCTGCGATAGGAAAGTGGATAAAAAGAGATGTAGACAACGTGTGTAAGAGTCGAAGAGAAAATAAAATACATAACATAAAAATATTTAACTATTCACTAATTTAAAATATGACCTTCAATATGAGAATATACTTACATACATACTTCTAAAATAAATATCTCTATGCAAAATATGCAACTATGACGAAGTGGAAAGATAGTATTCTTTCACTCTTCTTTTAAAAACTGCAACAGTTTGGCAGTCCCTAATGTTAGGCGGAAGTGAATTCCACAACCGTACCGCATGCACACTGAAGGAGTAGGAGTAGAAGTCAGTTGAGTGGGGAGGGGATTTAAGGAGATTTCTAAGATGCGACTTGCAAGGAGCATCAGAAGCACGGGCGTAGGAAAAGCGTTCCCGCAGTTTTTGTGTATAATTTATACAAAATAAAATAGTCACTTTTTGCGTATGTCTGTATGTCGCCGTTGTTCTTCTAAAATACGCAACGGATTTCAATAAGGTTTTCAACACAATTTAGGGAATGTATTCTGGAAGGTTTATGTGTATTACATATTAATATTAAAGTTATAAATAATTAAGAAATCTCGATGTTTTGTCAAGTCGTAAAAACCTTGCCCCGAAGCAGGGGTGGGCCGCTAGTACATTAATATTAAACTCACATAATAATAAAGAAATTTCGATGTTTTGTCAAGTTGTAAAAACCTTGCCCCGAAGCAGGGGCGGGCCGCTAGTACATTAATATTAAACTTACATAATAATAAAGAAATTTCGATGTTTTGTCAAATCGTAAAAACCCTGCCCTTGAATCAGGGGCGGGCCGCTAGTACATTAATATTAAACTTACATAATAATAAAGAAATTTCGATGTTTTGTCAAGTCGTAAAAACCCTGCCCTTGAATCAGGGGCGGGCCGCTAGTACATTAATATTAAACTTACATAATAATAAAGAAATTTCGATGTTTTGTCAAGTCGTAAAAACCCTGCCCTTGAATCAGGGGCGGGCCGCTAGTACATTAATATTAAACTTACATAATAATAAAGAAATTTCGATGTTTTGTCAAGTCGTAAAAACCCTGCCCTTGAATCAGGGGCGGGCCGCTAGTACATTAATATTAAACTTACATAATAATAAAGAAATTTCGATGTTTTGTCAAGTCGTAAAAACCCTGCCCTTGAATCAGGGGCGGGCCGCTAGTACATTAATATTAAACTTACATAATAATAAAGAAATTTCGATGTTTTGTCAACCATACGCAGCAGGAGTGGGTGGCTAGTCGTTTGATTTGATAAAAAATATGAGACTTCATGAGACAATTATTCACGTAGGCGATCGAGACGTCTTGTATTTCGTGACATAAAATCAGTAGAGGAGAAGAAATAGATTTGACTTCTTAATACAAGCAAATTGAGCCAATGGAATCGGTCATTCAGATTTATTGGGTGTAGTAAAATATGTCTCTACGAGATTGTTTTCAGATAGATTCATCTTTATTTTTCAGGTATTGTAATATAAAAGGAGCTGATTGACATATTTGTAAGTTGCACGAGATAAATAAGTTGTAAAAGTTGAAAACACTTCAGAGCAAATATTTTTTGGAATGAAAATCTATAGCGCGGTTCGAAAAAGCGTTATGCCCAAGTGTCAAAAGATTTTGTTTTTGTTTTAAATTACACGTGAGAAGGAACTTCATTCCTAACGATGGTCCCCCGACCGACGTTTTTTTTTGTCGAATTGACGCTCTACGTCAATAGCCATTTCATTTAACTGTCAAAGAATGACAGTTATGATTTGAAATATTGATTATACGGACAATTTAAGTTGATAATCAGTTAGATAATTAATTTCCCTGAATTTACATAACTATGAAATGTACCCTATAGGTACAACTTTCATTTTTGATATTTAAAAGTAAAAGATAACATGTGAAATATCGGTGTGATAGCTAGAGTGCGCGCCACGAAAGAAGACCCGCGGAAAATTATGAAACTAAATTTTTTAAATGGTGGCGCGTACTCTACGAAGCTACCAGATTATCCAGAAATATAAGATCTATGTTTATACAGAATTCCAGCTTTACACTTCATGTTTATTACGAGCTTTTAACTTCTCATAAATTATCACCAGCCAGTTGCTCTGAGTGACGTGAATGCAGTCAGGAAATAAAAGTGTTGTACTTAAAATTAATAGTGCAGCAAATATACGTCATTTTATTTTAAAATAGGAATCTTTATCTTCCGCCATCTTTGAAACTTACTTGTTTCTATTTTTTAAAGTCTGGATGAGTCACCTTTGCTTTTACGACATTTTCCGCATCTTGAGTGCAAACTTGCATAATTTTTGTTAATTTTTACAAAAACCAAATACATCTGAAAATTGTTTAGAGAAATCCATAGGTTTTCTGAATTTCCTGTTAACTTTATTTACTCTACTACAGCATTAAAGACAAAAATAAGCTACATATTTCATTTGATATTTCTTTCTTATTAAAAACCAGTTGTTTATTTTGCAAATAACCTGCAACAATTATGGAACCCGTCAACTGCCTGCACTTTATTGAACATAACACAACCTTTACCAGGTACCAATCCTACGTCATCGCACAAGGACATATCCACATCAGCACTCAACGAACAGAACACTCATACACTCTTAACCCCTCTTGCCAAGTCCCCTTAGTATAATACGTACATTTGGGGACTCACACACGTAGACCGGTGGCACTTGATACGCCATTTATCAAAAGTGATTCAGCTTTTAATGCCAGCTGACAATAAGGAGAAAATGGCTCGCAGTTGGAATGTTGATAGTTTTGGGATAGTTCCGGGTTACTGATTCGAATGTTATCGTTCCGTTGTAGGTAGTTACTTGGATACATAGAATCTTTAGATATTTTAAGAGTAACGTCTATTTGACAGTACTTTAGTGCACTTGTAACTCATCTTAAATTGCCATTTTAAATATATTTTTTTATATATTTAGGACTAACTATTGTGGTTATTTTATTTTTGTCTTAATTTGTTATTTCTCTATATACTGCACCGGTTGACGTCATCACGTCAACGCCGGCTGTCGCTGAAAACTCGTGTCTCGCATAGGGTCGCAGCATTATGCTGAGCGATGGCGTTTTGCGTGGATGTGACGCATATTTTCCCCCAAATTGTTATTTTCGTGTTTTGTTCTTTCCTTGTGTCATGTGTACCGCAAATAAATGTATTTTCTTTCATTTTTTTCTTTTTTTCTATCTAATCCGATTTACGTGATGATATGGTCTATGCAGTCGAAGTGGCGGTGCTTGGGCATATGTCCCGCAGTGGACATTTGGCTGAAATCCTGATGATAATGATTGTCTATGCGAACGGAGTACAGGGTACTGCTCTGTGGGACTTACCGATATTTTTTTTTACATCATACTAGTCTTAGCTTTACAAATTATGTTTGCATAATGTTATCACTCCTAGCCTTTGCCCAACTTAGTAGGAATCAACTGTCAACTAAGAATAAGTCTGAAAAGAGTCTGAATAGAATTTTAAACGTGGCGAGCTTTATTCGATCTTCTAGAATTCTAGAAGATATCGATACCCTTGAAATAAAAGACAAAAGCATGACGAAGACATACAAAAATAAAGTTAGTTTTATAAACAGAAGGAAACTCAATGAAAACAAATTGTTTCAACAAAGCCACTAGAATTATTTGATACTTATCTCTGTGTATTTTAAGTCATAAACACAACTACGGATTATCGGTGAATGCAAAAATTTTAGAATCGACGAAAAAAAATAAGAAGAAAGTTCTCAAGTCGACAGGTTTTTTTTTTAAATCTTTGAAAACTTATTACTTTTGACTGAGTTGTCCGATTTGAACGTTTGTTTTATTAGAGAGGATATATTTCAAAGTTGGTCCCGAGTAAATTTGTAAACTAAAATCCACCCCAAAGGGTAACCAAAATTGGGGTTGATTGATTTTTCACCTACTGAATTTTCAACTGTGAACCAATTCTGTTGTAATTTCGTACACATATGTAGTTCTGATGACATAACCACATAATAAAGACCTGGAGTTGATCTGATGATGGAGGTGGAAGACAGTCGCGAGAGCTCCTCAGCAGTTTACTGCGGCTACATCGTGTTTGGGCTTATTCGGCGCCAAACAAACAAATTAATTACTTAAATCGTACGCCGCCTTTTTTCCTTAATTTGTTTTAGGAGCTTATATAGTTACACTAAAAGGTTATGTTTCACTTTTCAGGTTGATTTGCTGGAAAACGCTGGAATTGCAATATTGCTTTTATAACCTTATCTAGGTAGGTACTAGCTTGTGCCCACGACTTCGTCAGCGTGATTTTTTTTTTCTCGTCCGGCTCCGTCTTCGTCGCATCGCATCGCCTGCGCGCGCTATTACATCGTTTTCGCTTCTGGCTTTTTTTTTCCTCGGCTCCTAAGGGTCCTAGCGTGACGTGTAACAGCCACAAGAATTGTGCTATCAAATGCAAAAAAAAAAAATATCCGACTGGTAGTTCCACAGATTATTTCGTTCATACAAACAAACAAAAAAACAAACTCTTCAGCTTTCTTATATGTTGAAATAGGGAAATGAAAACTATACTAATATTAACAAATTCTATTTGATTGTTTCAGGTTCTGCACATGTATAAGAGCACTGAGCAGACTTGACCTATGAAGCCGCATTCTTCAATCAATCGTAAGTTCTGACGATATTTTAATTTTAATAATGGAATTAAGTATCATCGACGACGCTCTTCAAAAATAACCAATTAGAATCCCAAACCCAAAAGAACAACCCAAAAATACGAAGTCCACCGGGTCACCTAGTTACAGACATAAATGTAGAAATTATACATAGGGTGACATAACGGGAAGTTTTATCGCCAAAAGCGATCTTTTAAAAAAAGTCCCTAGGGCGATCGCTTTTCGTGATTTGATGTTTAAGCATGTCGCCTCTTTAGGAATGTAAGTAGTCGCGGCAGCCAACTAGAGTTTGTCAAAAGCAATAGAGATACTTTACAAATTGTTATAAATGGACATCCTTCTTGTACCATACACTGTCTATACTAAAAATAGATAGATACTAAGAATAGAATACATACTAAAAAAATAAACACTGTTCCGTATATTTTTGAAGACTGCTAAACATCATACATTAATAAAAATATTATTATAATCACTATAAGAAATTAAAGTAGTCTAAGTCGCGAATTTTGCAGTTTTTCATTCAAAGGCATCGTTCATTTAGTTATTTCCTGTTTTTATACGAATATTCCATTTGATGATGTAACGCGTTTCAGACGTAATATTTTATTTGACCGTAAAAACAAATTGACAAGCACAAGCATGTGGAAAGTGACGTCAAATGTGATTGGTCATAATTTGTCGTGGGAAGAAATGGAAACTAGGAAGTGTTGCTAGTAAACTTTTAATACGGTGGCTAAGCTCGGCGGCTTATTGAAGAAAGATAAGACAGTTAACAGATGTAGGAACCGCGCGTTTGGTCTATTTTAGCTACTTCCACAGCATTATGTCGTATGGCATTTTACTGTGGGGTCGGGCTGCTGACATTGAATATATCTTTATTTTGCAAAAGAGAGCTGACAGAGCCATTTAAAAAGATTAGGGACCTATTTAAAAAGATTAATATTATGATGGTACCTTGCCAATTCATTTATGAAAATATTATGTATTTAAGAAAAAATCTACAACTTTTTAATAAAATAAGTGATAGACATAATTTTAATACTAGAAATAAAGATAAAATAGATCTACCATTTTTCAGATTATCTAAAGTGCATACATGTTTTATGGGGTACTGGGTTAAATGTTACAACATAATACCATGTGATATATTACAATTAAATGAAAGACCATTTTATACTCATATTAAAAGTACACTTTGTAAACAAGCATATTATTACAAATTAGAGGATTATATCCAAGATAAGAATGCTTGGGAACATGCTGGTCTTGCTCCATAGGATAATTTAGAATCTAGACCAAATCAAATTGGTTGCTAATTTACATAATTGTATAATTTATATTTTTTAATTATTATATGACATTTGATTTTACATTCTGTGATTACTTCCACACACACAGGCTTATTAATTGTAAAATTTTACTATGTTTGTAAATATGTGAGCACCATGTATCTATCACATAATTAATTTATCTGTCGTTGCTTTATTTTTAATTCATTTTACCTATTGTGTTATATGTAGTAATTTTATTCTAGGTGCATCGTCTTAGCATATAATTATATAACTAATGTACCTATATAAAATATTGTAAAACTTTTTAAAAGAGTGGCGTTTCTTGCCCATTCTTCTCCATACAAAAACTACTTTTTGGAAGGGGCGACTAAAATATTTTTTATTTTTTCGTAGATTTTGACGTTCAAAAGTGAAGTAGGGCCTATTTGAAATAAATGCTTTGACTTTGACTTTGAATACACTTACTTTATATTACGAGAGATAAAATTATAAGAGAAAACTGCGTTGAGAAATGACATGAGATATTGGATACTATAAAAGTGGCTTAGTAGTACTTGAGTGATCAGTTAATCACTTATCATAGCTACTGCATGTTTATCGGAACAAGACTAGAAAATGTATAAATCCATCGAAAATCTATACAAGTAGGTCATCATCATCATCATCATTTTAGCCGAAAGACGTCCACTGCTGGACATAGGCCTCCCCCAAGCACCGCCACTTCGACCGATTCTGTGCCTCCCGCATCCAGCGGATTCCTGCGGTCTTCACAAGGTCATTAGTCCACTTTGAGGCTCCCAACACGTGAGGGAGAGGCAAACTTCGCGCCCTCACGCCCCTAGCTGCCGCAGGAGACGCCCTGGGCGTCGGGAATCGCAGGCCGATTCCCGGCCACCGTAGGCGCGGGCTTGCGGACGGTGAGCAATAGGTAGCTCGCCGTCGGATAAAGACCAGGCTCGGGTCGACGGCGCGTTGTGTTCCACGCGCGCCTCAAAGAGATGTCAGCAAGTGAAGGGGTCCGATAGGACCGATGCCTGCCAGGGTTGTGGGAAAGTCCGAAAGGGATACCGTGGCCCTGGCAACGTACAGGCAACTGAAGGAACACGGGTGGGTTTTAGTCAGTAAGAGTCTGACACGCCCTCCTGCTCCACCCAGAGCGGGAGAAGTTATTTGATAATTTCCCAACCAAAAAAAAAGGCCTCCCAGCGCAATATATTTAGGTACTGTTTGACTTGTACCTAGGTACTCTGATTACAAAAGTTGGTTGATTCAGTAATATAGAATTGTTGCGTCCCTGAAGTATTTGATTAGATCGATTCCGAAAAGATCGGGGAATTATTGTTCTAACTTTTGATTTCTTTGTTATTTGGGAATCGAAAAACTAAGATTGTGTTTGACAGAAACCTTGAGAGTTTGTGTCCTAGCGGACTTTTGGCTTAAGAAATGATTATTGAAGTACCGAAGGCCGCACTTCAGTGCTACGCTAGACCCGCTCAAGGTCAAAGTCTTATCACTGACGTGCGGCCAACTGAATATAAACCGGAATTCCTAAATTAAAAAAAAAAATAATAATAAATTTAAATAATAAATTTAAAAAATTTAGGTTGGTATATTGGCGTGTGCTAGCTGTCATATGGCTATTAATTTTGTAATTAAAATTATGTTTTATGTTGTGTAATCTAGATATCATTTTGCATACTATTATATAGAATCTTTTTTACTGAACAGACAGCTGTACTGCTGGGGAGTTTGTTGCGCCACTTCTTCTTCCCAGCTAAAGCACTAGGAAGTGGTGAAGGGTGGGCGTTTTGGGGGACTGTCTTATGTAATTTTGACGTTCGAAAAGTGCTGATTCTCAGCCTAGTTTGAATAAATGACTTTTGAATTTGAATTTGAATTTAAAACTCAATATCAAAAATCTGCAATGATATATTAATTAATAATAATAATAAGGATCAACCGCTGGATGCGGGAGGCACAGAACCGGTCGAAGTGGCAATGCTTGGAGGAGGCCTATGTCCAGCAGTGGACGTCTTTCGGCTGAAGTGATGATGATGATTATAAGGATCAAAATTAGCTTTAAAAGTTATATGTTCCATATCTATAACTATTTATTTATATACAAGCTTCCGCCAGCGGCTTCAACCGCGTAATATCTTTATGAATTATAGCCTATGTTATTGAGTGATATTATAGCATTCTAGTGGTGAAATATTTTCTTAAATCGGTCCAGTAGTTTTTGAGTTTATTCATTACAAACAAACATACAAAAAATCAAATCTTATCTCTTTATAATGTTATTAGTTTAGACTTAATAGCTGTAAGTAGTTTTTGGTATGAGAACACACACATTAAGCGAGAAAACTTAATTTCGTAGGTACACATGGCTGCACATTAAGCTATACATGTCTAGTTTATGTTGATCTCGCATTGTATAGGATTTTCGTACAATTCGAGGTCAGCTTATACTGGAAATGTAAAGCTTGATGTGTAGCCGTTTGTACAGTCGTTAGGGGTATGCCGCCCATGTAAGAATTAGCTTAATTTATGTAAACGTACACATAAGCGACTCACTTACGTACCTAATGTTTATGTGCGTGATAAATTAGGCAAACTAAATTAGTGTAGAAATGTGTATGTGAGAATTTTCATATACCTAGAACATTTAGTACTAACTCGAGCAATTTGTTTTACTTATTTAGTATCAAAATGTCTAGCAAGAAAGCTTAGCGTTCGTGAAAAGGGTTTTCTCTCATTTTTGCAATAAAACACTAGACACAACATGCTGATTACATGTTTATACCTTGGAGTAAACGCACCCGAGGAACGTAAACGTACACCAAGATATAAAACATATAACACGGGTGGGTTTTAGTCAGTAAGTCTGACACGCCCTCCTGCTCCACCCAGAGCGGGAGAAGTTATTTGATAATTTCCCAGGCAAAAAAAAAAAAAAAAAAAGATATAAAACATCGCATAGAACTAGTTACATTATATGAGTTTTTATCTTATGGCAGCACTACCTACTCAAAATTCAGCTCAGCCCTTACTCTCTACAAAAACAAAACAAAATTTTTCAACGCCAACCATGCAAGCAGTCCTCTTTTATCTTCACAGATAAACAAAAATCGGGCTATGAATAACGCGTGCTCCAAAATGTTAAGCGCCCCTGACGATGACAGAAACTTTCTCATATAGCGAGCATAAATCTGTAGTGATAACGTGAAGGTTGACAGCAAATGGGACCGATTCTGGCCAGTTTTGTGTTTTATTGGCGCTTTATTGTTTGAAACCCCTGGCAATTATTTATGCGTGGAGGTGCAAATTGAGGTGATTAGTCAAAAAATGTGTTTTTTTATTGAAGGTCTTATTCAATCAATCTGCCTAGCCTTTCCCCAAATATGTTGAGGTCAGCTTCCAGTCTAACTGGATGCAGCTGAATACCAGTATTTTACACGGAGCGACTGCCTATCTGACCTCCATAGCCAGTAACTGGGTAATACGATATCCATTGGTAAGACTGGTTGTCAGACTTTCGGGCTTCTGACGACCCGTAACGACTGTCAAAGATCCACGAATGACAGCCGGGACCAACGGCTTAACGTGCTTTCCGAGGCACGGAGGAGTCTTGGTATGTAAAGATGGTCACCCATCCACGAACCAACCCCGGCAAGCGTAACTTAACCTGATGGATCGACCCGTGCGGCTGTTATTACTTAGCCACGAGCTCCTTAAGGAAAGCTCTTATTCATTCAGGTGATTAACTGACAATAACCAAGCGGTTTAGAGATCTGCCAGTATATTCTGTAAAAATCTCACCATGATAACTAAGTTAAAGTGAGCTTGAAGTGAGTTGTCAATAGGGTCGAGCCCTTGCAATAGGTGGGATGACAGCTTTAAGCACAGTTCACGGTGAGATTTACTGAATAACGAATAACGGTTTTCAAAAATCTACATGGTCCTCATAGGCCTGACCAAGATTATGTCTAGACTTTAAAATCTACTTTGACCCCTGAGTTTGGTTCGCCATTTCTTTTCAGCACGCGTATCATGACAACCATAGAAACGGGTTTTCTACGGGTTTTGTCGACGAAAGAATAGACAAAATGACAGATAAACAATCACAATCTGTCATTTTGTCTATTCTTCCGTCGACAAAATTTTAATATAAGGCTTCTAATCGTGATTCCGATATCCTATTTACAGAATTAACAATTTCATTTAATTTCGTTGATCTCGAATTAGGTAGATACTCATTTGCGCTCCATATATATGTGTCTGTATATTTATTAATTTAGCGTTGCCTGGTGGCAGTGATTTACAATATTTGGTAAGATTAACATTCTCATTTGTAAACATCAATTTTATAACTTCAAAACGCGGATAGCGTTGCAACTATTTTATTTATATTTTTATTTTATTTTATGTAGGTAGGTATCATTACAACACAAGTAAATGAACCTAAAAAAAAAAAAATGTACCTAAAGTATGATTAGGTGATGATCTGATCATGTTGAGGGGATGGGTGAAAGACGACGGAGGCAGATGTGAGTGCAAACCCCGAGAGGGGACGCCCTTTAACACGTTCAGTGCCGGGAACTCTCCTGGAGGGTTTACTCAAGTCGCTTATGGGATGCCGGGAGCCCGCGCGGAGGGCTCATTTTAAACGTAGGATTTTCTTAGCAAAATCGGCAATATAAACTGTGAAAATAAAATCAGTTGTATATTTTAACAAGATTTCAATCCTAATGCCGGTGACACTCCTCGAAGGTTAACATTAGCGCAAACGTAATGCCGGTGCCCCTCCTGCAGTTAACTTGCAATATGTATGGCGGCATGGCGTATGAGCTCTATGAAAAATGAGTGAAGTCGAAAGTGTTAAGGAAATAATAGTGACCATATTGGTGATTTTCTTCAGAAGGGTCAGGTGCGTAATACTCGCAACTGGCGTGTGTGTATGGCCTGAGGCCCTTTGGCCACTCACTAGTAAAGGCCGGCCGGCTGCCAATCGGAGCGCCGAACGCGGTCGATGCGTAAAGCCGAGATGTTTAAAAGGAACTGAGACTAGGGCCGCAGATGTATGAAAGTAAATGAGGCAAAAGGAGTATGTAAGGATCGTAGCAGGTGGCGTTCTGTAGTTTCTGCCTACTCCCATAGGAACAAGGCGTGAGTTTATTTTTATATGTAAATGTACCTATGTTTGTACATCCTATAAATTAAAACCCCTTTCCTGAAATCCAAGGTAACCGCATGTTTTCATTTAATTTCCGTCATATTTTTATACGAGATTCCCTCCAGTAGGCGCAAAAATTTTAACGACCCGAATAAATTAGAAAAAAAACTCGTGTTTCTGACATGAAAAGGGCAGTTATCATGAATGCGGATTATTGCAAGTTGTTAAAGGGATTTATTATCACCAGGGAGCAATCATATTATGTAGGTATTGTTGGGGTAATACCATGCAAATTGGGGTAATACCATGCAAATTGGGGTAATACCATGCAAATTGGGGTAACACCATGCAAATTGGGGTAATACTCGTACCATGCGTTCATGCATTGCAAACAATTGTATTGTGAATAAAGTGTGATGATTTGATGATGATTGACTTTTAAAGCAATTGAAACAATGACTGACATGACTGCATGAAATAAAGTGTTAGAGTAGCTTTACCTCATTACAGCAACGAATAGGTATCGAACTCACGACCTCTTACTCGCCAGTCTACACTTAGCCATTTGGCTAAAGCCGCATAAAAAATTTAATTAATAATTTTCCACGAAAAATAATATTATTTTTCGTGGTAAATAATTAATTAATTTTTTTCCTACTGACAGGCTCCCACTGACAGGCGCGACGCGATTCTGGTGGAACAATTTGTATGAACTTTCTCGGAAAATTTCCTACCGGGGGTCGCGTCGCGACGTCGCGTCGCGCCTGTTTAGCCTTTACTCTAGTCTAAATTAGTAGACATAACTTTAATAAAATGGACTCATTTCAAAATTAATTTAACTGTACTGGGTAAAATGATATCCCAAACATTTAGTGTTACTACTTACGTAATTTATACTAGGTACCTATTCTGTATTTTTTTTGCAGATTTTAGGTACTGTAGGTAGACCGTACTGTTTTAATTATTATAATAATGGAGTCAGTTTAGGCACGAAAGGTTTTTTAAGTTTTCTGAAGAACTCGTTATTTTGTTAAACTATGTTTGTTTTACGTCCTTTTAATTATTTTAAAGATACGAATTAAATTTATAATGAGATTTCAAAGGTTTTTCTTAATGATAACATTTTTTTTTCATAGCTAGGTATGTAACTGTTAAATAAATGTCTGGTCCTTTTGGTCTTCAATACAACTCTATAAAATCTAATTACTTCAATAGCCAAACAAATGTTTGAATACATGTACGTAATACACGATCAATCGGAATTTGAATCGTTTTGAAACAAATTGCTAATCCATTGCTTAATAAGTTCGAAAAAAAAATTTGCTCAACAACGTAAATAACGCAATGAGTATTGTTGAACTGTCAAAATGAAACAAATTTGTCGTAATCGTTTACGAAAATATGTTACATAATTAGATAGCCGGTTCTCACTGTGTTTACCTTCACCATAAGGAAGAGTGTACAGGATAATCTTAGCAACCACATAAACATTACCCTATAATGTTCCCACTGGTGGGACATAGGCCAATCTCGGTGGGAGCAAGTGGGCCGTAATCCACCACGCGGGCCTAGTGCGGGTTGATAGATGTCACATGTCTTCGAATTTTTGGTTCTAGGACGTGCCGGTTTTCTCACGATGTTTTCCTTCACCGTTTTGAGAGCAGTGGTGATGAAATAATTTGCACAGTAAAGTGCCTTTCTGGGTTCGAACCTACGACCTACAAGTCCTACAACTCGTAAGTCGCGGCCGTTACCACTGCTCTGCTTAAATCGTCTAATTGTACATCTATAATCCATTCAAAAAGGACCTTTTTTTAATTTAAAAATAAAAGAAATAAATAAAAAAGTCATTTATTCTACTACTATTACACAGTTTTTTTACAAAATGTTTGTAGCATGCGTTTGAATAAAATATATCATAAATTCATAATAAAATTTTAAACACGCAGTATTTTTTTTTACTATCTTTTATGAAATAAACGTTAGTACCTATATGAGAGCTCAAAATAATCATCCCCCTTTGTTCCTCGAGCCAATCGACGCAGAAGCACGTCAACTTCACGTGAAGTAGGGTCAGAAAAACAAGCATCCCATTATGGTCACCATAGTGGACCACGAAAAATGTATTTTATTTTACTCGTGCCTTATTTAATTTTTTACTTAACTTTATGAAATCGACTCGTTTTAAAATTAATTTGATATAAAGGGGCAGAATTGTATCTGCTTATATGAATTACGCGTTGGTACTTCAATTATATATTTTTTTGTGAGCTTTATTTTAGGTTTTGTCATAATAAATTGAGTTAGTTTTAGGCATAATGGAATTTTCTACTCGTATTTATTTTTGTTAAAATCCTAATAATATATGTTTCTTTTTTATAATTTCACAAATGAGTAATATTATATCTTAACAATTATTAGATTTTCAAGGGATCAATTACATAACCCCTATTTTTAGGTAATCGAAGTAAGATCAAATTAAAATAATGTTTGGTCCTTTTAAAATCAAAGGCTGCTTTTTCCAACACCAGATAAAGATATCCGAGGAATAATCCTGAATTTTTGACAGATTTTGCATACAAAAACTGTCAATCGTAAATTTTTTCACGGTTAAAAGATATACTTTGAAAAAACTTAGTCCTTATTGTAATAATCAGCTACCACGAGGGATCAGGGATCACAGTGTGATATTTTATTTATTGAAAATAAACGTACTTGTATGAGAGCTCAAAATAATCAGCACCTTTGTTCCTCGAGCCAATCGACGCCGAAACACGTCAACTTCACATGAAGTAGGGTCAGATAAACAAGCATCCCACTCGTATAAATCTGTTTATTGAGCCTTCGTAACACACTCGGAACGCTCTTCATTTTTTTGATAGCTATACTGCAGGCTTTCGGACAGAGAAAACAGTGGTGAATAAAGGCATAATAGAGGACGAAACGACTTTACATCTAGACTAGCTTATGCCAGCGGCTTCACCCGCGTGCTTGTCGGAAATTATCCCACGAGACCGTATTACCAGGATAAAAAGTATCCTATGTCCTAATCCAGGTAATAGTCTCCCTGTGTGCTAAATTTCATCCAAATCCGTTCAGCTGTTTTAGCGTGAAAGCGTAACAAACAAATATACAACACAAAAATCAAATCTTTTCTCTTTATAATATTAGTTAGTATTAATTATGAACATATATTCTTGGGCTTGTGGCTAAATAAAATCGGCCTCAAGGGTCCATCGAAGTTAAGCTACGCTTGCCGCGGTCAGTCCGTGGATTACCATCCTTTACATATTAAGACCCTTCCGTGCCTCAGAAAGCATGTTAAGCCGTTGGTCCTGTAGCCGTTGGTTGGTTGGTTGGCTATAAAGAAAGAAAGAAAATACGTTTATTTACGGTAAACATGACGCAAAGAAAGAACAAAACACGAGGATAACAAATTGGAGGAAAATATGCGTCACATCCACGCACAACGGCCATCGCTTAACATAATGCTGCGACCCTATGCGAGATAGAGCCCCAGAACTGGTTTTCAGCGACAGCCGGCGTTGACGTGATGATACTATCATTCGTAGATCTTTGTAGTCAGAAGCCCAAAAGTCTGACAACTAATCTGACCGTGAAGGTTAGATAGGCAGTCACTCCACGTGAAATACTGGTATTCAGCTGCATCTGACTGAACTGGAAGCTGACCCCAAGGAAAAGGCTAGACAAATAAAGTTTTTTTTTGTGTAACACAACGCTGAAGCTCTTGGCCTGCATCTCACCTGATGGTAAGTGATGATCAGGCCGAAGGTGGAAGCGAGCTACACGCGGATTCCTCAACTATAGAGGAACTGGCTATCTTACGTCTCTAACTGCCGAAACACAACAATGCTGTTAACATTGTTGTTATGGCGACAGACTTAGATAAGATGGTGGAAGCTAGCCAGGCGGGCTTAGAACAACTCCTACCACCAAACAAACAGAGAATATTGCCCCCACTGGGAATTGAAACCGGGACCTCTAAGTCTAAACACTCTAACAGTACAGTCTAACCACTCGACTACAGAGGCGGTTAATGAATGATATTATTGAGTTAAATAAAATATGAATTATGGCCTTAACCAAAGACGAGATGTTTAATCACTCATAGCTTTTAAGTCTAAGGCTTGTTTGCACCATGGAAGGCCGTCACCTCCTTCTGCGAAGCAGTAATGCTCGCAAAGGAGGAGGCAGAACGCGTGAGGGAGTGGCAAATTTCGCGCCCTCACGCCCCTAGCCGCCGCACGAGACGCCCTGGGCGTCGGGAATCGCAGGCCGATTCCCGGCCACCGTAGGCGCGGGCTTGCGGACGGTGAGCAATGGGTAGCTCGCCGTCCGATAAGGACCAGGCCCGGGTCGACGGCGCGTTGTGTTCCACGCGCGCCTCAAAGAGATGTCAGCAAGTGAATGGATATCGGACGATAGGACCGATGCCTGCCGGGGTTGCGGGAAAGTCCGAAAGGGATACCGTGGCCCCTGGCAACGTAAAGGCAACGGAAGGAACACGGGTGGGTTTTAGTCAGTAAGAGTCTGACACGCCCTCCCGCTCCACCCAGAGCGGGAGAAGTTATTTGATAATTTCCCACCCAAAAAAAAAAAAAAAAAAGGCTTGTTTGCACCACAAACAAGAAAAAAAAACAACACCACTTAATGCTTAACGAGTTAAGAACATCGGTCTGTTTCTGACAATCGTTTGAAAATAAGAGAGACAGCATGATGTTTTGAATCTGTTTATTGATTTTTCGTGTAAGTGAGCCTAATCATGATACAGGTCAAATCAAAATCTGCCTAGCCTTTTCCCAACTATATAAGGTTCGGCTTCCAGTCTAACCGGATTCCGTTGAATACCAGTATTTTACATAAAGCGATTGCCTATCTGACCTCCACAACCCAGTTATGGGTAATACGATACCCCTTGGTAAGACTGGTTGTCAGACTTTCGGGCTTCTGACGACCCGTAATTACTGCCAAAGATCCACGAATGACAGCCAGGACCAACGGCTTAACGTGCTTTTCGAGGCACGGAGGAGTCTCGGTATGTAAAGATGGTCACTCATGCACAGACCAACCCCGGCAAGCGTAGCTCAACCTGATGGATTGACCCGTGCGGCAGTAATTACTTAGCCACGAGCTCCTCATGATACAGGTCAAATGAAGCTATTTTATCTGATTATTTCACTGAGTTCCATCCCAAGTAATATGGTAATTGGAGCCTGAAATCAAAGCCTGTGTTTTAAAAAATATGGTTGAATCAAAAAAGAAAATTTATACTAATTTGCATAATTTATAGACACAGCATAAAGGTGCTAAAGTTGTCAAACGAACCTATCTAAAATTTAAAAAGCTTTCATCTTTTGGAACGATACGGTTTTTTATTACGAAACGGTTTTTTTTAAATCGTATTATGTTCACAAAATAAAAGGTGCTTTTCAATGAGATTCCACAGAATAATATCATGCAAGAGTAGACATATTTATTCTCACGATAGAGTAAAAAATCATTTAATGTGGTTTCGGAGAACCGTGAAGATTTCTTTTGAGGAGCACGCGACTGTTTTATGGAATATATAGGCATGAGAATTTCATAAGATCTAGGGAATTGTTACATTGTGCAGGTGACGACTTCCACGCGCTACTATGAGGGCTACAATTCAAATTTCTCTCGATAAAAAAACTAAGAAAATCAAAGCTAAGCTTTTATCTACATCCGAGGTGGCAGTCCCACCACACACCGATTACCCATTAATTCGCTGCCCCAAGCATGTAATATTTATTTATTTTATTATTTATGTACACACAGAAAAATAGATACAGATAAGACATAATCATAATTATGAGTACAAAGGCACTGCTTATTTCTTAAGAAATTTCTTCCAGCAGACCTGCGATAGGAGAAATGAGAAAGAAATGTAGACAATAGTGTGTGAGAACAAGAAGAGAAAAATATAAATATGCGAAGTCTTAAACTAAAATATTGAAATAAACCTACACGTATAAAGTAATAAATTAATATATACTTAAATAAATACATAGAGCTTAAATATATAAACATACATACTATAGGTATATAAATACTCACAGTTGAGAGGAAAGATAATGCTCTTTTACTCGAAATATAATTTATGAATTTATGTGTAATATTAATTACTTAAAAACTATTGTATATTTATTACGTTATCTATGTGTGTATTTGTATTTATTTTAAGCTGGATGTATATCCAGATATACATCCAGCTTAAAATAAATAACTAAACTTTTATCTACATCCAAGGTGGCTGTCCTACCACACACCGATTACCCATTAATTCGCACAATGTATATCTGGACAATAAAGATTTTCATTTTATTTTATTAAGAGAGGAACAAAGTTACACAACGCTTTTAAACCTTGATGCTTATCGACGCTAAGGGTTCAATTTTTAAATTCAATAGGCATTCCTAATGGCTTCCATTTCTACACACCCCGGAAAAACCAAAATAGATCACACCTACACACAGTTTAAAATACATAGAACCTTCAATAAAATTCGTGTTCGGGCATCTGCTCCGCGACTTTCGGAGCGGATCCCGAAAATCCGGACAACATAATTCGTCGGGTTGAAAACATTCGAATTTCGAAGTAGTGACGTGCGCGCCGAGTTCAATTACGATTTACGAATGCTACGCGATAAAACGTTTCGATTTCACGGCCAATGTTACGTTAGGACCTTGATACACGGACACGCTTTCCAGCCAGATTGTTATGGAGATTTTCAGGTTAAACTTTTGTTGCTACAGGCTTAGGTTCGTTTTTTTGGCTCGATGTTATCTACTGAAAAAGGAACTCAGTTCTGGTAGGCCTTTATTTTTGGCTTCGGATTTTTGAAAATTGTTTATCTTATAAAGGCCAGTGACTTTATTAAAGTGTTCGGTAAAAGGATCAATGTTTTGTTTGTTAGAAACAAACTGTCAACTTATAATTTGAATTAAGATAATTACTACTGAAATGATATGACAGATTTTTCAATTAAATACGTATAACCCATTTTTTCTCTGTGTGCCTGTTAACGTCAAAATATTACAGTGTATGTAGGTTTAAATAATAACAATAACAACTTAACGAATAATATGACAGAACTGTGGAGACGACACGAGTTGTGTAGACCGTATTAAGAGCGCTTATGCTACAAGTTGGCAACGTCGCAAATAGCTGTCAAATATTTACCTGTTTTGATTAATTTGGCAATAATACTGTATGAAAATATGAAATGAGGCTAACTAGCGAACTAGAATTATGAATCATAGTTAGAAAAATTGAGTTATATGTACAATCATTGATAGAAATAAAGACCAGTTTATGCAGGTATGTTAATTCGTTCGAATCCATAATCTTGAACTTAAAAAAAGAATATAAAGTCGACTCCAAGGAATAACGGCATTAAATGAGACGAGTTCCGTTTTTAAATGTAAATCGAAAACCCGAATGGGCGATAACTTTGCTCGTGAGCTTTTGAGACGCAAATGTGAACACGTCCTTATAAAATGTTTGTTTTATTTGTGCTTCTTATCAACGACCGAAGGAATGTACGCAACATCGTCTCAATACATTTCTGTAATCCTTTTGTTATTTTTTGCTGGATATAAATAAGAATAAGTGGATACAAAGAAAGCAATAAAAAACACTATTTAAATTGCATCATAATTAAATTTTAGTTCTTCAAATCCTCTTTGATTTTGATTCGTATTGTATTGTCGAAATTAGATCACCCCAATTTCTAAACTACGACCAACTTGTCTGTCCAAATAAATTGATTCTTTTATCCAGATTATTGGTTCAAATTTTTATAAAAAATGCCCTTTTTGTAATATTTTCCACTTTCCTTCCCGTGGGAAATCGAATTAGGAGTCCAATATCAAAGTATTACTTGGTATAATTACATTTGGTGACCTCATTTTGACTGTTAATTTTTTTATTTTTAGAGGTGTCATTTGTTTTTAATTTGTCTAAAATAAAGCTACCAGACCTTTGAAGAAAAAGAGAGTGGGCAAGCCATGTCTAATGTATATTGATAGATAACGATCTTTTGCATGTATGGTTATTTTTTTTTTCATTATTTATGTACACACAGAAAAATAGATACAGATAGTGTGTGAGATACAGTGTGTCTGTTTATTTATAATTTTTAGATTGTTTTTGTTTTTATCTTTTTATTACGGGCGCTTTTAAGAGGGAACAGGGCCTGCAATTCTCCATACAAATGTATTTCCCTTTTTTCTTCCTGAATAATGCCTCTCTGCTCTCTTTTTTTTTTCATAATATCAATGTCTGCAACTTATTGGTAAACAAAATATGACCCCCAAAAATTACAAAAATGCCCCATTTTTACCGCCGTGATTGGAGGACTACCAAGCAAATTAGGAAAGTTTTTAATATAAAGAAAATGACAGGAACCTAGACATACTCTTTCTTAACATTATAATGTAAAATTAATTGAATCGACAGTTTTCGTGAAGAAAAAAGAGAAATATGAAACTGCGATCTCATCAAATTTTTTGTGATATAATCGGTCTGAGTTGCAGCTGTCCCTATCGCACTCTACGGAGGCAGACTTGAAGTAAGACCACGGCAGTAGTTTCATCAAATACCTATTTTTCAAATTCCTCGCAGGTCCTGTTCCCTCTTAACGTGCACGTCTTTCTACATTGTTCTTACATGTATAATTTCAAGATGAATGATGAACCAATATTTTTATTTAGAAGAGTGTCCGTGGAGTTTCTTCCCTGTTCTTCTCCATAAGTACCTACTACGCTTTGGAATTGGCAACTAGCTTCATCTTTCTGACTGACCGACCCCTTGAAAATTCAAAAGTGCCTGTTGTTGGTTTATTTGAAATAAATGTTTAAGACTGAGGGCAAATTTCACCAATGCAGCTGAACGCGATCAGCACACTAAAACCGTGTTTTAGAGCTGTCAGTGGTGCCGATTCTCTTGTCACAAATGCCTCTAAACTAGACTAAAAATCACCAAAATTTAGTTTATTCCTGTCAAACGATGATTTCCCATTCTGAAATAGACTAAAGTGACACAACTTAACTATATTTTAGTTTGACAGCACTAAGATGGCACTGAGATTTTAATTTAGTGAAAATGACAATTTTGCTATTCTGAATTTGACGTTTTTCACCTAAAATTTTAATTGTCTAACTAAATCTGACTGAATCGATTAAAAATGGTGTATTAAATGTGGAATACTATTAGTTGTCATGAATTAAAATTCACACGAACACCGACTTCGGGTGCAAAAACAGTACTGTATATATATTTTTTTCTTTTCTTTTGCTTATATCTCGAAAATGGTGTGTCATATCGCAAAAATAATGAAAATTTCGACGCCCTTTATGAAACCCCTATACCCCTAATAATCAACACGTAGGTAATAATTTTTCTTATTTTCCATGAAAAACGTGAAAAATTCCATATAAAACACGTCGAGGCTGCCACACGTGCGCGCCTCCGGCTCTAAAAAAAATCACGGGGTAGGGCAAACAAGTATGTACCACGTGGAGTCGCGATTGTCAAATTCGATTTAGTTGTCTCAAAATAATTTTTAAATTTAGAGACCAGTTATTTCAGAATAGCGTTAAGATTCTCATAGTCAAAAGTAAGGAATTTTAGTGATAGTTTAGTTCGGTGTACAAGAGAATCGGCACCAGTGTCAATATTCCACAAAAATTATTACACCAGCTGCAGCTCTTGCACGTGATATAGTTCAGTTTCATGGGTGTAATTGGCTCTGAGAATCATTTTTTTTTTTTGAACTTTGCCCCACACTAGGAATTTATCCTGTGTCGTGGGTGCGTTTACAAACATATAAACTCACATACACAAACAGCCAGACCCGGAACAACTAATTGTAGGTCATACAAATATTTGTTCCGTGCGGGAATCGAACCCGCGACACGCAGCGCAACAGCCAATCGCTTAACCACTGCGCCAACCGTGCCGTCATTTTGCAAGACACTAGGATTGTTTTGACTTGAATGACGCTTGTTTGAAATAGAAACTGTTATAGTCATGACGCTAAGATAATCTGTTATGATAACGACCACTCACTCAATCAACTCAGTCTATCTCAGTCCACTGCTGGACATATGTAGGCCACTCCAAGGCCGCGCCGCAACACCCTGTCCTCCACCTCTGTATCCAGTCTGTCCCAGCCACCATTTTAAGGTCGTCGGTCCATCTATCTGGGGGATATCCCGTCGATCCCGTCGATAGGCGGTTTCCACTCCAGGACTCGTCTGCTCCACCGGCCATCGGTCCTTTGACAAACATGGCCAGCTACTTCAGCTTGCATACTCTGCAGGAAGCTATATCGGTAATTCCGGTTCTTGACCGAATAATTTCTACAATGACTTTAACAATACCTACGTAATTGGGATTGCATAAGCATAAGCAGCCTATAATGTTCCCACTCCTGGGACACAGCCCTCCTCTCTTCGAGAGGGAGGGGCTGTAATCTAACCGCGTGGGTCCAGTACAGGTTGGTAGATGTCACCTGTCTTTGAATTGTTGGTTTTAGGTCATGCCGATTTCCTCACAATGTTTTCCTTCACTGTTTTGAGAGCAGTGGTGATGAAATTATTTACACAAACTAAAGCGCCTGCCTGGGTTCGAATCCACAATCTACAACTCGTAAGTCGGGGCTGTTTCCACTGGTCCACCACTGGGATTGACTTCTTCATAACATTATAACAGCCCATTATCATCATTCACACTGTCAAGTCCCTATAACTTTGAACTCGACGGTAAATAATTCCCATTTCCTAAGCGTACCTTTGTAATTTCCGTTAAATTTCGTGGATAACGTTAAATCGGTAATGTGGTGCTATTGTCTGTTAAGTAGATGTAAGACATTGTTAACGTTTTCTTTTGTATGTGTTGTTTTATCTTCAAAACGATGGAACAAAGATGATAATGAAGATGAAATATATGAGCTGCCGATCTGTGTTGATGAACCAACACATATCGACTTCCCATTTGATGACATAATATTTAAATTATGAAATTGACCAGCTAAGCGATATTCCGTCGAGGTTCCATTCTGATTTGTGAGCATTTTATAGCTCATGTTTTGGATTGCTATTTATTATTTAAATTATGGAAATGGTATTTTATACTGATAAAGGACCATTTCCATAATCTATTCCATATATACGAAATTTTAACTTATGTGATTCTGACTACTCAGTCAAGCCTTCTAAAAAAATACAGATTTTCGCTACAGCCAATTGAAAATTGAATTTAAAACCAATCCTGGCAAAATGTAGACCTGAGATATTTAGGCTGATAAACATTAAACAGGTGCATATTACATATGTTCAATATTTCTATCTATTGAAAGAGAAGGCGAAAATAAACTCTTACTCCAAAAAAGATTTCACGCAAAAACACGTGCAATTAAAAATAAAAATAGTGTATCTGGTTCACAACACCACTAGTGATATAGTGATGCCAACAAGTAAATTATGAGCGTCTGTTTCCCTAGTGACGTCACATGGAATATAGGCGCCGGCGCATATCGGAACGTCGAGTGCTTTCATGTTATTGGACAGCCAAAAACGATTCAAATTTTTTCGACCGACTGTAACAGACAGATTCGGACGTGTTAATGGTAGTAGGACCAAAATAGGAACGTTGGAAGTAATGGAGAATGAACTTGAACTGATATTGTTTTTATTGCTGTGGAGGCGGGTTGGAGTTCGAATTAATGTATGTTTTACGTACATTACATACGTGCATTGTTCTTATAAAAATAATTCATATGAGCGCGGTTTGTGCAAAAGTACCTAAATTTTAATTAAAATCTGACTACTGAAATAAGGAGCCTTATATCATGATTTGGTAATGGAAGATCTGTTGCAGTAGCTAACATTAGGTCGCCAGCAATGCAGCGACCTCTTGATATTAATAAATTACAATTACTTATTTTGTGTACTTATCTATTCTGTCCGACCTTAACTTTATTAACATTGTTTTTGTCTTTTTGCATATCTATGGAGAACGTTGTTGGTTGCACATTTGTATAACTCCTTATGTTCTATTTACTTGTAATATATAATGTGTAATTGTTTGTTCTTCCAAATAAATAAAATAACATAAAATAATAAGAATATGAGGAAGAACAAACTGAAACTTTGTTTAAATTTTACTTCTAGTTTCTAAGCAGTTTCTGTCCAATGTCTTTTCTCTTTAATTGTTGTGTACACCTGTAATTTGTGTGTATGTTAATAATAACTCTCCTAAATAATAGGGTAAATCAATATTGATTGTATATTATGCTGTTGGAGTTCTTTAAAAAATAAAGAAACTGAATAAAAAATATGTTTCATTGCATTGCAAAGTCAACTAAAATAAAGTTACTTTGTATTGAAAATATCAGTGCTTGTAAAAATACGGAACTCCAACGGAAATGTATTTCTTTACATTGCTCTGAACTTGTTAAAAGAATACTTTTATTACACTCCATTTCTCACCACGTAACAAATGTAAACCAGAAATACTTCCAGACTACACTCTGTCATATTCGTTTGATCTTCGGTTTACTTATTATTTTAATTTGTCTGACATTATTTCATATGATGATGTACATAAACATGGGCGCTTAAACTACGTGTTTACTACATGTCCAGTGTCACATCAAAGATTCAAGTTTTATATTTGACATTACATAACTTTTTGAAGTTCAATGGGAAAACATAACCTTTGGGACGCAAATAATTTAAATACAGTGTAGGCGCTTATTATGAAATATTACATTTTTCGTAATAACATTAATTTAATATCAAGTGAGAGTCGTATTTAAACATGGACGGCCTTATGGCGTCATCGCTTTGAGTTATATTTTATTGTGCAGTTTATATTTCTTATATAACATGTGTTCGAAATATAGGGTGGCCAAATGTTCTTGGTCTTTTGTGGCGGTGGCGGCGGTGCGTTACTAACTGCAATATTTGTAATTTTTTATTGCACTTAGCAAATTTCTAAAACAGCAACTACTTAAAAAATAAAACTCATAATCAGCGTGCGTGTATGACCAGATGTATGAACGTAAAGGATAGTAGCAGGTGGCGTTCTCTAGTTCCTGCCTACCCCCATGGGAATAAGGCGTGAGTTTATGCATGTACTAAAAAATACAATGTTTACATGTATTGCTCAAAACGAACAAAGAAACATGAAATAAACAAATCTCAAATAGATTTGTATTCATTCTAAACGAGCCATTAAACAACGGAATGCTTTTAGTAACCAATCGGTTTTAGACAAACACTTTGAAAATGAAGCCATATTATTATTGGGCCGATAGTCCAGAGTAATTATACACCCAATTAAACACATCTAATAATTTATAATAATATTGAATTGCAACTAAGCCCCCTTCCTCTCTCCTAATTTTGCAGTGCCCGACAGGGTCTTTTACTTTGTTATACCATCTAAAGAAGAATAAAGAATTGAGTATTTAGTCGTCACGTAGTGGGAGACAGAAGGCGTCGTCGCGGGAGGCCAACGAAACGCTGGCGAGATGACAACACACAGGAAAAGTGGTTAGCTTTGGGGGAGACCGTTGCCCAGCACTGGGACAATAATGGTTGAAAAAATAACCTTATTAACGTTGTAAATATTTTTTCTGTTTTAAAGTTTCTTATTTCGTCGCGTTCCAAGATACTCTGGTTGCCCTATAACTCGGTTGAAGTTTTGTCTTACTTTGACATTGACATTTGGATTCATGTCATAAGTGGCAAGTTCATAAGGGCAATGCCAGTACCATGTAATTTATTCTCCATTAATCTACTTTTTGATGAAGTTTTTTGATTTAATATTTTTGAACTACTTTGCATACGACGTAATAAGTTATTTTTAAATATTGTCATTTCAAAACGATGTAATTAACGAGTGGTAGTGATATAATTTGGAAGCAGGCAGCTATCACTTTTAATGGTACCTACCCATCTGACAGTTGGGTGGTCATTTTTTGCGTAACTTCGAGTCAACTGTTATTGAATTGAAATGTGAAGACTATATGGGTCATTTTTTCATTTATTTTCGCGCTACATTTTACTTATGATCTGTTTGTTCTTTCTTTGGTGTTGTTCGTCAAATCGTTGAGCTCGTTAAATTCTGACAGGACAGGTCCATTCAATCTGTGTGGTTCTTTTTTCAAAAGGCCATTTTAGACACCAATCTACATGGTCTTCACATGATCTGACCAAGATTACATCTGGACTTTAAAAGAGACTGTGACTCTCAGAGTGGTCAGATAGGAAACGCCGAACTCATCTAGTTTTTTAAATATTACTGACATGTAAAAGTGTTTGTACAAACCTATTTACAGAAAATAAAATAATTTAATTTCATTATCGTTGTAGGTACGTGACTATGTGTAATTATCATCAATTTTACATAATCATAAGAAATTGCCTAGGTAGGTACAAAATTATTTATTTTATTAATGTTAATCATGTAATTCTGTAAAAACGGTCACCTACCTAAATAAGACGGGCTTCTCGAAATAAAAACAAAAATATAGAGATCAAATTTCTATGATTTTAATCTAAAACAAATTAATTCCTAATATATAGATATGCGACGTTATTCGCACTGAATGAACGATTCCATCAAATATTTTCGGCCCAGTAATGTAATAAAATTAATAAAACGATTTGTCAAGGAAATTGCTTGTGGATTACCAACATAAATTACTTTTCGAAAAAATAGAACGACATTTCTTTGATAATTGATTTAATATAGACACGTGTTTAATTCATTTATCTTCTTATTTATTTCAGAATCTTTGCGGAAGTTAGGACCATAATTATTATTTAATATAGATGATTATTATTAGTATATTTAATACAATACTTCCCTATATTTACCCGACTACGGCGAAGCAAAAAGGAGGGTTATGATTTTGACCGGTATGTAAGTATGTTCATCTGTTTCCTCATAATTTCTAAACTAATCATCATATTTTGACAAATGAAGTATCGTTAAAAGCGTCCTTATAGTCCGCTGGTTTAAAGCTATGTAACGTCACATTCAATTGGGTGCTCTCAAGAGGACATAAAGTGCTGACCAAAAAAAAAAAAATTAATGCCATTTTTGATATCAAAGGAAAAGGATTGACAAGCACATAACAAATATATGTATATACATCATATCATACACATACATCATAATGTTTGGTTATGATTATGTACAGTACAACTATTTTCTTAATGTCCTTCGGCAAACTTCGTGTTTCGTCAGTCGTCGGATTTTTATTAGTTGCCTTTGCGCTTGGTGCAGACCGGACGCAGACGTAAACGGATTTAATTCTGGTATTTTTCGTGTTGATCTGCTCCTTGATTCTGTTTCCCTGCTTGAAAGTGCAGTACCAGGCTCTTCCAATACCAGTCTATTTCTGTCCCACTGCAGGGCAAAGGCCTCTTATCATATAGAGAAGGCACGAGCATTGATCACCACGCTTGCTCAAGACGGGTTGACGATTTCAGACTTATATTAACTACTGTAAGTCCAGGATCACGATGTTTTCCTTCACCGATGTCAGTAATATCCAATAATGATACTGAGAAAGTACATTTGAATCGAAAAAGTCACATTAGAACAGATCCTCGTGCATGAGAGGCGAGGCCATTTTTTACCACTGGGCCATCACAACATTTATTTCATGCATGGCACTTAGCACCATTTAACTGCAATAAAAGTTAATTGTACCTAAGCGCCACAAAATTCCTAGATATAGATATTTTAATTGTCTTATAGGTAGGTTATATTTTTCATTCGTCAAATAAATGCATTAGTTCTTTGATCTGTATTTTGACGGTAAAAATATTGGGTAATAAAATATAACCTTGTACTTGTCTCAAATTTGACTTACTGGAAGAGGTCAGTTGTAAAAACAAACCAAAAACATTATGAAGTGTACGATAAATATTTTATATTATCTCGAATCATCTGTTTATTTCTTTTAAGATTTTTTTATTGTTAATAAAAAACTCAGTATCGACTGTTTGGCGGACGGCAAGACCAATCGGGTCACGTTAGTATAAAAATAAACAAACAGACAACACAAAATTATTCATCGTAAATTCTTGTCTGAATACTATTTTTACTTACGTATTACATCTATTTTTGTTATTATTATATAAGTGTTTTATATATTTTGACTGCCCTACATTTATCACTTCTCTTAAAATAAATACACGGAAATGTTTTGATAGGTTTAATGGATTTTAATGGTGTTTATTATTTTCGTTTTTGCTGTAAAGATACCATTCCGTACCCGACCGCAGGCAGCTACAGCACGCGACGTGTCGCGGCGTCATGTCGCTGTCATGACACCGCGAGTCATGATTCCGAACCCGATCGCGGGCGGCAGCAGCCCGTATTCCAGTCGGTAGATAGAAGATAGAAAAAAGTGTTATCGCTCGAGCGTTGGCGGCACTACTGGTCAGCAGTCGGGCTGCACGGCCGCCCGTAGCTGCCAACGACGCTAGCTACGGAAGGTATTTCATAGATATTCATAGAAACCAGTCGTGTCGCGGCGACACGTCGCCTGCAATTGCCTCCTGCGGTCGAGTACGGAATGGTACCTTTAGTTTGGTCTGAAGGCGTATTTCTATGCACGATGCGATCAGTTTGATAGCTTGTCGGCTGTATAATATGCAGCGTGTAACAAAAACCCTGTCCGATCCGAGAGGGTGTTGTTAATGGTCTATTTGTGTGATAATTTTCTGGAAAAAATAAGAAAAAAAACATTGCTTTTTTTGTCAATGTGAAATTTTACACTGGGTTCGGGCGGCCGTCGTTTAGCGGGTGTCTACAAACTTATGACTACTGTTGAAAATTTACCAATTTTTTATGGAATTGGGATATGAATTGTGAATTTAGTACCAAAAAGTAAGTATTTTACAATGCGATCTACTAAACTGTTTCACATACCTACCGTATCTCAAGACAAAAGTTTTTAACCAGTGCATGTTGCCAGTGATGACCTATGTCACTGAAACGTGGTCGCTCACAATGGGACTCATTTGAAGGCTGAAAGTCACCCATTGGAGAGGGCTATGCTTGGAGTGTTCATATGTGATTGTATAAGAAATGACGAGATCCGCAGGAGAACACAGGTAATCGACATAGCTCGAAGAATTGCCGAACTTAAGTGGCAGTGGACAGGGCACATTGCTTGCAGAACAGATGGCCAATGGGGCCGATAGATTCTGGGGTAGCGACCGCGTACCGGAAGCCGAAGCGTTGGAAGGCCTCCCCAAGGTGGACCGATGACCTTGTAAAGACCGCAGGCACTGATCGAAGTGGAGATGCTTGAGGAGGCCATGTCCAGTAGTGAACTTATTTCGGATTAAATAATGACGTGAAAAACTTCACGGATAAGCTGTACTGTAACTCAATGCTTCCCGATTGATTGATTCGTCTTACTGTTTGAGGAAACAGCGTTTGTAACTGGTCGGTCGTGGTCAATCGGTTTTTCCACGCATCGTTTTTTTTTTTTTGACATCAATGCTCTTTAAATCCACGAAGCCGGAGCATCCTTGTAACATAACGTAACATCACGCTTGTCATCTCCGAAGGGTTAGGCAGTCGCCAGTTACTCACATTTCACCAGATACGTTAAAGTCCCATGTAATAGGGGAGGAAACGGGCCCAGGTCCAGACTCCGGGCGGGAGAAATTCCTGGTGGAAAAACCCAATAGCTTTTCACGCCAAGCGGCTGGTCGACTCTTCACGTGACCAGAGGGCTGGCCTATTCTTTGGTCAAAGGATCAGTGCCCAAAAGGCTGGCAGCATTGCCACGTTGAATGGCAATGCTGCCAGCCTTTTGGGCACTTTTCCTGTTGACAGCGATGCGGACGAATTTTTTGAAGCCCTATAATAATCCCCCTCCCCCCTCCCCTTTCTATTTACTTGTACATATTATTATTATTTTAAGTCTGTTTTTAAATCATAGCTATTTAAATAAAAAAATAAAAATCATTGACCATGCATTACTTCTACGGTAACCTTCTAGTTAAGCAAAAAAAAAAGAAACTTGCTTGTGTAAGTACTTAAAAGGAGAAAACCCGAGTATAGACCGTAGAATTTTCCCGCCAGTGATAAATTACTTATCACTGTTTACATGACCAAGATTCTCGCCATTAACTGGTCTTGTGCGTTCAAAGGTTTAAGGATACCTACTTGACCCCAAATTAATATTAAGCCGCATTGTGGTTCGTTAAGTGGCGAATAAGGAAAATTACCAGGGTTGCCAGTTAAGGGAAAAGGAATTTTCAGGTTGGCAATGTTTTATCCGATGTTTAGGAATGTTAATATTTGCTGTCGTTTTCAGTTAAGGGAATGCGCTAGGGTAGGCCGGGATATTAAAACTTTCTTACGTTTTCTGCAATTTTCAGGTCAGTGTCAAGTTATGTGTTGACCAAAATATGATTAATGACCGTAACAAATATGTATTTAAAGAAGTATATATCCTTAGAATCAACAAAATAACTCTCTAAGTTAGAATAATTCTCAAATGTCATGATTTTATGAAATAGTCATTTAGTCTTTTGCCTTAAGGGATGAGATTTGTCACAATGGAAGTTGTGCTACTGCTTTTATTCGTTAGACTGTGGTATTGAGGCTTCTTTTTTAAGTTTATGTTTTCTTCATATACAAGAATCTAATCCCGTAGCGTAGCATCGAAGCCGTACGTAATATGAAGGTATTACGTAAAGCGAATCCAACTTAGGTTCCTGTTCGAATGTAACTCATAATATATATCGGTCTTTAAATAACCTTCATATTACGTAAGTAACTGAGGGATATAATTTGTTCAGATTCGAGTAGTTGTAATTGCGTTTTGCTTTCTCAGAATCTCAGTTATATGTATTTCCCGAAGGGGTAAAATATAGGAATTAGACCATAGTCCTACCTAGTATTATTTTTACGGTTGCATGTTTTTTCTGTTGACATTTCAGCAACATTCAAAAGCAAAAAACTGGTATAGAGGATAGTTAATTGACTCAGGCGTGACTTTGCGGAAATCCATTATAAAATACAATAGACGACGTATATTTAGTAACCTAATCCGAGGCATCCTCAAGATGATGATGGACTGTACACTGCGTTCGGCGCTTGGCGTGGCAACACGTCGTGTCCAGGTTCGCAACAAGTCAATTGTCATCCTGAGAATGCCTCGTTGAAAGGTGAAACACGTGTCGATTTCTTAGAGGGTGCTTTATGACTCTTTAAGAACAGTTAAGCGGATTAGGTTACTAAATATACGTCGTCTATTGTATTTTTTTGGTATATAGGAGTAAGTAGGAAACAGTTAAAACCCTTTAAAGTCATATAGGTACCTACCAATCTTCGGAGTGTAAGATTGATTAAATACTTATCATATTGAGGTAAAAAGGATTGCATAAATATTATAAAGAAAAGAAAGAAAGAAAGAAAATACATTAATTTAGCACAGACTAGCGATTAGCGACTATGGTTATCATATCATTCAGATTTTGTTGTTTTAATAGTTACATACGTGTAAGTGATCAATTAGGATGTAAAAAAAATACCTGATCGTTTCGCAGTTTTTTTATACCATTGTTGGTGTAAAAAAGTTGGCAGAGCAAGACCATTTCAGCCGAAATCTCCACTTCATTCACGTTTTCAGTCACTAATTACCCCGTAATTACACTAAATGAAAACGCGCTCCTATTTGCAAGGAACTTAGAATTTGCCTTAAAAGCTAGTAACAATGTGATAATTATAAAAGAATTTGCAACTTCGGTTACTTGTTGGCGGAGTTTATTTATATTTCGGAAATACGTTACTGAGTTGACTAATCGGGACGCCAGCGCTACATAGCGGCGCACATACGGGTATTTGAATGATTTAGGCGGCCATAATTCAAATTTATAAAATGTAAAACGGGTAAAAAAGAACGACTACCTGAGCTAGGGCACAGGTTTGAGAACAATACCCAGCACCTTCCACTTTTCCCCCGTGCATGCCGCGCTTCTACGTGCAGTTGGAATTCGATCGTCCCGCTTGGTGTATGTGTCTGTTCTCGGCGTTCGTTTGCAAATAAAGACTTTAACAGTGAATATTTATTATTTTGCGTTTATTTCGAAAGAAAAAGTTATGGATCCTGATACAGCAGGTAATTATCTAATATTTAAAATAGAATTTCGATATTTTTTACCATTGGAAATATTAGTTTTAGTGTATTGTAAGTCTCGCGTATATTGGAGTAGTTTTTTAGCTATGATTTGTGTTTAATAGGGAATTTGTTATACTTCCAAGTTAGATCCTGTAATAATTCTTGATACAGTCGAAAGATTAAACCTTTCAGTAATAAATAATTTAAAAATTTGCCGCGGAAAATCGCGGATAAGTACCTAATTGATATCTACCGTTTTTTTTTACGAAAACTTAAAGTCATTAAGTTAATTTTTATAGAAAGTCTGTTTGTATTTGTTATAGGTTCACAAAATACCCCGGGAGCAAGAACTGTGATCCGTAAATACCTATTCGACCGCATGCAGAGATTTGATTTGCCTAATTTGGAAGAAAAACTGACTTTCTTAAATGAGGAGCTTCTTTCATACAAAGGGTAATCTGAAGTCCAAATTAAGAGTTAAAAACGCACTTTTTCTCACTTTAAAAGCCAATTAAGATAAAGGTTTTCAAACGCTCATAAGAAGGAAGACGTATTTCGCAAATACAATGATTCGTGGCTTGATGGAACTATTGAGATTCCCGTGGTTGCACAAAATCGGCCAGGCCGCCCAAAGTTATTTGGAGAGTCAAGTGAAAGAACCAAAAGGAGGAAAACTGAAGAGATACGGTTTAATCTAGAAGAAGAAGTGATAGTTCATGCTGCTCAGATTGAGTTACGGAAAAGTGGTAAACGAAATGCTTCCGATATATTAAAAGAAATCACCAGTAGTCCTACACGTGCAAAAAAATATAAAAGGGTATTTTCTGAAGCAAGAACAGAAAAAGAAACTTCCACTCTTCCACCATCAAAAGCATTGGTATTTTTTGTAGACAGAGACATACAGAGAGAGAAAAACTGAACACGAGAAAAAAATCGAAAACGAAAGGAAACTGGAAATCCAGGCCAGATTTCGCAAAGAAGCTGGATTGCCAGTGCCAAAGGCAAATTTTGGCAACACGAATACACACACTTTCCAAAGAGGCCTCGGAAGCGCTAAATAAATATTTTAAACCATACCGCCAAACCAATTTCGCTAGAAAAAATTTCAAGAGAAAATTGCAACAGAGACATTTTTAATCGGCTTCTTTTGAGTTCGGACCCTCTCTTAAGAAGCGTAAAAAGTAGGAAACATAATTCCTTCTTGCCAGAAACAGTTGCTCTATTTCTGCCTGCGAATCCAAATGAACTTGGTCATTCTTCAGAAAGCGATGATGAATGTTTGACTGATTTTTATTTTTTTTATTTTTATATTTTCAATAAATGACTCGATGTAATATTAAAACGTTTGTTTCATTTACTAATATCGTTTAGAACCAATATTGACCACAAAATAATTTTGGCCGCGTAGATCATTCAAATACCCGTATGTGCGGCGTTCGAAAGAGTCTACAACGTGACGCTCGGACCGGCCGGGGCTCGGCAGAGCAGACTTCATAGGTGGCGGTCAGGCAGTGAACACGTTTAGACACTACCGCGCACTCCGAATAGCTGTGTCGTGTACCTACTACATCAGTCTTGTGAATTGCTAATGTGTTCGTAAAATTATAATTTGATCTGAAGTGCAAACGGTTTTTCTATTGCACAATAACCAACACTACTACACAACACTAATCGCCGACAGTAATTAAAATATGCCTGATAATAACGAGAGAGACACTTACCGTTATATACATAAAAAGGTCATATGGGTCATTATATTTATATACCAAAGGTTCAATAGATTCACCTCATTGATAAATATTAGACTTTTATTAATGGTTCTATCAAATTAATGTTCTGTATGATTTATAAAGTCACCGACGCGTTTGACGTACAGTAAATAGGTGTCTAATATAATATGTCAGCTAGCACACGTCAATATATCAACCAAAAACATCGAGAACTATACTCAGGCAGAAATAAAAATAAATACTAAACGTAAACAATATCGAAATAAATCGACCAGGCATTACGGGCGTGCCCACTTACATATAGCTATGTATAGCTGTAACTGGAAGTTATAATTGATAAACTAGGACCATCTACATAGGTAAAATAAATAAACAGTTAATTACTAATAACAATAACAAAACCATGATCAGTAAGACGACCAGTCACCACAAGCAGCACCCGTAAACCTAAATGAATCACTAAATAAAAGTGCAATGTTGGATTTTCAACGCTAGTCTCCAGCGCTGAGAATAAAAAATCCAACAGTGGACTTTTATTTAGGGATTGATTTAAGTGTCACTTAGTTGTCGGTGAAAAGGGCATAAGTAGTTTTAAATAATCTTTCAATGTAGTTTTTGTGTTTATTTATGGCGTGTGCCCACCCACTAGGTTATATAAATAGATCGAATATTCAAGACTTAATATAGGTAACAATAGACTATTAAGATATTATGCTATACCTGTAATTCCATGCGTCATAATCGTGAACGGGCGCCGTCATTAGAGACTGCTCATCTCTTAGCTGCCGCGGCTTATTTAAATTTTTCAATTGTTTTTATCTTTTTAGTACGGACGCTTTTTTAACGTGCACATCTTTCTTCATTGTTCTCACATGCATAATTTCAATACGAATGATGTAACCAATATTTTGTAACAATATTTTAATTTAAAAACTCCACGGACACTCCCGTGGAGTTTCTTGCCCGTTCTTCTACGTAGGAACCTACTACGCTTCGGAATGGGCCACTAGCTTCATCTTTCTGACTGACCGACTCCTTGAAAATTCAAAACTGCCTATAATTGGTTTATTTGAAATAAATGCTTTGAGTTTGAGTTTAATTATAGTACATAATATTATGAAAAATTTTAACCAAAAAACGCCTCGTAAAGGTTTCACAGCAGCGTGCTTGCACTTGTGCCAAACGTATGATTTACTCTTGAGACATACTGCCTAGTGGCGGTTTTCGATGTATCATCTCAATAAATCCACTATAATGTATAAAGAAATTCATAGATTGTTAGTGATTTTTATTTTACCCTAGTAACCCAGAAATCTTGCAAAAAGAAAAGGGGCCGTGGGACACCCGGTAATTTTTTAATAATAAATAATAAATATTTTCTTTATTGACATAAATATTTTTTACAAAAGTAGTGAGACCCTGACTCCTGCGCTAGGTATAGTACCTGTGTTACAGGAGCCAAAGAATACATTTAATACAGTTACAGTTACAGCCAAAGTTTAATACAGAGCCATCTAGTTTGGTCTAAAGTCATCAGTGGCTCTGTTTAAAACGAAAAAGCGTTAAGCACACGGTCAGTCTATCGCGCCAAATGGTGTGATGTACGACGTCAAACCACAGATTTTCCGTGCGCACCATAATCCATAGCCTCACGCCGTTTGGCGTTGCTCCATTTGTCCGTGAGTGCGAAATCCGTGGGCCGTGGCATCACGCCGTGCGGCCCGTGAGTTTGCAAGCCCACATCTATTTTGCTTTCAGTATGTTCAAAGCTGTGCAGGGAGACAGATGTCAAAAAGTCCGGGCGCGAAAATACCATAGCATTTATTGAAAAATACAGGGAATTTGAGTGTCTATGGCAAGTAGGTAACAAATAAAGATTATAAAAAAAAATAAGAGGCACTTCAACCTACTACCTTCAACAACTGGCATCCATCCATTTGATTTGATCCAAATGGACTGACCATGAATGCCCAGCTTTATGCCCGAAAAAGTCAGTTTCAAGTTGAATATTCTTCTGTCTTCATTACGTGACGATTTCTGGTAATTTACTCCAGCTGCAAGCCGAGTTACAGAACTTCGTTCCAAAACTTCGTTCTAAAACTTCGTTCTATAACTTCGTTCCCATAAATAATCGACTAACAATCGAAGAGTATTAAAATGAAATAATCAATACAGACGAGACAATGCCAAACCAATCGTCTCGAAAATCGCTAAATTATGCACAAACTATTCTCGAAGTTTAAGCCTAAATCAAATGGAGATCAAATGGAGAGGTAACGACAGGTTTAATGCTCTTTGATTCTCCGAGCCTAAGAAAATGTATACATTTGTATTCTAATAACTTAGATATTGAATTGAAATCGTCTAAACTGCCGTAATGTATATTCATATGAATAATAACGACGTTTCTCTTGGTTTTTTTTCTGAGTTCAAAAACCTCTTTTATACGTCAAAAATTACTACGAACTAAAAGTATAATAGTCCAGGCATAATGTGCAGATATTGTATTTTAAAAGGCATAACTTTCAGCTTTCAGTTTTTCACGGTAAAACTATACGTTTTAATAATTACAAACAAATAACTATTACGGGTTTACCCTTTAGCATACAGTCAACACTCAAATTACTATGCGGCGAAAACTGACTGGTACAAATTAAAAGCTTGCATGCAGTTAAATATGCTGAACCACAAACATTATTGACTGGCCACACGGAAAAATATAGTATATATATAATATATATACACGGAAAAAAGAAAAATATAGATCAGTTTGAAAATGGAATTGAAGCAACCGATACTGGCCGCCTAGTTTAAAAAAACTTTTTATGGAACTGTATTTGTTTTCCATAGCGCATTGTCGGTATTGGACGAAGTTTTATACGGCCTAGTATTGAATAAAGTGCTGAAGCAACTAGGTATAAAGTGCTTCATCGCTTTACTTTATACAAAAGGTTTGTTGTATGTGTTTCCTTACTACAGGTAATTGTGTACGTCGAGGCTTTTGTAGCTTAGAACGGCTTGAGAAGGCTAAGGAGTTCTACAAAAAGGTTTGTGAGGAAAACGTATGTTTTAGCTGACAATAAGAAAATTCAAGCACTGATTGTGTTTGTTAAATTACTTTAGGAGTACGTTTAAAAGACATGGCCAAGCTCAGATTTGTTATTCACAATTTGAATGAAAGTTTCTCGACATTAGGAACTCGATTGTTTAGAGAGTGCCATAAAAATCTGACATGCTTAACCACCCATAAATGTGGGTTACACAATTATTTCTACCTTCGACAATTTAACCCCTTTGAGTCGTAAAATTTGTCATATAAAGGAAGAATTCCTCAAGCTACAAGTGCATTCCACAATTTAAATATTCTAAGCAAATTGCACTTACACATAAAGTTGAAGTGCTTAGCCCTCTGAAAGAGGGCTTAAGGGAGCAGCGGTAAGGGGATCTATTCACTCACATTTTACTGGAAAAAGCTTTCAGTGCATCCCTTACTATTGTGGCTTCGAGTATTTTAATTGTTGGGTTGGACGTGGACGAAAGTTGTGTGAGATTTCTTTGGTTTGGTCCTTTTCAACATTTTTACTTTTTTTTGGTAAAAAAAAGTGTTTCGAAAAGGGAGAGCTGAGAAACGGTAATTCTGTTTTATCTCACTGCAGGGCAAGGCGCGGCCGTTGCGAAGTAATCTAATAAAATAAAATATTAAACGTTTGATTTTGGAAAACGTGAAATGAGATTAAATTACTGTATGTTTATTTTTAGTTGAAAAACGACAGGAAATTGTCTTTCTTTTGTACATAAATAACGTTAAAACACGCATCGATCTCTTTGTAATAAACAAGAAGTCCATTAAATACCAAAATAAATCCATTAGTGAACGGATGTACCTACATAAGGACCAATGTGGAATAATTATCTTAGTAATATAAATTGGTCCTAACGTACAGAGTCCATAAGGATCGAAACAAATCAATCAACAATTTCAATCAATTGTATTTCAATCAAATAAATTGAAGGCTTTCTCATGTTATGAGAGTAAGACTGATTTCCAATTACTCGCGAACCGTTATTGGTTTATTGAAATTACGACTCTAGTGAAATGTAATTTTGTCGGCTTGAAGATGTTTACTTCCATACTTACTGTATGCTTCCGACTATGAAATTGATTTTATTTAACGGGTATTCAGGATTAAAATAACACGACTTTGTAGGTGTTTTGGCATAATCATAATCATCATAATTGGCAGTCTATAGGCCTCCTCCCTTTTGTGCCATGCTTCCCTGGTCAGAGCGAATCTCATCCAGCTATCTAATTACGCAACACATTTTCTTAAACGATTACGACAAATTTGTACTTATCATTTTTTATTTTTTTTTCAAAAAACGTGCCCCACACTAGGAATTTCTCCTGTGTCGTGGGTGCGTTTACAAACATTTAAACTCACATACACAAACAGCCAGACCCGGAACAACTAATTGTAGGTCATACAAATATTTGTTCCGTGCGGGAATCGAACCCGCGACACGCAGCGCAGCAGTCAATCGCTTAACCACTGCGCCAACCGTGCCGTCAAAATTTTGACAGTTCAACAACATTCATTGCGGTATTTACGTTGTTGAGCCGATTTTTTTTTTAACTTATGTAGCAATGGATTAGCAATTTGTTTCAAAACGATTCAAATCCTGATTGGTCGTGTATTAAGTAATTAGGGTACACGCCTTCCCCGTGATCTTCTGAAGGCCGTTCACCCTCCTGGCTATGGTTCTGCCAGCACTTCTCTCAACACTTCAATCGACCAAAAATAAAACAGAGACAGCAGGAAAAGTAAATATTATAGATTTTTAACCCCCGACGCAAAAAGAGGGGTGTTATAAGTTTGACCGCTATGTGTGTGTCTGTCTGTGGCACCGTAGCTCTTAAACGGGTGAACCGATTTGAATGCAGTTTTCGTTCTTTTCTACTTCCACAGGTCTGAACGATTTGAAATTTGGAATTCTGTTACTACAATGATAATATAAGAACATAGTAACCTTGAACTGATGCTGCAGCATCACCTGGAATTTGCAGGATACCCAACTCCCTTACCAACTTACAGCACAGGTATCGTGTTTGGGCTCATTGGAATGGTCTCAATGAATAGGTTATAGATTGATGATGAACAAGGTCTGGTGATGGAGTAGGAAATGAAATGATGTTTTTTTTAAATTTTAAATTTCACTCGTATTCAGAATATCTTTCTTTCCGAAATTAATAAAAATACCAAAGGCCAAGTCACTCCTCACCGTCTTCAAATCTAAATAAAGCTTGTATTATGCAAAACAAGAATTCCTTCCACTATAAGCAATCCGAGAACTCGTTTCACCGACATGCATCGCCCCGCGGCGCTGCCTGCGGTTTAGCAATTAATACCCGCACTGCTCAACTTCATATGACGTCATATGTTTAAACGGTTATTGTCTGTTTCTGGGTGCCTGGTCCTTTTGGAATTAATATGGCGTGACGAGTTTTGGTATACCATTTGAGGAATGAACATAATATAACATCACGCCTGTATTCCTCGAACGGAAAGGCAGAGGTGTACCTACCTATACATTTCGCCAGTTATGTTTAAGTCCCATGTAAATAAATGGCTGTTTGTGTATGTGAGTTTAAATGTTTGTAAACGCACCCACGACACAGGAGAAAATTCCTAGTGTGGGGCAACGTTTTTAATAAAAAAAAAAAAATAAAAAAAAAAAAAAGAATAGGGGGCGATCCTATTGCCATCACCCGGGCACAAATCCTGACTCCGGGCTGCTACTGAGAAACCCAAAAATACTTCGCCCGACCTGGGAATCGAACGCAATGCCACATACTCAGCAGTAGCGCTTGCCACTGCTAGACAAACATGGCAGCTGGCTTGGGGAAAGAACAGGCTACTGTCATAATATAACCTTTCCGTAACAGTTTAGAATAAAACAAGTAGGAAGGGCTTATCAAGACAAGTACTTACTACGAGTACCTGGGTAAAAACAAAGAAATTCAGTCTTTTTTTCAGACCGTCGCGTCCGTCAGATAATAAAAAAAAGACACGTATTTTTTGCTTTATCATATTAATACAAAATTAGATAAAAACGCATTAAAGTTGGGGGTGGGGGCTCGCTACGTTACTAGATCTACATAATCGTGTCGCCATGGCACACTTTAACTCAATGTATCGTCGTAATCTTTTGATTACGTAAAAAAATAAAAAATACGAGTAAGTGTCCTATATCTTTTAATGATCTACTTGAAGGACATTTTTTTTATTATCTTGCTTATTATCTAATTAGTAAGTACTTTGGCGTTACCTAGAAACCACAAATGGGGTAACCGTCATCAATCATTATTACCGCCAGAGCAAGAGAGCAGATTTGATTTCTCATTGGTATTTCGCTAACAATGATTGACAACGGTTAAGGACCAATGCGGAACTTGTTGATTCCAGCGGGGTAACTGCTTAATACACTTACAGTAGCTTTCATTTTGACAGTTCAACAACATACATTGCGTTACTTACGTTGTTAAGCAGACAAATTTTTCGAACATATGAAGCTGGATTAGCAATATTCTTCAAAATAATTCAGATTGTGAAGTATGCTACGCAATAAGGGTGCTGGTTTAATTGTATTGCCATAAAATTTCCTATTTCTCTAATAGCTACGTCATCAATCAGGTGTCAACATATTGTAATAGGTATGTGTCTGTGTGTCGCCAATTCTCCATTGTCCTTGAGAACCAATAAGAGTTTCATGGCGTCTTAATGAACGGATTAACGTCGCCTTTACGTTTCCAACAAAAAATAATGGCACCTACAGAAGGTCAGATACATAACACGGGCCAAAACGCACGCATACATGTTCTATGTTATGCGGTTTGGTTTCACTTAGTCCCTTAGATGGACAATTGTGCGTGTGTACGAACACATATACTCGTTCCTTCTTTTGAGGAGGAATTTGGAAAATGGACTGTGTGAAAGATGATATGGCTATAAAGGGGACTCGGGACTGAATTTCGGCTATGGCAGCCAATCTCATCTACGCGGAAGATATTATAGTGCACATGTGTGCGCAGACACAGGTGCATTCACTCTTCCCTCACTGTCATAGTCCGATGGGACGGCAATCCGACACAACTGGAAAGAGATCAGGCGCAGGACCAACGGCTTAATGTGCTTTCTGAGGCACGGGGGTATCACACCGCTAACTTCCAAACTCCGGGCTGTTACTAAGAAATTCCTAATGGAAAAACCAAGAGGTAACTACTGAAACGACGACTAAAAGAGAAGTATTGAAGAAGAAAAATTGCTGCGTCGATTCCAAATAATTGGGATATGGGCAAGAGAATGATAATACCTATAGGTAAACAAACTTCGCATATGTGAGTGCAAGTGCACTCGCGACTAGCATTCGGTTGAGATGGTATCAGACCGTCGTATCTATCTATGTATGCGTGCGCTTGTTTCGTTTGTTGTATGGTGCTGACCTTCTGTAGCTACTGTTCTGTGGTTCCGTGTCGGGTTTAATAATCGCAGCAGTAAACTAATCAACTAGAACTAATAAATAATTGCTAGTTTATCGCCGAGGAACGTTATTAGTTAATGGTTTTCTTTAATTGATATTTACATGCTATCTTTTATTGTTCTGCGCTTGTGGTCGTATCTGTGTTGGGAGAGTTGGCTCGAGTTCACCTTAGTGGATATTTATGGGCTGATAGCATCGGTTTATTAATGGTCTAAGTAATGCTAAAATAATGATGATGATGGTTTCTCTAGATTCACCCGGCTTCTGAATTTAGAATTCGAAGTCTAGTTTAGCACTTCAATTCAGACACGGGTCTAAGTGAATCTAGAGACAATTCAAATCCGGATAGAGTCTGAACTAAAAATTAAATTTCATGTGCTTTATTACTATTTAATGTGTGTGTAATAAATTACTTTGTATAAATGAATTCTGATCCTGTGTAAACTTTTAGAATTAGTTAATATTATTATAAATACTCTAACAATATTCCGAGTAATCAAGTAAAAACTTTTGATTAAGAGATAATAATTGTCTTTTAGAATAATGAAATAACTATCAAACCACAAAGTTTATAGCAAATTGGAGATCTATATTATTTAATTTCAACCTTAATTGAAAGTTTCATAGTTTGAAACTTCTGAATTGTATCATGAATTTCTAATTCTATTCTCTCTATTCTAATACATATCAGATTATTTTGGTAAACACTAAAATTGATTACTGTATAAGACCACATTGTGCTAATATTAATTAATTTCCATTTAGTAATAAACCAAGTCGATAGAAAAACAGAAACTGTAGCTCTGAATCTCTAAGAAGTAAAGAAATAATAAAGTACATTAGAATGATCAAAAACCCGACTGCGTAAAAAGTAGCGGTTGGCGGCAATAGGTCTTTATTGTTACTCCGCATCTTCTTAAATTTGACCTATTGCCTCGAACTGCATGAGATAGATTTTTTTTTTTTTTTTACCTAAAAAGTATTGGTTTGTTTACACAAACGTATTTACATGATTTAAAAACTAACAGACTTAAAATAATTATAATATGTACAAGTATATAAAAAAAACAATTCCACTTCCACCACTTAATTAAAACTCATGAAGTTTTAATTAAGTGGTATTGGCGACAAAAATAGGTCATCTGGTTTCCTTGTTTTTCAAAGTTCACTTTTTATTGTCGTTCAGATTGATTTTTTAACCCCTGACGCAAAAAGAGGAATGTTATAAGTTTGACCGCTATGTGTGTGTGGCTGACTGTGTGTCTGTCTGTGGCACCGTAGCTCTTAAACGGGAGAACCGATTTGAATGCAGTTTTTTTATTTGAAAGCAGATTTTCTAGCGATGGTTCTTAGAGATGTTTTATCAAAATAGGTTTAGCTGTTTGAAGATTATTAGCTCTTCCACAGGTCCATTTGGTATTCTGTTACTTCAATGATTTTGGAAGAACATAGTAACCTTGAACTGATGCTGCATCAACTGGAATTTGCAGGATACCCAACTCCCTTACCAACTTACAGCACAGGTATCGTGTTTGGGCTCGTTAGAATGGTCTCAATGAATAGGTTATAGATAGATGATGAACAGGGTCTGGTGATGGAGTAGGAAAGAGAAATGAGGAAATGTTTGTGTCGGGGGTTTTTTTTAATTTTAATATAATTTCACTTATTTAATTTACTTTTTTAATTTTGCACTTTTTTGTTAAGATTTGTTTTTGATAATTTCTCTTTAAAAAAATGAAGATCCATAGTTTTAAAAACCACCTTTATTTTTATAAAATACTGCTGGTTTTTACAACTATAAACCTTCCGGAATAAACTGTCTAAACTATCGTGAAAACCGTACGAAGACCGTTGCATAGTTTCAAAGAACAACCCGATAACACAAAAGTGACTTTAATTCATAATATATAAGTGTCTTGTTATGTCAGCTTCACAAGTAGAGCAAACATTTCTGAGTAGTAAATACAATACATTATGTCCCTATTACTGTAAAAAGCATAATTTCATGTTCATTCTCATTTCTGTGTAATCATTACTCTAAAAATAAGAAAAACCTCGTTCAGAATACTATGCTGTATATTTTTAGTCGAGTGTCGTTAACCCCACAATATTGTGTCTCTGAACACTTGTATTTACATTTATATGTTTTGGAAGCGTCTGCATTCTTTGAATAACATACATTTTGTTGGTCTCCTCCCTTTGGTGCTGAAATCTAGAAACAAAAATAGGTTCCAGTTGTCTCGGTCGTTAAAATTTCCATTTGTTTTAGTGTTGAACGTTAAGCTTGAAAAAGTGCTAGGTACTTACTCTATTTCAGTCTTTTAGAAAAAAATACAGCCATTTGTAGATAAGGCTCTTACAATTCAAAGCTACATTTTTCTAAGTTGTAAGCACAATAACCAAAGATAGTTCCTTCCTGGTACCGTGGATGAAATTACCCACAAAATGATTCGACCTGGGGAACTGTTATTAATAAACCATTGAAATACAAATTCATCAAAAGCCATTGAAATTAAAACGATTTATTCAGAATGCAGCCTTGAAAATAGACCACTATCTTCTTGACCAATCGTTGTCACGCCAGCTTAAGGAGAATTATCACCAAACTTAGCAGCACGTTTAAGATATGAAAATACTTAATCCAAAAAACTTTTACGTCTTTCTGACGCCCCTTTAGATAAAAAACTTATTCACAAAGAACTTGTTGAAATAAACATGTTTAATAAACGTTGAGACGCACAACAATTACGACGAAGAATAAATAAGCAGGGATACTGTACTAAGTCTTCATCACAGTTAATCTTCCAAATTGCGTCAAAGTTTTCTTTAGATAAGTCTGCTGAAGAGACAAGACGAAATTTAACTACGTCTTGAAATGTACCTTGTATTAATAAGTTTATGCTTTATGTATGTATGTATTTATTGTATATGTAAATGGTACACCACTGACTATCTGCAGTATGGTCTCTCCTGTTACCTTTAATCCATCCAAAGGTTGTCTGTAAAATATCGCTTTAAGCGATAAGACCGTCCATTGTGTCACCCTATGTAAAATTTCTAAATTCATGTCTGAAATTTTTATGGTGTACAATAAAGAGTATTCTATCTATCTATCTATCTTTATTTCTGTTTATGTGTGTTATTTTTTTAATTTGCAGTGGAAGAACACAATGGTAGTTTGTTTAGAGGCTGTTTCTTAGTCTTATTTCGTAATTAAAATCAGATGGTTTATTACAATTATATAACATCACGCCTGTATTCCCCGAAGGGTTAGGCAGAGGTGCGCCTTATAGTACACCCACGTTTCGCCAGTTATGTTTAAGTTCCATGTGACGGGAGCGAGCCTATTGCCATGAACTGGCACAAATACAGGCTCCGGGCTGCTACTGAGAAACTCCTGATGGGAAAACCCAATAACACTTTGCCCGACCCAGGAATCTAACCCAGCAGCAGCGCTTGCGACCATTAGACCAAAGAGGCAGTTAAAATAAATTAATTTTGTTTAAAAACACGTGTATCTTTCATCATCATAGCATTTTTCATTTCATGGGAAAGTCATCAATTAACATAATCATATATCAGAAATTCGTTACTGAGTTGACTAATCGGTACCAGTGCCGCCTAGCGGCGTTCGACGGAGTCTACGACATAACACTCGGACCAGCCGGAGCTAAGCAGAGTTGGTGGGTGGTGGTTAAGCACTGAAAACGTTCAGAAACTGTCGCGCATTCCGTATAGTTGTGTCATATACCTACACTGTGTCTATTGCTAGTGTGATTAATTTGATCGTGAATATTTTATAATTTGATCTCAACTGTAAACGGTTTTTCTTTGGCGCAATAATCAAATAAATTGAAATATGCTTGATAATAACCAAAGAAAGACATACCCTTTTGCATCACATATATAAGGTTCCATTAAAATAGGTGGACACAATTTTAGAAATCATTCAGACCACCACAATAAGGACAATGGTAAAAAAAAATAAGTAAAAAGCATTAGATACTTACAAGAAAAATAAATCAGCTAATGAAAATACACTAAAAATGCTGGTTACCCAATGCCATTTATTATTTTAGGTCAAAATAAAATCACTTTAATCAGTGTTTTTTTTGCTTGGATATCTTTGGTTAGACGTACTGAACGCTGTGTTAAAATTTGCCCATCTATTTTAATGGGACCTTGTATATTTAAACACCAAAAGGTTTCTTCACAATTTCTTTTACGCTTCCATAAAACCGTTAACCCGCTTAATAAAAAGGGCAACCACCTTATTCAAGTGCTTTGTTTACCCTCCATTGAACCATGGCATTGATTCTGAGTGGTAATTAACCCTGATTTCCTAACAAAGGGACGTGGGTTACATTAAGACCCATTTATTCTATTAGCTACCCGATTAACGACACTCTTCTACATGGCTTTGGGTAAGGATTTTGTCACACTATTTGGTCCTATGAGCCTCTATACTCGAAGGACCAACTATAGTTCTCATTACCAACCCGAACAATACAGGAGGGTATTGAAGCTATTGTTGCGTATAAAAGGGAAAATATATTTTACTTTCCTTGCAAAACAGCCGTCCCTACAATAGAGTTTATCTTGTTTTATATTTACATGTTTACCGCCAGAAATTTTGGAGATTCTTGAAGATTGCAACCGTTTTACTCCTCCCTTAAAATAATTCCTCTTCTCCAAGGAAATTCAAGGTCGTTTTCACCACAATTTGAAGCTTATATTTCACAAAAGACGACGCAACATTTCATACAAGGCCTTAAGTAAATGGCCGTGACGTCATAATATGAGGGAAACTCGGGACCAGGCTTAGGAAGGCAGGCCAAGTTAATTAGGTGGAATGGCTTAGGAGCTGAAAGCTCTCTGGCAGAGGAAGGTATAAGGGAAGTAATCTCTATTTTTCCGGGCGATATAAAATATGTGTGAAGGGGATCGTCTACGGGTCCTATGGTCCAGATATTACTTAATTAAGGGCGTTCCGATAGTAGTCTTGGCCCATTTACTCACTTATAATTCTAGAATGTTTTGTTCAATGGAATCAATCAATACCTCTTTAAGAGGTATTGATTGATTCCATCAATACCTCTTTTTTCGCTCGATTCATTTTTTATTAGATATTATGTCTTTTTTTTAAATAAAATCCATTTAAATAAAATCAAGATCATATTTTATGTCTAAGATAAGTATTCACAGTTAGAAAATATAGTTTATGATCCAGCCACAAGATATTTTTTCTCTATGTCAATTATTACTTTAGTTTTAAATAAAATAAGAATTGAGACTTACGCCAGTCAGTTTCGCGCTCGAACACGACCAAAAAGCGCACGCGATATTCAACTTTATTATTGATGTGTTAGCGTTTAGCATATATCGGAGTGGCGGGCTGCATGGGGGCGGAGCTTTTGTGGAAATTGTCTTTAGAGTGCCTGGTCTTACGTATTAGATATACGTTACGATTTATATAATTTTTAATGTAGGTAATTTTTTAACCCAAAATTAAATAAATCTACGTAAATTACAGTCACACTTCCGCTGTACAGTCAAAACAAACCAAAATGGACGAAGTACTACTACGCTAGACCCTGATACGCGTCTGTATACGTGCGTAGATTTGTAATGTGACCACAATTTTCCTCCACAATCAGTATAATTAATTTAATAAATAAACAATGTTAATAAATAAAAAAAAGTCAGTGTATGTATTATGATTACGACATCAATTCTAATTAGGGTGTTTGGTGGTGTGCGTTAATTCCAGAACATGATGTATATCCGCACATAGATTCTGACTCAGATCCGCCAGAAAATTTGACGAAAACATTAATTACTAATAAAACAAGGCTCAGAACAGAGAAATATTATCCCCCACATTTTGATATTCCATAAAATGTTGATATTAACTGTTAATCTTAATGTTAATGTTAAGCACAGTTGTAAAGTCATCAAACGTCCTTAACACACCAAATAAAATGCGAAAAACAAATAAACCTCAGACATTTTATTTAACGTTTAACATTTTATGGTATCGTAAAATTATAAATACATTTGGAGATAAAAAGCTTCATGCATCGTTTCTCACATTTCTTTGTAGACTGAGTTTCACTGGTTTTTATTGGACTACTAACTTCTGTCCGCGACTTCGTCCGCGTAAAATTCTTGTTATAAGAAAGAAAGAAAGAAAGAAAATATATTTATTTGACTCAGGTTAAGGTACACAATATTTACACAAAAACAAAAAAATAAAAATAACTTAGAATAGCACTGTGTGCCTCACGGCTGTGCCAAATAGGCCAGTTCAGCATAATTGCCAGACAACTAGTATCTGACGCTGGTTTTCAACTGGACCATATGTTGAGGACGTCTTACGAACGGACGTCTTATTAAATTAATCCTTTAACTGCCCCGTTACTTCGTTTTTACCGCTTAGCATTCTTTCTGACTTTTCTTGTTTTTACTCAACTCTTAAGGGCGTGATGTTAAATAACTTTTAACCTTCATCAAGAATTAGGCTCTGATTGTTAGTTCCAGAGATTAGCGCGTTCAAACAAACAAACTCTTTGGCTTTATAATATTAGTATAGACTAGTTTTTGTTCGCGGTTTCACCCGCGTGAAGTACGGAAATTATGCCACTGAAACGTACTACCGCATCGCACACGCCAAGTACAGCTCCCAGCCGGGATGATTTTTTCCGACATCTTCAACAATCGTCGTCATATTTCCGCCAATTTACACAAAAACTTTAATGAATTATACACCTAAACCTTCCTCATGAATCATTCTGTCCATTAGTGAAACCCGTATGAAAATCTGTTCGGTAGTTTTTGAGTTTATCGCGTTCAGACAGACAGACGCGCGGGGGGACTTTGTTTTATAATATATAGTGATTTCCCCTGGCGACCAGTTGACAGAGAAATACCGTGTAACAAGGGAAAAACGAGACGAAGAAGGATCGTGTTATTTTTTCAAACAAAGAATATTTTACTCACTGACACCTTTTCGAATTTCTTTCTACGTTATTTTTGTGCCCCTGTGACCTTTTTCAGAAATGTCAACAATGAATAATTAATTGAATTAAACTGATCAAGTATTCATTACCCTGGAACACAAAATGGCTGGCAATATAGTTTGTGGTATTAACATTGATATGATTTATTATGACAAATTGTTAAATATAATGATCACAATGTTAAATGGCCCACGACTGACGAACAAACGATTTTCTTCCTGTAATAAACTTAAAAATAAAGTGTTTTTGTTAGTTCTGATTAATCTTAAAAGCAAATTAGTCCCTTCAACTGATTTATATATATATTTCATTTATTTCGGATCATACATAAATAGTAAGTACCTACATACAATAAATATGGTATTAGTAACAAAGACTTAAAAACGATGTTAGTAAAACTTACAAACTAACCTAACATCAACTAATACCTACGTGGCTCAACACAAGTCGGCACGTGCCTCCGCACCCAGTGCCTAATAAAGGGGCTATCCACCTTGTCGAACAATGTTTATATGATGCTGTTGGGGCTTCCGCGCAACCTACCCATTATTGACGCCGCCCGCTTTCTCATTATGGCCTACTAGCTTCCTCCAGCGGCTTCACCCGCGTGATATCTTTATTTATTTATTTATTTGGTTCACCAACAATTGTTTACACTAACATCTTGATAAAAGTAATGCTAAAAACTTTGCACAGTGTAACAATTACTTAAAGGTAAACACCACATGAACTATAATTACGCTAATTTGTAAGCCTAGGTACTTTATAAATTATAGCCTATGTTATTCAGTGATAATTATAGCACCCTACTGGTGAAACAATTTTTCAAATCGGTCCAGTAGTTTTTGAGTTTATTCATTACAAACATACAAATAATCAAATCTTTTCTCTTTATAATATTAGTTTAGATATGTACAACAAGTAAAAATACCCTCTAATTAGTACGAAAACTGCATTACAGTCATAAATCATCGTAAGGACCGGTAACATAGTCCCCGGGGTGCAACAAATCGTAAGATTATTCCGAGCGTTGGAAGTTTATGAAGGTTGCACCATCTTAATGGTCAGCTAGTGTACGTAGATACGTGCCTGTACGTATGTTATAGAGGGGCTCGCGGCTATGTAATAACAGCTGCACGAGTCGATCGATCAGGTTAAGCTACCCTTGCCGCAGTCGTATCGTGGATGGCTGGCCATCCATTATACATTGAAACCCTTTCGTGCCTTAGAAAGCACGTTAAGCCGTTGGTCCCGGCTATCATTCGTACATCTTTGACTGTCGTTGCGGGAAGTCAGAAGCCCAAAAGTCTGAGAACCAGCTTACCAAAGGATATCGTGTTATCCAGTAACTGGGCTTTGGAGGTCAGATAGGCAGTCGTTTCATCTAAAATACTGGTATTCAATTGATAGATAGATAGATAGATGGATAAATCGTTTATTTAGTGCACACAAAAAACAGCACAACATACAAACACACGAATAAATAATGACTAATAAGCTGTTAGGAAATAGCTGCAAGGTGCCAATGTACAAACAAATAAAAAAGGAAGAAAACAAGACATTTTGATGACACTATTGGCTATGACACACTTTAAAATAATGGATCAACGAACATAAAGAAGTGCGGTGTGCGTATCAAGGTAGCACCAAATTGCATCCAGTTAGACTTGGAGTCGACTCCAGCTTAGTTGGGAAAAGACTAGGCAGATTGATTGAGGTAGTATGTTATGTAACAATATGGAGATTGCGATAAAAGAGTTTTATGGCTAGTTTAAAAATGACGTGCAGGTCAAACTGTGCTTATTGTTGTCAAAATGTAGATGGACGACCAATGTTACGATTATGATTGCTTTCTCCTTCGTACATCTAAAAAAATAACTTTTTTGATAAGTTATGGATGCTGCTGTATATTATTAGGTACTGGTTTATGTGGCTATCAGGGGACATGGTGGTGGGGGCATAGGTTACATAGATGTGAGTTTGAGTTAGACCAACTGTGGTCTAACTCAAACTCAAAGCACTTATTTCAATTTACAGGCACTTTTGAATAGTCAAAGAAGTCGGTCATTCAAAGAGATGAAGCTAGTTGCCCGTTCCAAAATGTAGTAGGTTCCTATGGAGACGAACGGGCAAAAAACTCCACGGACACTCTTTTAAATTATATTCAACACTTAACCTTTTCCCAATTATGTTGGGGTCTGCTTCCAGTGTAGCCGGATGTAGCTGAATACCAGTATTTTACATGGAGCAACTGCCCATTTGACCTCCACAACCCAGTTATTGGGTAATACGATAGCCCTTGGTAAGCTGGTTCTCAGACTTTTGGGCTTCTGACTTCCCGCAACGACCGCCAAAGATATATGAATGATAGCCAGGACCAACGACTTAACTTGGTTGTCAGACTTTCGGGCTTCTGAATACCCGTAACGACTGTTAAACATCCCCGAATGACAGCAATAGAAACGTTTTAATTAGCTCCAGCGGTCGAGACAAGGTGTGCACCAACCATGCAGCATTTACGAAACCGCTGACAGAGATGATTTAGCTGATCCTTTACCAAAAGCTACACAAAAACATGACATAGACCTACTTCGGTTTCTTTTCAACTCTGTCATGTTGCCGCCGCTTCGTGAAAAAGTTAGATTCGTTTTTTGACGGTAACGTATTGGTGTATAACTCAATGTTGCGTTTATTTATTGCCTAGCCAACTATTGTGGGTACCCGTGCCTGGAAATCTAGATCAACCGGTGAATTAAAATAGTTGAGCTTTCAATTTATGGGCATATTTTTATTTTATTGCCAGAATAAAATTTGATGATTTGTTTCCATTATTTTATCAGAAGAATGATTCATGAGTTTTTGCCAGAGGTCAGGGAAATGCTGCACTGCGGGGCACACAGGCCTCCTCTATGCGAGAGGGAGTGTGGGGGAGTTTCGCTTGTTAAATAATAATGATTATAAATACTTTATAATAGCAGTTTCATGTTCATAATATTGTTAACCTATGGGAAGGGTTTAATGTTTGGCATAAGCAAGTAATATTTAAACAAAAGTTGTTGTTAAGAGCGCACCGAGGAAATTGTGAAATAATTGCGTTCGCTTAATCCCTTGCTGCTGCGTATTACCTAACCTTTAATTATGCAATGAATATGTAAGATATTTAAGGATTCACTCTATAAATCTTATACTTTAGAAACACGATTACTTGTAGTTTCCTCGATAGAAAACAAAACCAAAGTAATCTCTAATGAACAAAATAAATCCTTAGTACGGCGTAAATACTTCATGGAAGGTCATCAGTTTTTAATAATAACAAAACTACATGTGTTCTATAACGTATACAATTTATATTTTCAAAATGTGTATTTGGTTTAATAGTACGAAGGAAATACCAAAATTAGCGCGCGAACTACCCATTCTTCATTCCGCCCATCCCAGTCATTAGCGACAGAAGCTCGGTGCGCCTTGATATGAAAATTATCTTATATTTGGATTCAGTAACCAAGCAATTTTGATGGCATTAGCAGCATTGGCAGGGAGGTCCCCTGCCAATTGCCATCAAAATCGGTTAAGCAGTTTAGCCTTGACAGAGAGACAGACTCATTATCGCAGTTATTAATATTGCTCTACTCCCAACAAACGATCAATCTCTTCAAAACTTTTAAATTTAATTTTCTAACTGGACAGTAAAATATTGTATAACATTGTAAACGAAGCATTAATATCTTTATGAGCGGTGGTAGGAAGATAAATATTAAAAATGGCGACTAAAATAAAGTTTGTTCTAATTTCAAATCCCGGTTAGCGCGGAGTGAGTTATTGATCTCTATCCGAATGATCATCAGAATTGTTATGACTTTATGAGAAATCTTGATGATTATGGGTCAGTATTTCAATAATATAAAGTGGACTGAATAATGACCCTGAACCAAGACACATATTCCTAGAAAAAAATATTCTTCGATTTTCTTCCAAAGAGTTCATTAAAATGAATTGCACGCGAAGTGACAATACGTCACACCTTGGGCTCTGAGCCCCCTTACCAATTAGCTATCATTTTGTCACGGGTAGTCAGAACTTCTGACAACTGACAACCAAGTCTGACCGTTAAAGTAAATAATCTATCCACGACACGACACACGAGACGAGAAAAGGTAAATGGCAATTTATTTCCATTTTAAGCTTTGATATTTGTCTGTAGGTCGAATAACCTTCTAGGACAAATAATTATATTTTCTAACCCAATACCCACGAAAGTATTATTTTCATATGAACTATAAAGTTCACAGAAAAGGTTGCATTGAGTTGCGCTTAGCAACATGAGGATACCGATATAAAAATAATTCGCTTAGCTTTCAAGACCAAAGGGCGAATATCGGCTATGTAAAAGGGTCAAGTTCAATCGGCTACGATATAATTAGGAACTGTAGGGCAAGTTCAACGACATGGCGGATTTAGAATTCGATGTGGATTTGTGTGTAGGTCGAAAGAGTCCGGTGAAGCCGCGTGGACGCGCGGACGCGCGGTTTACGTCACTTTAAACAGTTTTAATTTTTTTTCCAAATAATGGCTATTATCGTCTGTGGGCTGTTTTAACCTATGGTCTGACGGATATTCTCGTCAATTAGAACAAAAATAATAAAAAAATTACAGGTAACACCGAAAAATTCTGAAAAATGTTTAAAGTGACGTAAACCGCGCGTCAATTGTCAAACTGCGGGGCCTGACCGACTGATACTGGTGAATGAAAACTTTCAGATTGATGACACAGTCGCACCAGTTTGAGCTCCACGATTACTGAAAAATGCTTGCACTGACTGGACAGGTCCACTCAAATCTGTGTGGTTCTTTACTCAAAAGACTATTTCAGACACTAATCCATATGGTCCTCATATGGCCTGACTAAGATTATGTCTTTAGACTTTAAAAAGAGACTGTGACCTCTGAGTTTGTTTCGGCCTTTCTTCTCAGAGTAGTCAGAAACGCCGAACTCAACTAGCAATTTTTTATTTTATTTTTTTATATGACGTGTAAAAGTGATTCCAATATCCTATTTACAGAAAAAACGATTTCATTTCATTTTAAAAGGTGAAGAAGAAGACGAAATCAGAAAGTAGCCTATCAGGATTTTATGGAGGTGTCTAGGAGAAAGCGCGTTCAAGTCTTTCAGACAACAAAAATATCTTACCTTATCTTAGGCAAACACATAGATAGGTCATAGAAAATTACGGACAGAAACTTAAACAGATACATGCCAAAAGTAAATAATGAGGACAGTTTATTACCTAGCTGTCAATTAAAATAATGAAGGCCACAAAATAATTGTTTATATTTTGTTGCCTTACTAATATTAATTGACATTGTAATATTATACCTGAAGAAAATTTCGATGGGTTTAGCATTTCCAATATCATTATACCCTTAATCTAAAAAAGATAATAGAATTTTGGAAAATAAAAAGAGATAATTTATTTTTAGACGATTAAGCCGCCTTTTCGGCCAACATGATGCCGTGAAAAATAAAAAAGTAACTATTGTTGACAGGTCGTTACAAAAGTAGTTCATTTATCAATCGACAATAGTCTTTAGAAATAATGGACTGAAGAAAAATAACCTAATGAATGAGTTTATTGTTAGAGAATAGTGCCAACATTTTTTAAAAGGGTCATTTATAAAAACATGACAGAGAGGCGTGTTGACATTAGGCTGCCAATTATACTATATAGTACATACTAATTCCACGCAGCCAGACACATCGAATGGCGCCAAAAAGAAAATATTATTTTGAATTATGAATGCATCTAATGTTAAAACAGAGAATGTTTCACGCAAGCAAAGGCTAGCTCAGATTGGGGCTGGCCGCGCCGCAACGCAAAGCATTGCAAAAATCCCCCTTCAACACTTTCGTACGTTTTCTTTGAACCCACGCACACTACAGGTGGGCCGCACCGCACTTTTTTGTATCAAATTCGTTGCGCTGCGGCCCGTTGCCGTTGTAATGTGCGCTGCTTAAACCGCATTAAGGCCATTCTCACACGGGGCGACGGCAACTCAACCTAAACTGGTTGGCAACGGGCGTTGCCAACTGCGATACAACTGGTACTCTCACATGGCGCAATTCAAGTTCTATCAATTTTAATATTATTTTTAGCTCTGACGATATGACACACGATAAATTCGCCAATATTTTGAAAATTCGTTAGCAACGACCGAGCGACCTGCACTGTCAGTCGCGCGTAACTGGTTGCGTTGCCCGTTGAAAACTAGTTTTTGACAAGTTGTGTCGTGTGCGAACTGTGATAGAAATGTATGTGCTAACGCGATCGGTTGCGTCTGCGTTGAAATCTGGTTTTATTTCGGTCATCTCGTGTGAGAATGGCCTAATACATACAATAAAATTGAAGCAAAAAATTTGTCGCTTCGCTAAACACTGTTTAGACGGGGTAACTTTTGTTTCAAGTTATAGTATGCCACAGGCAATTTAACCGCACCATCAGGCTTAATTCTCGAAATAAAATCGTCAAAAAGTTTAAAGTACTATGTTTTACGAGATTAATTCAAGTAACATTATCCTATACTATTAAATGAGCAATATCTCTATACATATATATATTTGTATTCACGCCCTTAACGATTTCGATGAAAGTTGCAATGTAGGGGTTTACGGGGGCGAAATAGCGATCTAGCTAGGTCTCAAGTGGGAAAATTCGTTTTCTCCGTATTTTCACCCGAGTAGAGCTCGGTCGCTCAAAGTTTAGAACACGATGGCTACCTTAGAATAATGACATGGCAGCATGGAATTAGTAGGTACCTACTATACATGGATTTAGTATGAATTATCCTATACTATTAATAAATGAGCATTATCTATATTCACCCGAGCTTGCTCGGTCGACCAGGTAGTAATATTATAATGAGAGCAGTGGTGGCTCAGAGGAAAAGAAACAGTTTGATAAAGTAATAGGTACATTGTATATAATATAGTAACACGGCTAGGTCGCGGGTAAGGTCCTTAACACTAGTTTTCTGATTTGAGCACTCGCACACTTAGGAAAGTAGGGTACCGCCCTTGGTAGCACGTGGCAGACGAGGGGGCCTGTCAGCACAGGCACGTGGCGGCAACACGTGGCGGTAGGCCGCGGAGACCTGTCAGCACAGGCTCCCGGCAGTACCATGTGGAGGTAGCTTGCGGCTGGTGGCGGTCAGGCTCGTAGTAGTCTTGCTAGCATGCGTAGGGCGTGCAGGATGTTAGGGGTCCTGCCCTCGGCCCGTACGGAGAACCCCTAGGTCGGGGCACACAGAATTCTTAGGATCAGGGAATTGCTTCCACCAGCTCTGCAAGCGGAAACGAAATAAACCAGCGTCCCCTGAAAGAAAGTTAGTATTGTACCCCGATTCTAGTGATGTGATTTGGAACTTACTAATTGTAATATTTTAGCATCACTCGAATAATTATAGTTGTGAGTCCACACAACGCTACACCGACTTATGAGTTATCAGTATATAGGTACGACCTAAATACTTTGTGTTATTTAGTTCATCACTACTGCTCTTAAAACGGTGAAGGAAGACATCTAGAGGAAACCGGGATGTCCTGGAACCGAAAATTCGACATCCACCAACCCGCACTGGAGCCGCGTGGTGGATTACGGCCCACTCCCTCTCACACAGAGGAGGCCTGAGTCCCAGTGGGGACATGACAGGCTGATTATGCTATTATGATAACATTATAATTTTCATATAACAAAGATATTGTAGAAAGTAACAATTATGAATTAAATTGTTCCATAGTAGCTGCTAAAAATAAAAAAATCAACCTCATAAATAAATTGTATCTCTTCATTACCGTTAATAGCATCACAGTTCACAACACTCAAATTCAAGACACGTGTCAAACCCATACGGACAATGAAAAATTCATACAATCTTGCTAAATCCCTAGCGCGTCCAATTTTCAATATATGACAGTAATAATTCACTGCCCCCGTATTAAATATGTGTCTTTCAGGACGTTCACCTTTTCAAATAATAAATTGAAAGATACGGCCCTTAATTTAATGTCACATATGGTGATATGTTTTATTCGATATTTTTAAAACTCTTGATGTTAAGTTTTTTTTAATGCGATATCGTTCTTTCTTTCAACTTGTGTTTAGAGATCTATTAGATGAATGGAACATAGTATTTCTTCTAATTCTGATTTTAATACAGATTTTTGTTTTTGATCGTATATTGTGATTTGAATGCTACTAAAATAGTTTCAAAGTTCTAATACTAATACAATATGGAAGTTTTCCGAATTAAATAATTGAATTTGAATTTGAATATTGCCCATAAATTCGGTGATACTGTAGATTTCACATTACTAATTATTTTACAAACCAAGTTTTACTGTTATTGAAACTACTTTCGAGAAAATAATTTCACCATGCAATTAATGTTTTAATGTAAATTATAAATTCCATGTAATAAGGGGCGAGCCTATAATCCTGATGTATTGAAATGAAATGAAATGAAATTGTTTATTCTGTAAATAGGATATTGGAATCACTTTTACATGTCATACTGTATTAAAAAAATATAAAAAAAATTGCTAGATGTGTTCGGCCTTTCCTATCTGACTACTCTGAGAAGAAAGGCCGAAAAAAACTCAGAGGTCGCAGTTTCTTTTAAAGTCCAGACATAATCTTGGTCAGGCCATATGAGGACCATGTAGATTAGTGTCTGAAATGGTATTTTGAGGAAAGAACTACACAGATTTGAGTGGACCTGTCCAGTCAGTGCAGGCATTTGTCAGTAATCGTGGAGTTCAACTCATTCGCTCAACTATTTCTTAACTAACCTCTCAACAATATGTGACAATCAATGTGTTTTACTAATTCTAATATTTGTCTTCTTTACAGGTTAATGTATGCGTGTCAGTAAAAGGTATGTACCTCATGAACATATTAATACATTTACATGATTTGACTGCCCCGTTGGTCTCGAGGTCCTGGGTTCGATTCCCGGGTCGCGCAAAGTATTATTGGGATTTCTTAATAACAGCTCGAACTTTGGAAATTGGCGGTGTGCCGTGCCTCGGAAAGCACGTTAAGTAGTTGACCCTGCGCTTGATCTCTCTCCGGTCGTGTCGGATTGCCGTCCCATCGGACTATGAGAGTGAGGGAAGAGAGATTGTACCTGTTTCTGCGCACACACTTGTGCACTATAATATCTCTTGCACTGAAAGCTGGTCTCTGCTGAGATTGGTCTCCATGGCTGAAATTCGGTCTCGACGACTATTATTATTAAATTCACTGAAAGAAAAAGCCGCAATTATTTTACCTGGTGCTGCAAAAAAGCTTTCGTGGTTTGGCTGAAGCTCATTACGGGACCAGCGATACCAGACTATCCCATGTATTGCTGGTGCCAAAATAACTCTATCAACAGAACGTTAAATAGTTAACTTCGGTTAGATAATCGAAAACGAATTCACTAGGGAAATTATACCAAAGTAATTAACTGTTAAATATTGAACTACGAATTTCTAGTTTACCCAAATCTGAAAAACCGTTATAATTTCATGAACCAATCGTTATTTTCTTGTTTTAATATCTCAATAAAATTCGAATATTTTCGTCATTTAAAAGACATTAGTTACCATTATAAAGTCACAGTTGTGCCAGTAATATCTATACATATAATAAACTAGTTTCTACCAGTGGATGCACCCGCGTTATATCTTTATAAATTTCTAGCTGCGTCCCGCTATTTCACCCACATAAGCCTCGATCCCGTGGGAATATTGCGATCAAAAGGTATCCTATGTCCTAATTCAGGTTATGGTCTACCCATGTGCCAAATTTCATCCAAATCTGTTCAGGCGTTTTAGTGTGAAAGCGTAACAAACAAAAAAACAAACTAACAAACTCACAGTCAGTTAGGATAGCCTATGTTACTCAGTGGTAATAAATCATTCAACTGGTGAAACAATTTAAAATCGGTCCACTAGTTTTTGAGTTTGTTCTTTAAAAACAATAATACAAATCCTTTCCCTTTATAATATACAGTATGTTAACTAACGAAGGGCGTTCCCGTTGGTGCAATAGTATAGCGTCCATAAATGCAAAACAAAAAACAATTAAATAAAAATAGTTTTTTTTTGGTACCAAAATAAATTGGCACATAAGCAAAAATTGATATGTAAACGAAACACTGCACAAAATTCAAAAAATTCTAAAGTCATTTATTCAAACTAGGCTGAGAATTAGCACTTTTCGAACGTCAAAATTACATAAGACAGTCCCCCAAAACGCCCACCCTTCACCACTGCCTAGTGCTTTGAAGAAGTGGCGCAACAAACTCCCCAGCAGCACAGCTGTCTGTTCAGTTAGAAAAACATGATTCTATATAATAGTATGCAAAATGATTTACATTACGCAACACAAAACATAATTTAAATTATAAAATTAATAGCCATATGACACACGCGCACTAGTCGCACTTGTCTTTCCACGTTGAAAGACAAAACTGTACATTGAATATTTTTGAATAAAAGTAATTGCTACAAGGTGTGGGAACGAGTCTGATGGCAAAAAATATAGTTTTTAGTATTTTTTCCGTATGTCTGTTCCAGATTGGCACAAAAACGGCTGAACGGATGAAATTTGGCGCACAGATAGTTTATCATTTACAACATCAACATATTACAGATAGTTTATGTATTTAGTACGTTCCCGTGGGATATTTTGTGACATCTTCGCGGGCGAATATGTGGGCAAAAGCTAGTTTTTTCATATAAAAGGAGTGTCGGTGATAAATTGACTTTTTTACAGAACTTAATGTCCACACGCCTGAAGAGACATTACCTACATACGTGAACTTCGAATCGTAGACAATGTAATAAAATATTACTGACACGCGACTGTAACGTTCTAGCGAATTGAAAAAGTCATAATGGATTTAATACTGTTATTACAAAAATGGGACTCATGTCGTTTGACATAATGGCTACATTTATTTTAGAATTACACCTTATGTTTCAGTTTTTTTTTTCAGACGAGTGTAATGGGCGTTGATTACTTATAGAATTGTTTTCAAGTATTTTTCTTATCAAAGTAGGTACGGTACCTACTTTAATTCAATATTTTTCTATTATGCCACTGGTAGATCGACGGAAAATTGCAGACTTGTTGAAAATCCTCAATAACAATATTGATTACCCTGAGTTATTGTCAAAATTTTATTTTAATGTGCCAAGTAAAGCACTTCGTTTTAATCCACCCATACATGTACCTCATATATCTTCGAATTATAGGCAGAACAGTTATAGCAAGCCGAAATTTCAATGACATATGTAAGGAATATGATTTTGATCCATTCACAATTAGTGTGAATTCGGCCAGAAGGTGCTCAAGCATCAAGTAGCGGTAGGTTATATTATTTGTTCTTTTTTTTATTATTTTATTATTTTCTCTATTTCTTCAGTCATAAAATTGCAAACCAAGTATTTATATTGCTTCTTACTCTAATTGAGGCGATGTTTTTTGTTTTTGTGCTCACACCATAAATTATTATTGTAAGTCTATATACGTGAGGATTTCTAATTAGCTCTCTCGTGACTGTGGTCTCCTTTTTTGTCTGTTTTTATTAGCTGTAAGTCCTCCATGTACTCAATAAATAAAATATTTACAAATTATAATTGAAGTACTTCATAAAACACTTAACATAGGGTTAATTACAAATATAGAAACTGGCATTACTCCTAGCGACGCTACCAAATAACAGCAATGTGTAGATACTTACTACCTACTTTGAAACCAAAAGAAAAAATTCAACTGTAGAAATTGTTTATTAATACAAAGGGTATTAATAAACAATTTCTATAGTTGAATTTTTTCTACTAATTTAATAGGTCCCTTGTTAAAAGCTACTTTAGAATGAATAAAACGACCTAAATAAAATCATTGATTGTTCTGAAAATAGACGAATCGTCGCTTTCACCTCACCTTGACAGATTGAAAATAATATAGCACAGATTACCTTCTTATCCCTGAAATCAGTGGAGAATGGAGGGAACAAGAACTAGGATCACTGACCTAAAGATGTGAAAAAAGGGCCGAGCATTCTCAAAGTCATCAGAATCTCAACGACTCCTTGTTAATCAAAGTCCAGGAAAATACATAAGCACTTTCTCGGTTTTTCTTTTTTGTTCTGTCGAAAAAGTATTTACTCACTATCTTTACTTGCTAATATAATAAAGCCGAAGAGCTTGTTTGTTTGAACCGTCTAATCTCTGGAACTATCAGTCTGATTTGAAAAAATATTTTTATATCCGATAGCCCAATTTTGAGTGAGCAAAAAGAAAAAAAGTGACAAGGAAAGCTAAGCGAAAACAAAGTATAGCGCGGGCGGGCAATGCTAATTTCATGTTAGCACCTCTCCTCGTTTTATTTGAGATGCGTGTATATTGTGTTTATTGTTTTAAATGTGTATTATTTTAATTTATATTTAATTTAATTAAATTGTTTCATTATGTAATTCGAATGTGTATGTGTTATTGTAATTTTATTGATTATTTTAATGTTCTTGTTTTTTTATATTCTCTATGTACCATGTCTGAAATAAATGAATTAATTAATTTAAAAAAGAAATGCGATGCGATGCGACGCGAGAGAAAACGTGGCTGTTATTTTAGTATATTGTATTTCTTACGAATTCCATGCGAACGAAGTCGGGTAGATGCTAGTGTTCAATAAAGTAAAATGGCGGCTGATAGTAACTTATATTGGTGATTTGATTACTCCCGCCGAGGCCGGTGCCATCGGTAAATTAGTTTGTAAACATTTAATTAATACTGAAGTAACTTAAAGGGTTTTGCCTTTTGTTGCTACACCGTATTGTGTGGTTAATAACTAAAGGGTAAGTTAAATAATATCAAATATAAACAATACAAAATTCTGAAATCATTAAACTAACCTTCAGTCAACTTTCATTTTACCCAGACCTATGTAGAACAGTATCCAGGAGCCATTATCGGTCTGGGCAGAGCAATGCTCACGAAGGAGGAGGCAGAACGCGTGAGGAAGAGGCAAATTTCGCGCCCTCACGCCCCTAGCCGCCGCAGGAACCGCCTTGGGCGTCGGGAATCGCAGGCCGATTCCAGGCCACCGTAGGCGCGGGCTTGCGGACGGTGAGCAATGGGTAGCTCGCTGTCCGATAAGGATCAGGCCCGGGTCGACGGCGCGCTGTGTTCCACGCGCGCCTCAAAGAGATGTCAGCAAGTGAAGGGGTCCGATAGGACCGATGCCTGCCGGGGTTCCGAGAAAGTCCGAAAGGGATACCGTGGCCCCTGGCAACGTACAGGCAACTGAAGGAACACGGGTGGTTTTAGTTAGTAAGAGTCTGACACGCCCTCCCGCTCCGCCCAGAGCGGGAGAAGTTATCTGATAATTTCCCATCCAAAAAAAAAAGGTGCCATTATGAGATGCCTTGTGAAATTTTGTTGTTCGAAGATAATATGAAATATAAAAAATTAAATAACTATTATTTTTACTTTTTAAACATTGTTACAATTATGACTTTAAAATTAGTTTAACATAATAATTATATCCGTAACCGTTTTGGTGACATTCATTTTGTTAACGCGGTGGTCCCCAAACTAGGCGGTGCCTGTATCTTGGGGACCTTTTTATTTACAATATCTAATATAACATAACAATCTAATATAGCAATACCTACTGATAGGAATTCTTGGTTTTTAAACGATTTTAACTCTCGAGGCCTAGGAGATGTATGCTCATGAATTACAACAATTTTCTTTCGTTCAGTTCTTTAAGCCAAAGATTTACGAACAAGTTTTAGTTTAAATTAACAAAGTCAACTGATCATCAGTTGATTTTGTTATTTTTTTTGTATGAGGTTCAGATCGGCTTCTCGCGGCGCGGGACGCTTGGGAATAGGTAGAGACAGGATCAGCAGACAGGCATGCAGATAGGTAGACAGGAACGCAGGAACGAGGAATGGGGGCAGTAGGTAGTGTAGAGCAGCAGGGCTGTGACGTCACACGCCAAGCAGGTTTGTTAACCCTCTCCAAAGGAGAAAAAAGCTATAGTAGGTCTGGAGATAGCGGAGGCGCTATGAGACGCCTCATGCTAGTGGGAGGGCCGCGATGGCGTCGCACGCCACGCCGTGCTCTGACGTCGGACACCTCTCTTGGAGGGAGGCGTCATCGCGTTACGTTTAGCTGGAAGAGCTAAACGTAAATCACACACTCGAGGCACGTGTAACTTACGACATCATACTTCCCGGCGAGGAAACCCTTCCAATTTATCACTTTTGCGTGTCGAATATAATTATCATATGTATTTTACGATAATTAGGGTTATATTCGGCACGCAATTTAGTATCGAATGCTCATAAATCGGAATAAATGACTACCAATAGTAATTTGATATTAGTTTCGTTAATTGCATAACTTTGAACTTGTGGTTTACTATTTAGTAGTAAATATTCACTGATAATAATTAGTACGAGTGATACTTGAAGTAGATATAATTTTATGACTTTTGAAATTAGATTTTATGAAGCTATTAGTTAGAAGTTTAATTAAACTGTTCGATTGTGTGGAATTATCTCTCACAGTCATAATCTGTATTTTGTTTTATGAAAATGTGGGGCTGCCCCAATTAGCAGGTGTATTTTAAGTAATTAAGGTTATATTAAGAGTCCATAATATCCTCAGCACTAATTCACTCTTTATCTCGTTCGCATACTACTGCTTGCGGACTGAGTGAGAGCGAAACTGAGCGGCGAGGTGAAGGCTTCAAGGTACCGATAGTTTAGGTAATTTATTTTTACGGTGAAAATTATGCTTATTATTGCTTTATATTTATTTCAGTTATTATGCAAAGTTTCAAGACCTATTTTGAAGTATTTTTTTAATACTAGCGGTTTATTGTTCAGTTTGGAGGTTATTTTGTATTTTTTTTTGTTGAGATCATTTTATAGAATCGTATTTTCGTCAAACATGTTTATCTCAAAATTAATGCTGCAGTCTTTTCGATTCAAACTAAACTCAAAGCATTTATTTCAAATAAACCAATTACAGGCACTTTTCAATTGTTAAGGGGTCGGTCAGTCAGAAAGATGAAGCGAGTTGCCCATTCCAAAGCGTAGTAGGTACCTATGGAGAAGAACGGGCAAGTAACTCAACGGACAATTACTTAAATCAAAATATGGTTACAAAATATTGGTTACATCATTCTTGTTGAAGTTATACATGTGAGAACGATGCAAAACATTTAAAGCGTTCGTAATAGAAATAAAAAAAAACAATTCAAAAATTCAATTAAATTAAAATCACCGTGGCAGCTAAGATATGACCAGTCCCTACTGACGACGCCCGTTCATGAACATGACGCGATATACTTAACAGAGGATCACGCTACGCAATTTGAGTTATTATAGACTCCTAACCCAATTTATAAATAAATAAATAACTTAAATCACACCACTTAATTTACATTTATTCAGATTTATATTAATGATTTACATTTATATAAATGAAGTGGTTTAAATCCATATGAAATACTCGATTACCTTATCGAATCCCATGGAATAGAAAACAGCCTATTGCTATTCACTGGGAATTACTATGAATCACGGGGAATAGACTTTTTCTAGGATTATTCTTCTTCTTAGCTTTTCGATGGCAAATATTATTTTTGAAGAGAAGTTGTGGAAGCCTGGAAGCAATATTATATATGCAACAGCCTTCCTTTCACCTCCTTATACTTGAAAAGGCCCGTTGGTCTCGTGGTCGCAAGCGCGACTGCTAAGCTGGTCCTGGATTTGATTCCCAGGTTGTGCAAAGTGTTATTGGATATTTATTAGCCCGGATCTTGGAAGTTTGTGGTGGTATGTGCCTCGAAAAGCACGTAAAGCCGTTGGTCCTGCGCCTGATCTCTCTCCGGTCGCGTCGGATTGCCGTCCCACTGGACTATGAGAGCAAGGGAACAGAGAGTGCACCTGTGTTTGCGCACACGCTTGTGCACTATATCTCCTGCGTACCTGGCTAATCTCCGTTGAGATTGGCTACCCTCACCGGAGTCGGTCGGGAGAAATTTTGTTTTACTAGCTAGGGTAATTGGTACCAACAAGAACACACCAAATGTTTCTTTTAGCTATGGGATGATATAAATGAAAGTTATTTTTTCGAATAATCGATGGTTTACCAAAACTACCATCGATACACACCATCGATATTGATTTAACTGTGTACTTAATCGAATTAAAATGTAATATTCGGATATGCCACACTCTCAACGCTCTCTTAGACGCTAAGCTTAACCGCGACGACAACGAAGACGTAATTGGCGAGCAGTCGTTTTATGTTAAAGTAGTAAAATAAATGAAAACATTATTTTTTCATAAAAAATATGAATAGAATATTGAGTTTCATACAAAAATACACATTTTTCTTAGAGACTACAGAACGCCACCTGGTACACGCATGCCAGTTGTGAGTACTACGCACCTGACCATTCAGAGGAACACCCCCAATATTATTGAGTCTGTAGACGACTCAATGAATTAAGAGCTAAGAGTTAAGAGCATCAACAGTGGAAAATCGGGATTACAACTAGATATCTGACCATTGAAAAATCAACCCTTAGTATTACACAAACCACACTTCCGAATACATAAATACTCACACTTCCCTGTCTATATATCTTAGAATTATGTAAATTTGTCAATAAAAACCCAGATGTTTACACCAATTGCGAAGAAACACAAACAAGATACAACTTTCGACACAACAAAAACAAAATAAACATACCTCAATCCCGACTCAAAATGCACTCAACCAGCCCTTTAGTTATGTCCATAAAAATTTATAATAAATTGCCAAATGACATAGAGAAGTAAGTAAAACAAATAAGTTTATTCATAAATTAAAATAATTTCTGGAATCCAAGTCATACTTCTCAGTAAAGGAGTTTTTAGAAGACAAATCGAATGCAAAATAAAATTATTATTCTCTCTCTTATACACAAAACATTATGAAATATATATAATATAATATGGAATATAGAAAATCATATGAATACATAAATAATAACATAATTTAATAATAATCAAAATACTTCAAAAAATTTCATAATAATTACCTACATACATTATTCATATTCAATACATAATTTCAAAATTACACCTATATACACAAACCTAAAACACCTATATAGCTTGAATTGTTACTTATCCCTCTTCCTCTCTCCTAATTTAGCTGTGCCCGACAGGGTCCATATTGATCTTTTACTTGTTTATACCATCTATGTAATACATATGGAATGCAATAAAGAATTGAGTTGTTGTTGTTAAAATCTCCAATAGTACAATGAGTTCATAGCCACATAAATCTCGTCATTTCGATCCCCTAGCCGTTTGGCAGATTATAATGTCCAACAGTGAACTGATATAAGCCGACTTGATTGATTGATTAAGGGTCATTATGATTGATATCCCCATCTAAGGAGACCCTTGTTTACTCATAGATGACAGTTACGAACTGATATAGTAATATTGTTAAAACCCAACATAACTTGAGCCAGATTAAATCTTAATTTGACCCTTAAGATTACATAGATACATAAACCCCAAGGGAGTAGGCAGAAACTACCAGAACGCCACCTTCTACGATCCTTACATAAGTACTCCTATTCCTTCGTTTGCGTTCATGCATCTGATCCCTAATTGCGTAGCACACGATCAATCACAATCTGTTTAATGTTGACAGTTCAACAATATTCATTGCTTAGCAAGGATTAGCAATATTCTTTCTTCAAAATTATTCAGATTGATATTGATCGTGCGTTGCGCTATACCTAAGCGTGTTGGTCATATTATACGCACGCCGGTTGCCAGTACTACGCTCCTGACTTTTCTGAAGAACATCAACAATAAGGATTGAGATTCATTCAGTTGTAATCAAAAACTCTTACGATTCAGAATCGTAAAACAAAACAAACATAAAAACATCGTTACTCAGTCCTTTCAATATAAAAAGAAACATTAGTGCTATTTAGAACCTACTCAACTTTAGTTTTACTACGTGCAATGTAAAAGTGCTTACAAAAGATTTATAGTCTCGAAAGAATTTACTTTTGTTTCAAGTATCAACTTTGTTTTTGCCTTATATTTCTTGGAATACTCATTAACACATAACATCACGCCTTGTTACCTCGAAGGGTTGGGTAGCGTTGTACTTATAGTACATCCACACTTCGCCAGTTATGTTTAAGTCCCATGTAATAGGGGGCGAGCCTATTGCCATCAATAATTAATATTTGTATGACCTGCAAGTAGTTGTTCCGGGTATGGCTGTTTGTGTATGTGAGTTTAAATGTTTGTAAACGCACCCACGAAACAGGAGAAATTCCTAGTGTGGGGCAAAGTTTAAAAAAAAAAAAAAAAAAAAAAATCAACCGGGCACAAATCCAAACTCCGGGCTGCTACTGAGAAATTTCTAAGAGAAAAACCCAGTACTAATTTAAAAAACGTAAAGTCCTCTTTAAAACATCAATTTTATTATGGACAAGAAATTATTGAATCGACCTGTCATGTTTATCTTTAAAGCAGTGATGCATCGACTTTTAAGTTATATCCAAAGATATCGTGATTTGAGATATGGATCACAAAGAGCTATATGACGACCCGAATTGTGAATTATGCGATAAATTAAATATGATAAGTACACAAAAAAAATCATGAGAATATTTCCTCAAATATATTCATTATTACATAACATAACATTAAGCCTATATTCCCTGAAGGGTTGGGCAGAGATGAACCTATGGTACACCCACATCTCGCCAGTTTAAGTCCCATGTAATTGGGGGCGAGCGAATTAATTAAGATTAATTATTAACATAGATTTAATATTATATTTTTTAAATATAGAATTTTTGTTACTGGGTTGTAGGGGTCAGATAGGCAGTCGTTCCATGTAAAATACGGTATTCAGCTGCATCCGGTTAGACTGGAAGCCGACCCCAACATAGTTGGGAAAAGGCTAGGCGGATTGAAATATAGAATTAAAAATGCCACCAGTTGCGCGCAGATTTTTCTTGCGCGCACTCTATGTACACTCCCTAACAAAGTTACCAACCCACATAAACCTATAACCAATTCTTCCGATACACCACAAAAGTTATAATTAAAATTTTATACGACCAACATTCGACCGTCACAATTTCACTGCTCTATTATCCGTAATTGGTTCTGATGATACGACCAAGCCAAGTGCTAGGCCACATTGTGATTTGATTGGGCATAAAAGCCAGTTCACACCTACGAGTCATAAAAGGTAAGGAAAAAATACGCGCAATAAACTGTGGCGTATGTTACGAGCGGAGGCGTTAATGGATTACGTAATGGTTTTGTCGATTTATGGTTAATCTTGATTCTTTGCGAATCATGCGTGCTGTGACGTCTTTCGGGAATCACTTTAGGATTATGGAATGTCTTGGTAGGTAAAAAGTTTTGGTTTGTTGCTAGACAGTTACTGAATTTCAGTTACTGGGTGGATTTAACCTTATCAAACTTAAAAGTTAAATAGTGATAAAGTTCGACCGATAACGAATGGCCACCGTAGACTATGAAGTATTTTCTAGAGTCTAGATATCAGTTATTAAATATACAAAATATTGAAAAACATTAAAAGAGTTTCTATGGAGTTTCTTGCCCATTCTTCTCTACGCGAAACTACCTTTTGGAAGGGGCGCCTATTATCAATTCTATTTTTTTGTAAATTTAACGTTCAAAAGTGCCTTTTTATGGTTCATTTGAAATAAATGATTTGAATTTGACTTTGAAGTATAAGGGGTAAGAATTTACGATCCATTTTGACCAGTTATTGCAAAAAGTCACCATTTATTGGCCAAGCTTATTATAGAGGATGATTGCCAAGATTTTCAGGTACATCCAAGCACAACAAATAAAACGACAGCCTATAACACGCTATCGCCTATAACTTGCTCCCTTTATTGAAAGTCTTTACGATGCGTCAGCGGGTTACTGTGTCATTACGTCAAAGAAATTGATCACTCCCAATGTCCTGACTTGACACGACCGTTAATAGAAGGTCAAGTTATAAAAATATTTTTTATTATTTGTTCTATGCTGAATGAAAAGTATCAAAACAGTTGCTCCACCTACACGGTGCCTAACACTCGTCAACAATACGTCATATTGAAAAATAAAAAGTTTTTGTTGTATTTATTTTATTTTGAACTAGTTTTTGCCCACGGCTTATACACGGCAATATACTACCGCGATAAAAAGTATCCTATGTCCTAACTGAGGTCATAGTCTACCCAAGTGCCAAATTTCAACCAAAGCCGTTCAGCCGTTTTAATGTGAAATCGTACCAAACAAATGAACAAATCACTTATTACTTTTTTACGTTTGAAATGGTCAAATAACTCCTCCCGCTCTAGGCGGAATCGGGAAGGCGTGTCAGACTCTTACTGACTAAAACCCACCCGTGTTCCTTCAGTTCCCTGTACGTTGCCAGGGGCCACGGTATCCCTTTCGGACTTTCCCGCAACCCTGGCAAGCATCGGTCCTATCGGACCACATCAGATGAACAGACACACTCACTTTCGCATTTATATTAATAATATTATATATAGTTTGGAATAGCGACCCGCCCCAGCTCCACACGATCTTAACGACTTAAAAAAAAACCAGATTTCTTTATTATTATATGTATATTTAATATTTTCATGTTTTATGCACATACAAATCCGGAATAAATTATCTCAATGATCGTGAAAACCGCATCCAAATTTGTTGCATAGTTTAGAAGAGTAACGTGATCATACAGACAGACGTGAAAAACGACTTTAACTTATAATATGTATTGCTATAGATGGGAGAGAATCAACTAATTGGAAACATTAACGGCCTTATTACAAAACCAGGTTTATCTTTACAACCAGGTTTAAGCCAACGAGCCATTTTTGAATTCCGAAATTTATTTCGACATCTTTAAAGTTCTAAATACAAAATCTGATTTTAAATCCGAGTCTATGTTGTCAACTTTGTATTAAGAACTTTAAACCAGTCGGAATAAGGTTTGAAATAAAACAACTGGCTGGAAGGATTAAGCTTGGACCAAACTTAGAACTCGTTTCGTAATAAGACGGTAAGAGAACATCGTGATAGCTGGTTTACAAACTTTATGTAGCAAAAGAATATGAATGAACGTTGATACACATACTTTAATTTTTCTGCCAGCCTGCATGATTTAAGGTCCCCTTTTGCAGACAACCTTTACAGTACCAACTCACAACATTCTGAATTACAGGTTATATTGTATCATTCTTTTTCCTTGACAAAAACCCTTGTATTCTCGAAAAAAAGCAGTAAGTGCGAGTCGGATTCGTAGACGAAGGATTCCGTACTACCGTACACCGTACAACGTAAAAAAACACACGTTTCTTCTCCCTTTAATTTTAACTTTATTTTTGCTATAGCGGTCGTAGTAGTACAGAAGCCAGCAGGTCAACCTATCCGAAACTGTCAAATTTTCCAAATCAACTTTGAACCTTATGCTCTAGTGCTAAGTTCAAAATCTATTAAAGAAATTTGACAGATTGTAGTAGGTTGATGTGCTGGCATCTGTACACACTGAAAATTTCAAGTATCTACTTATTACGGTTTTGTGACAGACGGACGAACAGACAGCGGAGCCTGGTATAATAAGGCCCCGTTGTCACCATTTGGGTACGGAACCCTAAAAAACGAACTTTACGAAAAGCACAGTACAGTATCGAATACCCGAGGCGAAAACTTGTCGAAAGTTTTAGTGGTAAGTTCGTTTCGAACAAAGTGCTACCACAATATAAGTAGTTTTAAATTATTAACTAAGTTAGTGTGAAGAGATAAATAATGTGCTTTATTTACAAATAAATATACTTTATTAGCATCTTCAAGTAAAAAAATATGTTTTACAATAAAAATAGGCTAATATTCGCCATCAAACGTAAAAGTTTGACGCGTTTAATAACATCTCTGTATTTCATTAAACAAAAAAAAAAGGCCTTAAGTTAAGTTGCATGTCAGAGTTGCAGCCAATATCTAAGCTAAGATAACTTTATATCTTGTAATTAATTATACCATATTCAACCTTACCTTAATTAATATCCAACCAACATCCACAATAACAACAACAACAACATCAACATCGTTTTACCTATTGTGATATAGTAATTTTATTCTAGGTGCATCGTCTTCACATAATATAATTATATAATTAATGTACCTATACAAAATATTGTAAAACATTTTAAAAGAATAACAGTGCCCATTCTTCTCTATGCGAAAACTACCTTTTGGAAGGGGCGACTAGAATCAATTCATTCTTTTTGTAAATTTTTGACGTTCAAAAGTGCCTTATAGGGGTCTATTTGAAATAAATTATTTGACTTAGATTTTTTGACTTTGACAATAAGCCAACAGACGGCGTGATCACTGGACGCGAAGTTCGAGGAGTTTGTATACCTATCCAGGTTTATGCCGGTATGATGATAGGCCTCTCTTGTTCAAGGCAGCGCTGACGTCCTGCACCTGTAGGTTCCAGATATCGTCAATACTCACCCAGCGACTATGTTCTAGATTCTTGAAGGAAAACCGGTTTTAGACGGGGGAATAACAACACCATTGCACTGATAATGGTCAGGAAGCGATTTTCGGGACTCTCCAGATCTACTGGTTGACATCAGCATCAGCAGTTGAGATCAGCGCCCACCCTCGTAATCATTACAGCCGATGTTATTGTGCCTAGCATAGGTTGTAGAATATCTTAAAATAAATTAGAAAAACATCTTGCAGTTGTAAGTGATCAAGAAGGTATAAAATAATGTATTTTAATTACAGGAATCATTTTAAAATATCTCATTTACTGACAAAGTATCGTATCTGATATGACAAGCTTATTGTCTAAACTACTTTGTAGATTGTCACTTTTCAGAAAAGCCAAAATAAATGTGTGAGATTGGGGGATGATTTTTGTTAGTCAATCCACTCCTTGAAGTGTTTCAAGTTACCGATATCCTGATAATAATTAAAGGGTATCATTTTACGCAGTAACTGGTGATAAATTGATACCCTGATAGGTAGTTATTCCATGTAAAATACTGGTATTTAGCTACATTCGGTGTGGTATTTTGCTATACAAAACCACGTCTTTTAGCTTATACCTTTTAAAATCATATGACACTCATATTACTCTATGTTCTATGTTACAGGGTTTGGTTTCCACACTTAATCCGTCAGGTGGACCATTGTGTGTGCTCATATTACTCACTTTTAATATATTTTTGAAAACTGTTACCTCTGAAAAGCATATCTTTAAATAGGTATCTTTGACTGTTTTAGCATTCAAAATTGTATTGTATACTATAACCCGATTTTTATAACTGTGTGTCTGTCAAAATTTAAAATATTACAGTGTATGTGGTTTAAATAATAACAATAACAACTTAATAAATAATAAGACAGAACTGTGAAGACGACACGAGTTGTGTAGACCGTATTAAGAAGCGTCGAGGCACTGAGGAGGTAACCAGAGGCCCTAGTGTGAGTTTCTTTTAACCATCGCGACTTTACGCATCAACCGCGTTCGGCGCTCCGATTGGCAGCCGGCCGGCCTTCACCAGTGAAGGGTAAAGTCTATCAAGCCTCAGGCAAGTGAATTCAATACTAACAACCTACGATTTTAACAGATCCAAGCGCACGGTTATAAAAATCGAGTTACCTATATTAATTCCCTTTTTGTGAAACCTTTGAATAATAATTAATATTCTGACATTTTTATTATAAACTGTCACCTGTCCGAATTACTTTGCTATACCATAAACTATACCGTAGATCTAACGCTCTACGGCCAGGTCTCTCATGAGTCTTTTATAAAGCTAGGGATACATACGTTAATAAGTACTTAGTAAGTTTAACAGAGACTTCTAGAATATAATGCTTTCACAAAGGACGATAAAAACGGCCGTGCAACGTTACAGTTTTGATTTGGTTTTTGGTGAAGTCTTGAAAGTCTTTGCTCGGTTATTCATTGAGTCTAGTTTTAACACAGTTTCTAATTACATTTTAGCCAGTTTAGTTCCATGTTACAAGCTTTATTGGGTGCAATATAATGTATTATATATAATATGTGCGTAATCTATTCTCAAAATACAGTGTTAAATAAACATTGAGTGTCCTCTCACCTACCTCTGTGTGAGGCCCATAACGTCAGAGGAACTCTGACCGCGTGACGTAAGACACCATGTCCGATCATCATTTCTGAACACGAGGCTCTCGACACCGCGCGCCGGGGCATTACACCGGTTAGACTGGAGGCCGACCCTAACACAGTTGGGAAAAGGTTAGGCAGATTGATATTATGGATTTAAACTTTTTCAGACCTTTGAAGTCTGACATAAGTATTGGTTTAACAAATATCATCGGTCGAATTGACCTTGGTACGAAATGTTTTTAATTTGTTAAAGATAATCACTTAGGAATTCATTCATTTGTGTCTGTGTTTTGTTACTGCCCTTGGCCGTATGTTTCATTAATTAAATCTAAAAATAAAATAAATAATTGTTCAAGCAACAAAGGACTTCTGTACCAACCTCAATAACATGAACTCTTCAAACGACTGGTTGACACTACCTGTGACCCAAGGGCTGGCTTTTCTTCCGCTCCGCCCAGAGCGGGAGAAGTTATTTGATAATTTACCATCCAAAAAAAAAAAAAAAGGGCTTAGTTTTACCTTGGCCAGAGGCTAAGCATTGCCATACATAACACACATTACCAGTCGACCGCGATGCGGAGGAAATCGACGCCATATTTTAGTTTGTAAATACCTAGTTTTAGATAATTTAGGACATAATATTTTTTTATTATTAAGTAATCAAGTATACGTTGTTATTTATGTATATTTCAATTTAATTCTGAAAAATAAATCAGTAATGGTAATTCAATAACAAACAATGCAGAATAAATAATAATAATACTAACTATTTACGCTAGGTACTAAATTAAATTACCAACTAACTATACAAATAATTACAAAAATAAAAGGACACTTAGGCGTCGAAGTACTTGTCCGTATCGCTGTCACCCCGAAACGTGCAGAAGACTGCAGCAAGAATTAGCATTGCCATTCAACGTTGAATGGCAATGCTAATTCTTTGGCCAAAGAACGAGCCACCCCTGGTCATGCGAAGTGTTGATTGGCCAGAAATTTCCTTAAATGGAGACATGCACTGGGACCCCATGACTCGAGCGCAAACCGTACTATTACTTTCTATTAGTCAAGTTTTTTGGCAGCCAGGATAAAAAGTTCCCTAGGTCTAATCTTTGATAAAATTGGTGCCTAGTTTCATCATAAAGTTTGTTACAAGGCTGCCAGATTGTTTGACAGAAACTGTGATTTTTCGTGTATCTGTTCCCGGCATATTTTTGCACAATGTTAGTAGGGCTATCTTTCATATCGAAATAAATTATGATAATACTGAATAGTCTGTAGAATAAAAGGTTTGTCTCATACAGATTAATTTAAAAACAACGCTACTTTGAATTAGGGACCAAAACCGGAATAAACAATACGGGTTTTTTTTCGGTTACAATATTTATATTTTTTACAGGTATTGTTAAAAGTTTGCTTTAAAAATACCTGTAAACCTTAGATTGAATACAACCAGTATTAAAAAAATAAACAATACCGCTATCTTACACGTGCCGTCGGCATTAGTCAAAGGACGTGCATCGATTGTGTGTGTGTAACTGGTATTAAAACGGTAACCTAAACCAGGTAACAGGTTTCTTCTTCTTGGTTACTCAGATAGCGGTAACCTTAGTCGTAGAAGTAACCAAAATTCTTCGATATCTGTATAATTCAATTTATAAAGGTTTTCGGTCCCTGCTTTGATATAGTTCACACTAACTTCACAAGCGAGATTGGTATTTAAACATACATACAACTTTATTGCTTAGGCAATAAGGTCTAAAAATGGTCAACCACCAGTGTCCGCGATAATACATACAAATAAATAAAATTTGAACTGTCTGTTTGTAATGCTAAAATAACAGTATATACGGTACCTACCTATAGCAAAAACACATTCTTTTTATAATTTTTGTCTGTCTGGCTCTCTGTCAGTTTGTTCCGGCTTATCTTCGAACGGGCGGGACCGATTTTGAAGGGACTTTCACTAGCTAATGTTATAAGGAGTAATAAGTTAAGGTACCATTCTGTACCCGACCGCAGGAGGCAACTGCAAGCGACGTGTCGCCGCGACACGACTGGTTTCTATTAAATACCTTCCGTAGCTAGCGACACGTCGTTGGCAGCTACGGGTGGGTGACAGGCGACACGTTCAGCCCGACCGCAGACCAGTAGTGCGGCCAACGCTCGCGCGATAACACGTTTTTCTATCTTCTATCTACCGACTAGAATACGGGCTACTGCCGCCTGCGGTCGAGTTCGGAATCATGACTGCAGCGACATGACGCCGCGACACGTCGCCTGCCGTTGCCACCTGCGTTTAATCAATCTAATCTAATATAACAAATAACTCATCAAGAGCAAATTCCAAAACAAAACATTTGTTCGAACTCTGAAGACATAATCAATAATTACAGTTGGATTCAAAATAAAAGCGACATAATAGGGATGTTGACTGGGGAAATTAAAAAAAACTTTTTAGTCCGTCAGTCAGATAATAAAATTATATTAGACACGTATTTTTTGCTTTATCATATTCATAAAAAAAGGGTTTAGATAAAACGCATTAAAGTTGGGAAGTGGGGGTTCGCTACGTCACAAGTCAGTATAAAATCTACCGGGGAGTGACGTCATGCCACATTTTAACGTATTGCCTACTCAATGTATTGCCGTAATCTTTTGATTACGTAAAAAAAGAAAACATTGTGTCCAATCTTTTTAATAATCTACATGAGGCACAAAAAAACAACGACTTCCCTATTCATCTATCAGCATATAGGCTAACGGCGCTGCAGGAATGCAATGATCAGTTTGATCAGACTGCTTTATTGTATAAATCACCGTTCAGCGTTACGAGCCGAGGTAACTTTGAGCTCGTGTCGTCATAAATTTGCATACTGAAACAGTGGTGGATCGGAAACGTTCAATATCATTCATTGAGTATTTTGGAACCGTTTCACAATTGTGTGTATATTGAGGGACTTACGTATCTTATACTATTGAATGAGCAATATTTGTATATTTAAAGATTTATGTGTATTTGTAATAACGTTCTCGAAAACGGATCTAACGATTTCGATGAAGGTTGCAAAATACGGGTTTACGGGGGCGAAAATTGAGCTCGGTCGCCCAGGTACTCATTATTATGTGATTTAAATCAGCATGTATCAGAAAGATGTGGTCATATTTAAGGGTGTAGTCTAGTCAAGCTCATCAAACGTAAAAAGTTTCTACACAGGACCACACATTGTAATCACAAAAAAAATGTCAAGTGCAGTGCTATTCTGTAACCATCTCACGGTGAAATTATACATAAGTGAAGTGAGCTGTCATTCCATCTGCCGGTCTATTCTGTAATAATCTCACGGTGAAAACTTAGGTGAAGTGAACGTGAAGTGAGCTGTCATTCCACCTGCAGCTAGGGACTGACAGCTCACTCTGAGCTCACTTCACTTAAGTTCTCACGGTGAGATGGTTACAGAATACCACTGCAGATGCTTGGGATTGCCACTATTGACAGCTCACTTCACACTCACGTCACCTAAGTTTTCACGGTGAGATAATTACAGAATAGATCGGCTGTTCAAGCTGTTTTAGCGTGAAAGCGTAACAAACCAACTCACTTTCGCATTTACAGCATTAGTTAGGATGCTATTTTTGCAACCTCAGAACCGTTTTCAAATAGAAACGGTAAAAGGCCTAAAAGAGCTTTCAGAGCAAAGTTTGACCGTTGAGTGACCTACAAACAGCATTATTATTAATTACGTAGTTCAACACTGGTATAATATGATAACTAATTAAAGTTTCCACCAAAACTTGCAGGCGTTTTAATTATTTTAGTGACTGCCTCGGTGGTCTAGAAGGTGCAAGCGCTAGTGCTAAACATAAGGTTCTGGGCTCGATTCCCAGGTCGGGCAAAATGTCAGGAATTTCTTAGTAGCAGCCCGGAGCTGGTTGATAACAATAGGATCGCCCCCTATTACATGGGACTTAGACATAACTGGCAAAATGCGGTTGTATTACAGGTAAACCTCTGCCTAACCCTTCCGGGTTTACAGGCGTGATGTTATTAAGTTAATATTAATTTACTTCAAAGTAAAATGCGTAGTTAGCACAAATGGTTTGATAAAGCGAATGAAATCAGAAACGACTGCTTGACGAAGAGTTTTATTAAGGCTCAATTCACACAGAAATGGCAGCGGCAGGCAGCGACGCGGCGAGTAGTTTTAATGACAAGGCATTATAAACTTTATGTGGCATATAAAAAAATATAGATATGCTTGATAGAATAGGAAGCGCACCGCAGGGGCCTCGCGGCAGTTTGTGTACTCTCGCGGAGCCGGCGCGAGCCGACAGCAGCGACTGTCATCAAGTGTACCTATCCATATTTTTTGATATTGCACATAAAGTTTATAATGCGTTGTAATTAAAACTGCTCGCTGCCATTTCAGTGAGAATTGAGTTTAATTTCCGTTCAACAGAGCTGTCTGTTCATTCATTATTTAATTTTAAATTGTACTATTTGTGGGTTGCGGCCATTTGTATTAGCGGTTTTAAGGCTAAAGGGTTAATAGTTATAAAACCTTCATTAATTAATGAAAATGAAAAATGTTAGTGTGAAAAAAAAGCATTTTAATGATGCAATAAAATGATAAATGTACCTATGATTTATTTTATTATAAGACTCGGCGGCACATCTCGAATGTCAAAAAAAAAAAAAAAATAATTAATAGAGTCCCGAAACATTGGCGTTTCGGGACTCTATTAAAATTATCACATAAAACGTATAACTGGAAAGATATTAGCTTTTTTAAATAACTAAGAGAAATTGCGACCTTTTCTCTGGTGGTCGGGTCGAAAATGTCCTAAATGGCTTCTAGTAGAGAAAAGGAACGATCTTTACCCATCTGTTAAATGGATGAAAGTATTTTAAATCAAATTTAGCATGCTAGAAAATATCGCGAGTGGATTGGCTTAAAAATACCTGGCCCGACTGTGATTAATAAAAATATTAAAAATGATTATTTTTAAACATGCAAGATATACACCAATTGAAAGAGCTTTTCAAAGAGAACCTTTGCTATTATCTCGAATTTTGCCAATTGTGAGTCAATTCAGAGTTAATAACCTAAATAGGTGACTACTTGGCCTCCTTTTTTTTTTTTTCGGTGAGAAATTGTCAAATAACTTCTCCCGGTCTGGGCAAAGTGGGAAGGCGTGTCAGACTCTTACTGACTAAAACCCACCCGTGTTCCTTCAGTTGCCTGTACGTTGCCTGGGGCCACGGTATCCCTTTCGGACTTATCCGCACTACCTGGCTACCTAAGTTTAGGAATGTTCTTTGCACCCAATAGCCTTATGTGATATAACAATGGATAGTGAGTGCTTCTTAACACAAATTATTTTTATTAAAACAAAAGAGTGCAATTTTTCAAAAAGAGTGATTTTTGAATTTTTTGTTAATCATAATCTGGCCAAGAATTTTTTAGCCAACCCACTTGCGCTATATCTTTTAACATACAAAATTTTATATATTATACTTTTCATTCATTAAACAGATGGGTGGAGGTCGTTCCTCTGTGGATCTTAAGACCATTTGAGAAAAAGATGGTACGGCTGTGCCATTGTTCGTTTGGTTTTGCTTGACTTGGCGGGGGCACTGCCGTGCCCCCAGATTTTCATTTATTATTTAGGTATACTAAAATATAATTTGAATGATAATAAAGAGATATGTTCAGGACCTTTTTACGGTCCATGACACAATGAAAGGGGTACTGAATAATTTGTGAAAAATATACATAGTTACGGTCTACGTCCACACAAATGATATTCTAACAAAAATTATGTTAATTTAAGTTTACCATAGTTCACACTGTTTGCTTGAAAAATAAGAGTGGTTAATTAACCCTGTCTGACATAAAAATGAATTTCATTCCCTGAACCATCATCAGATAATGGGGTTTAGTCTAACCGGATTCAGCGGAATATCAGTATTTAGTGTTTGACATAAGAATTAATTTCCTTTACCACCGTTGACATTAAAAAAAGCGCTGATTGTTAGCCTGATTCCATTTTTTAAAACGATTTTTGTTTTTGTGTCGTCTTTCTACATTGTTCTCACATATATAATTTCAACATGAATGATGTAACCATTATTTTGTAACAATATTTTGATTTAAAAGAGTGTCCGTGGAATTTCTTGCCCGTTCTTCTCTATAGGAACCTACTACGCTTTGGAATGGGCAACTAGCTTCATCTTTCTGAATGACTGACCCCTTGACAATTTATCAGTACCTACTTGTAATTGGTTTATTTGAAATAAATGCTTTGAGTTTGAGTTCATAAGGCGGTTTATTTTATAATCTGTTCTTTTAATAGTCGTTCTAGACATTAAATAACGCAATTTATCGTCTATTTAATTCCTTTGTCTTCCAGAGAAATGTATTGCTTGTTCAATGAAAATTCTCCAGATTCGTGGCCGAGTTAAAGAGGAACCAATTTCAAGGGGAAACAATTTGGCTTTTAGTGAACGAAATACCATTGTCAGGTTTATTTTGTTGATATTTATAAAGTCATTGCGTTAATTTCGTAGTATTCCTTGATTGTGTAGTTAATATATTTAATTTCAACTTTATAGTGTTGTATTTTGTAGGCTTTATTTCTGAGAAGTCTATAAAATAAATATACACACGACTAAATAAACCAAACGCTGATTATATTTGGTTTACTTGGTCATTTGTCAATTTATTTTATACTTCAATTATTATTTTTTTGATGAGTATTTATCTAATAGCTTCTCCCGCTCTGGGCGGAGCGGGAGGGCGTGTCAGACTCTTACTGACTAAAACCCACCCGTGTTCCTTCAGTTGCCTGTACGTTGCCAGGGCCACGGTATCCCTTTTGGACTTTCCCGCAATTATAGACTTCTATTCATCATGCAATAATAAGGGTTTTTCCCACACAATAGTCCACCTGAGGGTCTAAGTGCGGAAACCAAACCCTATAACACAACAAACCTCATATAATAAGTTTTTTTTTTAAAGTTAACTTACGATTGTGTTTGTGCTCTGACCATGGCTTGTTTCCATAGAATAAGATTATATTTTGCACATACTTATTTATTTCTAACCAGGATCTTTATCAAAATTAAATTCAAATTAAAAAGTGAATAAATCTCAAACAAGGCTGAGAATCAGCACTTTTCGAACGTCAAAATTACATAAGACAGTCCCCCAAAACGCCCACCCTTCACCACTTCCTAGTGCTTTAGCTGGGAAGAAGAAGTGACGCAACAAACTCCCCAGCAGCACAGAACACAGTTAGAAAAAAAATATTCTATATGCAAAATAATTTACATTACGCAACACAAAACATAATTTAAATTGTAAATTAATAGCCATATACATATCTATGTCAAACACCATGTCAGCAATATTCATAAGATGGCCACGGATTTATTTCTCATAAATATTATATTTCCCCGATATTGCGTGTCAAAATCTGAGGTACCTACGTACGAGCTTTCCTAGCTATCGATGACATTTTAAAACTCAATTTTCTACCAGCTTCAAACTTCGACAGTTAGGCGATAGTTTTCTAGGAAGGAAATGTCCAAATGTCGCCGTCTTATTGAAAAACCCACAAACATAACTTTATATCCAATTTTTTTTTATAGTTTTTCTCGCCATTATATTTTCTGATGACGTCTTGCTATTTTTAATTCCTCGTAAACCACACAATATTCAGTTATTGACCTAATAGGTGATGTTCTTCTGAAAGGTAAGGTGCGTACTCGCAACCGGCGTGCGTGTAACTATGACCAGATGTATGAACGTAAACGAGGCAAATGGAGTATTTAGGGATCGTGGCAGGTGGCGTTCTATAGTTTCTACCTACCCCCATGGCAAGATGGCGTGAATTGATGTATGTATTCAGTTATTTATTCACAGTTAAAAGTTGATATGAAACAGCTAATGTAAAGTAAAGTAAAGTTTATTTAAAAGAGTGTCCGTGCAGTTTCTTGCCCGTTCTTCTCCATAGGAACCTATGCTTTGGAATGGGCAACTAGCTTCATATTTCTGACTGACTGACCCCTTGACAATTCAAAAGTGCCTGTAAATGGCTGAATTGAAATAAATGATTTGAGTTTGAGTTGAGTTTGAATCTACCTTAGATAAGGCATGCAAACATTAATAAATGAAGTAAAGGAGCAGGTGATCAAAAAAAGTGTCAAAGTACAAAATTACGAATTATATTTCAAAACGGGTATAATTAAATAAGCTGGTATGTCGTTAAATTGCATATAGTAAATATATATAAATAATAAAAAATATAAATTATATAATTATCTTAATGCGTTGCGGTTACACATTATTCAAACAACGACTTTTCAGATTCATGTGCGTATTGTTTTCACTTGCTTTAAAAACGGTGACGGAAAACATCGTGATGAAATAGGCATGCCTGAGAGATAGTTCTCGACGGCATGTGAAGCCAAGTCAAAGGCCCATGGGTGGCATAAAAACTCTGACACCAAGTAAGTCACTAACCACAGGAAAAAGAAATATAGAAAGATTATTCAAACAATGTGTACAGTTATTCATCAGAGCATTTTTTTTCCCGTTTCAGACTGTATCTACCTTATCTTATCATAGTCTTCACCTTGGGGGTTTTAATTAATTACCCTTTATTTCAGCTCTACTGGAACAGTTGCACCTTGTACTCTGTTAATAAGTTGTTCAAATTTTCGTTGATTAAAATATGATTCGAGATCGTATCAAGACTGTATTTACAGAATAATAATAATTAAAATCATCAATATAACGATCTAACTTGACATTTTAGGCCAATTCTAACTTTGATAGTTTTATTGATGATTCTAATATAATTAGAGGGGAATACAAGAAATGTGTTCTTTTCGGCGTTTTTTGCTTGGTCTTAATATGGTACGGAACCCTTCGTGTGCGAGTCGCAAATAAAATATTCTTCTTTTCTTTCTTTCTTTCTTTCTTTCTTTCCATATTACCATTTCCCCCATACTTTGCTACACAAAATTTCGCAATTCAACTGAAATTTATAATAACACAGTATTTTTAACTGCGCATTAACTGTGTAACAGTTAACTCAGCACGTGTTACTATTATAAAACTATTCACAGTTTACAAGTCACAGGTTCCGTGGATTCCGAAGGCTGGTGTAAAAGCCATATAAATCTCCGAGTTTAGCCGATGTTTACACGAGGCACCACTGACAGCGGGTTGGATTGTTTAATTAATTGTTTTATCTTCTGTTTAGTGAAGTATCTCACTAATGAAACGAAATGTGATCAGCAAATCTAAACCGCGTTCAAGAGCTGTCAGTGTCAATATTCCGTAACAATGATGACACTAAGAGCTCTTGAAAGTGGTTTAAATTTGCCGATTGTGCTGATTGTACCGTTTAGTTTCATTGGTGAAATTCGCCCTTAGAGTGTTTATTAATTATACTAATTCACAGGCCTTATTTCAATTTTAGCTAATTATAGAACTGGGTGGTTTAATTGAAGAAATTATTTAACTACCATTCAAGTTTTTATCTACGAGTATAGTGTTACTTTTAGCTTAACCTGATCGATCGATCCGTGCGGCTGTTATTACTTAGCCACGAGAAAATAATGAATTAATATATCACATTCAGATAACTGGAATAATAAGAGGGTTGAGGGGTAACAATTGAGTTTTTCCATCTGGAATTTCTCAGTAGCAGCCCGGAGTCTGAATTTGTGTTCTGTTGATACCAACAGGCTTGCCCACCTATCACAGTAGACCTAACAATACCGGGTGAAATGTGGGTGTACTACATGTAAGTACAATCTGCCCAACCCTTCGGGGAAACAAGGCGTGATGTTATCTTATGTTATGTTAATCTATATATACAAGGTCCCATTAAAATAGATGGACAAATTTTAACACAGCGTTCAGTACGTCTAACCAAAGATATCCAAGTAAAAAAAACACTGATTACAGTGATTTTATTTTGACCTAAAATAATAAATGGCATTGGGTAACCAAAATTTTTAGTGTATTTTCGTTAGCTGATTTATTTTTCTTGTAAGTATCTAATGCGTTTTTCTTAGTATTGTTTTTACGATTGTCCTTATTTTGGTGGTCTGAATGATGTCTAAAATTTTGTCCATCTATTTTAATGGGACCTTATATATAAATCAATTGCCGTGCATTAGTTTCGCAAAAACTTGACAATGGCTCGACTGATTTGCATATATATTTGTTTTCTTTTGTTTGCTGGTTTAGGAAAAAAGAAAATAAGGAACGGCCAAAAAATCGAAATCCAAATTTTGACAGGACAACGTCAGACAGGTCAGCTAGTAAATAATAAAATAGAAATCTAAATCGCGCCCACTTCCACCATACGCAGTCACACATCAAAGTTAACGAGTGTTTAACTTGCACCACATTCAAATGTACAGAATAAATAATAATAAACACATCTACACGCCATTACATTCAAATAAAATGGCGGTTTTCTTTCGAGTCCTTCCCACGCAGGCCCAGTGGCACGGCACTAATTTAATTTTATACGGAGCTTCCGAAACATCAAAGTTGACTTTAACAAATATTGTACGAATAAGTATTACATGTACATGGGGGGGCTCGTGGCTAAATAATAACATCCGCACGGGTTGATCGAAGGTTAAGCTACGCTTGCCGCGGTCGGTTCGTGGATGGGTTACCATACATTAGGCACATATCGAGACTCCTCCATGCCTCGGAAAACACGTTAAGCCGTTGGTCCCGGCTGTCATTTGTATACCTTTGATAGTCGTTACGGGTAGTCAGAAGCCCGAAAGTCTGACAACCAGTCTTACCAAGGGGTATCGTGTTATCCAGTAACTGGGTTGTGGTCATTGTGGATCATGGTCAGATAGGCATTCGCTTCATGTAAAATACTGGTATTCAGCTGCATCCGGTTAGACTGGAAGCCGTCCCGATTGAAGTATTTGTAAATGAAACTTGTGTTCGGCATTTGTTTTTTTTTCATACTCAATTTTGGCCCCAGCATTTAATTTATTTATGTCATTGCTGAAAAACAACAAAAAAAACTGTTTCTGTGCTTCTATCTAAAGTTCGTTTTTTAATCCCAGAGACTAATTTGACATTGTCGTTTGTTTTTTTCAATTTGGAGTTTGACATCTGCAACTGTCAAATTAGTGACTGGGATTGAAAAACGAACTGTAGCTTCTATGTTTTTTGGATTATCATAATAATTTAAGTAATTATTTTAAAGGCACATCATCGTAATCTCACTAAAATTTACAAAAGAGGCAGAAACCCAAGCCATTTTCAAATTGTATTCAACATTTTGTAATCAGAAAATTGTTGACAAAGGTACCTTATAGTTCACATTGAAAGACCACTACAAGGAGCTTAAAAACCCGTATTTATCGATACTTTGTACTCATAATAAAAGAAAAACCGGCAAAGTGCGAGTCGGACTCATACACGATGGGTTGATCCGTACCAACGTACAATATTTGGCAAAAAAACGACATAAAATCGCCGAAAAAACACGTTTCTTGTATGGGGATACAAAAACGATACAAAGGCGAAAAATAATTTCGGCGTGTTTTGCTCCCCATTAATTATTGACTATTATTTTTTTTATTATTTGTTGATATTAGCTGCTATAACGTTAAGCCGTTAGCCCAGCCCAAAGATCCCGGCTGTCATCCCAAAGATGACAGCCGGGATCTTTGGGCTGGGATCTTTGACAGTCGTTACGGGTTGTCAGAAGTCTGACAACCAGTCTTACCAAGAGGTATCGTATTACCCAGTTACTGGGTTGTGGAGGTCAGATAGGCAGTCGCTTCATGTAAAATACTGGTATTCAGCTGCATCCGGTTAGACTGGAAGCCGACCCCAATATAGTTGGGAAAAGACTAGGCAGATTATTTTATAGCGGGTGCATAAAATTATAAATTAAAATCATCGATTTCGAAGTCCCTTTGATTATTTAAATACCTACATTAAAAATAATATATAAGGTCCCATTAACATAGATGGACAAAATTTTAGAAATCATTCAGACCACTAAAATAAGGACAATGGTAAAAATAATATAATAAAAATAAACGTTTCATGAGATACAGCCCGCTAGTAATAGGGATCCGTTTGGCACCCTATTTTTTTTTTGGATGGTAAATTATCAAATAACTTCTCCCACTCTGGGTGGAGCGAGAGGCCGTGTCAGACTCTTACTGACTAAAACCCACCCGTGTTTCTTCAGTTGCCTATACGTTGCCAGGGGCCACGGTATCCCTTTCGGACTTTCTCGCAACCCCGGCAGGCATCGGTCCTATCGGACCACTTCCGCTGTGCTGACATCTCCTTGAGGCGCGCGTGGAACACAACGCGCCGTCGACCCGGGCCTGGTCCTTATCGGACGGCGAGCGTTTGCATTTGGCACCCTTCAAGTACGGAACCCTAAAAAGTATCTGGCAAAGAAACCTTTTTCTAACCTTTATTAAAAGGGTCTTTCACGAGATCTAGTGATTCCACGTAATGTTCAGGTACCTTATAAAGAATAACTACACGTTTTAATAATGTCAATAAAACGTTAGGACCTAAGAACGGTTTTTCATTGAACTTCTATGTATGTTTCCAATAAAAATAAGAATTCTGAAGGGCTCTCCATTTTCTTTTAAAAAGTTTTAATATGTTATTTAAGTGAGGAGCTCGTTGCTAAATGATAACAGCCGCACGGGTCGATCTTAGGTTAAGCAAATTTTGCCGCAGTCGGTTTGTGGATCATCCTTTACATATCTTTATATATTTAGACCCTCCGTGCTTCGGAATGGTCCCGGCTGTCATTTGTAGATCTTTGGCCGTCGTTGCGGGTAGGAAAAAACCCGAAAGTCTGACAACCAGTCTTAGCAAGCGATATCGTATTACGGTGTTACCCAGTAACTGGGTTGTGAAGATCAGATGGGCAGTCACTACATGTAAAATACTGGTATTCAGCTGCATCCGGTTAGACTGGACGCCGACCCATAGCTGGGAATAGGCCAGGCAGATTGATTGAGTTAAGCACTTATGTGAGTAAAATAGTAAAAGGCAGTTTTTTATATTTTTTATTACACATTAGGCCTGCTCTAGACTCCGATCTCACCCGATGGAATGCGATGGATAAGGTCTATGATGGAACGAGCGTGCCCAGACGATGCCTGGTCAACCTTGCTTTGAAGGCAGACGAGTTTTCTTCAGAATATATTAAATATTTTATTCGTTCGGATGGCAGACTTGTATAGTGTTTTATGGATATGGGATTCAGTATTTCTGAATTCGTTGTTGTTGTATTATGCGTGATGGTGTTGTTAGGTATATTTCTGAGAGTCTATTTATGTGGTAATTTTCAGGAAGTATGTAATAAAAAACCGCCATCTTTTTTTTTTACTTGGGAATTTTACCAGTTTATGATATGGGGCGCGGGCGGCCGTCGGTTAGCGGGTGTCTACATAACTCATACATAGTCATAACTTATAAGAAAAGTGTTGAAGATTTGCAATTTTTTTATGGATTTGGGGTAATTTTGGTACTAAAAATGTGAATTTTAAATAGCAATAACTTTTTTATTTTCAATAATAATAATAAGACTTTTTATTACTTTCTAGTAATGTTATTGCAGTATCTATGTGCAGCTTTCGGATTGGACTGGGTTTTTTTACATATTGTATTTACATGCAAGATAGAGCTACTTTAAATGTAGTTTTTGAAGATAATGTGTTGCTTTTATTGGAACGAAATTCCGTATCGTAACAAAAGTGTCGTGAAGTTTAACCCCCGACGAAAACAGAATTTGGAAAGTTTAGCGTGTGTATCTGAAAGAAAGAAAATACGTTTATTTGCGGTAAACAAGACGCATAAAAAAAAGAACACAAAATTTAAAAAGAAACATGTTTAGGGAAAATATGCGTCACATCCACGCAAAACGGCCATCTGTGTATCTGTCTGTAGCATGTCATGTAGCTCCCAAACGGCTGACTGATTCCTATTGTTTATTTTTGTTTGTAACGTGACTTGATTGTGTGTTCTTATCTATGACAAAAAAATCGATGTAGCCGTTTGAAGATTCAGAAGCTCTTTTCTAGTTGATGAATGGATATGAGCATCTTCCACAGGATTAACCGAGTCGAAATTCGGTATTTTGTTATTTCAATGATAATATATTCGAAAAACATAGTAACCTTGAACTGCTGCTGCAGCATCACCTGGAATTTGCAGGGTACCCGACACCCTCATCAACTTACAGCAGAGGAATCGTGTTTGAGTTAATTGAAATGGTCTCAATGGTAGGTTATGGATCGCTGGTGATCAGGAATGACAGAAGAAGTTACTCCACTAATAAAAGATTGTTTAAAAATTAAATTGTTTTGATAAAGGAAGTTTGCGTGGATTACGTGGATTTGCTGTGTCCCAACAGTGGGAACATTATAGGCTGATTATGCTTTGCACAATGCGCCTATAAACCGAATGTATAGTCGCTTGCAAACCTAAGGTCATTTGAAATTGATTCCTAGAGTGCAGTCTCAATTTCAAGTAACAGTGCATTCATTCATACGACCGACGCCATAACGGTTTGTATCTGAAACGTAATATAACTCTGTATTGAAATCAAAGTCTATTGAGCAGAGAACGCGGCAGCCATTTGTTATATCCGGCTTCTATGTATTTCTTCTTTGTAGGTAATTTGACGTCTATTGTACTGCATTTTTCCTTGCTTTGGGAACTATATGTACTATTCTACTCTACCGAAATGTCCTTCCTTATTGGTGGTATTGTTCGTCGAGTTGAGCTCCTTAAGTTCTGAGTTGAGCTCCACGATTACTGACAAATGCTTGCACTGACAGGACAGGTCCGCTCAAATCTGTGTGGTTCTTTTCTCAAAATACCATTTCAGACACTAATCTACGTGGTCCTTATATGGCCTGACCAAGATTATGTCTGGACTTTAAAAGAGACTGTGACCTTCAAGTTTGTTTCGGCCTTTCTTCTCAGAGTAGTCAGATAGGAAACGCCGAACTCATCTAGCATTTTTTTTATTTTTTTTAAGATGACGTGTAAAAGTGATTCCAATATCCTATTTACAGAATAAACTATTTCATTTAATTTAATTTCATTTCTTTTAATATATTTTGGTGATGATTCCGACGTACATATGACGGCGCAGTAAGTGGCGCCGTCTAGTTTGTTACGAAGTTACTAGGAATCACCGAAGAGGTCGTATAAGAGTGACACTGGCTGGTGACATTCACTCTAGCAGAGTGTCGCATCGATGGTTGCGTGGCGTTTGTTTTCTGATGACAGAAGATGATGTCAGCGGAGCCGCTGTCGTACCACGACGAACTGCTATATTCCGGCACGATCCTGATGATATTGAAGCTGCTGAACCACTTACGGCCGAACCTAACTATCACCAGAAAACTGGAGATAGAAAAACCTATCTATCTATGGTTTTAACGTCCCAATAATCTGTCAGAGAATAAGGAATCTTACGGAATGACATTCAATGACAGATAGAATTATACTGTCTACCATCAATAGCGATCTGTCCCATACTGAAAATAGGTTATTATTGGGTTCGGCCGTAATACGATGCAATTTACAATTTTTCTAATTTTTTCACAGAATTTTAGCCCTTTCTATTTTCATCTCTTAACTTGCCAGGCCCAAAGTGTGGAGCAGGCTTTACGGTTGTCCACTATTCGATCTATTAACTAAAATATTTTTTTGTTCAACGCTCAGAAATATAAGCTTATAATAATATCAGCCTAGTATTGTCCCACTGTAGGGCAATTATTTTGACTATAAGAACAGTGATAATGCGTCATGTTCGTGAACGGGCGCCGTCACTTGGGACTGGTCATCTCTTAGCTGCCATGGCTTATTTTAAATTTGTGAATGGTTCTTTGTTTTTATCCTTTTATTACAGACGCTTTTAACGTGCACGTCTTTCTACATTGTTCTCACATGTATAATTTCAACATGAATGAAGTAACCAATATTTTTGATCCAATTTTTGATTTAAAAGAAAGTCCGTGGAGTTTCTTGCCCGTTCTTCTCCATAGGTACCTATGTACTACGCTTTGGAATGGGCAATTAGCTTCATATTTCTGACTGACCAACTCCTTGGAAATTCAAAAGTGCCTGTAAATGAAATAAATGCTTTGAGTTTTTTGAGCTTTGAGTTGAGTGGTCGCTCACAATCAGAAGGCTAAAAGTCACCCAAAGAGCAAGGAGAGGGCTATGGTTGGAGTTTCCCTACGTGATCGAATCAGAAATGAAGAGATCCGTATGAGAACCTAGGTAACCGACATAGCCCGAAGAATTGCCAAACTTGAGTGGCAATGGGCAGGGCACATTGCTCGCAGAACAGATGGCCGAAAGGTTCTGGAGTGGCAACCGCGTATCTGTAGACGTTGCGTTGGAAGGCCTCCCATAAGATGGACCGATGACCTTGTGAAGGCCGCAGGAATCCGCTGGATGTGGGAGGCACAGAATCGGTCGAAGTGGTGGTACTTCCCTATGTTTATTATTCTAGCGTATGGCACTCGTGGGTTGCAGCTGAAAATCAGCGTCAGGTGGTATACTTTGTGTTGTCATCTGACATTATGCTGAGCTGAGGCCCTTTTGGCATTAAAATAATTTGTTTTCTGTTTTTATAGTTTTAAGGTGTATTTTTTGTAATGCCAATAAACGCATTTTTCTTTCTTTCTTTTCTTTACTTGGGTCAGGCCTATGTCCAGCAGTGGACGTATTTTGGCTGAAATGATGATGATGATGATAAGTACAGGTTTCCTCACGATCTTTGCCTTCTTTGATTATAAGCTTGATAGAGAATATTTTTTTTGATTCATGATGCACTTATAGAGGGAATTTCAGTTGAAAAAGTTTTGAAAGTTTAATTGCACAAAGCTACTTATCAAACTAACTTAACGTAACTTTGTGCAATTTTTGCACAAATTTACTAAGGTTGATTTCTGGGAAACGACTTCTTATTTTTGGTGTGAAATTTCGCTGCGCAAAAATTGTATACATTATTACTATTTCAACTGAAATTCCCACTATCTTTGCCTCATATTTAAGTGCATCATGCATCAACCAAAAAAATACAGAATGCGTAGAGGATGCCTTCGTGATGGGTCTTTTTATACCCTGTATAAAACACACACAAATATTATTAACAACTTAGGTACAACACTACATGAAGATCACCATTGACGACACTATTTAAAAAAAAAACTGGTCCGAGTTTCCATCATAACATTTTGGAACCTGCGTTTAGTTTCAATTAATCCATTGACGGACTATAACTTAGTAGGTTTGACTCTAAACTTCCTGAATTTCCGTTCCTTGATCATATATTCTGTTTCAGTGTTAGTTGGTACATACTGTGACTGTGATTTCACCTCACTCAAAATGAGGCGAGAAATGGACTGACTACGCTGTTTAGCGTAAATTGCGGGCAAATTCTGGGAACCGTTTTGTATGCCTCGTTCGATAACATTCCGGAACGTTTTGGTTTATCGTGTGATTTTGCAAACTACGGCTTAGATTTCCACTATGTACCGTTTTGTGGTTGATTGATAGAAAAGCTACCTTGCATGATCGGAGGAATGCAATGGCACCCAAACTACAATGGTCTGTTCAACGATAATGATGCAATATTTTTCCGTACACAAAATACGCGCTTTAACGTGGAGTTGCGGACATCAACCCGTATTTACCCATTTACCTAACAAATATTTTGAAAAAATATAATAATTTAAACGGGTGTCCATGGAGTTTCTTGCACGTTCTTCTCCATACCTACTACGCTTTGGAATGGGCAACTAGCTTCATATTTCTGAATGACCGACTCATTTGACAACTCAAAAGCGTCTGACTGCTAAAAATGTTTTTATTGAAATAAGTATATGCTTTGAGTTTTGAATTTTGTAGACGATAATTTTTAGACTCATACTTATCACAGTTAATGTAGTTCCTATTGAAATAATAATATTATGAGACATGAGAAAGTCAATTGAGCCAGTCTGTTTGAGAAAGTTAACTTACCTACAAAACGCTTCACCTAGACACAAATAGCACATCACAAAATCGTGCAAGAATCATAAAACACCATCTACACAAAGCAGGATCATAAAATTACCAATTAATTTTTTTCATTCACGCTGCAGAATAGCTTAGGAATTGATCAAAAATTTGCAAAGAACAACGTGAAATTACAATTGCTAATGCTAACGGGGATCGGAAGAAGGTTGACGATACCATAAATTAACCTAAGTTAGGCGAATTTGATCAGTATGCGACTGACGCTACTTTATTAGCGTAAACGGGCAAGGTAACACCTTAACTAGAGTTAGTGGGCGATGAAGTACGGCTCCTCTGTTATTTTAGACGGGTATGGTGCAAGTCACAATATCCATCTCTATATTAGAAGCTTTTGTTACGCGTTGAGACATAGATACTAATATTAAATAAGATACATGTCTACCTCACCAATCTTACACCTTCATGGTCTCAGATCACCCAGAACGCCAAACTTGGTTATTAAAAAATCTTTTTCACATCCAATTTGAATTAATTTTAATGTTCTTATTTTTATTTTCACGAATACTGGACTTTTGTCTTTATTACCGTGTATTATTTTTGTATTAATGAACTATAGTTGTTAATTTCTTTTAATTCGGCCCTCCCACTCTCACAGAGGAGGAGGGAGGAGGGCTGTGTCTTAGCAGTGGGAAGATTATAGGCTGATTATGATTTTTGAATTAGTTTTTTTTAACAAGTATTTTTAACATTTTATAAATATCTTTGGACTCATCTACGTAAATATTAAACCGAAGAACACAAAACTTGAATAGCCCACAAACACAACTAACTTACCTAATCAAAGCTTGTTACTTGAACCACAACAGGAATAAACAACTAAGTTAAAGTTGGACAATGTGGTGGAATCACGAACTGACAGTATTTATGTGTGAACAGTCGGTTTTAGCACTAAACGACGCGTGAGAATTTTATTCAATACTGTTTAAAGGAAATTGTATAGACGACCGGATTAATATGGAAGGATTTAAGCTTTAATAATTTATCAATACCGTTATAATTTATCGAAAGGCATCCGGTGTAGTCCATCATTTTTTATTTTTAGATTTTATTTACGGCTGTGAGGTTCTGTTACGCATGTCAATTGTTAATTTTTTTTCTTGTGATTTTTTTAAAAATTGGTATTCAGTAGGTATGACTAGGTATATACCAGTCATTCAAAATATAGTATTTTTTGGGGTTAATAGGCTTGATGCCAATAGTGTAAAACCAAGTATGCAGCTTCGCACAGCTACGACCTTTTTTTTTTTTTTTTTTTTTTCGGGGGGAAATCCTCATGGATGTCCTCCGCCCTGGGGAGGGCGGAGGGGTCTGTCAGACTCTTACTGACTAAAACCACCCCGGTGTTCCGTCTCACACTTGCACCGGGATCTAATGCGACTTCCGCAATCCCCGGCTAGTGGCCACCTCGAGTTAGGGGGGAGTGAGGTGTTAAACTCCCCCCTTACGTCATATACGTCATAGAGAGGCGCGCGTGGAACACTACGCGCCACCATCTCGGGTCCTAAGGAGTAGGGGGCGACGGATTTAATTTATATACCTAGTTCAACTATCACAGTTCTTGAATAAACCTACAGCTAGCACAGCTACGACCTGTGTTAACTGCGTGGTGCTTGTAGTATTGCTGATACTCGTAACGCTGGAGCCGCAGCTGCGTCTATCGTGATAAAGCAATGCGTGCCGAAGCTTCGTTCGTTTTGCTCGTTTTGCTCGCTAAAAAGATTTCGTGCGGTGGTCACATTAGTGGCTTCATAATTTTAACGAATTATCGTGCAATGATCCAAGAAGACTTTCCATTATTTCGACAAAGCGTCAACGCAGTCCGGAAAAAACAGTCGAAATGAACGCTTGTCCGACCACGCACCACGCTAATTAGCGCGCTAATATCCTTTGATGTACCGCCACCCGGGCGATAAGTGCTACGCAGCCTGATATATCACGATAGTCGTTAATGGTTGGTCACATCTGCGTGTATAGTATCACATTGTGAAGCTTTGTCACGAATTCACGATAGACGCAAGTGCAGCCCAGCATTATAAGCATTTCAATGACAGCAAATTTTAATGTAGTACCTAACAATTTGAATGAAGTATAAACGCGTCTGAAAGAATCATGGATTCCCATACAATTATTACAATTCGTTTCTACATCCATATTGTTATTTAGATTTTTCAAAAGACAGGGAGATTATTTCCTTTGAGAACTTAACGTGTGAAGTTATTGAAGGCGGGGAATGAATGGCACGTGCTCGAAATATAAAAGTAACGTGTATGGCGTACATATATTATGACACGTGTAGCCATTAATATGGAAATAAAAAAGGACCGAATTGAAGGGAAAAAAATCATTGTTGAAATTAATTTATGCATTATGTGAGTGAATTTTTTGCTTTTAAGTCCGATAAAACGTCTTGCTTAATTCAAAAAAAGCTGCCTAATGGCTTTGTTAAAAATCCATTGCTTTGTTACTTTGACGGTCTAATATGTAGGTGAGAAAAACGTGCGAATTTAGCACAATCCGCTCTGATATGCAGAGAATCTTAGAATACAGAACATCTCCAGGAAATTCCTAAGAAGGTATGATCTTAACCATCGTGTTCTTTTTATCTATTGTGGTATAATAATTTTATTCTAGGTGCATCGCCCTCACATATAATTATATAACTAATGTACCTACTTATACAAAATATTGTAAAACATTTTAAAAGAGTAACGGTGGAGTTTCTTGCCCATTCTTCTCCATGCGAAAACTACCTTTTGGAAGGGGCGACTAGAATCAATTCAATATTTTTGTAAATTTTTTACTTACAAAAGTGCCTTATAAGGGCCTATTTGAAATAAATGATTTGACTTTGACTTTGACTTTGACCTATGGGAAGAAGATACTGTAATATTCCTTGACAATCCTTTGACGATTCAAAAGTGCTTGTAAATGGTTTAATTGAAATAAATGGTTTGAGTTTGAGTTTGATTCCATTAGCACCATCTCAGATACGAAAATAAATCCTACAAAATATAACCGACGACGCACGGTAATGCTCCGTACCTACATCCACACGGAGGAGCTCGTGGCTAAGTAATAACTGCCGCACGGGTCGTTCCATCAGGTTAAGCTATGCTTGCCGGGGTTGGTCTGTGGATGGGTGACCATCTTTACATACCGAGACTCCTCCGTACCTCGGAAAGCACGTTAAACCGTTGGTCCCAGCTGTCATTCGTGGATCTTTGACAGTCGTTACGGGTCGTCAGAAGCCCGAAAGTCTGACAACCAGTCTTACTAAGGGGTATCGTATTGCCCAGTTACCGGGTTGTGGAGGTCAGATAGGCAGTCGCTCCATGTAAAATACTGATATTCAGCTGCATCCGGTTAGACTGGAAGTCGACCCCAACATAGTTGGGAAAAGGCTAGGCAGATTGGTGATGCTCCGTATATACATATTTAAAACACTGCCGAATAAAGTCTAAGTCAAATAATTAGTTTCAGTAAAGGCACTTTTGAAAAAGGTCAAAATTTACAAAAATATAGAATTGATTCTAGTCGCCCCTTCCAAAAGGTAGTTTTCGTATGGAGAAGAATGGGCAAGAAACTCCTCCGTTACTCTTTAACAATGTTTTACAAAATATTGTGTAAATTAATTATATAATTATATGTGAGGACGATACACCTGGAATAAGATTACTATACCACAATAGGTAAAAATAATTAAAAATGAAGCAATAACAGATAAATCAATAAAATTATGTGATAGATACATGGTGCTCATAAATTTAAAAAATTGTAAAAAAAAAGAAAAAAAATTTGGTGAAATTATTTAGGAATATCGTAGATATAGGTATTCCTAAATGATTTCACCAAAACTCACTTCCTGACACTATACAATAAGTATTTTAAAAAACCCTGTCCGAATCAAAAGGGGCACATAGTTACTGCAATAACATTACCAAAAAGTATTAAAAATCGTATTATTATTGAAAATAAAAAAGTTATTGCCATTTCAAATTTTTTTAACGAAATTTACCCCAATTCCATTAAAAATTAGCAATTTTTCAACAGGGGTCATACTTTATGACGCATATTTTCAAAAGGGGTCATAAGTTATGACTTGTTGACACCCGCTAAACGACGGCCGTCCGCGGCCCATGTAATAACCCGGTAAAATTCCCCATTGAAAAAAATGCGTGGTATATTTTTTAATTTTTCCTGAAAATTAATAACCAAAAACACATAAATAGACTCTCAGTACGATTCTTAATAACATCCTCACGAGTCGGACAGGATTTGTTTTACATGTTGTATACTGCCTCGTTGGCGTGGTGCGCGGTGGTTGCAAATGCGACTGTTAAGTTCGAGGTTCTAGGTTCTATTGTCGGCTCGGGCAAAGTTGTATTATGATTTTATCATTACGAATTTCTGTGCTCTCGGAAGGGTCGTCTGTAATCGCCAATCCGCCTTGAATAAGTGTGGGGATTATTGCTCATACCTTCTCTGTATGGGATGAGGCCTGCAGTGGGACAATAATGGGCTGGTGTTATTATCTTAGAGACCGGATTTGTGCACTATTAATGGCAAAATTAATAAAAATGTCTCGTTGGTGGTGGCGTGTGTGTTGGATCGTTAAGTTCCCTTCAAAATGGTTGAGCTAAACGGTGCTGATCCATGCGTCATGTTCGTGAACGGGCGCCGTCAGTAGGGACTGGTCATCTCTTATCTGCCACGGCTTATTTTAATTTTTGAATTGTTTTTATCTTTTTATAACGGACGCTTTTTACGTGCACGTCTTTCTACATTGGTCTCACATGTATAATTTCAACATGAATGATGTAACCAATATTTTGTAACAACATCTTTAAAAGAGTGTCCGTGGAGTTTCTTGCCCGTTCTTCTCCATAGGAACCTACGCTTTGGAATGGGCAACTAGCTTCATATTTCTGACTGACTGACCCCTTGACAATTCAAAAGTGCCTGTAAATGGTTTAATTGAAATAAATGCTTTGAGTTTGAGTTTTGAGTTTGAATAATTATAAATAAAAAATAAAGAATAATAATTTAGGTATATATCAATTGCCGTGCCTTAGCCTCGCAAAAATTCTAAAATGGCTCGCCCGAGTGTAATGAAACTGTGGTAAGTTATTGAGTGTGCGCCAGAGAATGTTCCTAACAATAAAAAAAAGTTAAGCCATCAAATAAAAATAAGGATGTTAGTGAGAGTATGATTCGATGTCAACATCTACGTGTGCGTGGTGTGCATGTATGTGAGAGTGCATGTGTGAGAAAGCAATAGGCTCTTTAAAACAATATTTTGTAACAATATTATGATTTAAAAGAGTGTCCGTGGAGTTTCTTGCCCGTTCTTCTCCATAGGAACCTACGCTTTGGAATGGGCAACTAGTTTCATATTTCTGACTGACTGAGCCCTTGACAAATCAAAAGTGCCTGTAGGTAAATGATTTAATTGAAATAAATGCTTCGAGTTTGAGTTTGAGTAAAACTTGTTTTTCTGGCATAACTATTTTGGCATATAGGTTATGTTGATATAATTATCTTGTGGGCTTATTTGTTTTGGCATAATTTGGAGTTACTTACATTTTTAAGGCATAATATTTATTCGTGCATGAGCCATAAATATAAACATTATTTATTATAATTTGGGAATTACTAAATTGGATTAGGTTAAGGTGCGGCGAACATGTTCTTTTTTAGATGAGTTATGTTACTGATTATTATTTTTAGTCCAAAGAACTTTATGTGTAAATATCATTATGCGTAAATAAATTTATGCTTTAGAATATTATGCTTGAACATTATTATGAGTAGTGAAATTATGCTTAAAAAAATATGCGTAAGCTTTTAAGCGTAAATACATATAATTAGGATAAACAATTGTATGCTATGTTATAATAATATATTATGTCTTATAATTTTATGCAAATGGATAGGAAACCCTTTGAAACACGGGCCTTAAAGTTGACCACTCACTACTGCTTACCCTTCGGGGAAATTCAGGTGTGATGTAATGTTTTGTTATATTATGTAGTTAACCAAACCTCTCACCTTTAATTTCCTACTGCCTGCCTTTTATGAATACCAATGAGGCCGTGATCATTACGACGCTGTCGATATTAACACTTAACGATCTATAAATAATATATATTTCCAGAATAATTAAGACCTCTGGAAGGGGTATCGAATAGCCTATTAAGGTGTCCTATTCGATATTTTCTCGATTGAATATTGTAGTTAGTCGATATAAAAATTGCTTAAATCATAACTAAATCTACACTTATAATGAATATAAAGATAAAAACTTTGTATTTTTGTTTGTAGTGAATAAACTAAAAAACTACTGGATCGGGTAAAAAAATAATCTTTTCCACTAGAATGCCATATTATCACTGCGAAACATAGGCTAATTTTTTTACAGATATCACGCAGGGGAAGTCGCTGGTAGAAACTAGTGTATTGATATATCGACTCAGTATTATTATCTGCCTAGCCTTTTCCTAATTTTGTTGGGTTCAGCTTCCATCCGGTTAGGATACAGCTGAATACCCGTATTTGACATGGATTCACTGCCTGATTGATCACCACAACCCATTTACTGGGTAACACGATACCCTTGGCGACTTGTGGTACAATCGACTCAGTCTCAATGTTAATAGGTTTTTGTTTAGTAGTTTGTTTAACATTGACCTCTTAACAACCCAAAACTAAGTAGGTACTTAAAGCGTATGAAAAAGTTTTTATTTTCTTTAGAAGAGTATTAATCAAAACTTGATCATAAAAATTCATCATCGACTCAAAAGAATACACATTTTTGTATCTGAATAATTTATTCATGAAAGTTTCGTAGCATAGAAATTCAAATATTTATTTTTATATGCCCATAAATAAATTAAGTACCTAAACAGTTGAGCGATATTTTTGCAGATACCTAGATAGTTTCAATTGAAAATGGATTCAAGACAAGGCAGTTAATTATTAACATATACTTTTATAACCCAAAAAATATCGTTTGATTATAATTCTAAAATATCGAGCAGTTTCAGCAATAGCCACTCTGTTCGCAGAACGTGCTCTGCGTACAAATAAATAGATAATTTCCCGAGGATGCCGCAACTGTTTTACATAATTACATAATAAACATATCACTTATATATACAGATTTGGTGAATAATAACCCTGCACTTGGAAACAGATTAATTGCAAAAATATGTGCATTACAATTAATTGTTTTATTTGTGTATGGAAGTTTGAATTTAAAGTATATTTTTAAAAAGCTCTATATTTGTAAAGGCTTTCAAATTAGATTCAATGCTGTTTGTGATATCTTTTTTTTTTTTTTTGGGTGGGAAATTAGCGAATAACTTCTCCCGCTCTGGGTGGAGCGGGAGGGCGTGTCAGACTCTTACTGACTAAAACCCACCCGTGTTCCTTCCGTTGCCTGTACGTTGCCAGGGGCCACGGTATCCCTTTCGGACTTTCCCGCAACCCCGGCAGGATTTGTGATATCTACAGTAGTTTCAACTAAAAGTGCCCGTTCACTTGCATAAACGAAGACCTAAAGAACGCCACTGATGCTGCAATCAACATGGCCACCTACTGGGCTTAAACAATATAAAACAAAACACCATCGACGCGAAAAGAAAAAGTAACTAAAAATTCATATATTTTAGAGTGTTTAAAGAAATGTAGTCCTCCAGACCGTATTTCGGCCAATCTCAAAGGAGACTAGCCTTAGGCGCGGGAGATATTATAGTGCACAAGTGTGAGAGCAGACACTGGTGCACTCTCTCTTCCCTCACTCTCATAGTCCGATGGGACGGCAATCCAACACGACCGGAGAGAGATCAGGTGTAGGACAAACGGCTTAATGTGCTTTCCGAGGCACGGGGGTATCACACCGCCAACTTCCAAACTCCGGGCTGTTGCTAGGAAATTCCTAATGGAAAAACCCAATAACATTTTGCCTGACCCGGGAATCGAACCCAGGACCCCACGCTCAGCAGTCGCGCTTGCAACCACGAGACCAACGGGGCAGTTAAAGAAATAATGTGGACGTGAACACTGACAGTCGGGCTGGTTCACAAATTCAAGGTCGCTCAGCGCGCTATGGAGCGGGCAATATTCGAAATTTCTTTGAAGAATAAAATCAGAAATGAAATTATCCGGAAGAGAACCAGAGTTACTGACAAGTCAAGTGATTCGATTGGATGTTGTTATATTAGTAAACCAATCGCTGATTGACTGATTTGGTACCAGATTTACGAATCAGACTAATCAGCCTTTCAAAACTAGGACGGAGGGGGCAAGACTATCAGCATATTTGGTGTACCTATAGATAACAGGCTCACTAAGTTAATTCGACGATATATTTCTAAATATTTATCTTGGAATAAACCCAACAACTTGACGTATTCAGCAATAAAGGTCGTTTCCGTTACTACAACTCCAAATTTTCCATTAAAACTGCGTAATACAACAATCGTTAAATCTGACTTGTGTCTGTTTAGAGAGTAGTAACTATCATTTAAATTGATTTATGAAGTCATTAATTCATCTATAATCCCTTTTGAGTTTATTTCATTAGGTACTGAAATGTAGAACATGCCAAGAATTTGTCGTCTTAATTTAGATTAATTTGTAGCTGTTCTACGTTACACTTTAGACACGTGTTACACACTCCGCGACAGTGAATGTCGAGAACACAAATGAAAGAAGTTGTTAAAGACCTCGTACACACGGGTGATTTTTTATCACTGGATTTTCAACGCACTGCTTAGCATCGAGAGTTGAAAATCCAACAGTTGTTTTTTGACGCGCTGGTATGCACTCTGTTGGACTCTCAATGCTCAGCTCAACACCGAGACTTAAAAATCCAGTACGCCATAAAAAAACGGTGAAGGAAAACATCGTAAGGAAATCGGTATGCCTGAGATATATTACTCGATGGCATGGGAAGCCAAGTCAGAGGCCTCATGGGGGGCTTTGAAACTCTGACACCAGGTTTAACCACACGAAAAGAAGAAGAAGCCATAAAAAATCATTGGTGAGCGGAAATAAGAGACGCACGCGCGTGTCGCAAGTCGCATCGCCCGACGCCTAGAACGGGGCCTTAAGGTCATTCTTCCATGCAAACATAGTATTTATTTATTTTATTTTAGAAAAGCTTACAGTCTAATAACTAAAATTATAACAATAATTTATATCTAATTTGCTAATAACAAGCTTATAGCTTCCACAGATAACTACAAAAATAACTTCCACAACGTTACTTCCAAAATTACAATATAAAACTATAAAACTACCAACTTTCAACACAACAAAACAGAACAAACTAACTTGATACTGTAGTACAATAAAACTTACTTAATTACAATAAAACGACTTAAACTATAATAAGGATTTAAGTGCTAGCAGGTGCCTCCTACTCCTGTTAAAAAAATGGCTTTGTTAATAGCTTCCTGACTGTGCTTGCTTTGGTACAGAAAAGATCGATGTCAGGTTCGCAAGATATATCGTTAAAACCACGACTGGCCCTCGAAAAGTATGCATTACGCCTATAATTTGTGACTGCATAAGGAATATGTAGAAGTGGTCGCTGACGCAATCCCATCTGATTAGTGCGCAACGCTAGTTTCGAGACAAGTTCGGGACAGTCGATAGTATTAGCAATATTAACTAAGTAACATACGTCATTAATATAGCGTCTACGGTCAAGAGGTAGAAAATGATACCTTTGGCAGCGGTGAGTATAATCAACTGATACCTGCTTTGCCCTGTAATCAAGATACCTGAGAAATTTTCTCTGTACTACTACTAGTACTGTAATTACTCGTCTGTTTGGCGGTGTACGTTCAAAAATAAAAATTATATCAATTTGTCTTGTCATTATCTTGCCCTGTGCGGAGAATTGTGAAGAATTGGAAAAAAAAAATGGTTTGGAAGCTATGAGCGTCAAAACTTCCATATTTCAACACTAATTTTAACTTGTCTTTGGGCGTAAATAAATAACTTATGTAGTAAGAAAATTGCAAAATAAAAACCGTATAGGGATATATATTATTTTCAAAAGTTCAAATTATTTTATTTTGAGTAAATACATCGAGTAGTTTTTTCAAAAAGCACGCTCGTTTTCGTTATAAAGCATCGTTTATTTCACTTAATAAATTAATAAATGTATAAATAAATAAATAAAAACAAGATTAATAAATACTAAATAAATAAAACGAAATAATTAGACTAATTAGCGAGCATATTAGTCACGCGCACCAACGACTTCGAGCAGACGACTAGTGTACCCTTAAGCTTCAGTGGAATCGGACAGGCCCGGCGGGCGGCGACTATTGGAGCTGTGAGCCAAAATTACTAGCTACGCTCTGTGCAGAGAAGCTGTGGACCGTGAAGGAGATGGCGGAATGAGCTGGACAGATTCTATATCGGACAACACTTGCATTGAGTGCGGGAAAATACGGGTAACAATGTTGCAATATTGTAGTGTTTTGTAGTTTTTTTTTTTGTATTGTATAATCTTGTGTGAAATAAAGTAATAATAATAATAAAAAGTTTACTCAGGTAAAAAGGTAAAACACTATTGAAAAATTCATATTTAAGTACAACTAATAATTTCTCTGTATCTTCATAGGACATATTTTGATGAGCTTCCTTGGCGGTTCTTTTGCAATTATTATAATTTACAGAATAAATTTTGGCTATCGCATTTAGTCTGTTATATTAATTAAAAGTACCTATACATAAATAAATAAAATAAATAACATTGATTTTCTGGAGACAATTTGTGTTAGTGAAACTGAAGTTGAATATTATTAATATGAATGAGCTGGTTTAGTATGTTTCTTCAAATCAAATTGTAATGCAACAAACTTCTGGCAACATATTAATATATAGCAAGGCTTGAATGTGTTGTACCTGTCTTGGGAAACAACTTGGAAACAATAAAGTTATGGCATCAATTCCAAGAATTTGCGTTACAATAGACTGCTTCTGATTGTACACATCAAGTTATACATTTCCAGTTTATGGTGATCTCGCATTTTATGGGATTTCCGTACAACGCGAGGTCAGCTTATACTGTACTAGGAATGTGCCTGTTCCATTCAGTAACTTTATCAAGTACTAGCTTCCGCTAGAGCCTTCGCCCGCGTGATACTTTTAAAGTATTCTAATGGTGAAAGAATTTTAAAGATTGGTCCACTAGTTTTGCAGTTTATTCATTACAATGAAAAATATAAATCTTTTCTCTTTATAATATAGTGTACTTTGAGGCGTCTGAAAATATCGATGTTCCTGCTTTGATCTTCACACGCTTCTTCATTTCCGCATCGTCAGTTATATTATTTTTCGTTCCCAGATTTATTTATTTAAGAATCCTACTGGAAACTATCTCGAGAATAAAATATGAAAGAAATCATTATGTAATCCGGATCAAAGCGTCAATTATACTGAATAGGCTAAGTCTAGTCCAGTCTTATTGGTTTATTTACTTCGTGGATTCCAATAAATAAATAATATTTTTTTTCATAACAAATTGTTAAGGCAGTATTTCGGGAAGTGAATTAACTCTCACTTAAAAAAAAAACATATGAGCATGAGGTCTTGGGTTCGATTCTCGGGTCGGGCAAAGTGTTATTGGGTCTATCTGAAATTTCTCAGTAGCACCCCGGAGTGTGGATTTGTGCCCGGTTGATGGCAATAGGCTCGGCCCCTTTTACATGGGACTTAAACATAACTGGCGAAATGTGGATGTACCTGCTACAGGTACACCTGTGCCTAACCTTTCGGGGAAACAAGGCGTGATGTTATGTTATGTGTTAAAAAAAACTCATTAAATAAAACTATGCATTGATATATCACCTCTATTCATACTAAACTCAGGAACGCCATGAAATCAATGACGGGCGATAACTTTAATGGCATAAATCATGTGCTGATTAATTCATAAGATATTCCTCTATGGGTAATACGAAATATTAAAAGGTAATTTGTATAAAATATCTAATTGGAACTATGAATTGTATTAAATAAACTCTCAGTATCTAAAAGAAAAATAACTAATATCCTATTTCCTTTATTCTTTACTTTGTTAAAAATGAAAATACCAATAGAGACTTAAGCCCAGTCATATTATTCACAAAAATACAAAGGAAAAAATTCAAATTTTTTGAACGATAAATAATTTTATCAAAAGAGAAATTAGGTATCTACCTATTGATTTCAAGACTAGCCTAAGGAAATAATTTATTTATAAACAGAATTCGTATACATAGGTACTGCATTCGTTATAACTAAAAGAATAAATAATACCTAGTCAAATAAGTCTCATTTTAGCCAGAAATACCTCATCATCATAATTTCAGCCGGAAGACGTCCACTGCTGGACATAGGCCTCCCTCAAGCACGGCCTCTTCGACCGGTTCTGTGCTTCTCGCATCCAGCGTTGCAGCAGATTTCTGCGTTCTTCACCAGGTCATCGGTCTACCTTGTGGTGTGCCTTCTAACGCTACGTCTTCCGGTACGCGGTCGCCACTCTAAAAACTTTCAGCCCCATCGACCATCTGCTCTGCGAGCAATGTGCCCTACCCGCCACCACTAAAGTTTGGCAATTCTCCGGGCTACGTCAACCGACATAGCTATCTTGGTTCTTCTACTGATCTCTTCATTTCTGATTCGATCACGTAGGGAAACTCCAAGCATAGCTTTTTCCATTGCCCTTTGGGTATCTTTTAACCTTCTAATAAGGCCCAATTTGAGCGACCCCGTTTCAGTGCCATAGGCCACTGGCAACACGCACTGGTCAAAGACTTTCGTCTTGAGACACTATGGTATATGAGATGAGAAGATAGTACGAAGCTTCCCGAACGCTGCCCAGCCGAGTCGGATTCGACGATTGACCTCTTTCTTGAAGTTGGAGCTACCTAACTGGACAGTTTTTCCTATGTAAACAACAATAATAGGCTGGTATTATTATGTTATTCTTTGATATTAGTTTAGAAGTTTAGATAAATTGAATATCTTTAGGAATGTGTATATATTCAATTGGTTTGATCTTCTACGATAAATAAACGTGGTCTATCTAGCTTTCTAGTGCTTTAATCCAGTATTCCCAATAAAAGATATAAATTTAAGTGCTTTTATGTGTTTACTTATTATTTAGTCTGAAATAACAAGAGTTTCGGGTTTTGGGATCACGTCTGTGTACTTTGGCAGACCAGTATTGACTAATGGTACGAAGTAAATTAGGGTTTCGGTCAATCCCAATAGGTTCCTAACCAAACTTTGATACAGAGGTACAGACTAACAAATAAGGTTAATATATAAACTTACCAAAATTAGTCATTTGATTATCGAAATGTTGAAACCAAGCAACGGCCCAAAATGTATCCTTTATTTAATTTAAAAATGCACTAAAGACAAATAAATTAATTGTTTGTCAAATTAACTATCAACTTAAATTTTCCATATATTTGAATCAAAACTATAAATAAAAGAGCAGTAATTATAGCCTAGTGGTGTGACCGTCGGACTGCCAAGTTATAAAGTCTCGTGTTCGAACCCCAGGCACGCACCTCTGACTTTTCGGACTATTATTATTTTCCTTTATTTCATTTAAATACTTATTAGTTACATTTTTAAATATTAGAATATAAAAATATATAAAAACATTTAAAAATATAAAAAATAGTAGCCCACCGGTATCGGGAACAGGGTCCAAGCTACCGGCGATCAGGGCTCCAGAAAGAGGAACCTCCTAACAATGCGAGCCGTGTCCAGGAGTACCGCTTTCTGAATCAAGCCCTTAATCCAGCTGCCCGACGAGAGCCTCCTTAGGTGTTGGTCGAGGCTCTTGGCAATTAAGCCATTAGCTGATACGACTATCGGCACAATGATCGCTGAGTCCACATCCCATATGTCGACAACCTCGCGAGCCAAGTCAAGATACTTAATCTGTTTATCATTCTCGGCTTTCACGAGGTTCAAGTCATGCGGGACCGTTATCTCAATAATCATTGCATATTATTATTATTATTATTTTAAGTCTGTTAGTTTTTAAATCATGTAAATACGTATGTGTAAATTTCACAATACATTTACTTCAAATATAAAATTAATCCTTGCCAAATCTCAGACTGAGCACGTCAACACAATTGCTCAGTATATCCTTGTAAACCCAAAATATCCTTTATCCCAATCATCGAAGGGCATTCTCAATTCCGTCCGGCCTTCTAATATTTGTCTAAACCGATTGAAACCTTGTTTGGAATCCACCCATAGTAATCTTCCATCTTGTTGGAATGTAGATATATCTTCATCGATTGACTATCGCTGCAAACACTGCTATCGAAACTGCAAAATCTGAAAAATAAACTTTATTTTTCCAAATATAGATATTTTTTACAGATAAATATAGATATTTGTGTTCTCAATTAGTTTCCTTTTTATGTGTATACTAGCTGTGCCCCGTGGTTTTGCCCGCTAAAACTCGATCCCGTGGGAATATCGGGATAAAAGTATCCAATGTCCTATTCAAGATCTACCCGTGTGCCGAATTTCATCCAAATCCGTTCAACCGTTTTAGCGTGAAAGCGTAACAAACAAACATACAAAAAATTTAAATAAAAAGAATCGAATAATCGAAGAATCTAGAAAAGTTAAAAGTTAAATAATGTCTACCTCTGAGCCAAATTTTATGGAAATCCTTCTTGGCGTGAAAAGGTGACAGAGATTCAGAAATATTAAGATATAAGTATTCGTAGTCAGGGCAAAAAAAAATGGGAATGTTAATAATGATAAAAGTCGTTCTTCGATCATCATTTTCAGCCGAAAAACGTCCATTGCTGGACATAGGCCTCCCCAAGCACCGCCATTTCGGCCGGTTCTGTGCTTCTCGCATCTAGCTGATTCCTGCGGCCCTAACCAGGTCATCAGTCCACCTTGTGGGAGGCCTTCCAACCCTACGTCTTCCCTTTCGGCCTCATCGGCCATCTGTTCTGCGAGCAATGTCTCCTGCCTTCTATCTAAACAAAACTTTAAATCACTATCCTGAAAAGTTACTGATTTGCACTTTCGATAATGTTTGTAGCGGCCGTCGATATACGGACTGTAACGCAATAATTTATAAGGGTCTACTGTTCATTTGTTAATTGGTACAGACGCCAGTACATCAACCTACTACAATCTGTGAAATTTCTTTAATAGATTTTCAACTTTATCACTAAAGCTTAAGGTTCAAAGTTGATTTTACAGTTTCGGGTAGGTTGATGTGCTGGCGTCTGTACAAGCGATAGGGTTGAGATCTATGAAGGATACATGTCCATTTATTATGTAGATGTATCTACCTATATTATATTCGTAACGGGATACGATAACTCCTGTCTCTGTCTATTTATTGAAGATTGGGTACAATTATTTGAATTACGTATCTTCAATATCATAATATCACGTGATCAGTGGGGTAATTGCCTAACACACTAACAGCAGCAATGACTTTCATTTTGACAGTTCAACAACATTCATTGCGTTATTTACGTTGTTGAGCAGATTTTTTTTTCGAACATATGAAGCAATGGATTAACAATATCTTTCAAAATAATTCAGATGGTGATTGAAAGTAATTAGGGTGATGTTGATGGCATTAGTTAACAAAATCCAAGTATCAAGTTTAATGATCACCAAGGTAGAAAAGTTAAAATTAAAAGAACAAAATCGTATTTGTTTTCCAAAAAGTATACACCGTGAAATCTTAATGGTTGTTTTCCCGCAGCAAAATGTTTTTGTCTTGGTATTACAATCGTTATAAACAAATAAAATATTAGAAACAATTTTGAAAGCAAATTTTGTGTTGTTGCGTACAAATTAGTTTATGCCGTATCACCACGTACGAGAGTTTATTTTGCTTTGAACATTTATGCAACGCTGTTCCCTTTGTCGTCGGCGCGTGCGATTCCAGTAGTACCTACAAATTACCTGTTTATTTATTTATTTATTTGGGACAAACAAACAGTAACACATTATATCTGCGCAAACAATATAAACAAATATATTATATAAATGTGAAACTCACACCGTTATCCACAACATATACAATTCATATAACTTTACTAATGAACAATCTATGCGAGTAAGACTACAGACTACTGTTACTATTGATTCTCACGTTTTCGAGAAAAACATCTTTATTTTTTTACTTTTATTCTCTGCTTCGAAAGTACTCCTTATGGCAAGTTGTTCTGCCGTGGCAAAATAACCATTAAGATTTCACGGTGTATAACGACAACGAATCATATTTCAAATAATTACTTTTACACGAATTCCTCACATTGTCTATATGATAACGCATCCAATGACAAAAATAACAAGCAAACCCCATTAACGACCTGCGTCATATTTACAGATAAGCTAAATAGCACGATTCTATGAAACTATCATGTATCTAATCCTCTCGCCAACTAGAGACTTATTCCTTCACGGAAAACGTTATTGCATCAAGTTTTCACAGACAGTTTCTAATACCACATTACTTTCCAGAATGTTATTTTGATGCAGTTTCTTGTTAGTATGAAGTTATGAGAGTAAAAGTCATGTTCCCGATGGAATATCCCATCGGCAAAAATGACGATCTTCTATACAGACTTTCATCCCTTATTTAACCACTTTCGAGAATGGATTGTCAAAATCCTTCCTTAGTGGCCCCTTCACTATTTAAGGAAATCATTTGCAAAATGTCTTGCTTGTTGCCAGTTATATGATGTCTATGAATTTGAGATTTTTATTATAGTTTGACCGACACCACTGCACTACGCCTTAGGAATGCACGGTGGGGCAGGAGGCGGGACGCTGCACGCCGTGCAGCCTATACCTAAGACGTGGTACAGCGGGTTTGGTCAAACTACTCGTATAAGTAGAATTTCGTAAGTAATTAAGTACACTAAAGCATTAGGTACAACTTAAATTGTTGGAAATCAATTCTAAATCAAAATCTCTTCTAAACTGTGTCATTTCCGACTCTTAGCCGTTGGGATATTGCTCTTAGAAGCTTTCGCCGCTTTTCTCGGGGGAGAGACCTTCAAAAGGCACTCATAAGATGATTCTGTCCACCAGTCACACTTATATAAGTGCAGTTTACTCTATTAAGGCTCCCGCCGCCAGGCGCGACGCAACGGAGCGGCACGACTCTGGTAGAATAATTTCTATGAAAACTTCACGGAAACTGTTCTACCGTTGTCGCGTCGCGCTTGTCTTTCTCGTTTCCTTTTATCTTTATGTTTAGACGAGGATAGTTCGCAAGACAAATTGAAAAACAATAGTCATTCTTAATTACCAAGCTTCCACAAACACTATTACAAGCAAACCGTTTACTTATAAATACGTTGACGTACAGAGTCGCTCATTTGAAGATAAACGCGACAATTTCTTGCAAGCAGAGACAAGCAGTCATTAGAAAACGTTTGACTTTGAGATCAAAGACCTGCTGTGTGGTGTGAGGCGTATCTTGTGTCTATAATTGCAACTTAATATTGATACAATTTGTTGTAATGTTTGTGGTTTGAGAGAGAAACCCAGTAACTGGGTTGTGGAGGTCAGATAGGCAGTCGCTCCATGTAAAATATTGGTATTCGGTGCATCCGGTTAGGCGGAAACCGACCAACTGTGTCGCAGGATGCAGCTGAATACCAGTATTTTTGTATTTTAGCTTACTTATCTGACCTCCACAACCCAATTACTGGGTTAACACGATACCCCTTGGTAAGACAGGTTGTCAGACTTTTAGGGTTTTGACTAGCCGTAACAAGTGTCAAAGATCTACGAATGCCAGCCGTAACAACGGCTCAACGTGCTTTCCGAGGCACGGAAGGGTCTCGATATGTAACGAATGGTCACCCATCCACGAACCCACCGCGAGAAGCGTAGCTTAACCTTCGATCGACCCGTGTGGATGTTATCATATAGCTACGATCACTACTAAGAGGTAATCAAGTCAATATTGACAACAGCATCCTTTCATGCTCATTAATGTAGACAGGAGGTAAATATAGTGTGTTTAATGATGGCAGACAACTTCTCAGACATCGGTCAGACTAGTAGACAGGGTAAACAATAGAAAAAGTTTAGAGTGATGTGGATTGTTTATAATCGGTGGGCCAAAAACATACGATGAAATAATGAAATAACTTGTTTAATTAAATACCATATAAAAGTTTGCATATAAACGGAGTAACTGAAAACTCGGGCTAAATCCAATTTCAATGTACTTAAAACTTTTTTAATCTGATATACCTACCCACTCATTTTGATGTTACACGGCCTGCGAAAATCGTAAACACACATCCTATAATATACTACTAAATGAGCAATATTTGTATATAATCACGTTCTCGAAAACGGCTCTAACGATTTCGAGGAAAGTTGCAATATAGGGGTTTACGGGGGCGAAAAATCGATCTAGCTAGGTCTCATATCTGGGAAAAAATCGTTTTCTCCGTATTTACACCCGAGCGGAGCTCGATCGCCCAAAGTTTTGAACAAGATGGCTACCTTAGAATAATTGACATTTGACAATTGATAATAATTGGCAGACATGGAATAAGTAAGTACCTACTATCGTGGCAGCATGGAATTAGTAAGTACCTACTATCACGGCAGCATGGAATTAGTATGTAGGTAGACATGGAATTAGTAAAAAGTATCTTATACTGTTAAAATGAACATTCTCTATGTTCACCAGAGCAGAGCTCGGTCGCCCAGGTGCTATATCTATTATGAACTGGATTAAGTGGTTACATTAAATTTTGTCCGTAATTATTTTTCTTTCCCATTCGATGGTACTTTTTTAAATGAGATGGTACTTTTTAGGGCAGGTAGTAGATTTAAACGTTTTCATAAAGCGGTAACTGCCTTATTGTTCAAAAACATTGTCATGAAGTTTGTTTGGGTTTTATAAACCTATTTTGATGATGCCAGGATGATTAAATAAAATAAATAATGACGATGTATAATAGATAAGATGTCATTAGACTGTTCAAAAATACTAGGGAATTAAAGGATTCTACTACCTAAATATGCAATGATCTTTTTTTCCTACTATTTTCGCGGTAGGACTAAACCTACATAGCTATAAGACCCAGCAATTGAACTCTCATTTCACAATTCCCGCACGTTCTTGTCCAGGCTATAAAAATAAACGGCTAGGCTAAATTGTTTCTGAAGAGCCTAGTAGGAACGGAAAAGCTAGACTCTCCCAGAATATTTATTAGCCTCATTGGATTGAAAGTCATGTATGGAAAGCATGTGGCTGTTCGTGCAGAGTTCACGAATACTTTGAAAGTAGATGGAGATCGTTTTCTTGATGCCTAGTTGAAACTTGAATTTTAGATTTTGTAATTGATTCTAGAAAAGTTTTTGGTGAAAGTTGTACTATAATAGCTTTACATAAATACTTGTAAGGTTATTCCTGAAAGATGCTAAGAATGTAAAACCGAACGTTAGAAATAGGTATTAACTATGGGAGTTGAAATTAGAAGAATAACAGTGAACTTTTTGGAGACCTTTGTTTCAATTATGGAGACACAAAACTACATACAAACCATACATTATTTTAGCAATCTTGTAAAGGATAATTTACTTTCACTAATAACCGAATTACAATTATAAAATCTAAAACTGCAAACGTTATTCAACAGGGATTTTCCTACATTTTGTACTAATTGAGGAACCTGTGGTAACACTGTAACACCTATTCAATGAACATCATGTTTACAAACATGTGCTTTACGTAAAGCTCTGTCAAACCAATAATTTCCGAGAATACTCAAAAAATTCGAACGTGTTTGCTTTTTGTTTCAATCAAGTGGGATTACGTTATTTGTTTGAACAGATATGTGATTTGTTTCATACATTTCAAAAGTTATTTTTCAATTGAGGATAAAGCGTGCGAATTCGAGTATTGTAAACAAATATACGGCTTCTAGCTGTGTGTTTAAAGCTTAGCCGCGAATTTTATTCGCGCGGTTTATATTTAGTGTACGGCATTGTAACGAGCGCGAATTTTAAATCACCAGTGCGTGTAGATACATATAACAAGATACCATGTGTTACAGAATTGCGATAAAAATTGTCTGCGAGCCTATTGTCGTCAATCGGGCACAAATACAGACACCGGGCTGCTACTGAGAAATTCCTGATAGAAAAACCCAATAACACTTTGCCCGACCTGGGGATCGAACCCAGGACCTCATGGTCAGCAGTAGCGAGTGCGACCACTAGACCTACGGGGCAACTGTACTGATTTATAGCTAGGCAATGGTCACCTAACGTAGAAATCTGTTTTTAATGACTTTTAGGTATTTGTGGCAAAATATTTAAGTAAATCTCCACCAAAATAACTAAAAATCAGTAATGAAATATCCAAAAAGCATTATTTTCACTAAATTAATTTCTAATTCTCCTTCCATTTGTTTATTCAAAGGTAGTTCACTGATACCGAACAAATATTCACAAAAGAAATCCTTTGTGAATATTGCAATCCCTGTCAATACGGTATATTGAATTCTTTGTACTTTAAGTAAATAAGCGAACGGTAGTAACCCTTGTAAGCCTATCAGCTGAATATTGCGAGGAGGGTAAAAGTCAGACCCCTATTGGTGCTTTTGTAATTTGCGTAGTGACGGAGATTTCTGTATTAATTTTCTGTTTTGAACAAACGAAGTTAAATACGGGGGTTGTTTTGTTTTTAGTTTTGTCGTAGGGTCGTTGGGTTCTCAATGTATTTGACCCTTTTTGTCTGCCTCTGTGGAGCCTAAAAAATGTTGGCTTCGAAATACTAGAAAGAAAGAAAAGAAAGAAAATACGTTTATTTGTGGTACACATGACAGAAGGAAAGAACAAAACACGAAAATAACAATTTGGGGGAAAATATGCGTCACATCCACGCGAAACGGCCATCGCTCAACATAATGCTGCGACCCTATGCGAGACAGAGCCGCTGTCATTCTTATCCCACACAATCACAATTACTTGGAAAGTGTAATTGATTCATAGAAAACCATTCGTTTTCCAAGCTTTAAAGTCAAAGTCAAAGTCAATTAATTTATTTCAATTAGGCAAAAAAAAGGCACTTTTGAACGCCAAAATTTACAAAAAAAAATATATATATATTCTAGTCGCCCCTTCCAAAAGGTCGTTTTCGTATGGAGAAGAATGGATAAGAAACTCCACCGTTACTCTTTTAATTTTTTTTCACAATATATTGTATACATCAATTATATAATTATATGTGAAGACGATGCACCTAGAATAAGATTACTATACCACAATAGGTAAAAAGGATGAAAAAATAAGGAATGACAGATAAATTAATTATGTGATAGATGCACGGTGCTCACATATTTACAAACATTGAAAACTTATACGATATTCCTAACATTTTAACAAGTAATAGGTACTAATAAGTCAGTGTGTGATCACAGAATGTAAAGTGAATGTTATAAAAATAATATTATACAATTAAATTAGCAACCAGTTAGATTTTGTCTAGATTCTAAATTGTCCTATGGAGCAGAACCAGCATGTTTCCAAGCATTTTTATCTTGGATTTTTACTCAGAATTCATATAACTTTGTATCGGCTTAAGGTCTCGTTCACACTGCTATGTTCTTTTTAGGTTTCCGTAGCTAGAGGGTGCCAACAAGCCCTATTACTAAGGCTCTACTGTACGTCCGTCCGTCCGCCTGACACAGGGCTGTAACTTTTGTAACTGTAATAGGTAGACATACTTGAAATTTCACAGAGTGTGTATTAACTATGGCCGCTTTAACAGCACATAATAAAAATAAAATAATGTAAAAAATTAAAGGGGGTCCACATACAAGAAACGTGTTACTTTTAGGAAAGTATAAAAAAAAAACATTTAGTCTTAAATATTGTACGGTGGTACGGGGACCATATTTTCAGTTGCCTGTACGTTGCCAGGGGCCACGGTAATCAAACCCGGCAGGCATCGGTCCTATCGGACCCCTTCATTTGTGCTGACATCTCTTTGAGGCGCGCGTGGAACACAACCCGCCGTCGACCCGGGCCTGGTCCTTATCGCATGGTGAGCTGGTACGGGAACCCTTCGTCAGTTTTCACAGCTTTCCAAAAGCATCAAGCGATTCGCAATGACCCCTATTCTGAACGATCAAGTATAATTGCGTCCGTAAGTTTTTCACCGTAATGTAATTTCCGATTATGATGTGTAGGTACCGAACTATGTTTCAAACGGCTTTAAGACTTCACGTGTGACAACTTTGCACTAGTTTATCTTAAAGCCGCATAACGTAAAAGCAATATCGGTAGTTCTAAGTGATTTCTAAAACTTAAGCGAACGTTTCACGTCGAAATGAAATTAGTTACGGAGCCTTACCGCACTAATACTGTACACACCACAGCGCAAGGAAACGCCTCGCTACTGCTAGAAGCGGCATTCTCAACTCTTTCCATACAAACCAAGAGTGCTACCGTATACTCGCACTATGACACAAAGAAGAATGACCATTTTTCACCTGACTTTGTATAGAAATTAAATAAATCTTAAAATTCAGCTAATTTAAATGTATATTAATTACGCTAATCACAATGTTAAAAGAAACGCAGGAAAAAAATATATTTCAATTTTTCTTTATGCTTATTCTACGTCAAGGGTTAACTTTTAACATGTTTTGAACGCATCTCAATTACCCCGAACGCATCTCAACTACCCATTTTTTACGACGTTTCATTTTACACAATGCTACTTGACTTTACTCAACTCTGTTTTTGAGTTTTATACATTATTTTACGTTTTATTTATTCAATCCATGCTCTGTGGTACACAGTCACGATGTATTACGTGTTTTGGTTATATGAAAAAAAGGGGTGAAATTAGACTGCTTCAATATGCGGTGCGATCGTCTTCTATTTACAAAAATTCTTAAATTCATTTACTGACAGACAACGCAACGCACAGACTAAACCGCTGGGCCATGGAGCATAAAATTCTGTGGAAGAGTTCCTTATACAAATATCGAAAGAGAGCTCTAAGGAAGTATATTTGAAAATTCATCCGGGTTTTTATAGGGGATAAAGTTTGTATGGAAATTCGTAATTTTTGCCAATGGAGAATCCCATCGGAAATTAATGGTGAGCGCGTCCATATTGCCGCTCGACATCCGACCTACTAACGAGAAATCATGTGGACGAGCCCGACGACTGACTCGCATTATCTACAAAAAGACGTTACGTTAAAAATTGAAATTGTTTCGTGTCGTGAATGTTACACTTTTATCGGTCTATCTCTCATTCGCCACGTGCGATAAGCGATTCGTTCCAAAAATGGAAGTTGTTCTAATAAGGGCAAATTTTTTAATAGTCAGATAACTCTTATCTGAAGAATAAATATTTAAATTTGGCAGCTTTTGTATAGGAAATATCTCAAACTGTCATATTTATTGTTGTGATAAAAGTTATCTGACGATCGAAAATCAGCCCTAGAAGTTCTCATAATTATATAATTTGACTTTAACTTAATTTGAAAAAACATTAACAACAAAACTCTTGACCACTAAGCGTCAAACTTATAATCATTATGTCAGTTATAAAAACCTTTTTCATAAAAATTATTTCATTGAAATATCGTGTTTCAAAAATGATACGTCTCGGTCACCCAGACCTGCGAACACAAAAGACTACTTATTACTGAAATGGAAACTATATTTCAATGAAAACATTCGTACACGTCGCATCGACAAAGAGATTCTCATAATTCCAAAAACGGACACCGAACTAGTAAGTAAACAGTATTTTAAGATACTGACAAAATTCACAATTTTCCCGTAATATGAACTAAAACCAGCTGTAACTAGATACAACAGGATATTGTTGTTAAAATATGGGTCAAGGGAGAAAAGTATGGCGCTGTTTCGCGTTTAGGAAGAAAAGTGGGGCGCGTCTTTGTGGCCATGTCATCTATGTCCATTACTTTTTTATGAATTCTCAAAAGTTTGGTTATAATTATTCAAGTACGAAAAGTAACTGAAACAACGACTTCGGGAGAAATGGAATAATGAATATTATGAGCAGGGAGACCAATGTTAATATGTTAGAATCGCTTTCAAAGAAAAACAGTGATAACTTCCATCATATCAATAATTTACTTTCAGCCTATAATAATGTAGCGAAAATATATGATATGTTAATACGTATTCCATGTTTTCGTTGTATGGTTTGTTCCAAAAGTATCTGATGAAATATAAACAACCCTCTGTTCAGTAGGTTTTGGGTAACTCACTTTCAATCACAATCCGAGGGTTGTAAAACTGAGTATCACGCAAAAACTATCAAGCGTATTTTTCTGAAACTTTGACCATTTTAAAGATAATTTGATTATTTATCTTTTAGTGTTTTTGTGTTTTATTAAAATGCCTTTTGATTTGTGTATAATAAATTAATAATATCTCTAATTTGGGACAGCGCTCCTTGATGGGCGAGTACTGTTACTGGCTGGACTTACGACGCGTTGCGTGAGCTCAGCACAGAACACGCAAGTTAAAGGGAATTAGTAACTTATGTGTATTAGAACGTTTCAATTTTATGTCCCACCACTTTTTCTAACAATTATTGTTTGAATAACATTACCAAATTGTAATTGAATAATGATCGACGAAACTTGAGAACTTATAAAATTAATCTGAAAAACTACCTTAATAGACGGTTATTTAAAATTAAACTTTCGGGTTGAAGTATTCAAATAATAAAATCAAAGCACTCAATTTGTAAGTGGCATTACAATTGGCATCCACAGGTATGTTTTCTGATCTATTTATTTACATTTTCATCTGATACTTTTGGGACAGACTATATTATGTTATCGTCCTTAAGTGTTGGAAAAACCGCAACGAAAAGCCTAGCCTTTTATCTAACTTTAGCTCAACTTTTACGACCCATATAGGTCCGAATGTACACAGAGCGAATGGCTTCTGACCCCTACATTCCAATTACTGTGGAACAGATAGGCAATACCCTAGCTAGACTAACGACAGATTGTCAGGCTTTTAGGCATCGGATTGCCCATAACTATCTGTCGTTGGGCATTCAAATATTCTAGGAAATCTATTGGTTTCAAATTCCATGTTCCTTGTATTTGTAAATTTCCTGCTCAATAGTTTGTTTTTCTTGAATGTCATAACGGTATATAACTGATAACATTGGTACAGACGCCAGCAGGTCAGCTTACCCGAAACTGTCAAATTTTCCCAATCAACTTTGAACCTTATACTTTAGTGCTAAAGTTGAAAATATATTAAAGAAATTTGACAGATTGTAGTAGGTTGATGTGCTGGCGTCTATACCTAATCGTACATTCAATTATTAAAATAAAACTAAGGAAGAATAGAGAATACTTTAAGTTAAGAACGGTTAGATCACGTTTACTGATATTTTTCAGTATTATTTGCAGGGATCACATGGCAGTGTCATACTTGTTTATAGCCGTGGGATGTTAACGTATGATTCCAACTTTTTACCGTAAAACATCATCCAGTGTGAACGGCTGCTTACCTTTACAAAAATGAATGTCGCAGGTTAGCTCCTGTGAAAATTAGGAAATATAAACGAAATATGAGGGTTGAAATGCCTTTCCATCCCTTAGAGTAGCGACATCTATCAGAACCACGTAGCTGGCTAGTGAAATAGTGACTGATAAGTTGTCAATAGTTATAGATGGCACCACCAAAACCTGCATCGCGAAAGCCGAGATTCCATGTTTACAAATGACCGACGTGATACATGAGCGACGTAACGCCGCGATATTGAGTTATTTGTTAGAGAAATATTTCCCTCTCATCAGGGGTCGTACATTGACGAATTTGGGTGCTAAGAGAGAAAGAGACAGAACGACACAGGACTTAGAGCCCCATCCCTTTTTCGCGACGGAACAATGACATTGAAATTAATAATCAACAGATGTGAAAGTTTAGCGGGTAGGTTCCTATAGGTAACGATTTGTAAGCAGTGTGTATACCACTGTATACCTAAGTAATTATAAGTAATAATGTTTTAAGACAGTTGCTGCTACAGCTTAGAAGCACTAAAACGTTTAAAACACGAGACTAAAATATTCAAGCAACAAATATTGATCATTTGCACTCAAACAAAGTACTTACTCTATTACTCTATAAGTTAATATTCTCTGCATTTCAGTAGCAACGAACGACTCCTTTTACTTTGCAGTATTAATTATAGTTCCTTTAAAAGTATTTGTTGAAAGCAACGTAGACATTTTTAAACAACTTTCAATTTTAACACTTTATTTGTTAAAATTCTTAATTAAAACTTGAACATTTACAGACGGAGAAAAATTTAACTGAACGAAATAATTGAATCGTGAATGTTCATACTTATTAGTTCATTTGAAGAAGAAATTGTGAAAAAGCAGGAAAACTTTTGAAGTATTCAGAGCTATTTAAAAGCACTAGTTTTAACGTTTTCATTTATTTAATACTGAATGCCAACAGCATATTTATACATGCAATATTCGTTTACAATAGTATTTAGGAAAGGTATTACTGCAAATGTATGTATACACAAATTATAGGAAAATATATTGGACAGAAGCTCCTTATAAACTAGAGTACAATTATAATAAAAGTTAATGAACTTCGATTAAAGTAAAGAAAATAAAACACAAATTAATGAAGGGCATGAAATTTTCATGGGGCTATCTGAGTAATGTGTGATGTTTGATAATAATTTGCTTGACTGTATTAAATTACATCTACAAAAACAATGGTGGCCCAGTGGTAAGTGGTAACGGGCGCGACTTACGAGTTGGAGGTCGTAGTTTCCAACCCAGGTGGGCGCTTTACTTTGTGTCAAACTCAAACTCAAAGCATTCATTTCAATTAAACCATTTACAGGCACTTTTGAATTGTCAAGGGCTCAGTCAGTCAGAAATATGAAGTTGCCCATTCCAAAGCGTAGGTTCCTATGGAGAAGAACAGGCAAGAAACTCCAGTAAGTTATTCCTATTCCTATAAGTTATTTCATCACCACTGCTCTCAAAACGGTGGAGGAAAACATCGGCACGCCCAAGAATCAAAAATTCGAAGACATGTGACATCTACCAGCTCGAACTAGGCCCGCGTGGTGGATTACGGCCCACTCCCTCTCTCAGAGAGGGGCTTGTGTACCAACAGTGGAACATTATAGGCTGATTATTAGTGTTTTTATTTTAATATAATAGAAAGAATAACATACAACGTTATCTTTTCTATCATTCTTATCTCGTGAACCATAAGCTTGTTCTCTTGTAACAGTATGAGGCTTAAATGAAAGAAATGAATATCCTTCCACGAACGTTTATAATTAACCTGTATATGTTGATATGATTTATTTCGTTATTCACCCATGCTCTTTATTAGCAACATGACATTATGTCATGTATCTCTTGCATACACAAACTAACCTTTGATAGATAACTTTAACCGCGCACAAAGACTTAGATATGTATCCCATCTAGGATTGCCAACCCTACTATATTAGAGGTCAATACTATATTTCCAAAGAAAAAATATAGTAGACGAAACTAATGGAGAAATGATCGCAATAGGGCCTGTATTTAATCTCATAAAAGCTAAATTAATGGTATTTTGGAATCATAATTTATAGTGTAAAAATTGTTATGAGACATTTAAAAAACAAAACCTGTTAAGAAAGGTTCTGTTTAGCAAAAAATATGCATATTTTAAATAATAAAAATGTTTTTGAAATATACCTACCATATTTTTTCGCCTTCTACTATATTTTTACAGGCAATGGCTTCGAAATTATTATTATTTGAAATTTATTGATTTATTATTTGAAATAAAAAAAGTTGGCAACCCTAATGCCAACTTTTTTTATTTCAAATATCCCTTACAACCATAATGATACATACCATACCTTATATATGGTACATAATAATATTATGTAACCAACCTAATGAGAGGAAGAATCACCGGCCTTGCCCAAGATTAATTGGCAGAATGTAAGGCTTTTCATGGCCTGCCTTGTTATGAAAATAAGTTTTATTTTTCGTTTCCTTCATTATGTGGCCAGTATGAATTTTTATTGCAGCCATCTTTCGTGACGAAATATAATCTTTCTAAGACTTCTCTGAATGTTTAATGAAAATTTTCTTTTGTTTTTTTTTTTTCTTTATTTATTATCTCGTTTATTTTGTCTTGGCATAGAATAATGCGGTTTTTTTGTAATGTTACGGTTTGCAATAGAATTTTTATTTATGGTACGTTTATTATTAGTTACTTCAATTTGAAATTATGGACATCCATTAAGGACGTCCTCAGGCTAGGTGTAGCGACGATCTTCGCAGGGTGGCTGGTAGCAGCTGGATGACAATCATATGACGGTGGTCTTCGATCGATACAAAATACCATCCGTCTAAATATCGACCAAAGTGACTAACACTTAGCTCAAAGGTAATTTTTTTGCTAGACAAGATTCGTCCTAGTTTTTCAGCCTTAAGATGGGTGGCAATGTCCCTGAAGAAGTTGGCCATACAACGTTGGGTTTCTCTAGTTGAGGAGTTCCTATAGCCACTTGGCTGCATCATCAGACCGGCACTATGGTACCATATTTTTGCATTATCACCAAAGTTAAATCCGTATGCCAAATTTCAGCTTAATTGGATGCTAGGATGGCATAAAAATGGATCAGAAAAGAAGAGTAGTAAAAAGGGCAGTATCGGAACAAACGATCGATGCTTGTTCCAATATTGCCCTTTTTTGTTCGACATGGCCGGTATCAATAATTCCTGCGTTCACCGACAGTGACACCCTTTGCCGACATAAAGCCAGTAGTAAAATTTCAATTTAGGGAAAACCTGAGCGTTGTTCGTCCGCGTTCAGTTTCGCTGCCATAAAAGTGAAAATCTAACATTATACATGCTTTGTATGTACATGGCAGAGAAGGTTCTTGTCTCTCTCGTTAATTATCAGCCATATTTTAACTACTGTGAGCGTACTGTGGGTAGTGTTGGTTATTGCGCAATAGAAAAACCGTTTGCAGTTCAGATCAAATTATAATTCACGATTCACTGTAGGTACACAACACAATTATTCGGAACGCGCGACAGTTTTTAAACGTGTTCACTCGTTGACAACCACCGATAAACTCTGCATATCCCCGGTCGAGCGTTGTGTTGTAGACTCTGTCGTACGCCACCAGGCGGCGCTTGCGTCCCGATTAGTCAACTCAGTAACATATTTCCGATATACATTTAGACCTCGAAGGGTGACTGCAAAATGTCATATCATGTGTGCCCTGCTATCTGCACGTTTCAGGTACTTAATGAACGCTACCTAAACTGAAAACACTATACTTATAGCTCAGCGGAGTAACACTAACAGCAGCAATAGCTTTTATTTTGACAGTTCAACAATATTAATTGCGTTAAGTACGTAGCTGAGCAGACAAATTTTTCGAACATATTTATGAAGCAATGGATTATCAATAGCCTATAAAATGATTCAGTTTGTTATTGAAAGTGTGTAATGGAATTAGGTTGCAATTCTGCACTGACACAATATTATATAGATGACGTGCTGTGTGCACTTATTTGTACATCAAACACACATAACAAAATTTGGTTATATTGTAGACCTATTCATACGTTAGATCTAAGTCCATTTTTTTATTATCTCCTTAATACATTGAATAGCGACGACATAAACTAATCTGGAGTTCTGATATATTATTATTATTATTTCATACTTCAAGCACAGAAATGTATGGAGGCGGACTTAATTCATTTTTTACCAGTCTACTTTTGGGTGATGCAGAGACAAACAGTGTTGGGTGCAATTACGAGAAATTGAGTTTAAAAAAAAAATAACTTACATAATAAAGATGTACATATTACACACACATATTATTATTGCTGATCGCGCGGTAAACTCTGCTTGCGCGATGCAGGATTTCGCGTCAGTCAATGTGATGCGTAGTTCGCATGTAGCGATGTAGATGCCGTCACAAACACTTTGCGTAACACAGTGTCAATCGCAGTCCGAGGGTTTTGAAGAAAATTCCTAATCCATTGCTTCATAGGTGTGCAAAATTCGTATGCTCAACAACGTAAATAACGCAATGAACGTGGCCGAATTGTCAAAAGGAAAAGCATTGTGATCGATTGCAATGTTATGTGTGTATACAACTTCCTCGCTGATGTATGAACGTTAACGAAGCAAAAGGAGTATGTAAGGATCGTAGCGACGTTCTGTAGTTTCTGCCTATCCTCATCGGAAAAAGGCATGAGATTATATATGTATGTAAACTACCCCTTGTCTAATGTCCACAGAGCCGGACGTTCTGTGTCGGGAGCCCTCCTGGAGGGTTCACCTAATCGCATATGGGATGCCGGGAGCCCTCGCGGAGGGCTAGTTTTAAATGTAGTTTTGTTTTTCTTAGCAAATACAGCATTATAAACCATGAAAATAAAATCTGATGTATATTTTAACAAGGTTTGTTAGTATATGCGTTGGTTTTAAAACTCAAGAATTTTTTTTTGTTCGCCGTTACAAATATTCACTAAATATTTAAAATTTTGAAAACTACGTATAGCGACAAGACCCCCTGAAAACACTATGTTATAAAACGCTGTAAAACAAATTAAAATAGTGTTATTTTAATTTGTTTTACAGCGTTTTATAACATGGTTTTAAACCTAATGCCATTAACCGTCCGCAATGGCTAACTTTAGCGAAGACGTAATGCCGGCAACCCTCCCGTAGGGTTCACTTCCTATATGTATGACGGCATGGCGTATGAGTTCTATGAAAAGTGGGTGGAGTCGAAAGTGATAAGTTGGCCTTTCTGACCAGCAAATATTATTAAGAGAAGACAAAGAAGGATTAGGTATGTTCTAAATCAAAATCTTCGTTTGTTTCAGTATTATGGCACTAGACATCATGATCGAAGAGTTTGAGCAGCAGGCGACGCCTCGCACGTCATACTTCACCACCGTATTCACACCCGATGACGACCACGGTCCCATCAAGAATGCCACCAACGCCACCGCCGAACTCAATATTTATTACTTTTATGATGTAAGTATTAATTGTCTTTAGCCAGCTGCTCAAATGCGTAACACACTGATGAAATTTGAAGGAAATTGCTTCATTTATGTTTGAAAAATTTATTAGCTCGACAACGTAAATCACGCAATGAATTTTGTCCAATTGTCTAAATGATGTCCATTGTAAGTATATTACGCAATCATCCCGCAGGTTTTTTTAAACTATGTTACGGTCGGCAGACTGGACAGCTGAACGTCAGACCTTTGAACTTAAAATACTGGAGAGATAGGTCTAATACATTGTAATGATGAAATTATTAAACAGAAAAAAAAGGCTACTGATTGCAAACAGGTACACGCGTTTAATTTTTATGGTTAGATATGGCTAAGGGCTTTAGTCATAAATCAAGAATAATTTAAATATTCCACATTATTATTTACAGCTGTTTTATAAGAACTGTTCGAATTAAGTCAATTTCCAATACATTGTTTGTTAGTTAGTCTCAACGGTTTATTTTCTTACTTATCTCGTGGGAATTTCGGGATAAAAAATATATTATGTCCTAACCCAGGTAATGGTCTACCCATGTGCCAAATTTCATTCAAATCCGTTTAGCCGTTTTAGCGTGAAAGCGTAAAAAACAAACTCACTTTCGCATTTATAAATATTATAGTTAGGATTACTTCAGTAAGTAATCCAAGTAACATTGTTGGAAAATACATACATTCCTTGAAAATCTCCCGTGACTCGATACACGCACGCCTACCAAATATCTACAGCTTATCAAATATTGTAATTAGTGTAAAGAGCTAGGATTAGTTTTAGTTAATATCAGGCTTATCCAGACTCATTTATATTCAGAATCAGGTTCATCGACTTCGACAAAGTCATACGATTAGGAGTTATGTAGACTTTCACAAAGTTTAAAGGTAAATCAAATCAATTTCCGTAAATTCATCAAAGTTTTGTTGACATGCATAATGGTGTATGTGCTCCTACGCAAGTAATTCAATTTTATGAAAATGTCGTTTGAGTTTATATTCACTATTAGGTAGGTGTACATACCTAGTGATGCAAACTAAAGTTTCGTGTGTTTAAAACTTTAGTACCTTATTACCCTAGTTATATAATCACGTAATATTTATTGGCTGAATCAATTCCAATGGCACCTAGCCTAGCCAGGCTGGCTGGTGCGTTTAGTTTGTGCAGAATAAACAACTTTTCTTTCTATTTTTCTTACTTTTTTATTGTGAGATTTTGTTTCATTATGACATATCTTAAATATGATATACAATGTAGCACTTAAATATAATTATATTAAGTACAAGTATGTAAAGGAAAAAAAAAATACGTTACTATTACGTTTGTACCTAGAATTAAATTAAAGCAAAAATGATTTCTATTAGCATTAGATAGAGCAGGGTACTACTATCTTTGCTGATAAGTGTCCATCATTTAAGATTTGGTTGGACATTTTCAAACTGAAAAAAGTACAAAAAGCTACGTAAGTGAATCCATAGGAAAACATAGTAATTTAATAAAAAACATCTAACAAATCTCGTGCTACCCACAACATTTTTATCGGATTATGCTGTACCTATAATAAAACGTGAAAGGTTTTAATCGTGTAATGGATATTTTGGGGTTAACGTCATCGAGTATCGAGAGAGCCTGTCGTGATAACACTATCAAACACGACGATACGACGATACTTCAGGCTTTTAACAGTAGTTCGACCTACATAACATACAACTTAATATTTTTGATAAAGAATATTTTTTATGTTTGATGTTTCCTGGTTATATTGGTTATTTTCATGACTACAAAGCTATTTGTGTTATTTTTGCCCGTGTCTTCGCCCGCGTTGAAGTCGGAAATTATCCCACGGAAATGTACTATCGTAAACACACACACTCTGCGCGTCCAATACAATAACATTTTCAGGATGATGAGGCACTGCAGAAACGGGGAAGTCCCAACGACTTCCCCGTTTCTGCAGTGCCTCCGAGATGTTCGCGCTGACGATTTCCATGCCGTCATTCGGAAAAAAGTCGTGTCACTTATGAGGAGGGTGCGGGGGAGTCACAACAGCATCCTGAAAACAGTAGCTGAAGATGTTCGTGCACCTGTGTTGAGGCATTTCGTTCGTCTGGTAATTTCTAGGGAGGTATCTCCATCTCCCTATTGGTTATCTTTACGCGGCGGGGTGTCTCAGCACAGGGTTATTTTATTTTTGAGTGTATTAAATAGATATTATTATGATGAGTGTTATTGTTTGTAATTGCATAGTACTATCAATAGTTTCTAAGTTTTTTGTATAACTAACCCTTGGATCTAGTTGTCCCAAAATAAATATATTTGAATTTGTAACGTGCATGCCAGTAGCTTCTAGTCGGCAGGACTTTTCCGACATCTTCAACAGTAATCGTCATATTTAAGCCAATATAGAAAGAAAGAAAGAAAGAAAGAAAGAAAGAAAATAAATTTATTTGACTCAGATCAAGGCACACAATATTCACACAAAAAACAAATAAAACATAGAAAGCTTAAAACAGTATTGTGTGCCTCACGGCTGCGCCAAATAGGCCCAGTTCAGCATAAATGCCAGACAACTAGTGTCTGACGCTGGTTTTCAACTGGACCTTATGTTACGAGGACGTCTTATGGATGTAAATCAGTTTTATAGTGTGTAAGTGTTTTATATTTAAATAAAAATAGATAGATGTGTAGCAAATAATATTAAACTCGATTAGATATTTGTTTGTTGTGGTTTTTGTGGAGTTTGTACATGGGATAGTGTTAATGACAAAGAAACATTCCCACCAAAGTAACTGTATAACAGCAGTTATTTACATTATCGTGCAACATTAACCGACAGAAACACTGCAAGGTACATAAATATCATATAATTGATACATTTTGTGTGACCATATCCAGCGTCCGTTGCGCATCTGTAAGGTACTGCCGTAAGCGTCGTCTAAAAGCGCCTATCGTGTTTATAGCTCTAATCGGCGGTGGCAGGTTGTTCCATATTTTGGACGCCGCATAACGAAAGCTGCCTCTGAAAGCGGCTGTACCCTGAGACTGAGTCGAGAGTTGTTGCGAGCATTGCACATATACACAAAACCTTAATTAATTATACACCTAAAGCTTCCTTGAGAATCACTCCGTCCATTGAAGCAATCCGTATGCAAATCCGTTCGGTAGTTTTTGAGTTTATCGCGTCAGACAAACAGACGCGGCCCGGGACTTTATTTTATATTATGGTAGTAATTTAGGTGACTACAAAGCTATGTATTATTTTTGTATTTACTTAGAAGAAACTCAAAAGCGAAGCTTGCTTAGTTGAAATGTTTTAAAATTGAAAAATGTCGTATAAACTTAATCGAAAGTTTAATAAAAACGCAATTTAATTTAATTTTTATTAAACTTTAAAAACTTCTTCTTTTTTGTGATTGTTTTTTCTGTGCGTTATCTCTTACCGCTAAATAAACTTATTTAATTTAATTACATTCTTTAAAAAAAAAAAAATATGATTACTTTTTAGGTAGAGGAGTTCTTTTCGGTCTACAGTTTATTATTGACGAAATACTTATGCAGCTAAATGTATTGCCTTTATGCTTTATCTATATAGCAATAAAGACCATTTAATATAAACCAAAACCGTAGCTATGATATTCAATTTAATTCAATCGCAGTACCCGAACCGATCTACTCCTTCTCAATTTGTATCTATGGGATAATCTCCGAGTCTGGTGGGTTTTGATACAGTTCTCAATACAGCTTAAAACTTGGTTGAAAACTGTTGCGATTTAATTCGGAACAAAAGAATTGAAAAAATTAAATAAACGGATCTTCTGCCAAAGAATTTAATACAAGGTACCATACCTTGTATTAAATTCTTTGTTAATAAATAATGCAAATCTTTATTGCAGACCATATTATCCATATGAAAAAACATACTTAAAAAAATTAATAAGTTAAACACAAAATACAATAATGTTTTGAACTTATTGATCGAGACGAGATTGATTGAGACATTTTAAAAATACACCAATGTTGGCGAACTCCATTTTCTCCTTTTTTAGTAAGAAAGAAAAAATTTTCTACACAAATATGACGCACATTATATTATAAAATAAATACTTTCTCATACAGAATCAGTTTTGCAAACAAAGCTAGGAGCGAAAGATACAACATACCTACATAAATGTAAAGTCAAGCAAATAAAAGGGATGATGACAAAAAAAAATATATTGTCCGTCAGATAGTGTATTAAAAAAAAATTGGGCACGTATTTTTTTTTTTTTTTTAATGCATTGAGTTAAAATGTAGCATGACGTCACTGTCCGGTAGATTTTATACCGACTTGTGACGTAGCGAGCCCCCACGCCCCAACTTTAATGCGTTTTATCTAAATCTTTATTTATTAATATGATAAAGCAAAATATACGTGTCTAAATTTTTTTGAATTATCTGACTAACGGACTATTTTAAACAGTTTTTCTTTTTCCAGTCAACATCCCTATTGTTTTGTCAAATGACTATCAACTTAAATTGTCCGCATACCCATTTGAATCACGTGTCATTCTTTGACAGGTGTATGAAATGGCAATAACACGGAAAATTGACGTTGTATATCAATTTGATCAATCAATCTGCCTAGCATTTTCCCAACTATGTTTACCGGATGCAGTTGAATACCGGTATTTTACATGGACTGCCTATCTGACCTCAACAACCCAGTTACTGACCAAGGGGTATCGCCCTTGGTAAGCGTTGTTGTCAGAGTTTTGGGCTCCTGACTACCCGTCAGCAGATGTAAATAAATGACAGCCGGGACCAACGGCTTAACGTGCTTTCCGAGGCACGGAGGGGTCTCGATATGTAATAGATGGTCACCCATCCACGAACCGACCGCGGCAAGCGTAGCTTAACCTTCGATCGGCCCGGTTAAGGTAAGCTTCCCGCGATCGTAGTCGTAGTGTTTCAATTTGATAAACAATAAATATTCCTGATTATCATAATTAACTAGGTATTTACTTTTTGAATGTACCGCCTCGATAAGAGGCATTAAGAGCCTCCATAAATGTGAATTAATATTCTAACGAAGTTTTTGAAAGGAATGATTAATGAAAGCTTACTCTTTAATAAACTGAATTTAATTAATTTTTCGTTGCCCGACGATGATAGAACGCTTCAATACAATAATTTGTTGGAAATGAAACTTAAGTGAAATGTTAAATTGGAAAATGTGATGGGAAATTGGTAGGGATTTGAAAATAAAATCATAAGCCATGAGGGCGAAATCTGAAGTGTATGCAGGTAGAATAGAATAAATATAATAGATAAATAACGTCCATTGTCTCCAGTATTACAGCTAAGTAAAAGTAGTAGGTCTAAGTAAAAGTAGTATGTAGATACACAAAACTATGATACCGGAAGCTAAAGTTTAAGCGACACGTCAGTATTATGCTTGGGTCGCTCAGCGGGTTGCAAAGCGCGGGTTTTAAACTAAAAAAAACATTTTAGCAACAAAAGGTTAATATACTACTAGGTGCTAACTGTTAGTCAATGAGAAATGTATTTCTAATGGCAGTAGGTACCTGATTACTATTTGGTAATCATGTTTCCAACAATATATAACTCTTATAAGATTTTTCTCGAAAAATGCATATAAAATTTCATTATAGCACTTGTTAACTACCACTAATAGTACACATGGCTACACATCAAGCTATACTTTTCCAGTATAAGCTGACCTTGAATTGTACGGAAATTCTATACAATGCGAGATTAGCATAAACTGGAAATGTATAGCTTGATGTGTAGCCTACTACCAAAGAAAATAAATATTTTCTTAATTATTTCAAAGTGGCTTTGTTAGGGCCATATGCAGGAATTAACAATTCACGGTTTCTTTACAGGTAGTAAGCTCTTAGAAGAATATCTCCAAGGAACTACAACCATTATTTTCTGGAAAGATCATTTAGTTACAAGATCTTTATGTTGCAATGTGTGTTAACACAATCAATTTTGATTTATTAGCTTAGAAAGTTTCAAACACTTTACTCGAGGTACTCTCTAGCTAGATAATGCGATTCATGAGCGTTATGTGACTCTAACGTCATTGTTATAAGGTATAAATTGGAAAGATTGACGGGCGTACTGGATTTTTGAATTTTCGTTACCTTACCAAACACGTAGTTAACCTCACCTCTTTATCTTCCAGTCGATCCAGTTCACGGTGATGTGGGTGCTGTTCGTGGCGATAGTGGTGCTCAACGCGTCAGTGATCGCCGCATTACTCTGCACTAATGCCAGGAAGAGTCGCATGAACTTCTTTATCATGCAGCTCGCTATTGCTGGTAAGTTTATATATTTTGTTTGTTAGTTTAAACCATATTTATGAGGTTAAACCGTATGCATCCAAGGCTGAAGTTGTGCTCTACGATAAAAACGAATTGAACAAAGTTTTCATGAAAATTTTGGAAGTAAGGGGAATGTAGATTTTGCCCCGTTTACTACCTAGGTACTTAACTTTGAAATATTGGTGACAGATTTTTGAGCGCATTACTACTTATGATTACAACACCCTTCACGAGAGGCGGTATTCAAATGTGCGTTCAGCGCACGCTGATCAATCAGGCCTGCTACAGAAAGGGCAATAAGCACTGGGTAGTAACTACCCAGTGCTTATTGCCCTTTTTCTGGTTCTGTAAGTTTCATATTATAAGTAAACGTATTAGTTCTGTAAGTTTCGTATTATAAGTAGGTTTCATATTATGAAAAACGGTCCAATTCAGGAAGAATTCCCAGTTCTTTCGATTATAATATTAAATACAATGTGGTTGGGCTCACTTTCAAAATAATCTTAGTTATACCTTTTTACAGTTGTAAGTTCCGGCCACCAGGTAAAAAATCTCCGATAGGAAATCTTCCTGTAGTCTAGAATGGACTTCTGAAAAATGTACTAAACAGTATTTGCATACTAACAGCAACATCTGATCTCAAAGTGTACTAAAAATATAGAATTAAAAACAAAAATCTAACTTCTGACCCCTGCTACTCAAAAGTTTCTAACTTCATACATTTTAAACACTCTCGTGAAAGGGTTGCAGTTAAATTTGTTTTTCATACGATACCTTAGTTACTTAACTGGTTCCTGTAGTCTAGAATGGACTTCTGAAAAATGTACTAAACAGTATTTGCATACTAACAGCAACATCTGATCTCAAAGTGTACTAAAAATATAGAATTAAAAACAAAAATCTAACTTCTGACCCCTGCTACTCAAAAGTTTCTAACTTCATACATTTTAAACACTCTCGTGAAAGGGTTGCAGTTAAATTTGTTTTTCATACGATACCTTAGTTACTTAACTGGTTCCTGTAGTCTAGAATGGACTTCTGAAAAATGTACTAAACAGTATTTGCATACTAACAGTAACATCTGATCTCAAAGTGTACTAAAAATATAGAATTAAAAACAAAAATCTAACTTCTGACCCTTGCTACTGAAAAGTTTCTAACTTCATACATTTTAAACACTCTCGCGAAAGGGTTAATTCAGTCAAATTTGTTTTTCATACGATATTTTAGTTTATTAACTGGGACAAAAGTCAGTTAATTTATATGTAAGTATGTTTCGGAAACTATTTGATATCATTAATTCAGAATGTTTGTGCGGAAACAGGTCCACGTGCTTACAAAAGATCCGGAAGTTACCTTGGCTTGTGTTTAGCTTGTCAAAGCTTTTTTTTAAAGAAGTGTTCCTTTTGAAGTTCTAGGGTTCCGTAGCCAGTAGGATGTTGATGTAAGCAGATTACACTGTCTGTTCATTTGTTTGTAGACTTTCAATATCATATAAACCCGAACCTGTCTTCTTGTGTCATTGAATTTTGACAAATAGTACAAACGCCACGTCTTTGCTAAGAATCAAGTACCATTTATTTACAAAAAATACAGGTGTTACCAGATGTGAAAGTTAGTGCTTTATGTACAATCAATATTTTGCCTGTTTAGGGCATGAACATTAATTTTATAATGAATAATTATAATAAATAAGTAAAGAAAAAAATATTGTTCAACTTAAATAAATATACACACACTATAAATATACCGTAAACTAACTTTTCACTTTGGTTTATATTTCATATTAATACATTAGCTATAAAATATGTAAAAAGAAACCCTGTCGGATCCGAAAGGGGCACTTATGTACTGCAATAACATTACCTAAAAGTAATAAAAATCTTATTATTATTGAAAATAAAAAAGTTATTGCTATTTAAAATTCACATTTTTAGTACCAAAATTACGCCAAATCCATTAAAAACTAGCATATTTTCAACAGGCGTCATAAGTTATGACTTGTAGACCCCGCTAAACGACGGCCGCCCGCGCCCCAAGTACATACCATCGAAGAAGGTCATATCTATACCCCGTAAGGACTATTTCTGCTTGCAGCGCTCGGCCGCTATGGAACCGGAGCGGTAACAGAAGTGGTCATCGTGTTCACGGGATTTTGTTTTCAAACCGCTTTGATATGAAGTTATTCGACATAACACGGTAATATTCCCCATTGAAAAAAACATGTAGCGAATAATTTTTTTCTTGAAAATTACCACATAAAAAGACTCTCAATACGATACCTAACAACACCCTGACGAATCGGAAAGGTTTTACATGTTGAATATTGTAGATATCATCATAATAAATCTATACTTTATGCTATGCCAGATACGACTGAATATCAGACTTTCCGAATATATCACCTGCCTCTCAGAGACAAATAGCTCTGTAGTATCAAACTGTTTATTTATTCGTGTGTTCATTCAATATTAATGATGAGCTGTCTTCACCTAGATTGTTTGTGATCCCCTCGAATTCAGCTCTAGACATTGCAATGAAAGCAATAGAATTCTTAATTGGTTTTAGAAATGCTAGCGATTGTCTTTGGTTCGAATATAAATCAAAGAATTATATATTTAGGTAAGGTAAGTAAATTGATTTCAACAAAAAATGTTAGTGACAGTTGAATTTCATAGTCCGTTTTATTATTGTTCTATTCATTTGTAATTACATTCTATTTTGCCGTCTATGACGGCTGATATGGAAATAAAGACGCGCTAGGTATCATAATTTATTTGAGGTCGACCTAGTGCCTCTCGCACAAGGTCGACCTCTAATAAATTATGATAAGAATAAGAAAATTAAAAAATATAAGGGTATTCGAATATAAGGGTCCGATTAAGTTGAAATTTTGTACACATATCAATTTCTGTGACCCAAACATGGACGTGTAATGAAAATAAATGAATTTGGGTCACTATTCGGGGTCAAGTCAAAGCTTATTTTGAGGTTCTCAAACAATGTTTTTTAAATGATTTTAAGATATTTAAAACAATAGACAAAAAAATACCATTCCCTCCCCTTATCTACGAAACTACTGAAAACCTATAATAAGTCTATGGTCTTCAAATTATATGGTAAATCTCCCAATATTGTGCGTACAAAGTAACATTTGCAGTTGTAATGTATGAGAGAACATGTTTTTCAATTATAATGTTAAGTTTGTCCTTGGGTTTAATTCATCCCAACTACGGAACCTTCATTGTTCGTGGTCCGACACATTCTTGGCCGGATTTTTTCTATCTGAATTTTCTCAGTAGCAGCCCGGAGTCTGAATTTGTGCCCGGTTGATGGCAATATAGGGTTGCCCCTGTAACATGGGACTTAAAAATAACTGGCGAAATGTGGATGTACTTACTGAAGGTATACCTCGGTTCAACCCTTCGGAGAAACAATTCGTAATGTTATGTTATGATTAGTAACTTTAATAATAACGCCAAGACGGTCATATTCAGTAAACCTGACATCACCAAGCTCTAATAAATCTTTCTGCCGTAGATATTGTAAGACCTAAGGTATCTATAGTTCTAAAATGTAAGCTCAATTATTTTAAATGTCCTATTATCGCACACCATTGGGTCTAACCCTTATAGAAATAGTAAAAGGATTGTGCAATAAAAGTGCCAGTTTAGGCAATAAAACGAACTTATTGCTCTGACTTTTCAGGTTTCGATATTCCTAGACTTTCGGCTAAAGCTATTTATTGTGGTATAGTGGTGGCCCAGTGGTCGACTTACGAATTGTAAGTTGCGGATTTGAACCCAAGCAAGCATTTTACTTCATGTAAATTATTTTATCACCACTACTCTCAAAACGGTGAAGGAAAACATCGTGAGGAAACCGGCATGTCCTAGAACCAAAAATTCGAAGACATGTGACATCTGCCAACCCGCACTCGGCCCTCTTACGGAGGGGAGGTCTGTGTACTAGCAGTGGGAACATTATAGGCTGATTATGTATGTATGTATTTATCTATTTACTTCTTATAGGCCCACTTGCACCAGAAATAATGTATTTAAAAATCATTCTGTCTCTGCCATCTAAAGGTGGGTTTAGACTAAACAAACATAGAACCAGAACAAGAGCTAGAGCATTCTTTTGTTGATATTCTTGACATTTTAGTAGAGAGAGACCAAAGAAGGAATGTTCTCTGTTTACACATAAATAATTTGTTAGTGTGGATAGAATGTGCATTCGCTCGTTTGGTCTAAATCGACCTTTATACGATATCACAAACGAGTAACAAAAAGAGTACAGCGTTTTGTATCCGTTTAGCGCAAAATGCATTCAATGATTGGTGGTGCAAGTTTTCTAGAAAAGCGGGGGCCGTTACATAACGGCCGCAGTGACGGTTTTCGTGAAAATGACGTTTGACTTAAGGTGTCAAAAAACTCTCTCGGGAAACACACCTACTTAAATTCATAAATAAGGCTTCATTCGACGGTAAATTGTAGACTTGCGTAGCTTTAGTGTTATTTAGTAGCCTGAAAGATCTTCCCGTAATCCCTATGTTATATTAGGTAAATAGACCCAAAATAAAGTTCGTAGTTTTAAACGAAATCTCATAAACGGATGCAAAAATTCAACTGCAAACAGGATTTCCTTAAAGCTAATTTCAGTTATGTGCACACAGAACAATTTTTTGAACTAAATTCGTTGTTTGCTCCGTTTTACGGTACGGCTGAAAAAATCCATTTGTTCGTGTGCAATCAACAGAAAACTGTTTGCAGATTGTATTGTGGTGTCCTGTTCATAGTGCCAACAGCTATTGGGAATTGAAATGGTGATACATTTTATGCAGCCTGCACGATGTGTTTCAGTATATTACCAAATAGTTCTCATTAACGGAAACTTTGAAGAATGTTGACCTTGTTGAATATTTTCTTTAATAACAGTCTGACTCGTTTATATTTTGTTCTTAGAGTAGTTATCAAATTTTCCTCCAACTGACATCTGTCATATAGTTTACTAATCATCATCACCATCATCATAATTTCAGCGGAAAGACTTCTTCTGCTGGACATAAGCCTCCCCCAAGCATCACCCCTTCGACCGGTTCTGTGCTTCTTGTGGGTCTGGCCTTCCAACGCTAAGTTTTCCGGTACGCGGTCGCCACTCCCAAACCCATTGGCCCCATCGGCCGTCTTTTCTGCGAGCAATGTGCCTTGCCCACTGCCACTTAAGTTTGGCAATTCTTCAGGCTATGTACCTTGGTTCCCCTGCGGATATCTTCATTTCTAATTCGATCACGTAGGGAAATTCCAAGCAAAGCCCTCTCCATTACTCTTTAGGTGACTTTTAGCCTTTTAATGAGCCCCATTGTGAGCGACCACGTTTCAGTTCTAAAGTCGTCACTGGCATAATGCACTGGAGAAAGACTTTCGTAGTTTAATAGTTTCAACATCGAAATATCCACTGTTGAACATGCGACACTGCATTCTAATCAAAGTAATTAGGAGACCGATATACTGCCTATCCACTTGAAATTATTTGTTATTCGCATTTTACAATTGGCATACCTGACAGCTAAACATTTTCTCTCATGAAAACCACAGGATTACAATGCTAAAATACCCATTAAAATTATTGAACTGCTCTAAGTATCTTCATGTAAATTTCAATTAGGTAGCCCAGCAGCAAATTATTTTATAAAAATTCGAAATCAAAGTACTTCAAGAAGAGATTTTTTATATTAATATAGGTATTCCATTTGTGTTCGACAGTTCGTGGAATGGGATTCTTTCTCGGCTTATAGGTTTCTTTGATCTTACGCTGTACGATATTATTATGTTCAGTGTTCACGAAATTTCCGTGGTAAGAAGATTAAAATGTATTTGTGCGTTCTATAGATATAATTATAAGATAGATATAAGGGGGACTGCCTCGTTGGTCTAGTGGTCGCAAATGCTACTGTTTCGCATGAGGTCCTGGAATTGATTCCCGGGTCGGGCATAGTGGTTAAGTTATTACGTTTCGCCGTTTGGGATTTCTTAGCAGCCCGGAGTCTGAATTCGTGCCCGGTTAATGGCAATAGGCTGGGGAAATGTGGGTGTTTAGGTACTCCTCTGCGTTACCCTTCAGACAATACAAGCGTGATGTTATGTAGATAATATAAGGATGGCGACTGTAGCGACTTATTCCAGCTGAGGTCACCACAATTTTGCCAACGTATTTTATTTTGTAGAAATTCGGATCACTATTTTGAACTCACTCTGTATCCGTACTGTCAGTTCTGCAGTGCTATTCTGTAACCATCTCACCGTGAAAACATAGGTGAAGTGAGCTTGGAGTGAGCTGTCAGTCCCTAGCAGCAGGTGGAATGACTCACTTCACCTAAGTTTTCACCGTGAGATTATTACAGAATAGACCGGCTGTTGTCAGTGTCTGTCTTACAGATTAGCTCAGCTGAAATATTAGTTACTTTAGTCATAAAGTCCTTAGAATTGGACATAGACTATTTTTTATTACATTCTAAAAATCCTCGTCAGAAGGCCAATTCCAATACCAAAAGAAAGTCAAATTAAAAATTTAAGAATATTTGAGGTTTTTTTGACAGATTGAGACTCAGATTATGTTGTGAACGTTCTAAAAAATAAGGGAATTACCCCTCAAATAGTTTACTTAAAGGCGAGTACAGACGCGTGTAATGTGTAATGTAATTTATCGAGTAATGTAACGCGAGTTTTGCTTGTGGACGGGACTACGAGCATTACAAGTAACGCTCGCGCTGATCCATCAGCTGGTTTTTAGTGCGACCACAAAGGCTCTCGCAGTTAAACACTACAAGATTCGCGTTGAGTTTGTATGCCGTCTACACTATTCGAATTACATTACACGATACATTACATTACACGCGTCTGTAAACGCCCTAAATTACATGGAATTTCCCGAGACTGCATGTTCTCTAAAGCTACGATTTCCTAGAAAAGCGGTGGCCGCTCACGTAGCTTCCGCAATTTACGGCGGATGACGTCACTGAAACGTTGATTATGAAAGTAAGTTGGTGTGGTTTCCTAGAGAGCGTTCTTGACACCGTAAACCAAACCTCGCCCCCCAAAGATTTTAATCGCTAGAGTTGCCCTCACCATACTCAGTCACAAGAAAAAGTATCCATACTGAAGAATAAGTTTACACATGATTAAATAGCGTTTTCATGGCAAACAAGAAGAACAAGAAGTCACTGCGTTATTGTGTGTCAGAGGTGTCAAAACGAAACAAAAAATCGACTATCTTTTGACGCGGTAGAGCGAATCTAATGATTAAAATGTATGCCGCTGTCATAATTTTCATGACAGACGTCATTGCGGCCGTCAAGTGCGGCCACCGGTTTTTTAGGAAACCGTAGCTTTAGTTAAAAAAACTCTTACATTAACCTTCAGGCACACATGCCAACTCATGAGAAATACAATCACAAAGAGCCTAGTGTAAAATTATTACGGGTAAGTGGGGTTAATGGGGTAATAATTTGTAAGGGGTGAAAAATGATTATACTACACTTTTTGTCCGACAAATGAGCCGAGTTACAAAAAATGTGATCCCCTTTCCATAAATTGTGTAAAGGAGGGTTAATCGCTACTTAAAATCAGACCTCACTTTTGTTTTCGTGAGGTTTCCGCCGGATATAAGGCCCACTGCACACTGGAGAAAAATGCCTTGTTGGTCTAGTGCAGTGGTCGGCAAACTCATTAGTCAATAGAGCCAAATATCAATACTCAAACGAGTGTCAATCCTTTCTGTGTTTCCAAACTGTCTGTCAACAATACACTTTTTAGATAATAGGAGTTTTAACGATTAAAACTCCCATTCACTTTCACTCCACAACGCTTCCTAAAATTAACTTGCTAAGAAGTAGGATACCTTCATCATCATCATCATATCGGCTGATAATAATATGATGAAGGCATCTTACTTATTAACAAGTTCACTTTGGAAAACTTTGAAAGGTACAATAAATGAATAATTTGTGATGATTGATTAATTTATGTCCTGTTAATTTTTGTGAAAGCACTTCGGAAATAAATCTTTGAAACATAGTTTGAATTTTGAATAAAAACTTGATATCTTGAAACCACAGAATAATGAATAGTACTAACGCCGAACCCCCGCGCGTACGCTCGCACTCATAGACATTTGTACAGAGCCGCACTCTATAGGCCAAAGAGCCGCATGCGGCTCGCGAGCCGCAGTTTGCAGACCTAGTGGTCACAATCGCTACTGCTGAACACGAGGTCCTGCGTCGAACCCACGACCTACCACTCGTAACTCACGGCCGTTACCACTGCCTCTACTACCACTAATACTTTTGTCTATTAATGTTATAATAATGAATGGAGATCGGTTGGTTTGATCTTCTACGATAAATAAACGTGGCCTAGCTGTTTAGTGCTTCAATCCAGTATTTCCAATACTAGGTATAAGATTTAAGTGCTTTTATGTGTTTATATATTATTTAGTCTGAAATAACAAGAGATTCGGGTTTTGGGATCACGTCTGTGTACTTCGGCAGACCAGTATTGACTGATGTTGCGAAGTAAATTAGGGTTTCGGTCCGGAATTGTTTGTGCCTTTACCTAGGCACCTAATCAGACTTGATTTGGTATACCTAAATGGTATACCTATATACATAACATTAGTTTATTATTATTAATATTGCCATTTATTTCGGACATAATCCATATAAGTGTTAGTAACAATTTTCTTAAGATCTATGTTAGTAGGTACCGAATATAAGTTTTTTTTTGTCCATCCTTAAATACTTTGAATTTTTGTAAATCTCCATCGAATGATGGCATTTATACCTGCGTTACTTGAATTATAAGAACAGGGCCTTTTTTTGAATCCTTCTCCTCCTTTTTATTTGCTCCTTTATTTGAGCTAATTCTTTTTTTATTGCGTGTCTTGATCTTGACCTCGATCGCGCCTGATGGAAAGCGATGGATGTGGTCTATCATGGATTTTTTATTTTTGCCTATTTCTAAACGATGTCGTTAAAACATTAGGTAAGTACTATAACTCTACAGACGTTTTAGAAACTTTGTTTTTGGTCTTTTGAGTTTTTGATTTTCAGTGTTTCTTTTCTCTGAGGTTTTATGTGGTTAGGTATACCTGTCAGTCAGCCTTCTTGTCATAGTCACGACGTGCAGCTGCTGATTATTTAGTTCTGTCATCGTGATTCAATTTTGCTTTATTATTAGCGTTAATAATCTTTTTGTGCGCACGTGTTTATGTGACAAATAAACCAATTTTTGTTCCTTCTCTTTCTATCTGTTCTTTGAATTAGTTAGGAACAAACTGTTTAAAAGAATTATATATTTTATTATTCTCTGTTTTACTAGCACGCAGTATGAACACACCTCTACTGCATACTGACATAGCAGATTTATGTGGTGTCCGCTACCCAGTGACAGCGCCCGGCTTGTTCGCTGTTTGTGCCAAAAATCCGAAACTTACAGCTGAATTAGGAAATTGTTCGACGTTAAAACTCGCAAACTTTCGGATTAAAATATGAGCTGTGGTTACGTGATTTAACTATATGCAGTATCGTTAAAGTGAATTAGTATGGCAGAATGTGTGCCAGAATATTTATCCAGGACAAGATACTTACCGTGACATAGGCAAACAGGATAAAAAAAAACCTGCAAACAACAGCTGTATATAACCAATATCTATAAAAATGTTGAGTTTAATCTACAAGATGCAATTCTGTACGGCATAGCTCAATTTGTCATATTTATTTCAAATCATTGAACTCAATTTTTATCAGTCCGATCCACCGCCCAAGTCAAATACTTACCGACCCAGATGACCCCATAACTCTCCTCCAGGAGAGCAATAGGGCCACCAGTACAATGCACAAACATAAACACCGACCCGCATTCTGACCTCGCCGCCGAGGTCCTCCGCGATCGCGACCCCGAGTAAATAATACTCCCGACCCTTGCTCGACGATCCGCCAGCCCGCGTCGATGCTGAGCCTGTAGCTTTAAATTCCCCAGATAATAATAATTACCCATGTTTGATCCAGCCTGTCCCATCTTGCTGTCCTCCCCCCAGCGACAGCCTAAGTCTAGGATCGTACCCCACAGGGGGTGCCCTTAGCGAGCGCTCGCCTAGTTTTAATTGTGTGTTGAAGCTTAAGGCAGCCACAGGAAAGTCCGGTTAAGTAGTCGTGATCAGTGGTCAGCTACGAGATGGCCCACATAAAAAAAAAAAAACTCAATTTCTAATAGGTCAGACACAATACTTACCAATTTCTGAATACCTTACAATTTGAACCAAGACCTTTCAACAACGTTCTTAAAACTGAAGATGGAACAAACTATCAATCATCCAAGAAATATTTAAATTTTCAGCAAACGTGACCTGTCCGTCCTTCGTCAGTACGAGAGAAGAATAGTTTCCGCGTACTTCTATTTCTGTCATACATTACAAATAGTTCACGAACTTTGTTATAAAAATGAAGAAACGGACGTGTATCTAAACAAATCAGCATGTTTGTAAAGCTTAGGAGCTGACACACTCTTATTTACAGCTGTGAAAACTGATTTAATTCTATTTTCAACTGTATTCTTTGAACTATAGAAGTTCTAACGTATTTTCATGGTGCAGTGATAAGTTTGTTGTGGAAGAAAAGATTAATGATGGTTAGTCAGTCAGCGCATATGACTGTGTATAATAAAAGCGGTCATCTGGTCAGATTTAAGTCGCACTCGTTACCAAATCTTCGAATAGAAACTCAGTACACATCGTGACCCAATTTCCGTAGCGATTTCAAAAGATTACCATCAAAAGGGTATGACGGGAACCGTTTTTTTTTAAACGAATATAAGATTCATCAAACCTACTATGATACAAATTGTGACCCCCAGAGTATGAGACGCCTTGGTAGCCGCTGCCAGAGATGGTACTGCCAACAGTTTTCAAACAAACTAAGCATGACAGTGAAGGTCACCGTTGACTTATAGAAACTGACAGCCTGTGACCATTCTATTAATGCCCTGTGACAATCAGCTTGTACTCAGTTGTGCCAAATTTAGACACGAATATTATTCGTCGAGTTTCTTGTCTCTGCCGGCGCGATGACTTCGTGCTCTTTGTTATGGCCTTACATCCTACCTTAAACTTCAGGTAACATCTATTATGTCAACGAACATCATGTATAAGATCATTCATAACTGTATACATGGTGCTAGAATCTTGTCTAACAAACACAAATGTTACGTTGACCTTTCTCGTTTTGGATTTCAATGAGACATTAGCTTAATAGTATGATCGATAGATTACTAGCTCCCTATTTAAAATAACTACTGCACATCATTACCCTCCAACCGTTTGTACAACGTGCTCTGCATAGTAAGCAGGTTTTTTCTGGCGCTCCAAAATCCAAAAGTAGGAAGGAGCATACAGATGCTATGCTAACTTCAAAGATAAATATCATCAAACGTCTTTGAAAGAACCATTCGCACCTTAATGCACATTCTTAACAAGATTAAGGGAAAAAGGTCCTCTCACTGTAAATATTAACTTTGGAAAAGAAAAACAAATAATGGGGTCTTCGGTTTGCCAACTCCTTATCTGGTTACGCACTCACTTCCCCTGTACAAACGACTTGACGAAATGCATGAATTCTTGGGGTTTTCGATAACAGCCATGGAAAAATATATTATAAGGGGTATGAGGTATGATCCGTATTCCCGTAACGACTTTTCGCTCGATACACGTCAGAGGCATCAGATAAAAGTCTGGTAATGTGGAAAGTTTTACGACGCAGTGTTTTTAAGGCTCTTTCCATAATGGAAACGGTAAAAAACTTAATGATTAATAAAATTATGTAGCGACGTAATTTATGATGAGAAATATTAAAAGTTGATACAAGAATTTATAAAAGAATTCCTAAATTATGAAAATGTAAATGAGGCACGATTAAGAAATGAAACCGAGGCCACAGATAAAATAAGTCTGAAAGTTTACTTCATAGAACAGGGAACTTATCTGTTTATCAAATTGATACACTACGAACGAATAACATTTGTGATTTGAATATAATATGGTCAATTTAAGTTTGAAGTCAGCATTTGATAAATAATTAATGGCCCTGACTTTACATAACAGCCACCAATGTCCTATCATGGGCTATATTTAAATTCTAATGGCCCAGATGAATGGTACATAAATTTTAGGAAACTTATAGAATCAAACCGAAGATGGTGATGGTTCATTAGTCCTATAAATAATAATAATATCGGGAACCTCATGAAAGCTGAGAAAGAGAAACAAATAAAATATTCGACTGAGCACACGAAGTTGTCGACATGTGGAATGTGAGCTCGGCTATCATTGTGTCGATTGTCGTAATGGCCAATGGCCTGATAGCCTAAAGCCTCGACTAACATCTCTCGAGGGAGAGCCTCGTTAGACGCTTGGATCAAGGGCCTGATTTAGAAGACAGTACTCCTTGATACGGCTCGCATTGTGAGGTGGTTCCTGTCTCTGCAGCCCTAACCATCGGTAGCTTGGACCCTGCTCCCGACACCGGCGGACCTCAATTTTTTATATGTTTTTTTTTAATTCTTTTTTATTTTAAGAAAAATTTAAATTAATAAAAAACAAAATTAATTAACGAAATAATAATAATAAATCAGTTCTTTACTAGGACAAACACAGGTAACAGAAAAAAATTCAAACCCTGACTCCAGAGCTACATAAGAATCTACATCTCATCACGTTTTATATTTCATATGTCAAACAAAAAAAACTTATTTTCATACAATAGTTGCCATCGAAACACTATGAATTAGATTGTATTTTATATCACTTATATGTCAATTTGGAAACCTTGGCCTAAATCGCAAGATTTTCCTGTAGGTAGACTGTCAACTACACACACGACATGAGTGAATTCGTCAAACTGACCAATAATTCCTATTAATTGGAGATATATTATGTTAAATGTGTTAATGACTGTATATTAACAAAGCTACCGAGATTTGCTACTGAGGTTTGCTTTTGACCACTTATGAGTGAGTAAACAAAGCGCTATCAGTAAAAAAACCGGACACGGGGTACCGTACAATATTTAGCAAATAAATGAAAATACTAATCGAAGAATATTATAATTTTTCATGTTTGTAAAGATAAATTTGTATTTCATAATGATACCATGAATTACAAAGTTTTTTTGCAGTTGCAGAAAATCACCCATATTTAAATAAAATACCTTATGAATTGGCGTTTTTATATAAATTATGTTATATATTATATACAGTATATGGTACATGATATACAGATATTTCAACGTCAACTAAAAAGGTATAAACAAGACATTACAGACAGACTAATTAAAAATACGGAGTCGCATGTGTTAGAGCATAAATCGAATAGTTTACGTGTTACTGCCTGTTATGTCTTGTTTATATCTTTTTAGTTGACTTTTTAGTCGTAGTTGGGATTTATTTCTTAAAACTTTTATTTTTATTTAAATTATTTTGGGGTAATAATATATTTTTGAAATGTGCTCGTCAAGTCCTTTCATTTGATACCCAATATGGCATAATCCATGGGTTCCTTCGGGTACGGAACCCTAAAAACGACAAAAGCCAATAAAACGAAAATCAAAACTTCTTTATCTTTCGTATCGATGCGAAATGTTTAAGCTAGTAATCATCATCATTATTGGCAGCCTTGCGGGCCCACAGCTGGTTATAGTCCTGCTCCCTTTTGTACCATACTTCCCTGGTCTGTGCGAGTCTCACCCAGGTCTATCCAGATCTTCCCCGTGGTCGTTCTGTAGGTAGTCCACCCACCTATCCGTTGGTCTGCTAACGCTCCTTCTACCGTGTCTCGGTAACCATTCCGTTAGGGCTCTGCTCCACCTACCATCACCACGTCTAGCCAACTGTCCTGCCCACTTCCATTTCAAAGCAGCTACCCGAAATCGGGTAGTTACGAACTCGGTTTTTATATGATTTGCTTAACATCGCACGCTCCATAGCCCTTTGTGCAACTTGGACTTTTACAGTCTCTTTAGTGAGTGTGCATGTTTTGATGTCTTGGCAAAATTATTATCCTGTCAGCAAGTAGCGCGTTTGGCATTACGAACGGCGCGTTTGGCCAGATGTAGGAACATTTAGGTATCGTCACTTATAGTGGTGTGAGTGTTGGATCGTTAAGTTCCCTCCAAAATGGTCATCTCTTATCTGCCACGGCTTATTTTAATTTTTGAATTGTTTTTATCTTTTTTTTACGGACGCTTTTCTACATTGTTCTCACATGTATAATTTCAACATGAATGATGTAACCAATATTTTGTAACAATATTATGATTTAAAAGAGTGTCCGTGGAGTTTCTTGCCCGTTCTTCTCCATAGGAACCTACGCTTTGGAATGGGCAACTAGCTTCATATTTCTGTCTGACTGACCCCTTGACAATTCAAAAGTGCTTAACTGGTTTAATTGAAATAAATGCTTTGAGTTTGAGTTTATGAATATATTTTTAATGCACTACTAGTAGGTAGGTGCTATTATTATTAATGGTAAAGTTTCATTATTATTTTTCATTCCAGATCTCTTCGTCGGCCTGATCTACGTGTTCCCAGATATAGTTCAGAAGATAACCATAGCCTGGTTAGCTGGAGAATTTATGTGCAAATCGGTGAAATTCCTACAGGTCAGTCGAATAAAATAAATACTGTGTAAATAATTATAAGTTTATAAACAAAATACGTTTGGTAGCTAACCTAAAAGTGGGAAAGTAGAAGTTTTGTAATTTTGGGTGTTTCTTTGATTATTGTAAATAATATTGTTTAGTCTGCAGTTGCATGTGTAGCGATGCTTATAAAATAAGGTTAAGAGGAGATTATAGTACTTGCAACTAGGGTCTGTGTGGGTTATGGTCCTTAAAAATATAAATAGCACGATTTTTATGGAAATACATTTTAGAGAACCTTTTGACTGCCACGCCCTGGTTATTGCAAAACATTTTCAATAAAATATTCAGGTTAAGTTAACCGCTAAAGTAAAAGTTAATCATTTCCCATCATATTTTTAAATATTAAAAAAGAAAACGGGTAGGTACTTAAAGTACTAGCTACTTGAAGTACTAGGTACGTAAAGTACTAGGTACTTTAATATTTGCATATTAAAGATAAAAACCTTCATCATAAAAAAAAAAAACTGTTATCTGTGGTCCAGTCGCTGGCGCGTTCGCTTGACATCTGTCAAATCATCACTAAAAAGTACTAAAAAGTTTTATCCTATACTATTAAATGAACAATATTTGTATATATAGTACATTACTGTCGCGGCCTGTAATTAGGGCATTGATGAAGATGAAGAAAAAACAAATGAACATATCGGCGCGAAAAAAAAATTCTTTTTCGTCATTGATTCTGGAATTTATAATTAATTTACTTAGTTTGAATTTCCGCGCATTGTTTGAGAAAAGTACTATACATGCCTTGGCCACAACCAGACATTGATGGACTCACGTATGTGTCCCTCGGCTTCGCCTCGGCCCACATTTTCACCTATTTTGGCCTAATTGCTGGCCGCGACAATAATGTTCTATAAAGCTCTATTTGCAAGCCAAATCGAAGTTTCATAAAATATTTGATAACTTACATCCTTGGTTACCTATCATGCGTTGAAGTAAAACGTTCGTTCCATTTTTAAAGAACACATCAAATTTGAGTTTCCATAGTAATTTATTCGGCCGCTAAACACGACAGATATGGATTTTCATACGAACATTGCTGGCCGGGCGTTCGCATGTATTCGGCCAGTACAGCATTTTCGATTTATCGCGAAGAAGGTTGTCGAAATAATGCTCGAATTTCCAAGCATATTTGAGAAATATAAAGACAAGGCGTCAGTTGTTAGGCTCAAGTAAAGGGCTCGGAGGGAATTAATCTTTGATTCGGGTTTTGAAACTAACTTAATTTAATCTGGCGGAAAACCTCACTGATAACACTCCTGACTGATAACTTGATAAGACTTCGCTTATTTGTAAACACGTTCTCGAAAACGGTACTAACGCTTTCGATGACACTTGCAATATAAGACTTTACGAGGGCAAAAAATCGATCTAGCTAGGTCCAGGAAAATTCGTTTTCTCTATTTTCGCCCGAGCAGAGCTCGGTCGCCAGGTACTATACTATAATATGCAAATTAGGCAGAATATGCACTAAACGAACGTAATAGGACAAAGTTTCTAAGTAACATCGTGCAAATTAAAACCAATCTTGTATCTGATAAAGATGTCTTGAATTTCGAAAGACATTGTGTTCACCTGCGGGCCGAAGTGATATCTGAATTTTTGTTTTTTGTCGCCCGAAATTCAAAAGGGAACAGACAGGAGTTTTACCTCAACCTCATAATTTATCTATGTTGACATCATAAGCACTGTAAATAGGTAGTTTATAAATAAAAGTGCACTGTTGAACTTTCAACACTAGGAGTTGAAAATCCAACAGTGCACTTTTATTTAGGGATTGATTTAGGTGTCACTTAGTTGTCGGTGAAAACGAGCATAGTGTCATGAATTGTTCAAGCCAAATACATGTAGAAATAATGATACAATTAGTGGCGAAAATAATTTTTGTATAACATGAACTGAAATGATCGCTTTTTGCCAAAAATAATGCATCAAAATTCATAACAACAGCCTCAATACAAAATACAAGAATAAAATCTTCCGCTCATGAATAAAATGTAGTAGGTAACAACATCATTTGACTATAATCCAGTTCTAAAAAGTTAATTCAGCGCCAAAACAAACAAAAAATATTTAAATCAGTTAGCACGGGCGTTCTGGTTACCGATTATAATAACAAACAAGTGAACTAACGCACATCTGTTGTAGTTTCTTGAAAATGAACTCATAACGAATGTTCAGACAAGTCTAAACAACATAATAATTAAGTCACTAGAAATAATAAAAAACTTACGGATTATGTCAAACATGATTAATCATGTAGGTAAATAAAGTTAGCTTGAAATTATCGAAAAAGTGGGAACGGGCGTAAGGAGGAGGAAATTAAGCCTCGTGAGTTTTGCCCTTTTTAAAGACAAACCCCGGAGACTAAGCTGCACTTGATACTGAGAACTTTATGAAGAAGAAAGTTCTGTCACTCATGGTATACGAAGATTGTCGGTTAAACCTCCCAAAAAAACTCATCTACTTAAACATGCATAAACGCAAGTTTTATAATGCCAAAAAGTATATGATCCACTGCAGTAAACAAAATCAGAAAAATATTTGATATTAGTAATATAGTGTGTTGAAAACATAATACATCTAATTTAATACGATAGAAAAAAATACCTTAAAAAAAAATTCTACAAGCAACATATTACCGTAATAGTGTTTACATTTTTTAGCCCAATCAATAGATTTTTTGTAAATAGATGATTGCTTAACCTGCGTTGTGTCATCGCGCTTCTCTTTCTTTTCTATTCAGTCCGACAGTGACCGCGCTTTAGCTGTTGTAAGCCTCTTAATTTATTTTTTGTTTGTTTGGATATCGATACCAATCAACTCTCCGGAGTTTCGCTAGGTAATTCAATTTGACCCTTTGCAAAGCATTATAATCATGTGCTTATCGTCTCGTGCCAGACCACTAAGGGACAGAATTACCTGCATTTTACCGTCCTGTCATGACTTAATTAGGCAGGTATAAAAGCTAGCAGGAACTTTCTGCACCCCGCGGTTTCACCTGCGTAAGTCTTGATCCTGTGAGAATATTGAGATGAAAAGTATCCTATGTCATTCTCCAGGTCAAGGTTTACCTCTGAGCTAAATCTCAACCAAATCTGTTCAGCCGTTATAGCGTGAAAGCGTAGCAAACAAACTCACTTTCGCATTTATAATATTACTAGTTTTTGCCAACGGCTTCGCCCGCGTGTACATCGGAAATGATATGAGATTATCCCACGGGAGCGTACTATTCCAGGTCATGATCTACCCGTGTGTCAAATTTCATTCAAATCCGTTCAGCCGTTTTTGCGTGAAAGCGTAACAAACAAACAAACTCGCTTCCGCATTTATAATATTAGTTAGGACTAGCTGCGCCCTGCAGTTTCACCCGCATAAGTCTCGATCCCGCGGGAATATCGGGTTAAAAGGTATCACTTTCGCATTTATAATAATATTAAGTTAGGATTATGTCCACGCAAAAATTAATCGCTTTAAAAAGTACTTTTCATAGCTGGACTACAATTATTTATACGCCATCGTTCCAAGTTCAGCGGGGTAATTTCGTAAAACACTAGTAGCAATGGCCCTCATTTTGACAGTTCAACAACATTCATTGCGTTATTTACGTTGTTGAGTAGACAATTTTTTCGAACTTATGAAACAATGGATTAACAATATCCTTCAAAATAATTCAGATTGTGATTGAAAGTGTATTACGCAATAAGGTTGCAAATCTTTCATCATCATTAAAGAAATATTTTTTAGTCTTTAAATGAATTGCAAAAATTATGAAGAGACTATATAAAACTTTGGCTCTGAAAACGCTAAGTTTGGACATTCAGATAATTTTCTAAGTGTCCTAGTTGAGAACTTAAAGACCACACGGGTAATGGAGCTTGAGAACTAAGGACAGTTAAACTGCCTTGGTGTAATTGGTTAATATTAAGATTATTGAATGTAAAAGTGGTAGGTTTGAAAATAAATATTTAGCATTTGTAAAGGGTTCAGACAGGGCTATTGATTTCCTGAATTGTTCAAATCAACTACAAATATTCGATATTATAAGCCAACCGCTTAACTAAGACGATTCCTGAAGTAGCTGCGTGGTGCGCTAGGTGTAACAGCTGTCACAAGTTGACCAATCACTGAGCTCTCGCATCACTTCACCACACCCCGCCCGCACCGCGCAGCTACCTCAGGAAACGTCTCAGTGAAGCGGTTTGACTATAGGAAACAAGATATTTAGTTAACCATCAGGTACTAGAGATTAGTGTTTATTAACGATTGATCTAAGCATGCTACCTTGTTTTTTCTTCAATTTCAGGCTGTGGTGATGTATGCGTCTACGTACGTGCTGGTAGCGCTCAGTATAGACCGCTGCGATGCCATCACTAATCCTATGAACTTCTCTGGAAGTTGTGAGTATAGCATGTTTTTTTTTAACTATCTGTGGTCCCGTCCTTGGTTAGGACGATAGATAAGCGATCATTGCGGTAATTTTTATGAATATGACATACTCGCACGATCAATCAAGTCGCGTTTGTTCGTCATAATTCATACAAAATATCATGTCGGTCGCGTACTCGCGCGGCGGTAGCTATCGGATAGGATGCGAGGTGCGAATACTAAGTACACAAAGTCAAACATGTTATGGGTAACGTTACTGATAGCCTACATTGAATATGTTGAATTAGAATTTGTAATGTGTTTCTTGAAAAGTGATAATTTTGGAGCTTAATAGAACATTTTTTAACTTTTTAATTACTAGAAATAAAGAAAACTTTGTGTCAAAAGTAATAAAAATAGTAATACTAAAGTTATTATGACACGTAATATTTTTAATGCTGAAGAGTTTTAAAGACTTTACTGGCAATTAAAACTTGATTCTTACATTTCATTTTTCTTTAAGCAATTTAATAGGCGAACAGAAAACCCCAATTTAACATTATAAAGCATTATTTAATTTAGAGATATTTTATTATTCGATAATTCACTGAAATTCACAGAATACCAGGAAAAGTCGGGTATTAATTTCCATGATTTATTTTTTTGTAAGGAAACAAAATAACAAAACATCTAAATAGATACGTACCTTCTTTTAATTCTAAAAACGAATTATTTTTCGGAAAGAATCAAATTCCTTTTAGTTCAGTTTCAGCTACCGTCAAATCAAGCGATATCTACTTTTCTTTATAAAATTGTGTTACTTATAATATCTTTTTTATTGAATTTCAGGGAATCGGGCGAGGGCTCTTATTGCATCTGCGTGGCTGATCAGCATAGTCTTTTCAATACCACTCCTTATTTTGTACGAAGTAAAGGAAGTTCAAGGTAAGACCTTTAAGTTTGAAAACTTTTCGGATTTAACATCTTGGAATAATTCCTCAATATTGGAAACTATTTGGGAATAGAGAGATAAGGAAAGGATATTTTATTTACCAAAGTTCCTATAGAGGACATTTTGTAAACTATGAGGGTATCAACTTCAAGAACCCAAAACCATCGCAATTTTCAAATAATTTCTAATTCCTCATTTTCCCCACTAATGTCGCGTCTTCTATTCACTAAATAAACTCTCACAATGGCTTCACTCCGGAAGAAATCCAACCGCAATGGGTCGGTTCAATTTTTTACATTTTGTCCGCAAGAAATGACAAAAAGGGGTCCCTATAGCAATATCATGGTTAGTGAAAAAACTGGTCGAGTTTCAAATGTTGACCCACTTTCGTATCGCTTTTTCCATCTCAGTAAACGAATTGACTTTTGGCGATATCGATTAATCTTAATAATTTTGTGATTTTTCGAAGGCGGAATTTGCATTTACAAAATTAAAATACTTTATTCACGACACGAAATTATTTTTCTATGTACAGTCAAACAAAGAGTTGGTAATCTTTCTAAAACATATCTACACTGCCAATATGAATTTTAAATGTGTGCATACTATTTTATTACGCTATAGACACAGTCATAATATTGATGTAGAAGACTTGACTAGCACACTCGCAGCAATGTTTAACAGTAGCTACAAGTTACCTACCTGTGTCAAATCTCTTTGTTTGGCCGTACGAGTATATTATTTATTTATTACCTACATACATACGCTGTACTAATTACTGTGTTCTAATTCGGTAGTGTGTATTTATTTATTTATTTTATTATTTATATACACAGAAAAATAGATACAGATAAGACATAATCATAATTATGAGTACAAAGGTACTGTTGTTGGTAGGTGTAGTTAATTCACACAGGTTCAGATACATGGGTTTCATAGTTCGTAATTCTTCTAAAGAGTTTCTATCATATATTTCCAGGGCAGATGCAATGCTGGATAGACCTGGGTACCCCTCGACGGTGGCAGATCTGGATGTCCCTCATCTCCATCATGATCTTCGTGCTGCCAGCTTTGACGATTGCAGCCTGTTATGCTGTGATAGTCCTCACTATATGGACGAAGAGCAAAGCAGTGGTCATGAGCCCGCCTATTAATTCTAGAAGAACGAAGACTTTGAGGAATGGTGAGTATTCTGTTTAATAGATATAATACATAGGAAAATGGGTCGCAAGCATTCCAGGGTTCAGTTCCGGCTCGGGAAAAGTGTTATTGGTTTTTCCATCTGGTATTTCTCAGTAGCAGGGGTATCGTATTACCCACTAACTGGGTTGTGGAGGTCAGATAGGCAGTTGCTCCATGTATATTACTGGTAGTCAGCTGCATCCGGTTAGACTGGAAGCCGACCCCAAGATAGTTGGGAAAAGGCTAGGCAGATGATGATTTCTCAGTAGCAGCCCGGAGTCTGGATTTGTGCTTGGTTGATGGCAATAGGCTCGCCCCCTATTACATGTGACTTAAACATTTCTGGCGAAGATGGGTGTACTATATGTACACCTCTGCTTAACCTTTTCAGATTATGTTTGTGTTATAAAAATTGTTTAATGTAGTTCTTACAACTTAAGGGCTTTGTATTTAGAACTTGATTTTCACTAAGATATTTACAGATGGTATTCATAAAAAACAACGGTTAAACAACAAAAGCAACTCTACTGATAAATATTGTATTTTTATATTAAACATAATCAAACACCAGCACATTTCCGCGATCATGACCTTCTAAATCGCTTACCCGCTCATAAACGATCTTGAAACATTATTTTTATCTTCCCGCCCTTTCAAACACCAGAACCGTTAACGGGCGAATAACTAAATCTCACAATAAAACAAAAAAGCACTTAATCCGCCACAAAGAGTTACAAGAACCAGATACGACCGACAGCTGCTAATGATTCCTGTAAATAGAATTCATGAGAATTAACTTCTAGAATTAAATGTGGTGTATATTTATCTTTTTTAGGTCAGGTGGAAAGCGACCCGGATTCGAGACGAGCCAGTTCTAGGGGACTAATTCCTAGAGCGAAGATCAAAAGTGTCAAGATGACATTCGTTATTGTTTTCGGTTAGTATATTTAGACGATATAATGTATTTTATTACGCTCTGTTTCTTTGATGATTAGTCTAACTTCGGTTCTGCAGAGCCATTTACCGTGTTATGGTATTGTAATCTATTTTTGGTAACGTTTTAGAATTATTTGTGTCTTATGAATAACCTTTAGAGATATACAATGCCAGTGCCTAGGTTGAAGAAAAAAATATATAATTTCCTAACCGAAAAACTCAACAACTAGCTGAACTGACACATAAGATAATAATGATTTCCAATTTTAAACAATTCATGATTTAATTACCTAAGCCTTTTAAACTACCATAACAATTTTGAAAGCCGACATGATTAAACAATTATTTAACAATTACTCATTGATATTCGAAAAGTTTATTACATCCTCATTAATATTTAATCAGGCTAACAATTCAAGCGGATAAAGTTCACATTGGTCGTTCAGTGAATTGTTATGCGATATTAAGCCAACTTTGCTGTTTAACTGTTTTATTGTAGTTTATACTTACTGTTTTAATATGATAGCATTTCGCTTATGAAATTAGTTAATTACCATATGTTACCGTTCAACTTTACATCCTTCCAGTAAATTAAATCAGAATAATATTATCGAATATTATTGTTTGTTTTACTCTCTATTTGAGGAGCTCATGGCTAAGTGATAACAGCCGCACAGGTTAATCTATGCTTGCCAGGGTTGGTCCGTGGATGGGTAACCATCTTTACATACCGGGACTCCTCCGTGCCTCGGAAAGCACGTTAAGCCGTTGGTCCCGGCTCTCATTCGTGGATCTTTGACAGTCGTTACGGGTCGTCAGAAGCCCGAAAGTCTGACAATTCAAGTCTGACAAGACAGTCTTATCTAGGGGTATCGTATTACCCAGTAACTGGGTTGTGGAGGTCAGATAGGCATTCTATGTAAAATACTGGTATTCAGCTGCATCCGGTGAGACTGGAAGCCGACCCCAACATAGTTGGGAAAAGGCTAGGCAGATTGATTATTTTACTCTATAAATTGACTTTTCTTACCCAATTTCTGGAGTTATACTGGTTTTATATTGACTTAACCTGCCTCATTTTGACCAATTTAAATTCTTTAATTTTCTAATGCTAGATATTTATCTTTATCGATCCGAGGATAGAATAATTATGAATTCTTGTCAGTTTTATTCCACGGATAAAAGATATCTGACGTTGGAAAAGCAATCGCCATCCTAACTAATATTGTGAATGCGAAAGTGAGTTTGTTTGTTTATTACGCTTTCACACTAAAACGGCTAAACAGATTTGGATGAAATTTGGCACATGGGTAGCCTATGACCAGGATTAGGGCGAGTGAAACCGCGAGGCGCAGCTAGTTGTGTTTATAAACATAAAACGGACTAGTCTGACTATGTCATCTTTTCTTAAACAGTTTTCGTGCTCTGTTGGTCACCATACATCGTGTTCGACCTCCTACAAGTGTATGACCACATACCACCGACACAGAACAACTTGGCTATAGCCACTCTTATCCAGAGCCTCGCGCCATTGAACTCAGCAGCAAATCCCTTAATATGCTGCATGTTCTCCCCCCACATTTATACTAGCCTCAGGTATGTACATAATTTTGAAAGGTTTTTTTTATAGATTTACTCTATGGTGCATGAAGACATATTAATATGTTATAAGTTTGAGTCACATAGACAACACAAACAAAATTTATGTATTTATTTTATTGAAACGCATATAGGCCAAGATCCATAAACGTTACTTATACAACAAACTAAGTTGGGTTACGAGTAGACGGGAATGCGGGAGAAGGCAATGCTCGCAACAACTCTCGACTCAGTCTCAGGGTACAGCCGCTTTCAGAGGCAGCTTTCGTTATGCGGCGTCCAAAATATGGAACAACCTGCCACCACCGATTAGAGCTATAAACACGATAGGCGCTTTTAGACGACGCTTACGGCAGTACCTTATAGATGCGCAACGGACGCTGGATATGGTCACACAAAACTTATCAATTATATGATATTTATGTACCTTGCAGTGTTTCTGTCGGTTAATGTTGCACGATAATGTAAATAACTGCTGTTATACAGTTACTTTGGTGGGAATGTTTCTTTTTCATTAACACTATCCTATGTACAAACTCCACAAAAACCACAACAAACAAATATCTAATCGAGTTTAATATTATTTGCTACACATCTATCTAATTTTATTTAAATATAAAACACTTACACACTATAAAACTGATTTACATCCGCAAGACGTCCTCGTAACATAAGGTCCAGTTGAAAACCAGCGTCAGACACTAGTTGTCTGGCATTTATGCTGAACTGGGCCTATTTGGCGCAGCCGTGAGGCACACAATAGGTACTGTTTTAAGCTTTCTCTGTTTTTTGTTTTTTTTTGTTTTTGTGTGAATATTGTGTGCCTTGATCTGAGTCAAATAAATTTATTTTCTTTCTTTCTTTCTTTACTTAGCACGTGTTTTGGCTCAGACATGTTCCAGTCTCTATCTTGTACTCGTAGGTTGACAATTGTGCGATAGTGACAGGAATAACACTTACCCAAAGTACCCTATATAAATCTTGGCCTTAAATTAGATACCACTAAGTATAATGTATATCTTATATATCAACACCGCCTAATGTATTTACTAACTACAATATGAAAATAAACTTTTATCTTGACCAACATTACACTACATACAAATTATTCATACTCAATTTCAGACGAGTAGCACCGTACAAGTGGGTATAACTTTGATTGCAGACGGGTTCCACCTTACAAATGGTTGTGGTGCGGTCGACGGCGCAAGCGACATGCACGAGGCACTGTCCGCTCAAGATCCGACTCGACAGCCAACTCTGATCTACTAAGTTCCACTCACGCGAAAAGGTCACATTCTGTTGCAACGGTAAATATTACTAACCTTTATTACTGATAATAACATGAATTTTATAAAGGATCAGAACGCTACATTTAAAAAATATTTATCACTATCTATTTACACTAGGTACTAAATTAAAGACTAACTAACTGTACAAATAAATACAAAAACAAAAGGACACTTAGACGTCGAAGTACTCGTATTTATTACCTTACATTTATTTAAAATGAGAACCATTTAAATCATTTCCAGTCCCACACTGGGCGCCAATAATAATTTTGGAACCCGACTGGAACCAAATTGCTAAGTAGAATTCTAGCACCAGTGGTAGTTCTTATTTGGAAAATAAAAGTATTCATTGCTTTGTTATTGATGCATTGTACTAATTGCAAAAAAAAAAAAAAAAGATTTTTTAGTTCCGCACTGGGTGTCAACAGGCTAAATAGAACTATAGCACTGGTGGTAGCTTTTATTTAGTTCTGTATACTAACTACAAAGAATTCTACGTTTACACTATGTTATTTATTCTGATACAGGTGATTCAAAATTATTATTTTGAGTCCCACTCTGGGCGCCAATTATAATTAAGGCGCCCAACAGGGAAAAAATTACTAAGTAATTCTATTTCTAGCACCGGTAGTAGTTATCATTATGCAAGATAAAATTATTATTTTCATTTACTTACAGATACTAAACCGAGGCCGTAGCAGTAGTATGTCCCGGGCGCCAGCAGACTCGCGCCGCACGCAGCTACTGGTGCTGGTGTCGTCGCGTGACTGACAGCGCGCCGTGTACGAGCACGCGCCCGCACGTGACGTCATGCTCTAGCGCCAGTGCATGGCGTGTGCGCGTTCACACGCCGCCAGTATCTACAGATCGAGTAGCTAACTCTCAGTACCATACGAAGTATTAGCACAGGCAAAAAATTAAGGAAAACTTACTTCTAATGTATGTTAGTGTTTCACCCATAAACAACGTTCGCTTAAAAGGCATCAGTCATGTGCTTTGTTTCCTCGATAACTGACTTGTGTAAGACCGAGCCATCAATGTAGGAATTATTGGGGATGATCTGTATTTTTGTGAACCTGAATAAAATATTATGTTAACACATTTTTGGCGTACTTTGACGAAATTGTGTGTAGTTTAAAAGCTCTACTGGGAGTATATGCTTTACTTTTGTTTCAGCTAAAAAAAATTTAAATATATCTTTGCAAAAAGAATGTTCATCAGAAGGGTGCTTCACTAAGATGAACGTTAAAATGACGCTCACAGTGGAGTGAAAACAATGTAGAGTTTTGATTTGTAAACATAATTATTTCAGTAAACATTTTGATTTGTTCACATTTGAGTCAAATGAAGCATATTCAGCCGTATGTAATCAACAGTCCTAGTCATACATTGTTAAATTATTTATACGTATTAAAAAAAAATATGTAAGAAAATATTGACGCATTTATTAACTACTTTATTTATACTAGCATTAAGTAACATTTTAAGAACAGTCGTTATGTTTGCCAAAAATGTTAAGGGACTTCCGGAATAGAAGATATATTCTAAAAAAAGTTTAAAAGTTGTATAAAAATATAATATTTTTTAATAAAAAAATAACATGTCAGTTTCTTAAAACTTAACGATTGACTTAGGGCGAATTTCACCAATAAAACGAATCCAGTTCAGCACAAATGAACCGCATTCAAGAGTGTTATTATTGTTGTGAAAGTTTGACACTGACAGCTCCTGAACGCAGTGTAATTGTGCTGATAGCGTTCAGTTTTATTGGTGAAATTTAACCTTAGTTGGTCAGAGGATAAGGCTTAACTAAGTGGAGTATTCTATTAGAATATAGTTCATTAAATGTATATTGGGATGATGAAGACGCTAAGAAAAAATGCCAAATTTGAATCGGATAGTCGTAAGATAAATAATTGAGAATATTATTTAAATGAGTGAATTGTAAGTATAAGGAACTGAAAAATAAATATAATGTTATATGATGTAAGAATGATAAATATTTAAGTATAATTAGTACCCGTTTAAAATAAGTATAATAGAGATTTGTAAAATTAATGAACATAGTTATTTTATAATTATTAAAATCTTGTAAATTGTGAAGAGGCTTTTATCAAATCGCGTAGTTAAAATGTACAATTATTTTTGTACTGTGAATAAATTATTGTAAAAAATATTGTCTTAAAGTATATTATTAGAGAACCTATTAAATGTCGTATCAGTGAACTGTATTGTTTTACTACATTTTTTATTTTTTTTGGTAGGAAATTATCATATGCCTTCTCCCACTCTGGGCAGAGCGGGAGGGCGTGTCAGACTCTTTACTGACTAAAACCCACCCGTGTTCCTTCAGTTGCCTGTACATTGCCAGGGGCCACGATATCCCTTTCGGTCTTTACCATCGATCCTATTGGACCCCTTCAATTGCTGACATCTCTTTACCTCTCTACCCTGACAGTGTTTTAACCATAAATTATGGATAAAAATATGATATATAATCTCGACAAGAACCACATTTACTGGATTGACTCATGAATTTCGTTTAACTCTACACGCCTTCTTCACTTAAAATAAATCTCAATTAAAATAAATCTCACATTCTGTGGATGTATAAAGGACGTGTAGTCCCTCGATGAGGACACCCATCTTCTGGCACTCGCTGCATGACGACACTGGCAAACAGGCCAGCGTCGTCATGCAGTGAGTGCCTGAGAGAGCTCTGATGCGGTACCTGGGGCTCTATTATGACGTATTAATGCCACAATTTTTCCAGTGTGAGTGAGAGACGCAGCTATACAAGGCCGATAGCACCATCCTTTTTTCGTAGTGGAATAATGATGGAATTAATACGGCCCCTGATACAACGCGACAAATCCCACTTTAGCCTGCTATTTTATGAAAGTACTTATTAATTTAGGTAGAAATTAGCAAAACAAAATTATCGCGTAGCAATTTGACTTGGTTTTCAGAACAGAATCATTTGATTCTAATTTTTTTGTACACTACGAGTAACGCCATCTATCTTAATGTGCCTGAAGTAAAAGCAAGTTCTACATGCGTCTGTCGACTTCATTCAGTAAACGAACAGTTTCCAGGGATTGAAAATAGCGATGTTAGCGTGGTGGTAGTTTTCACTTTAAATGTGAAAGGGCTTAACAAAATTGCTATGACTTTATTTCATTAAGGCACTTAAAAATCAGAGGAGTTAAAAAAGGGAGAACTTAAACTTATTGCCATTTGCCAACATAATAATATGACATGATTGATTAGATTCTAGATATAGATCTAATGGCTAGATTCTGAACAAAATATGTGAAATCACCAAAAATGTGTCTCCGAAAGGGGTAAAATTAAGGGTAGATCCCTTAATTAGGTATAATCCTATCAAACCAAAATGGTATTATTTTGAAGCACTTTAAATTCTCCAGTACTTTAATTTTTTTATATCTGTTTTCGTTTTAAGATTCTTTGAACTAAGTCCCAAAAGACACGGTAAAAAATGGTCGATTTTTTTAAATAAAATAAAAATATTATGAACATTTCACTTTTTTTACATTATTGTAGTATTTTCAGTAATGCATCTTTTGATACCATTTTCATTTCTTTATAATTGAGGACGCTAGTGTGGAGTCGTACTTTTCTCGAAAACGGGTGGGCTACTGCAGCGATCAAAAAAGCATTTTAAATACTAAAACAAAAGAAGAGCTCAAGAAGAATGAGTTGTGGGTAAAGCTAATCCTGTAGGTGTTTACTTGAGACCGCGACTGGTCTAGACTTCAGCACACAATTTAAAGACTGAAATAGATCGAAAAACTAACCTATAAAATATGTTATAAGACTGTAAAATTTTCATAATAGTAGCAGTTTGTTGACGTTTTTAAGTTTTTTTCTTCTTAAAAATAGATCACTATACTTAATAGTGCTGTGAATTGTACATTTTGTTCTATCAAAATGTTCTAGTTAAACCCATAGTAATAAGTAAGTACTGCATATTATCATAGATGAATTATAGGTACTTTAACTAGGATAAGAACAGTCAGAAATAGTGAAACATAAAAAATAAAAATAAAATTATAAACGATATATAACTTATAGTTATAACAGAATGATTGTCATTATTATAAAACATAAAAAATAAACTTCCTCGAAGCGCGAAATTGAATGCAAATATATAAGGAAGATATAAGTTTGATTAAATTATTTGCTATTTTCAGCCATATTCGTTTAGTGCTAAAGTATATATTCCAGTGACATTGTTACTAAAAATGCAAGTAGGTCAGAGCTCGAGGGAATATTGATAGTGTGTGAGAAGTTACTATAAATAATACTCGTAATATAAACAAATATAGGATTAGGGGATCACGTTATAAAACGCATCGTAAACTTGGGCTGGAATTAAACAGAGCAGTTCGAATATTTCATAGAGTGATGTTAAAAAAGGTTACGTTTTTGTTGAAAATATGTGTAAACGCGAGAAACATCAGACAGATATACTTGTAGTTAACAAGATAGGTAATAAGATTTTTATTAGAGATTCCACACACATCTGGTTGATAAACTAACCAAACTAATCTTTACAAAGTGTCAACGACCATAAATTTGTCCAAGTGTATGAAATATGTTGATCGATGAATTATGTTGAGGACATCGAATTTACTTTTAATTTTTGAAGTGAAAACTTCTTAAGCGCGTTAAGCGATTTTGGTAGGGGAAAATCTTATTCAAAATTCAAATTCAATTATTTAATTCGGAAAACATTCATGTTGTATTAGAACTTAGATATTATGTTAGTAGAATTAAAATCACAATATACGATAAAACAAAAATAAAATTAATATCAATATTAAAATCAAAATTAAATTAGAATTACATCAAAATTAAATTTAAAAAAAACAAAATAAAATCAGAATTATTTAATAATATGGGTTCGTGTCATCGTTTATAACAGTATAATAATATATGCAATATGACCTGTTGAGCTTGGCCAACAGTGAAAACATGTATTTTTTTAATTAATCATTATTATTTATTTTTTAAAGATTGTACACTGTATATTGTACTTACTTTTTTTTTTAGACACCATTTTTATTTCATAGTTTTAATTTTTCACTTGTGTCGGCAGTATGCATGACTGCCAATATATAAAAAAAAAAATATTTTTAACTATAAAATAGGTAAATGGAATTCTAAAAAATACTGCTTAATAGCTACAACTTTACTATTGTGGCAAGTTTTTGTAGGCATTGTGCTACGAGGCTACGAATGCTACGGTCTGTTGCCTACGAATGCTACGTAATTTGGTCATCCTAAATACTGCTGTAGATTGTGAGGTCCTGGTAGCTTCATGAATATACTTACATTCTTTCACACACATGAGACTAATTTATTCTTTTCGCGTCGCCACTGGCTAGGTGGCGGCACCGGTGACTGGGAATTCCTATTAGGAATGTAAATGTTTGAACAAAAAACTTTAAATTTTAGAAGTCGGTTTCTTTGGATCTATTAAACTTATTTTTCACTTTGTAGTGTTTTTTTGGAAGTCGATTGTTTTTTCTTGTTAAAGAGTTTTTTTATTTTTCACTTTTTAGTTACAGTACCTACTTACCCCACAAAAAATCGTATACCACTACTTCCAATGTAAACAACAGTGACAGGAAGTATTATAACACCATCAAGATACACAAAGTGGATAAAATACGTATTATCGAAGCTAGAACTTAAAAACTACCTAAGCAAAGTTAATAAAATATAGGACTACCGCGCAAGCTTCCTCTTCCAAATGAACAAAGAATTGTCTAAATCTAAATTGACGCAAATATCGATGAACATACATACAAAAAGGATGATTTCCATCAAACGGCTCGCATGGCATCGGATCGGAAAGGATACGAACGGCCGCGGCGACAGCAAGTCGCGTCCGGCAGGATGTCGACGCATACGATCGGCTCCGACCCTTGCGAACGTATCCGTTTCTGCGCCTAGTCAAATAATTTAATTCCTACCGTGTTGACGTGTTTTAATTTTTGAAAATGGTTGAAGATGAAGTATTGTTGGCTATCGCATTAGAAGAAGAACAAAATAATCATAAAACACAGAAGAGGAAAAGAAAAATTTGGATTGATACGACGACAGGCGAACGGAGCCGATCGCGCGTCGCAGCATACTTTCAGCTACGATCGCGTGTCGTGGAAGACGCCCGCGGTTAAGCTGCTGTACGCGGCTTGTTAATATAGACTTTAAATACTGTGTACACGATTTAATATTGTAAAATCTGTTCCAATCCGATGCGATGCGAGCCGTTTGCTGGAAATCATCCTTTATTTCAATTAAACCGATTACTAGCAATTTTGAATTGTCAAGGAGTCAGTCAGTAAGAAAGATGAAGCTAATAACCTAGATAACAATTTTATTTTAGACGTTTTTTGGATAATTTTGGCTTAAGTGAATGTTAAGGCAGATAATTATCTTAGTGTGTAGAGTGTATCACACTGCTGTATCGTTTCAGTTTCTAATCAATAAAACTAAACTAACACTTCGCGCTAAACCTCGCAAGCTTAATAGGTTTTAAGATTCTTCGTGGAAAACTTTCGAAACTCTGAACTAGGTTCAGTTGGTGATACTCTGCAAAGTTGTGAGGGCACTCAACTCTAGAGAATTTCAATTTAACTATTCACATATACCGAGTATTGAGGACAAGAACGACGTGCGATGCGGGATTTTTCGCGTCGGTTGGTGCAAGAACGACGAAGGTATGGTCTGTTCCAAATGTATCTGATGGATGTGTAAACAAACCCTGTTCAGGTTAAATCACTCACTAAAGGCAATTAGTAACACATTCACTTGTAATTAGAAGTTCTTAACTTTATATCTTATCACTTTTTCCAAGAATTATTATTTGAATAACATTATTAAATAGTAATTAAAAATTCATCGACAAAAATTAAGGTTAAAAAAAAGATCCAAGTCAACATAGAACCTGCCCCTTTTTTAAAGTCGGTTACAATTAACCTCAATTGTTTGATTTAAAATTAGATTTAATCAAATCAAAGCATTCAATTTGTAAGTGGTACATACTACAAATTGGCATCCTTGAGAACGTTTTCTGATCCATTTGTTTATATTTTCATCAGAAACTTTGGAACAGAGTATAGATACGACGCGGGATTTTGTCGCGTCGTCGCATCGGTCGTATCGCGTCGCATCGCGTAAGCTAAGCGTTCAACCGATGACAGCTTTAGAGGTGCCAGTGTAATAAGATGGCTCGAAATGCATCGGATTTTTCAACCGAGTTGATAGGTTTACTTTTATTTATGCATATATTAGAAAATAAAGTAATAATAAGTTCTTCAGAAAACGTGAACACCGACCGATGACCCGGTCGAAGTGGCGGTGCTTGGGGGAGGCCTTTGTCCGGCAGTGAACGTCTTTCGGCTGAAATGATTATGATAATATATTAGAATGTTTGAAACCTTTTGGGGTTGGTGATTGCCTAAAATAGTGTGGGCCAAGAAGGGTTTTTTTTTATTTAAGTCAGTTTTTTTTATATATATTTTTTTTTTAATTCTTGTCTCATAACTATGAATTATCAGCGAAGGCCTGCGAAGGACATGTTTTTTGATGTTTACAAATTGCTGATACTCGTAGTAATTAGTTTCAGCCTATTAATTCACTTTACTAAAGTCTGCCACCACTGCTCCAGCAATTAGTAATTCCTTCAGACTAGGAAAAATCAACTGGTTCATACTGAAATATTTGAAATTATTAGATAATATCGTATATTGATGGTATCGTGTTACCCAGTAACTGGGTTGTGGAGGTTAGACTGGAAGCCGACCCCAACATAGTTGGGAAAAGGCTAGGCAGATTGATTGAAGATTGTGCAAGAATTTCAATAAGATTTAAATTACTTATTCTTGCAAGGTGAGTTTTTGTGATATTGTGAATTGCAAAGAATGTTAAATTTACAACCAGAAATAACCATAATTCATGCATTAATTTATGAAAAATTCTCCAGATTTTGTCAGCTTTTGCATCTACGAGTAAGTTTCTATAGTTGAAGTATGTAAGATTCATACTGTTAGCATCTAAGTTTATTGCCTAAGTTGCAGTCAGACACCCACGTCGCTGTTTAATATATTATTCGAGTGGATGCGAAATCGGCAGTCCTTAGAACGATATGTATGCAGTTTGATAGTTCTATTTACATTGAAGACGAATATTTTTGAATGTTTTTAAGATAGCGTTGTCGAATTGGACACCATTTTCAAACGGGTTAAATTATTACTTAGCTTTGAAATATTTTGTTGATTCGACAAAAAGTTTTGGCTTCATACATTTGAAAATTCGCAAATAAACATGTGAAAAATGCTCTGTCTAGTGTACTTGTATTAACGTCCTTCGTTTCCCAAATAAAAATGTTCAGTACTAATTGACAACTTTAACTTTGTTAAAAACTACTATCCAAGTATAACAACAAGAAACAACAACCGAAAAATCTGTTATTTTTAAATATTTTATATCTTTTTTCTTTTTGGTTGAGAAATTATCAAATAACTTCTCCCGCTCTGGGCGGAGCGGGAGGGCGTGTCAGACTCTTACTGACTAAAACCCACCCGTGTTATTTCAGTTGCCTGTACGTTGCCAGGGGCCACGGCATCCCTTTCGGACTTTCCCGCAACCCCGGAATATTGTATACTATACAGAACTATATAGAATATTTTACAATTGTAAATTAAGGGATTTACAATTGTAAAATCGACAAGAACAGCATACAGGTCTAAAACCTAATGTTTAAAATTAGATACATGACTATATCTGGGGGCACGGCAGTGACCCCGCCAAGTCGATCAAAAACAAATAAGAGCACAGACGTACCATCCTTTTCTCGAAGCCATTCAGAACATCTTCGACCCTTAGATCATTCCAGAACTGCTTTCACCAATTATCCCGTCGTTCAGAATTTCCTTCGTAAATCGTGCCCATGTTAAGTTACAGGCAAATGACAGCGGAGCAAACCCTCAGATTACGAGTAAACTATTTCTAATGGAGGTCCCGACTAGGTCATTAGTACCCCTGTCGGTTCTGTATTAGATAAAACTTCATTTCAACGGTTTGCTTAATTTGTATTCGATTTGAGTCGTTTTTGATCCGGTGCTTATAACTTGTTTGAAGTTTCAGGTAACATTAACGTTATTATAAGTTCTAAGCTTATAGGTAGGTAAGTGGATTTTTTTTAAAGCCTCTTTCTTGATTATTTCTATTTGGATGGAAATATCTAGTTTAATAATGTAGTAGATAGGTATGTGGTTTTTTTTTAACAAAGAATAAGAAACATGAAGAATAAAGAGCGTTTCTATGGTTAGCATAATATGACATAAATAATATAAGTATGTTTGTATTGGTTCATCACAAGTCGGTAATTTAACTATAACAAATCAAACATTTTTTTCGAAAAAAATATTACCCAAAAAAAAATCAAGAACGCTTTTTCACAAAAAAATCTTTCGTGAACACATTTGCGTCTAAATGTATCGGGTTATACAGAGATTTAGCAATAATTTATAGCGTTGCAATCGAACGCACTGGTTCAATCTAAAATATTGGTCGAACCGGGTCAAATAAGGCGAAACTAATAAATAACTTCTCCAACATTTTGCTGTAACGGTCACATTTCAGACAAATGTGTCCATAATAAGAATTATGGCGATACTCTTGAGGATCGTGGAGTATTGGGAAAACCTCGGGGGGGCATGATATCTGGGAGTTTAAATATTTCATCACTAGCTTTTACAAGCGGCTTTGCCCGTGTGGAAATTATCCCACGGGAATTGAGCTACTATCCAGAAAGAAGTATCCTATGTTATCCTTGTGCTAGATATCGTCCAAATCGATTCAGCCGTTTATGCGTGACAAAGTAACAGACAGACAGACAGACTTACTTTCGCATTTATAGTATACCTATAAGTATGGAATATTTTGTTTGGGTCGGCCCCACAAGATAAACCGTTGACCTAGTACCTTTTATTAAATTCTTTTAAAATGTAAATTTGCATGCCAATTAAGGTAGAATGTACAAGGAACCATAAAACTTTGTAACACCTAATAATATGTACCTACATTCATTGCAAATAAATAAATCTATTCTATTCTAGTGAAGATTGTATGATTCTGCTGGACGTGAGCAGCACGTGTGAAATGATGATGAATTATTAAAATTACAGTTAATCATGATCAAAATAGTCTTTGGAGAGAAAAGCATAGTACGTTACGGGTCGTCAGAAGCCCGAAAATCTGACACCAGTCTTACCAAGGGGTATCGTTTTACTCAGTAACTGGGTTGTGAAGATAGGCAGTCGCTCCATGTAAAATACTGGTATTCAGCTGCACTCGGTTAGACTGGAAGCCAACCCCAACATAGTTGTGAAAAGACTAGGCAGACTGATTGGAGAGAAAAGCGAACTAGGCAACTTAAAAAGTCTTGGGTGATTCGAGTGATAGTGTGCTATCAATAAAAAATCTAATCGTTCCAGGAAAAGGTAGGTACGTTTCAAAACTCATGAGAATGGATAATCAAAAGAAGGAATGAGTAAAATGTCGTGAGAAAAGTTTTAAGTTTGAATGTGGATGGCCTATACAAGTAGGGGAAATCCATTAAGAAACGGTGGATGGACTGTGTGAAAGATTATATGGCTAGAAACGGGGTGACTACTAAAATTACGAATAATAATAAAATAAATAAAATAAAAATATAAATATTTTATTATCAAGCATAGAGTGTTAGTACTACATTTTACTTTAAAACTATGTTAGTAACATGCAGGAACATTTAAAAGGTTACAATCACAATCATGGGAAGGTTTCACAAGCCTTGTTGCCAACATGTAGCTTGGTAAACCTCCCCATTGTAGGCCCATCCAGCCTCTCCGCAATCACCTTCAGAATGCTGTTGCTGCTTCCCCTCACTCGAGATATTATTGAGGCAATTTTCTTCCGCATTATTGAAAAGTAATCGTCAGTGTGCGCATCAGCGAACATACCTGACGCACTACAGTAAGGTGGAAGCCTCAACAGCGCCCTGAAGGCATTGTTGTATTGAATGCGCAGGGCATTGTCTGCTTTTAGGGTATGGTTAGCCCAAAGGCTGCTGGTGTAAAATGTTTGGCAGTAGGCCTTAATGGAGAAGTATGAAATGAGAAGACATGCTGCGCTGATCCCAAGTAAATTGGGTTATTGGCAAGAGAATGACGAGGGCGTTTTTTTTTTAACCACAATGTCGTAGCACTTGGCTTGCATCTCACCTGATGGTAATTGATGATCAGGCCGAAGGTGGTAGCGAGCTTCACCCGGAATCCTCAATCACAGAGGAACAGGCTATCATACCTCTACTGCGGAAACATAACAATGCTGTTAAAATTGTTTTTATAGCGACAGACAAAGACTCTTGATAACCTACGTTTCAAAATCCTCGTGGATTTGAAATTGCGTAATATCAATTAAGTCTACAGATAGGCCAGTCTGAAGTGTTGACATCCAATCAAACAAAATTGTCCAATATCACGATATAACATAATCCTAGCCAATTAAACGAAAAAGAAAAAAACTTTTAACGGTAAAAGAATTAATCAGATCGTTTTATATGGCCTCCGTCAATATTAAACAAAAAAAAACGGCCAAGTGCGTGTTGGACCACGCACAATGAAGGGTTCTGTATTTGGGATAAATTTATCCCCAGAACAAACTTAACATTGTAGTTGAAAAACATGTTCTCCCATGCGAGAACTCGTTTTTCAATATACATTTTTCAAACTGCAATTGTAAATTTGTCGATAACTACATCTGTGAATTTTTTCACGAATCCAAGTAGAACCATTTAACTGGCAGGGAGGGGAGACACATGACTCTAACAAAAATTAGCACTTTAAAGCTTAATATTTCGCAAACGGATCCCTGAATTGAAAAATGGGTCGGACACACCCACAATATTTTTGAATGACCTTTCCAACGACACCCCACACCTTGGGATAGACGAGAAAAAAAAGCATCCTCACTTTACGCCTAACAGAGGTACCCTAAAAAAAACTATTTTACCTTTTTGTCGGCGTGATTAATATGTATAGCCATGCCAAATTACAGCTTTCTAGTAAGTCCAGTCTCTGAGCTATGCCACAGACAGACAGATAGACAGACTTACGGACATGGCGAAAGTATAAGGGTTCCTTGTTTACTACGGAACCCTAAAAAGTACCCTTTATAATTGTGATACAAAATGAAACCCAAAAAACGAGTACAAATATCTGACGAATCCTTTTATCTCCTGAACTCAAATCTATCGATCGCTTTGAAAAACATTCAATCAGATATATGTATGTTACTGAAAACATTCTTTGAAAACTTATGTCGAAAGCTGAATAACAAAAACCATTTAGCAAATTGTTTGAACCAAAACTTTTTGTTATACATTGAGTGATTTGAAAACATCATCGTAATTAATTTCAAATAAATGTTTTTTAGTGATATTTCTTTCTTTAAATTGGTTCTAAAACCAGTCAGTGCAAGCATTTGTCAGTAGTCATGTAGGTCAATTCAAAACTTATACAGAAATGAAATCAGCAGTCGAATCTAAATTATGGAAAGCTGAACTGATGGCCATTTTGACATCAATAGTGAGCCGATAAAGATTTATCGTATAGTGTTTTCTATTGTTTCAAGTTGGGGTACGCTAATAAACAATAGGGAAATAAATAATAGCTGCAATCCTTTGTTGTATCAGTAACCCCCTAATATCTGAAGGGAAAGGGAAATATTATCAAGATCAGCGAGTTATTTATTTCGAATGTTTTATCCTGAACAGGTAATAATGGCATCATTTATTGAAGTTACAATTAACACTAAGAGACGTAGGTGAGAAAATGTATAAATGTTACAATCAGAAAAATATGTATAGAAATAAAAAATCCTATGTATAGAAAATGTATAAATGTTACAATCAGAAAAAAACATATTTTCTTAATGTAACTTCTAAATATATTGCGCAGCAGAAAAGATTAGGTACTTTGGCGAAAAAATATTATTTGACTCTTTTACAATTTTATCTTCGAGTATAAATCAAATGAATCTAAACAAATCCCAAAATGTTTTTTATATAAATAGAAATGTTATAAAATTGATCAAATGTAGCGAGTAACCGTTACCAGCTGAGATACAGCGATTGAAAGTAACGATATTGGAAGACAGAAAATGTGAATAGAAATTGTCAGGAGCGGAATCCAAGATGGCGGACGGTCTATTGACAGATCAAGTCGGTCCTTCAAATGTTTAGATAAAAATATCGTGTTTTTCGGTTCGGTTACTGTGTCGTGAAAGGGAAGACCGTGAATATGACCACAGTCATACTTTGCAGCTTTATGAATGAAGATGATAAAAATAAATCATCTCAGGAATTAGGTATAACGCTGAAAATGATGAAACTTTCAATATTTTCAGACATTGAATTCAAGATTTGAAGTTCTGAGAGTCCGTTGAGAGCACTATTTAAATTGGAAACGAATAAAAGATGTAATAAAAATAACATTAAATAAAGTTAGTATTGGCATTTAGTGTCCTATTTAGAACTCCCTCAATCGGTCTATAATTTAAGATAATTGTATTTACTAAAAATGATGAGGAATTAGAGAAAGGTTATTGTATTTAAAAATAATGTTCTTTCTAGTTGTATGTGGTATGTAAAATAGTAACTGCGGATCATAAAGTAAGGTTCAAAATCAAACAAGTGCGGTTGTGGCAAGTCGATGTTACATTGAAGGGGTCAAGCACCTGACATGTCCTTTGTAAGTCTTCTAAATATGAAGTCATTTTAATTTTACACCCACACACACATATATAGTTTATGTAATGAAGTTCCATGACTACTCAATTGGGAGTTATAATAGGCTGGATGGTTATAATGGGTTCTATCACCAGTTCAAGCGAAAATACGGATCAAGTGGTAGTTTTTAAATAAACCATGCATAATGTACAAGAAGGTGAAGTTGATGGAAACTTTTAGGTACATTATCTGCTTATACCCACAAAGAATATAAACTGCTTTATTCTTTTACAAGAAAAATGGACCATAATCAACCTCTTCGCACAACCAACTGCAAATTAAGTCATAAAAAGTTCAAAGTACGTAACACTTTGACCTTCAAGGGTGACCCTCTGTCCTTGAGTTTACGGGTAACCGCTCCGAGAGATCCGGGCTTCAGGCTATGTCATTACAATATTGTCAGCCATGCAACGGCCATTGTACCGATGGCCTGATAGCCTCAGTCCCTCTTTTGTCTGTGTTATGAAGAGCGTGTATTTGAGCTCAGTATTTTCTTTATATAATATTTTGGTTAGTTGGGTAATAAACTAAAAATTATACGATCCTATGTATACGTGAGTGGACATTATCTACGCGCTCTGGGTTGGATTAATATTCTCATTAATCATAGGTTTGAATAGCGATGATAAGTTTGTAATTTAGTAGGAATAATAATTATTTTGTAAGATAATATTATTTATCTTACATAATTATTATTGATAAGTCGTTCAGTAAGATTACTGAACCTATCTTTTTAATAATAACCTTAACCATCAATGAACTTTAATCAATTTTACTTGAAATTGTATTTGATTTGTACTAACTGACCGACTCTTTGACAATTCAAAAGTGCCTGTAAATGGTTTAATTGAAATAAATGCTTTGACTTTGACTTTGATTTAAAAATCATTAGTTACAGCTGATTTTAGAAACATTTAAAAATCTTTCTAGTAAAAAACGATTATCTAAACTAAAACACAGTGATACAACCGGAAACTATTTATAACATAAAAATGAAAGTTAAAAACGATTTTATGGCTCTCGAAACATCGTATTAATCATTTCAAAATATTTTTATTGGTTGCTACGGAGAAGAATTGCCAAGAAAATGTAGTATAAACAAAACGATTTAGCACTTTTATAGCTGTTTTAAACGTGCTTTAGACTGCTAGCTGAGGACTAAGGAATTTAGAACAGCGGTAATATTATTGAAGATATTTAAATCTCCTAAAATATTTTCGCTTTATTTTCGAAGGCATTATAGTTTCTGGTATTAAGTCCTGTCATGTAAGTACTTAGCCCAAACTCAGGCTGGGTCTTTTAACCTCTTTGAGCACGGATACCTACTCCATCAAATTATTATCTACTAGAGGATGTGTCTATCTAAAATTAGGGATTCGTTAAGCTCAGAACCACGGCGCTTTTATAATGATCAGCTTTACATCATTATTTGAAAGTGAAACGGTTTGTACTAGCTCCGAATCGTCGCTCTTTTCGGAGCTCCGTTTCAAGAAGTCACGTCCAAAAGTTTATTTCAATAAATTACTACATGAACGCAGATATATGGCTGTGAAACAATTTAAGTTGAGCCATATTTTAAACTGGTGAAACTGCCGCGTTTTAAAGTTACAATTCTGGTGATATATCAACGACTTAACTAAGTTTCGAGAGATGCGATTTGTAAAATCACTTGAGTGCACTTTTTGAACATTGTGGGATGTTTTCGATGGATTTCTTATTAGTTCTTATCAGTATTGATGAATGAATGCATTACCATTAGCAATTAGTCAATTTACTTTCCATGTAGATGATCTGTACAATCTACCAATTAGGCGTGCACACATTGAGAGTGGTAGATTGGTGAGACTGGTAGATTGTCTGTACAATCTACCAATTAGGCCCTTGATCCCCTGTGGATCTCAATATTTTGTAAACACCTATGTACCTACTTTCAAAGCAAATTAATCATTATTATGATTATGATTAGTTGCATTAAATGTCTCAACACTTTTCATTGGAAACTACTTTCACCAGGAAGGATCAAAAATACAAAAAATGGCATTTAGAATTGACTGAGCTTAAAATATAGGGGGTCGAGTGTTGTGTCTTGACGGTAAAGACAAATTATTTATTTCAATAAATTTGCCTAGCTTTTTCCCGACTATGTTGAGGTCGGCTTGCAATCTAAATTATTAATTTCAATTAGACCATTATTATAATAGTCTAATTGAAATTAATAATTTAGGTACTTTACGACAAGACAATATAATTGTATTGAATTGCCCATTCCAAAAGGTAATTCTGATTTAAATACCTTCTGGAAAACTACCTTCATATTTCGTCTTTAGACAATAACAATATCTCAGGCAGCCTTAAACTAGAAAATAACTTTCATCAGTCTCCATTTTTTCACAAAAATCCCATCTAAACTTCTAATAAAATACACTTATAACCGCTTTCAACTTTAAATCACCATTTATAACCCAATCTAAAGCCATTTTAATAACCTATAAATTCTCATCCATTTCTGCGGTTCCTCTAAATTTTAACTAGCTATTTTCCCGGCGATTACTTGAATAAAAAGGACGTGGATGCCAGTTGAGCTCTTGCCAGAATGTATTCCATGGCGTTTATTTATAGTTTAATATTACTTACTATAGCCATTTTCCCTACACTTAGTTTAACAATGTAAATAATTTCGTTTTTGATAGAAAGTATCATGAAATGTGTATGTTATTTCTCTTTCATGATATAATTGTTTTAAAAAATATGTAAATTAAATTACAATTTCAAAATATTATTACAAAATAGATTTAAATAAAATAAAACGCCAAAGCAAATAAAATAAACAATTGACCTTTAAGATCTGTTTGAGAAATGAGGCTATAAATACAATAAAGATCCTATTCCAATCCATTGTCTAGTATTTAAAATATGCTCTTTCTATTCCATTAAAGGCTGGTATATCTTTATTACTTCTAGAGAGAAAGGGTACCTTTACTGAGCCAAGGTACTAATTGTAGTGTAACTTTTATAAATACTTGACAATATTTACATCATAAACGTCTTCGTTATTTTCACAAAAAGTTAATAATATTTTATTAAGGAGAGAAATGATTACTTCCCAAATTATGGATTGAAAAATGGATACTCTACATTCATGGCACATTCTCAATTAAGGGTCATAGTCGCCTATGACCCTTAATTGAGAATTTGATGTTTTGAGAACTTGTCAAACTCTATTTTAGCATTACTTAAGTAACTCTGTAGTAGCATTATTTTAGCATTAGTTAGTATGTCGCTGTCAAGGCCCTCTTAAGTTATCAGCGATAACGATGATCGAAATGTCAAACATCTGTGGGATTGACATAAGCTACCAAAAAGCTTAATGTAAAACGCGATTGCGAACTCAGATGCATAAGCATTATCAGCCTATCATGTTGCTGCTGTTGGGATACAGGTTCCTCTAGGTGAGAGGGAGTCGGCCGTAATCTACCACGCGGGCCCAGTGCCTGGGTTGGTAGATGTCACATGTCTTCGAATTTTTGGTTCTAAGACAAGCCGGTTTCCTCACGGTGTTTTTCTTAACCGTTTTGAGAGCAGTGATTATTAAATAATTTACACAAAGTGAAGCGCCTGTCAGGGTTCGAATGTACGACCTTCAACTCGTAAGTCGCGGCCGTTTACCCACTGGGCTACCACGGCTTTCTGCCCTTTGGATTTTTTTCTATAGAGAAAATTTTATTGAATTGTGTTTTCGTCGAAAAAATTACTTAACATTAATCCTCAACTCTACCATATATTTATTTCAAAATTAATGCTGCAGTATTTTTGATATAACGGAGGATCATGCTAAACAATTTGAAGAAGTATTATATTCATAAGAAGGTAGGTTATGCAAAAATTACACAAGTTCTCAACTTCAAATCATTCCAATCCGAAACTGGATGTATATAATTATATCGTCCGGCAAACATCTTAGATAATGGGTAATATTCCTATATAGGGTGACTGGATTTTTTGTTTAGCACCAACCATTTATAATAAAATCCCAAAACCTATTAAACAAATGCCTACTGCTCTGTTTAAAATACATTTAAAAAAATATCTCATAGCCAAATGCTTATTATACCATATCGGAATTTTTAAATGAACGCAATTAATTAAGTAGATTCCTATAATTACGACATTTTTGACAATTTGACCCTCAAATCTGTAAAAACAATACTTATCCCCTCTTTTTTTTATTAACGTTAGGATTAAGTTATTAATTTCATAGTTTGTTGTGTAGACTCAAATCTTTTATGGTTTATTCTAAACCAAAAAAAATGTTTGTTTTGTACGTCATAAATGGCAAAACATGCAGATCTACCTGTTATTTTAAGACCTTGCACATATTATTTGTTGTATACTCATGTTTTACAATAAATATATTCTATTCTGGTAATTACTGACCGATACTTAAACACGAGACTTTATTCATCATTATGAACAAGCTTTACGATGGGACCAAACCTCATACATTTTGACGAGTTTCGCGAATATTAATGTAGGGAACAGCAGATTTTTTTGTTTCGCGATTTCTTGGTTTGGTCCCATTGTAAAAGTTGTTCATAATGATGAGTAAAGTGACATGTTTAAGTATCGGTCACTAATTACCAGTCCTCTATACATATATAAGCCTATCTAATCCTACCAGCTACATCATTCAGATGTACTTGTATATTATGCGATTAGCGACGCATTATTGATTTTATTATCCTTACCGGTTGAATGCAGGCAATTGAATGGAATCTTGTAGATACATCAATTGAGATTTAGTATAGTGTGATATACCTAGCTAATGCTTAGTGTACGTTGTTGTATAATATAATACGCTTGAAAAGAAGACTAATGGGCTTTTGTGGCCTCTAATCTATGGCCCACAGTATACCTATTTTATTGTGGTACAGAACGGGATGCTTTATGATTGTATAAAAGCATTTTCCGATTTGCTAATAAGAGTGTTATAATCCTTACCTCCATCCTTATTAAATAAGTTGTGACTATTTAAATCTATGACGTCATGGACTTTCAACCGTGCCTACATACTTTTTCAATTGATTTTTAGTTTTTATCCTGAAACGAACACTTAAAACATTTTTAGTTACTCCATGTTCTTATGACTCAACAACTATCGGTCGTCAACCCCTTTCGCATAAATTCTCGCTAAAACATCAGGACATCGGCTCCACGTCGTCTTGACAAAGAAAAACTCTTAAAGAACAGTTTGGTTACCACCTCCCCCGCACTCTTTTGTGGTCCCCTTCATGCATGTTTGGTCTGTCATGCCCTCATCCCATTCAAGAGTTATGGAGAGTTATTTATTATACTTGTGGACGTATGTCAAGAGGGTGTTGTTTCCAGGTTTTTATGGTAAATATGTAAAAAACAAATATCAATTTTGTGTTACTGACCAGAACAATTCTATATAATTCAAGGTGGCATACATCGATGCGCAAAGTGCCATATATCTAGGCGGTCAAAATGTATGGAACAGCAACTTTTTAGGGTTCCGTACCTGAAGTGTGCCAAACGGAACCCTATTACTAAGTCTTCGCTGTACGTCTATGTCTATCGACGACAGATCATAAAATCCTCCAATACGTCACGATTTATTTGTGCAAGCCTAAATTGGCGCAAGTAAGTTGTTACGTGCGTGGCTACCTTAAGACTGGTCGTCAGACTTAAGGGCTTCTGACTACCGACTAAGATTTACGAATGACAGCCGGAAGCAATTACTTAACGTGCTTTCCGAGGCACGAACAGGTCTCGATATGTAAAGTAATATTACCCATTCGACACAGCATTCGATCGACCCGTGCGGCTGTTATTATTTAGCCACAATCCTGGCAACTCAGTTCTAAGAAAATTTGATTTCTTGTCAAAGAACCTGTCTTATATATCCAACTTACTCGTATAATATCATAACAATTTTCTCTCATCTCGTCGCAAGATTATTGCGATTGCTGCAGACCGCATGATAACCGTACATGTCGGTCGAATGGCCTTCGATAAAATTGTAACCGCTACGGATATTACTGTTGACGTTCGAATGCTCCATTTAACAACGATATTATTGAAATACTTAGTTACAGCTGCGACTTCATTTGTAGATATATTTTTGTATTTTCTAAATATAAAGATAAAGATAACTGCGTACATTAGTTCTTATTATAAACATGATTTTTTTAGGCTCAACAGTTTACCTGTGTCGGATATACAATATTGTTAAAAGCAATTGAAAATAAATTACATACTAACATTACATTACAACAGTATACTGAAAACAGTAACTGAAGATGTTCGTGCACCTGTGTTGAGGTCTCCCTATTGGTTATCTTGACGGGGCTGGGTCTCAGCACAGGAGTATTTTATTTTTGTGTTTAATAGATGGATATTATTATGATGAGTTTTATCCTTTGTAATTGTATTTTAAGTACTAACAATAGTTTCTAAGTTTTACTAGTTTTCCTCGTTTATCCCATGATGGGGGTGTCTTTGGATAGGTCTTTCAAAAACATTACGAATGTGTTATAACCATTTTTGGATTCAATGATCCATTTGCGAAATATTAAGCTTTAAAGTGCTAATTTTTGTTAGAGTCATGTGTGTGTGCAGTTTATATAACGAAAGTAAAAGAAAACCTATCACAACTAAGAAAGCTTTACATGTTAACGAGTAATAATCGACCAGCGTACATTTGCAGTTACAAAAATATGTTCTTCCATACATTCCGTATGGAACATGAAACATGTTTTTCAACAACAATGTTAAGTTTGTTCCTGGGATAAATTCATCTCAACTACGGAACCTTTAATGTGCGGGGTCCGACACGCACTTGGCCGGTTTTAAAAAATATTATTGTCGAGCAAAAGTGTTTGTACAAGCCTACTTACAGAAATAAAGTCATTAATCAGCTTTAGTTTTGACATACGTACGTGAAACGCGTGTATTCCGTTTGATGTTACTTAAGTCCTAATATAAGCGATCGTCGTGCAAATACGCGAATACGCAATCATTTGTCAGACATTTGTTCGGAAAACCCGCACGAAAACCCGTTCGGATTCGCCGAAAAAAGTCAACCCGACGATCGCGTACGTATTTGCGCGACAATCGGCCTTATACTACTCGTACTTTGTTTGTTTATATGGGACTTTATTTTGGCCTTTACCCTTTAGATATTAAGTGCTTATGCAACTTATAATAATAATAATAATAACAATAGCTGGCAACACTAACGTCAACAACTCATAAAAATTGTTTTTTCAGTTTTAATATTTGTATTCATTTTAGACGCAGTTTTTATTTATATCAGAAGCCTAGAAGCTTAAAAAATCAAAATAAACCATACAATTATCAAAATGAACCATAGAAATAGACTTTTACGAAAAAATGCCATAGCAGAGGTGAACTGACAGATGTCACCTCCAATAAAACCATGCTTTAAAAAACTGAAAACTAAATGTTGACGAGATCAGCTGCACGAGCACGCCCACCACCTCCGGACTCGCCGCTCAGCTCCGCCTCGCCGCCGCCGGTACCCAGCCCCACCGTGAGCGCTGTGACGACACCGGCCGCGGTAGTCGCGTCGAGCTCGAGCGATGAGTATTTTTCCCCGCCGACGTCGCCAACACCTGTACGTCGGCAGGGGAGAGGCCGGCCACCGAGGAGCTTGGGACTTAGGGGCCAACCGGCCCCGAGCCGGGTCCCCGCTACCGGTGGTTGTGTGCAGCGCATGAGATGGACTCAGTCTATGAACGAGAACGTCATGCGCGCATATTATGGGTCTACAGAGGGAGGAACTAACCTCACTGCGTACCGTGTTAGGATGCTGTCTCTGTTTCAGGAACTAGAACCAACCGTCAACGTCTCGGCCCAACGACTGTCGGATCAGGTGCGGGTCATCCAACGCAATCATAGGTTGGACGATGCCGCGCTTGATAGGCTGCGCTCAGAGGTACTGAGCAACCATATCGTCTCAACTCCGGCACAAACCGCGGTACAAGCGTCACCTATTGATGTAATCCCGCCGCGGTCCAATCATAGTGTCGAAGAGGAGGATGATAGGGTTGCCACAGTAAGTAGCCAGTGCAACGTCCGATTGAGGAGCGCACTGGAGGATGCGTTTCGTGAGTATAGGTACACTCCGACCGATCTTAGACCCCGATTACCACGTCTACCTATGCACAAAAAAAATAGGGCGCTGGTGTGTGCCTTGGACTCGCAGCTCAGCAACTTTTTCGAGAGCAGCGAGGATCTCGTTGATACACACTCGATCCTGTATAGCGCGACTGCTGCGGCATGTCGTTTAGCTAACGTCAAGTTTCCAAACAGTGACGGAGCTACTCGACCAAAACCAGCCGTACCAGCCTGGCAATGCAGGATCGAGCGACGTATCGATGGAGCCAGGGTACTCATCGGCAAACTATACTGCTTCAGGGAGGGCAATACACGACCACGAGTGATGCGCTTTGTAAGGCGGGCATTCTCGGGGACTGGAATCAGCCCTCGAGAATACATGTCCCGTGTCACAGAGCGCATCGACTTCCTGAAGCAGAAAGTTTGTGCATGGGCGAGCCGTATTCGGCGGTATAAGCGGCGAGTCGATCGATACATGCAGAATCGCATGTTCCAGAGCGATGAGAGGTGGGTGGGTATATAGATCTTGGGAGCGACCTGAACAAAATGTGACGGACGTGTGCCGCCCGGATGATGCCGCCACGAATGCATTCTGGCGCAACATCTGGTCGGTGCCCGTCTGTCACGCTGAGGCTGGCTGGATGCAGGATGTCAGGCGAATGTGTGAAACTATTCCAGAAATGGACGCTATAGTGATCACGCCATCAGACGTGGCCAGAGCAGTCCGTCCGTTACCGAATTGGAAATCTCCGGGACCGGACGGACTGCACAACTTTTGGTTAAAATGGCTGATTAGTTCACACACTCGCCTGGCATCTCAATTCCAGTCATCCCTAGAGTCTGGGTCGCTACCGCAGTTTCTAACAACAGGCGTTACCCACCTGCTCCATAAGTCAGGTAGTCCCGCGGAACCCAAGAATTATAGACCGATCACATGTTTGTCAACGGTCTATAAACTTCTTACATCTATTTTGAGAGCGAAAATTAACACACACATTGACAGTAATTCAATCATGTCTGTCTCTCAAAATGGATGTAGGAACGGGTCCCGTGGTACTAAGGAGCTACTCCTCATCGATATGGCCATAAGCCAACAGGTTCGTCAATCCCGTAAGAATCTGTCGACATGCTGGATAGACTATAAGAAGGCCTACGACTCGGTGCCACATACATGGCTCATGAGGGTGCTGGAGTTGTACAAAATAGATGCAACTCTGCGCTCCTTCCTGATGTCATGTATGGGGCAATGGAGGACGGTCCTTCGCTATCCAGGATGTCGACAGATCCAGGGGAATAATGAACCTGTATGGATTAAACGGGGAATATTCCAGGGTGATAGTTTGAGTCCACTTTGGTTTTGCTTAGCCCTGAATCCTCTAAGCACACTGCTGGAGAATTCAGGACTGGGCTATCAGCTGAGGAGAAGTGGTCAGGTCATATCTCACCTCCTCTACATGGATGACTTGAAACTCTTTGCCCCCAACAAATTGCGACTGATGGAGTTACTGAAGTTAACTGAAACATTCAGTAACGCCATCAGGATGGAATTTGGTGTGGACAAATGTGCAGTCATGCATGTAAAGCGAGGGGAGATTATGGAGTCCGAGGGAACTCAACTCACGGACGCCATACACCTTAGATCACTCTCCTCAGCCGAAAGCTATAAGTATTTGGGTATGTCGGAAGCGTTAGGCATCAACGTTGCTGACATGAAGCAATCGTTGAAGGAGCGCTTCTTTGGTCGCCTGAAGAAGGTATTAATTAGTCTTCTTTCGGGCGGAAACAAGGTGCGCGCCTTCAACGGTTGGGTCATGCCGGTTTTGATGTACTCTTTCGGCATACTCAAATGGACTCAGACCGAACTCGACGCCCTGGACAGGAGGGTCCGTACACTACTGACCGCAAACCGGATGCATCACCCACGTTCATCGGTGATGAGACTGTACATCCCGCGGAAATGCGGGGGTCGAGGCTTTTTAAATGCGAAGACCCTCCACAACCGCGAGGTGTGCAGCCTCAGGGAATATTTCTTAAAAGCCGAAGTGGGTATGCACCGTGATGTGGTCGCAGTGGACAAGGGGCTCACCCCGCTCTCCATGGCTAAAGAGAACTGGCGCAAACCTGTGGTACTTACTACAGAGGACCGCAAGGAAGTATGGCAAAGCAAGGAGCTTCACGGGCGCTTCTATCGGGCTCTTCATCAGCCCGGTGTAGATTTCCTAGCGTCCGTATCCTGGCTACGTTTTGGTGACCTTTTCGGGGAAACTGAAGGTTTCGTCTGTGCAATTATGGACGAAGTTATCTTGACGAACAACTACCGAAAATATATTATGAAGGATGGGACGGTTGACGTGTGTCGGGCATGCCACCGTCCGGGTGAGTCCATCAGACATATTATCTCTGGTTGTTCTCGTCTGGCTAACGGCGAGTACTTGCACAGGCATAACCAAGTGGCCAGGATTATTCACCAGCAACTTGCTTTGAAATATAAACTTGTGGATTCTGAGGTACCGTACTACAAGTATGTGCCCGACCCAGTTCTCGAAAATGACCATGTCACGTTGTACTGGGATCGGTCTATCATTACAGACAGGACTATTGTTGCCAATAAGCCTGATATAGTAGTGATAGACCGATTAGCGCGCCGCGCAATGATAGTAGATGTTACCATTCCACATGACGAGAACCTCGTGAAAGCTGAGAAAGAGAAACAAATAAAATATCTCGACTTAGCGCACGAGGTTGTCGACATGTGGAACGTGTGCTCCGCTATCATTGTGCCGATTGTCGTAACGGCCAATGGCCTGATGGCCGAAAGCCTCGACCAACATCTCTCGAGGCTCTCATTAGGCGGTTGGATCAAGGGCCTGATTCAGAAGGCAGTACTCCTCGATACGGCTCGTATTGTGAGGAGGTTCCTGTCCCTGCAGCCCTAACCACCGGTAGCTTGGACCCTGCTCCCGACACCGGCGGAACACTATTTTTTATATTTTTAAATGTTTTTAATTTTTTATTCTAATATTTAAAAATATAATTTATATGTATATAGTTAAATAAAGGAGATAATAATAAATAATAATAAACTTTATTTTCTCACCACAATATACATGTTATTTTACATCGGTCAGATTCGCCAATGACCTATAATTCGGTTGAGTATATATTGTGGGAGACTGGTGCCTAAGTTAGGCTCGTGGCCTGTGTTTCAGGACACCAGGATCCCACCCCATTGCATTTTAATTTTACAAATTATGTACTATGCGCACTGACAGAATGTAGTAAGGTATGACATTTTATAGTTTTATTTTAATTAATATCTAGATTAAGTATGCGAGAAAAATGTTAGTAGATCTGTAGTATGTGTGATTGAGTGGATGTGTGGGTGTGTTAGAGTGTGTGATTCTGTGTTTAGGTCTTTGTAAGGATATTTTCAGTATCATTATAATATAAAAGTTTAGTAGCCAGTCAGTTAGCCTCTTTTTGCATTTATGCTTTGTGAGACTATAGATATGTAACACCTTATTAGTTTTATTATACAAGTAGCCACCTAGATAGCAAGAGAAACGCTTTGGAAATAGTTTTGAAAACACATAAACCTGGACCTGGACGGGTTTGGTCCCTATTTGGTACGGGTTGGTGCATTCCATGATGTTCAACAACAAAAACGTGCCACAGACAAAAAAAACAAAAGGCTCCCCATGTGCTCACCAAAATAAACCACATCAAATCTCTGCAGGCAATGTACACCTATATTATTCATGATTAAGGTTATTAAGCCTCTTTATATTGCTGATGGGTCGTCAAGTAATCTCTTCCTTAAATTAAACTGGGAATATTCAAAAGAGGGCCATTTGCAATTTTTTTCGCTTTAAATGGATGAAGGAAAATGATAGCTGCTATGGGTTTTTGAATAAGGCGGTATTAATTATTTACATTGCCAGTAATATTAAAGTAGAACGGACTCCGGAATTTGTCTGTCTGTGATGTCTTGTTTATACCTTTTTAGATGACTTTTTTATCGTAGTTGAGTTTTAGTTGTATAACTTTTATTTTTATTTAAATTCTTTTGGGGTTAAAATATGTATATATATTTTTGAAATTAAGCTCTTTCATTCGATACCCAACATTTTTTTTTTTTTAGTTCTTGACTTTATGTCCTCTAGAGGGCGCCGTTTTCAATTTAATGTGACGTCACATAGCATATAACCAGTGGACAATCAAGACGCTTCCAACGATACCTCATTTGTCAAATTATGGTGAGCAGTTTAGAAGTTATGAGGTAACCGATGAACATACATTACATACATACCGGTCAAAATCATAACCCTCCTTTTTGCTTCGCCGTAGTCGGGTAAAAATGAGTAGTTATCAGGAGAAAACCGAAGCAGAAGCAGAAAACCGAAACTAGGCTGCTAACTGATGCAGCTCTACCTCCTGAATTCTTGAATCAGTAATTGCACTACAGCCTAAATTTGATTAACGTTACTAGTAAACAATAAACTTACGAAACAGATGTTTCAGAGTCAAATAAAAACGAAATTGTTTATTTCGTTGGACAAAGACCAAAAAACAAACCTATTTGTTTTTGCAAAACTATTATTTTGTCGGTATTTTGCTTTATCATCTAGGCTGTACACCAAACTTTTTTGAAATATCACTTGTTTTTCACTCGCTGAGAACGAACTGCCTAAAATAATATTTTATTTCTTGGATAGTAAATACATATAATCAGAGAAGCTTTCATTTCATATCACATGGAGAGTAACTACCTACTATCTTGCTGTTTCAAAATACTTTCAGTTTTAATTTTTAGTTCTACCTGATTAGTATTCAGGTAAAAACTGACTAAAAAATAAATGGCAAGTCTTACTTAAGTCTACCATTTATTTTTTGCATTGAAAAACTGGTTGATTACCTATTTACGGATCTCTTATTCAACGTTTGTTGTATATCTCAAAATCAAAGCGAGCGTTAAAATTAATATAAACAACAGAAATAAATCACAAAGCAAGCCATCACCGCTTCATAGCCACTGACCATAAAAGGGCGATAACCAAGAAATTTACACAAGCAACTGTCTACTCCACCGGACTTTTAGTACCAAAGTTCGTCAATTGATCCCGAGACTTTTGGGTTTTATCCAAAAGTGAGAATAAAGAATCCATGGAGCTGTATGGGAATGGGGTTGAATGCCGTGACGTCATGAAGATATGAATCAGAGTTGAAATGCGTCTGTGTAGGAGATAAATCCTTTGGTAATGACTGCGTGGTTTGCTAGTGCCAGGACTATTGTTTTGTTAAGATTTATTGTGAAGTTTTGAATTGTATGCTGCCAGTAATAGTGAGTGAATGAAAAAGAATTACATGGCACTGGTTCACGTAAGTACTGCTCAACTTTGTTTTTCAAAATGTTGACACTACACAACGTGTTCCTTTTGATATCCCATAACTCTAGGGTATTAATGAGACCATGTCAAAAAATCAACTGGCATATGAATAATGTTTCAAGTTTATTTTTATTTTTATCGCATTAATGTTTTTATTTTTCTTACAAAATAATTTGAAAAAGTTAACCCTTACGTGAAATAAAAATATAAATAAAGTTTAATTCAGACTAGTTTTAACCATAAAAAAAAAATAAGATAACGTCGCATTTTCTTAGCTTTAAATATGAATGAATGGTTTGAATGAAAATTATTTACTCGTTTTTATCAATGAAACTTAGATACACGCATCGAGAGTCTAGTGTGTTATCTTGTTATCTGCATATTTTTACTACTACTAACTATGTATTTTTGGAACACTTTCACCTTATAATTATGCGACATTAAAAGGAACACGTTGTATAGGTAGTGACTGAAAATTATTTGCGAAAACCTCCTTTTTTTAAAGTGATAAATTGGTCAATTTCATTTAAAAATTAACTAGTTCTTCTTTTTTCGCTCTGTTTATTTTTCATCATTCAAAGTTACGATAAAAATCAAGCAGCCACATTTAAATTAAAAAAAATACACTTGAGAAAATCGCGGCTGGATAATTCGTTTCCCGCTTCTAACGCGACTTATTTTAAAATTAGGGGTCACAAGATCACGAGAAAGTAATTTAATTCAAAAAGTCCGCAGCATTAAGCCATAAAGACTAGCAATAAAAAGATACAACGTCCAATTCTACGACTTTTAGGAAGTTGGTATAAAAGTATTCAGAATGGATTTTCTTTATCTAAAGCTTAACTTTTTTAAGCCAGCAACATGCGAGGTATAAAGTATTGTATTCGATATAACCGATCGCACGTTCGTCATTCGATTCTGTGACTTTTGTGACAGCTGTCAAACTCCTCAGACGTTTGAGTGGCCAAGTATCTTGGGTGTGAGCAGCGGTGGCCCAGTGGTAACGGCCGCGACTTTCAAGTAGTAGATCGTGGGTTCGAATCGAAGCAGGGACTTTACTTTGTGTAAATTATTTCACCACCACTGCTCTCAAAACGGTAAAGGAAAACATCGTGAGGAAACCGGTCCACCGGCATGTCCTAGAATAAAAAATTCAAAGACATGTGACATGGCCCGCGTGGTGGATTATGGCCCACTCCCTGTCACAGAGAGGAGGCCTGTGTCCAAGCACCGGGAATATTATAGGCTGATTATGGTATTATGGTCTTGGGTGGCAGCAGTTCCTAGTGACCCGGCCCCTAACAATCGCCATCTTGTATCTTTTTTTTTTTTTGGGGTGGGAAATCATCAAATAACTACTCCCGCTCTGGGCGGAGCGGGAGGTCGTGTCAGACTCTCACTGACTAAAACCCACCCGTGTTCCTTCAGTTGCCTGTAAGTTGCCAGGGGCCACGGTATCCCTTTTGGACTCCGCAACCCCGGCAGGCATCGGTCCTAACGGACCCCTTCACTTGCTGACATTTCTTTGAGGCGCGCGTGGAATACAACGCGTCGTCGACCCGGGCCTGGTCCTTATCGGCCGGCGAGCTACCCATTGCTCACCGTCCGCAAGCCCGCGCCTACGGTGGCCGGAAATCCCGACGCCCAGGGCGTCTCCTGCGGGCCATCTTGTATCCTTACAAAGTTAAATTAAAGTACCGAGTCAATATTATAAGATTCTATTGTACATATCTTACTGCCTCGTTGGTCTAGTGGACGCAAGCTCTTCCGTTGAGCATAAAATCCTTGGTTTGATCCTCACATCGGGCAAAGTGTTATTGGGTTTTCCATCCGGAATTACTCAGTAGCAGTCCGGAGTTCAAAATTCAAAATTCAAAATTCAAAAGTCATTTATTCAAACTAGGCTGAGAATCAGCACTTTTCGAACGTCAAAATTACATAAGACAGTCCCCCAAAACGCCCACCCTTCACCACTTCCTAGTGCTTTAGCTGGGAAGAAGAAGTGGCGCAACAAACTCCCCAGCAGCACAGCTGTCTGTTCAGTGAAAAAGATTCTATATAATAGTATGCAAAATGATATTTACATTACGCAACACAAAACATAATTTAAATTATAAAATTAATAGCCATATGACAGCTAGCACACGCCAATATACCAACCAAAAACATCGAGAACTATACTCAAGCAGAAATAAAAATAACTTAACGAAAACAATATCTAAATAAAAGCCTCCAGACATAAAGGGCGTGCCCGCTTACATATAGCTGTAACTAGAAGTTATAATTGATAAACTAGGACCATTGAGGTAAAGTAAAAAATTATCGAGGTCGCTAGCTAACCACATATTGCAATACAACACATAAAAAAAAAAAAAAAAAAACATTGCAATGAGTAGATTATGTCAACAATAAATAAAGTAAAATTAGTAAAATTATAAACAATTATATAAACTCATATAACCTGTCAGTAAGTAAGCTAATTCTGGAGAAAGAACATTTAAACATTGTCTTGAGTTAATCACAGCGACCAACTATTCTTATCATTTAAGTAGTCGTTGATAGAATAGTATGCCTTTGAAGAGAGGTTGGATTTTACTTTAGTTTTGAACGCATTAAAAGGCAAATCTAGCAAAGAAGAAGGTAGCTTGTTATAAAAGGTTATACCAAGCCCAACAAATGAGTTATGAACCTTATGAAGCCGGTGAAAGGGAGTACGTAGTTTGTCCTTATTTCTAGTGTTAACATTGTGAATATCACTGTTTTTAGTATATAAGTGTATATTTTGCCTAATATATAATATGTTGGCGAAAATGAATTGTGATGCCACTGTGAGGATACCGATATCTTTGAAAAAATCTCTCAGAGAAACTCTGGCACCGAGCTGGTAAATTGCTCGAACAGCTCGTTTTTGAAGGACAAATATATTTTGAATATCAGCAGCTTTACCCCACAGCAGAATACCGTAGGACATAACGCTATGAAAATAACTAAAATAGACTAACCGAGCTGTATCAACGTCAGTGTATTGTCTTACTTTCCTGACGGCGTAGGCGGCCGAACTGAGCCTTCCCGCTAGGCTCGATATATGTTGGCCCCACTGAAGTTTGGCATCTACTGTTATGCCCAGAAAAACTGCCGTGTTTACAGTTTCAAGTGACTCATTATCTAAGACGATGTTGGGTCCTAGATTTCTAACATTTGGAAGGGCGAACTTTACACATTTGGTTTTCTTGCTATTGAGAACTAGGTTATTTGACGAAAACCAATCCGTAACCATTGAGAGTGCACTGTTTACATCGTCAAAGTCTTGTCTATTCCTGTCTACTTTAAAAATAAGTGACGTATCATCTGCAAACAGTACAACTTCACAGATACCCTTTAAATAGAATGGTAAGTCATTGATATAGACTAAGAACAAGAATGGACCCAGTATTGAGCCTTGAGGCACACCTAACTGAACTGGCAGCCCGGAAGATTTCACACCATTAACATCTACACATTGGGACCTATTATGTAAATAAGAATTTATAAGGTTGAGAGCTTCATTTTGCACACCGTAATGACGCAGTTTACGCAAAAGCGTGTCATGGTGCACGTAATCAAAGGCTTTGGAGAGATCACAGAAAACCCCAATAGCATTTTGCGAGTTCTCCCATGCGCTAAATATGTGTTTCAGCAGAGCAACACCCGCATCTGTGGTCGAACGACCCTTTGTAAAGCCATATTGTTCATTATGGAGGAGGCTATTTAAATTAAAATGGATTAGCAACTGCTTGAGTATTAACTTTTCAAATATTTTGCTAAATGCTGGTAAGATAGAAATAGGCCTGAAATTGCCAACATCATTTTTATTACCTGATTTAAATAATGGTATGACTTTACTACTCTTCATGAGGTCAGGAAAAGTTCCTAAATCAACACATTTATTAAAAGTAACAGCTAGATATGGGGCTACGATGTCTATTATATTGCTTAAAAGTTTAATGGAGATGCCCCAGTAATCACCAGTGTTTTTTGACTTGAGTGTGTTAAAAACATTAACTACATCACGCGGCGTAACATGTTCGAAGCTGAATAAGCGACTACTTTTAGACACACACGAGTCTGGATTTGTGCCCGGTTGATGGCAATAGGCTCGCCCCCTGTTACATGGGACTTGAACATAACTGGTGAAATGTGAGAGTACTGTATAGGGGGTGTCTGGCTGTTTGTGTATGTGACTTTAAATTTTTGTAAACGCACCCACGATACAGAAAAAAAAAAAACTATGCTTAACCCTTTGGGGAAACAAGGCGTGATATACGAGGCTTTTGGCTACTTTTGTATTTGTGTATTTTATGTCTTTTTTTTTTCTTTGAATGTGCTTTTTGTTTGTGCAGAATAAACAATTTTTCTTTTTTTCTATCTTTGATATGTCTATTTCAACTTCCATAAATTAAATAATAGGCATTTATAACTATATCCCTTTTTTTTTTTTTTTTTTTTTTTGGGTGGGAAATTATCAAATAACTTCTCCCGCTCTGGGTGGGGCGGGAGGGCGTGTCAGACTCTTACTGACTAAAACCCACCCGTGTTCCTTCCGTTGCCTTTACGTTGCTAGGGGCCACGGTATCCCTTTCGGACTTTCCCGCAAAATAACTATATCCCTCGGCTTCGCTCGCGTGGAAGCAGACATTACACAAGTATAAATACTGAGTTTCGAGTTAATCGGAGCTAGCGTAATAATTCTTTCATACAAACTTTGACACCCTCCAATCCTCGGTTAGGGGGTTGTTAAGAAATACTAAAAATGACAAACTTTACTTAGATAAGTATTCGTGCCAAGTTATTAATTTAAGGAATAAGATTTTTCAAATAAACAAAATCCCTCTTTTCACCTCCTTAAAGGTCAAATTTTCAAAAACCCCTTCTCCGTGACTCCTCTACATTATAAAAGGAAGCTGGTTGCAAAATTTCACGTTCATAATCCCAGTAGTTTCGGTTCTGCGTTGATTTGTCAGTCAGTCAGTCAGTTTCTCCTATATCGGAGCCAGAATATTTACTTGATCTTTTTTTTATACACAACGGGGAAGTTCTGGGCCTGCATCTCGCTTGAAATGATAAGTAATGATCAGGTCGAAGGTGGAAGCGAGCTCCACCCGGAATCCTCAATCACAGAGGAACTGGCTATCTTACCTCTAAGTGCCGAAACACAACAATACTGTTAACATTGTTATTATGGCGACAGACTTAGATAAGATGGTAGAAGCTAGCCAAGCGGACTTAAAACAAGCCCTACCACCGGGCACAAAATAAATCGGAATACTTATGTTTTTTTTAAATACCTAAGTAGGTATAAACCGTTGAATTTTTGGAAATGAATTCAAGTGTTTTTTAGCAAATCCGTACGTGCAACATATCTACAATAGTATCATCTGTACTGTGAAAACAGTTGGCTTATTTCCAAATTGACTTAAAACTGAAAAGTAGTCAAATGAAAATGTAATCCAGAATTCTATCCTATTTTTAAAATTAAATATTATATTGATCGAAAATGTACTTATTAAAATAATTTTAACATAAACATAACATAACATCACGCCTGTAATCCGCGAAGGGTTAGGCAGAGGTGTACCTATAGTACACCCACATTGCGCCAGTTATGTTTAAGTCCCATGTAATAGGGGGCGAGCCTATTGCCAACAACCGGGCACAAATCCGGACTCCAAGCTTCTACTGAGAAATTCCAGATGGAAAAACCCAATTACACTTTGCCCGACCCGGGAATCGAACCCAGGACCTCATTCTCAGCTGTAGCGCTTGCTACCACTAGACCAACGAGGCAGTGGTAGGATAATTTTAACATAATCAAATAAGGGCCTTTTTTTTTTTTTTTTTTGGGTGGGAAATTATCAAATAACTTCTCCCGCTCTGGGTGGAGCGGGAGGGCGTGTCAGACTCTTACTGACTAAAACCCACCCGTGTTCCTTCCGTTGCCTTTACGTTGCCAGGGGCCACGGTATCCCTTTCAGACTTTCCCGCAACCCCGGCAGGATCAAATAAGGGCCTAACCTTTTTTTCTGTAACGTAGATACCCTCTATGTTCTATGTTAGGGGGTTTGGTTTCCGCACTTAGTCCGTCAGGTGGACCATTGTGCGTGGGCCATAGCGGCCGTTTGGTGGTTATTCCAACCAGCCCACCTCCCTCCAGAAGCTGATTAGGTCTCCTGGTCTGTTTAGAACGTCTGTGTATGATCTGGGTGACCCGAGGGTTTCTGTTCTAATCTGGGTGACGCCCGTACATTCGAAGAGCACGTGCGCAACGGTCTCCTCAGCCTCCATGCACGCCCTGCACAGAGGACTGTCCGTTATGCCTATTGTGTGGAAGTGCTTGTTTAGCGAACAGTGTCCCGTGATGGTCCCCGTCACCAGGCGCAGGCCGTTCCTGTCCAGGCGTAGCAAACGCCTGGTCAGCCTGCTGTCCAAAGATGGCATAGCCTCCTTTGACTGCCTGCAACCTGGTGTCGAGGTCCACCAACGTTCCGCTTGTGTGTGGGTAAACTTCTGCAGCCACCTGCGTATTTGGTTGAAGGGTATGGGTACGATAGGCTCGGGTCCGCAGACTGCCGTGCTGGATCCACGTCTAGCAAGTTCGTCAGCCGCGTCGTTACCTAGCGATCCGCTGTGTCCTTTTATCCATTGCAGTGTCACCGTGTTGCGGCTAGATACCGTTATTTGTTCTAGTGCATCGTGACATTCTAGTGTTAGCTTCGAGGTAGTATATTTCTTCCGTAAGGATTGGAGAACTGAGGCGCTGTCGGAGAGTATGCGTATGTGGCTGTCCGTAACCCTCCTGGCTTCTAGGGCGTGGACCGCTTGTATGATGCCCACACACTCCGCCTGATAGACGGTGTTGAACATTCCCAGCGGTCTGGATATATTTATGTTGAGGTCATGTGAGAAAACTCCGACTCCGGTACCTGAGTCGGTCTTTGATCCGTCGGTGTAAACTCTCATCTCTTTTGGGCCTGAGTAGTCACACTGTTCTTCTGTAAGTGTTATATTGTAGTGTCTTTGAAAGTGGTGTGTTTTCGGGGCTTTGTCGCAGGGTGATGCCATCATTGGCTCACGTTTGATCGCATCCTCCTTAATGCGTATGTGCTTAACTCTGGAGTCGTTGCATAGGGTTCCTGTTAAATGGAGCCTAAAGGTGGCCAGGGCCGCCTCCTCCCGCACGATGAGGTGCAGAGGTGGCAGTCCCAGCATTGCCTGTAGAGCGGCGGTGGGTGCAGTTCTCATACTACCAGTGATTGCGACGCAAGCAAACCGCTGTAGTTTTTCGAGATCTTTTTGGGCTGTGCACCGGTCTGTCCTGGGCCACCAGACCAGTGAGCCGTATGTGATAATCGGTCGGATAACTGTGGTGTATAGCCAGTGGGTGACCTTGGGGCTGATTCCCCAATTCCGGCCAAGCAGTCGTTTGCACTGCCACAGAGATATGCTGGCTTTTGTGGTGATATAGTTCGTGTGTTTTGCCCAGTTCAGTTGTTTGTCCAGATAGATGCCCAGGTATTTGGTTTCTGTTGAGAGGCTTAGGGTTGTTCCGAAGAATCGTGGCAGTTGTAGTGTTGTCAGTTTCCTCTTCTTCGTAAATAGAACCAGTTCGGTTTTTGTAGGGTTTACTGAGAGTTGGTGTTTGTTGCACCATTCCTCTACTATTTTCAGGGCATGACGCATGAGGTTGCATAGAGTGTTTTCGTGGGTGCCGTTAATTATTATGGTTATGTCGTCAGCGTAGCCTACGGTGAAATAACCTTTGTCGTTGAGTGTTTTGATGAGGCTGTCTACTACCAGGTTCCATAGGAGAGGCGAGAGGACTCCCCCTTGCGGGCATCCCTTCGCAACGATGGCTCTCGTAGTGGCATTTACTGTGACTTGTACAGCCCTTAGTTTGAGCATGTTGGTGATCCAGCCACTCAGTGTCGAGTCTATGCTGTGTCTGTCGAGGGCCGTGTTTATGCTGTTGAACGTGGTTTTGTCAAAGGCGCCCTCGATGTCAATGAAGGCAGCCAGTGCCGAGCACTTGTGATCCACTGCACATTCAATTTTGGAAACCACGCTGTGGAGCGCTGATTCCGTTGATTTGCCTGTGGAGTACGCATGCTGTTGTTTGTGTAGTGGTTTTACCCGGAGAGGTCCGTCTCGGATGTGCCTGTCACAGAGTCTCTCAAGGGTTTTCAGTAGGAAGGATGTGAGGCTTATGGGCCTATAAGCCTTGGGTTGCGTGTAGTCGGTTTTGCCAGGTTTGGGTATAAAAATGACCTTCACCTCGCGCCATGCGACAGGTACGAGCCTGAGTGCTATGCAGGCTCGAAATATCTCCACTAGCCATGGTGTGAGATAGTCCACCCCCCACTGCAACAGGGCTGGGAAGATGCCATCCAGCCCTGCCGACTTGTATGGCTGAAAGGTGTTAATAGCCCACTTTACTCGGTCATCTGTTATCATGTTGCGGGCTCGTGACCAGTCTTGATCCGTTGGGGTCCATTCTGGCTCAGCCTCCCACGTCCTGTCCTCCAGGACTGCACAGTCTGGGAAGTGGGTTTCGAGAAGGACCTTACTGGTTTCACGGTCAGTCAGTGTGTAAGAGTTGTCGGGTTTTTTAAGCGCGCCGAGGGTTCGGTCCTGATCGGTTGACAGGATTTTCCTTACCCTTGCGGCTTCATTGTTTGTCTCGATGGATTCGCAGAACTTACGCCATGCTGTCCTTCTGGCGGTTCTAATCTGCTTTTTGTATATATATTGGGTTTCTTTGTATAACTCCCAGTCGTCCGGGAGTCTAGTATTTTTGGCTCTGTTAAATTGCTTACGTAGCGCATCTCTGAGTTTACTAAGTTCAGCGTTCCACCAGGGGTTTCTCTCCTTCTTGGTCTGTGGCGCTCTTAGTTTACAGCATGCGTGGTATGCTTCGGTTATATATTCAGATAGTTTTGTTACGGTGTATTCTAATTGTGTTCGATCTCTTATGGTAAATTGCGCTAGGTGTTTAGCCAATAGGGAGGCCAGGAGGCGTTTGTACCCGGGAACATTGGTGCGCCTTGGGTTTCGCCTCGGATCGGGTTTTCTAGTGTTGGTATTTAGTGAGAAGCGGATCCTTCTGTGATCAGAACAGGAAGGTTCGTCCGATACGTGCCAGTTTGTAATAAGGTTTGTCGCGTTTTCCGTAGCAAGTGTTAGGTCTATAATTGTTTGTCCACGGACTGTGACCCAAGTGGGTTCTGAGCCGCGGTTTATAATATTAAGGTTAGTAGAGAATAAATAGGTGGATAGTACCTCTCCTCTGGAGTTCGGTGCGTCGCTGCCCCAGAGTGGGTGGTGGGCGTTCGAGTCGGTGCCGATGATCAGGTCTAGTTCGGCGCGTTCACAGTGTTGCACTAGGTCGGCCATCTCTTTAGGCGGGCAGTCTAAGTCCTCGCCTGGCATGTATACCGAGGTCAGTACAACATCTGGAACGCTACCTTCGGTCTGGAGCCTGACAGCTGTCAGATCTCTGGAACAGAATTGGGTGAGTGGTGCGATAGGAATGTCTTTGGGTATGTAGATGCAGGTTCTTGGCTTATCTGAGCTGTGTGTGTTGAGAATTAGCTTACCTCCGATGTTACCGAGGCCACATATTCTATTGTTCCTGATCCACGGCTCTTGGATCAGTGCGATGGTTCGGGGCTTGACCTCCAGTGCCCTGCGTAGGTTAGCCGTGGCAGTCTGGCTGTGCTGGAGGTTGGTCTGGATGATGTTGATGGGTGTTGACGGCGATGGAGAGGAGTTAGTCGGAGGTGGATCCATCGGACAGCCTCTCCCCTACCTCCTCTCTGTATTTATCGAGCTCTACCCCCGGCGACGAGGCGAGTAGACGCTCGCTCCAGCCAGGTGATTCGGGCGGATTGGTGTCGGCGTCATCGGCCATGACCGCTCGGGCCATGACCTCCTCCAGCTGGTCGATCTCTGGGTCGTCCGTCTGTGTCAGCGTCGGTTGTGCGGTCTTAAGGTCGCTGTCGGTCTGGACGTCAGAGGGTTCGGCCGTGGGCCAGAAGCGTACGTATATCGACCCGAGCAGGTATGATATACGTCGCTCCCTGGCCTGGACCTTTACGGCTTCCTCCGGTGGCACACCCAGGGTCAAATAAGTCCCGTAGTTGTCGCCACCGACGGTAGTCGCCCTGTACAGTGACCACCTGGCGATGTCGTACCAGGTATTCTGACGGATCAGAATACCTTGGAGTCTGGCTACGTCACCTCTGTAGCGAGGGACAAATAGCGAGACTCGGACACGGGTGGGCACGTCAGTCTGTCTCAGTACCGTGAGTGTCAGGTCTGTATCTGGGAGTCGTATTTTGGGCACGTTCTGGGTCAACCAGGTCAGGGCACAGTCATCCTCGCACCACATCTGCACGGTACCTTCCGCTACCCTTGGGTATCCGCGGAAAGCAGGGAGTGGCGCCGTCGGGTCCGTGTCCATGACCAGGTTTTCCAGTCCAGTCTTAATGAGTTCGGCCTCGTCCTTTGTCAGGTCTCTGGAGGGGGGTGGAAGGCAGATTGCTACGGCCAGCCGCGCAGGGATGTCCTTCGTGGCTCGCGCGTAGGTCCTCTGCTCCCTTTGAGCGGAGTGGATTCTCACCCGTTTGGCGTCCCCCTGGATCGCGCTCGGTGAGGCCGTGTCATCAGGGCGTCCCCTCTTCGCCGGTCCTGTACCGCTCGGTCCAGGTCGCGGCTTAGAGGTGCCAGGCTGGTTATTTTTTGCCGGCGACGTCTGGTGTGAGGCACCACCCCGCTTGCCCCTGTTGTGTTTTGGTCGAGGTCGGTCGTGGGATCCGTCTTTGTCTTGGGGTCGGCTGTCGGTCCCGGCGGACTCGGTCGCCTGCAGAGGCTTTTCGCGCTGGGTTGCCCCTTCGCAAGCACGCCCCTGCAGGCGTGGTTCCGCGTCCGGCCGCTTTGCGCGCTGAGTTTCCCCTTCGCGCTCTCGCGGCTGGTCGCGTGCATCCGGCCCCTTTTCGCGCTGGGTTTCCCCTTCGCGGACTTGGGGCCGGACGCGCACCTCCCCTTCGACGTCCGATTGCGCTTCGCGCTGGCTAATGCCTTCGCGGATTTTGCGCTTTCGTTCGCCGATTCTCTTCTTCCGGGCCTGGATTTTTTCGCGCTTAGTCAGCAGGCGTACTTCACCACAGGCAGCCGGAAGAGTGTTGGGGTTGCCAGATCCATCATCTTCCCCCGTCTCTGTTTGTCTGTGTTGGTCTGGGTCTTTGTCCGGGTTTGTTTTGCTATTCCGCACGGTGCTCTGTTGCCAGAGGCTCGTGGGAGGCACAACCCGTGTCATGGGTATTGGCGCGTTGGTCGCAGCCGAGGTTGGGTGTATGGGCGCGTTTAACGCAGCCTGTGTAGTGGGCGCTGAGTCAGCAGCCGGCCGCGCTAAGAAGCGCGGCAACAATCTCTCTATTAGGCAGTTTGATGCCCCCCCCAGAATACGATGGGGGCTGACCGCCGAAGCGGTGTGGGATTCCCCGGCTTGGCCGGGACCCACCTGGGTAGTTAATTCGTCATCCTGCTGCATTGTAACGGGTGGTGGGCTTTTTTGGAATCGAGGTTACCCTTCCTCTGGGACCGACGGGATAAAGGAGAAGGAGGGACGGCGTTTGTTGGATGGAGGGTGTGGGTTCTTGGGGGTCACCCTAGGCTTGGGATTTGGCCTAGGGGTTTAGGATCGACGGGATATGTATGAATAGGGAGGGATGGCTCGGTTTGTTGGTGGGTAGCATAGGAAGAGGTATAAAGGTTACCCTAAGCCTGGGATTTGGCTTTCGAGAACTTCTCTTGTCCGGGATCTTAAGAGAGATGCTCCGAGTGCAGGATCGCCCACTAACGGTCCAATATAACCATCAGTGGTCGGTCCCGCAGCCGAAGTTGGGCTATCCGCAACCTGCCCACCCGCTCGGTTACATGAGAAGAAGTGCCTGGCAGTCTGGGTCGCCCCACCACGGATGTACGTATACATTTGCGTTGGAGCGATCCAGCCTTCCCCGAGAATACCGTAGATACCCTCTTTCTATCTCAGCCTATTTTGGACCTAAAGGAAAAAAATCCGGGCCTCACAACAGGTAGTAAACTGTGGGTAATCTCAAAATTAATTAAGTCAACTATATTACTTGCAGTACATCGTAATTCTTAACACCTCTATCGCTGCGGGATACCTCCTAATTGCAGGAAATGAACGAAAATTTTTATAGACCCGTAAAAGTCCTTGTCGTAATAAATTGCTACAGTTCATTGCACCCTCAGTATTTGTGATACTGCTTTTTTAGGGTTCCATACCCAAAGGTTGAACCTGCACTGTCGATCTGTCTATGCCGTCTGTCTGTCTGGCATAGGCTGAATCTTTGTAACTGTCTGAGGTACCATCCAGTTTTTTGCTTCTATTATTTTTTCGATTATTTGTTCGGTACTATGATATTCATGGCAAATAATAAAAGAAGGCAACTATCCAAGTTTTGCTGGTATGTAGGTATTTAACTCTCAGCGAGTCCAACTCACACTTGACTGGGTTTATTTTTGTGTTTGCATAAAACATTTTTTGTTTTTAGTCTCCGCAGCTGGAGGGTTGATTAATACAGCGTTCTTTCGTAAGGAGGAGAAAATGCTTTTATTAGAGAAGATCGAATCTTTATTTTATAGACGGCGTTAAAATGTAGACGAGACTCACAGAGTAGTGATAGACATTCTTCATATAAATTACAGTGTTTTTGGATAGATTGTCCATTGTCTATGTTGTCCCGACAGGCGCTTTACTTTGTGTAAATTATTTCATCACCAAGGCTCTCAAAACGCCGAAGAGCATCGTGAGGAAACCGGGATGTCCTAGAACCAAAAATTCGAAGACATGTGACATCTACCAACCAGCACTGGGCCCGCGTGGTGGATTACGCCCCACTCCCTCTCACCGAGGGGAGGCCTGTGGCCCAGTAGTGGGAACATATTGGCTGATTATGCTAGACTGTCCATCCTCTCTTGGCTTAGTAAATTTATAAAATACAGGCCGTGTGATGGTATTTCCCATTGGCAAAAATGAAATAAATATAAATAATAATAATAAAATTAATTCAAAAACTAAAAATTGGTAAAATACAGTATAAATCTTAGATATATGTAGGTATTACAAAGTATGATGCCTGTACTAGGATAAACCTGTATCACAGGCGGCATAAGTTCTTACAATTACTATTTGGACAACTGATTTCTTAAACAATATTCAACTTAAGTTTTAAGAATAGTGACATAGTCTGTTAATTTATTATGTATAATAATTTATGATGTATATAATCTACTTTAATGCTAATGATTAGGGTAAATAATTTCTATATTATTTACGGAAAATATATAGTTGTTAGCACTTAGTTACACGATTATGATTGTGTTTGCAATATTATTAACTAGGTTGTAACAAATACTGCATAAATCGCCTTCAAGGTTACGTTAGATTTTTGAAGCGGTCGGCTAATCTGCCTAGACAGCGACAAATCGAAGGTAGGAACTTCCATACAAACTTTTATGCCCTATTTAACGCATTTAGTATATGAATTGCCAAAAATTCTTCCTTAGTGCTCACATTATTTATTCACACAAAACAGTTATATAAGGAATTCTTGCGCAAAATTTCATAGTTCAAGACCCAGCGATTTCGGCTGTGCGTTGTCTGTCACTTAGTGAATTTACCGATGAAGAGGTTGCCTATCCTCTGCAGGGTACCACGAAACTCTGAGTAAATTCTTTGATATCTCATAACCTTCAATTTACAGCGAAGTATTTCCACTAAACATAAATGCTTTTGACTTATACTTCCATTGATAAATGAAAATCTAATCTGCGGTTGACAGCCTCCTTTTTATCTCATGACCGATCTTGAGTATCGCTACTGCTTTGTGTTGTATACCTACTTATATACATTTTGATACATACCTACTACATCTTTTAGACAATTCAAGGAAGTCAGAAGTATCTACTAAACTGCATTCTTCATTTTTCTTAATGGACTACATGGCGATATTTAACATAACATCACGCCTGTATTACTTAAAGGGTTAGACAGAGGTGTTCCTATAGTGCACCCATATTTCGCCTATAGGGGGCGAAAAATCAACCCCTAAGGGTTGATTTATATCTGTAATTATTCATCATGGTGTACATAATTAAAATGTATGTGTGTCACGCATTTGTTTATTAAAAATCCACTATTTCTTACACCAAAATAAAATAAAACTTTTAACATACAGCTATTATAATATAATATGTTTAACATACTCACATCAAAATACAGATGAAAACAAAAGGGTTTCGGGGCGAAGAAAAGGTTTCGTAAATTATATCTTTTTGCGCTGCCCAGCTGATGGATCTCAGACAACTCTTGTCAAAATAGGTATACACCGTCTGTTTTTCACACGGCTTTTAAAACATTCTAGCTAGAAGTTGCACCCTTATTGGACGAACTGATTGTGGCGAGAGCGGTTTGAAAAAAGTTCGCGTTATAAACTAAAATAAGTAACCTTCAAATACGAAAAACCATTTTCCCTAAACCACCCTTTTCCTACAATCTCGTAAAAATTCGCTTACGGTAAAGATTTTCGTACCACGAAAATGACACTTTACCAGCATTATCTTAAAGGGAAGTTATGCGCCCTTAACCTTGCTCGCCCTTGACTTGCAATAAATTCCGTTGCCCGGGTATGTTGCCAACAGGTTTTACGGTTCTTTTTATTACCCGGATTTGCCCGGGTCGCGGATATCCTCAAGTTTCCTTGTCGCCGACAAAAACAAGTTTTCAATAAATAAGACTGTTAGGCTGGGTTTACACCAGAGATGTGCTGAGCGAGAGATGTGTTTGATGTCAACGAATAGAATCGTTTGATTTTCATAGCTTAGCTTAGTTCTGGTGGGGAAGGGTTCAGCGATGGTTACATACTCCTTGAAGCGAGGCATGCAAGCTAAGGATGGGATCTAAGGTGGCGAGCTATAGGAATGCCGAGATGCCGAGCCTCGCTACTTTACTCCAAGCGATTCATCGCTTAGCTCGCGTCGTGCATCTTCCTAGCTCAAACTCAAACTCAAAGCATTTATTTCAATTAAACCATTTACAGGCACTTTTGAATTGTCAAGGGGTCGGTGAGTCAGAAATATGAAGCTAGTTGCCCATTCCAAAGCGTAGGTTTCTATGGAGAAGAACGGGCAAGAAACTCCATGGCCACTCTTTTAAATCATAATATTGTTACAAAATATTGGTTACATCATTCATGTTGAAATTATACATGTGGGAACAATGTAGAAAGACGTGCACTTAAAAAGCGTCCGTAATAAAAAGATAAAATTAAAATAAGCCGTGGCAGATAAGAGATGACCAGTCCCTACTGACGGTGCCCGTTCACGAACATGACGCATGGATCAGCACCGTTTAGCCCAACTATTTTGAAGGGAACTTAACGATCCAACACACACGCCACCACCAGCGAGACATTTGAGTGAGCATGACATACCTACTCTCAGCCGCCAGCGCACATTCAAGTCAATGAAAAACGTACCCAGTAAATGGTAGCTTTATAGAAGGTACATGGTCACAGTGCTCACACATGTGCGATGCAATTATACAATAGTACAACTACCTCGCGCAAAGCTCATCTTCATAGCACATCTTACGCTCCTGTATATTATTTAGCTGTGTTCGAAAAAAACACTTAATTATGCTCATTTTCGCTAACACTAGGCAACAAAATATTTTCAATGCTCTGCTAGCGCCGAAAGCAGAAAATACAAAAGCACTGTTATTTACATTACATTTTTTAGTCATTTATTTTGGCTATCGCTTAGTGTTCGTGAAAACGGACAATAGTTTTGTAGCGGGCGATAGTTTTAAAATCTTGCCCACCACTTTGCTACCTCACATGTCTCTGATGGAAAGGCAGGTGCGCTTCCACTGAAGTGGAGACGAGCGGAGCTGAGCAGAGACCTACAGAAATCGACCAATCTGATTGGTTGAAATCCTCATCCCGTCTCTCGTCTCGTCTGTAATTGGAGGGTTCCTGCATGTCTCCGCTCAGCTCCGCTCGTCTCCGCTTCAGTAGAATCGCACCCTTAGAGAAGCGTTCAATCCGGTCGGATTACGTACTAATGTAATAGTATTGGGTGTGAGAGGATTAAGTTGTTCCGGACCAGTATGTTTTTGTCGCGTTTTGTCTAGGTAAAACAGGTTATGGTTTAGTGGTTACCGTTGAGTTATATTTAGTTGTCTTTGGGGGCTGATTTAGTGTAGAGGAACTGCTAAATTGGATTGATTTTGTTACTCTGCTGTTTGCTCTAAAAATCATTTCATTATCCAAAATTATACAAATAGTATGTATCTCTTGTTTAAACTTATAAAGAGCTACTTATAAGTATTAACAAACTTAACGGGCAGAGAATTTCATACAATTTCTGTTTCATTTTTTAATTTATTGGTTCCTTAGGCAGTCAAAAAAAGATCGTACTTAAGTACCTGCATATTATATGCATTCTAAGAAAATCATATCGTTTTCCAATGCCATACAATCACACACTTTGTCATCTTTTCTTCTATTTGGAAATGACACTGAGCCAGTAATACCCGCAATCGGGCATTTCAAGCCTTTCTGCAGGCACGGAGATAAGGGTGATCGAGAACCTTCTATAACAATTTGAACTTAGCACCTCGATGTTAGTAAATAATAAAATAGGAAAGTTTTTTCATTTTCTTTTACTTTTCTCCTGGGTCGACGATTAGGTGTTCCGAAGGGATGACTTGCTGTAGTAGTTTTAAAAAGTTTGTAATCTGATGTTTTTGTGATTTTCTATGGGTGTAGTCTAGAAGTCTATATTAGGTAAGTGTAGAAAAGAAAATGATGAAAACCTACAGGTAACTTAGCAAAAAATATATAAAAATAAAGCTAAACATCCTTCTTTAATATTTTGATATAACCATGTGGTTCTACCATAATTACAAAAAATTGTATATTATGCAATTAGTGAATAAAGGACGGATTTAAAGCGAGGGACATAGATGAATCACGAGCAAGTGAAGGATTCTAGCGACTGAATCATGACCGTAGGAAGTGATTCATGATGATTGAATCACGAGCGTAGCGAGTGATTCAAGTGTTAGAATCCTAAGCGACGCGAGTGATTCATGGCCCTCGATATAAATCCATTTTATTCAAGAGTTGCATACTATACTTCATACCATGACTACGAGAAAAAGAAAGATTTAAGCGAAAATAGATATTTACACATTTATAGACATTTATAAAATAAAAATAAATACAATGGTACGAAACCAATACGTATTTATTTATAATTGGGAAATTGCTTATATTTTTCCAAAAATATCTCGAAATCACACTTCACGAAAATCGTGTCAACGCATCTAATTTTCAATTTAGCGAAAATGACTGTAACGCACGAATCTCAATCAGGGCGTAAACCGCAGCCACCTACTACGGTACCTAAGCTGATCTTAACTGAATAGTTTCAATCTCAAAGGGGATTATCTCCAAACAATGGGGCGCAGCTTCTTTGTAAACCTTGTGTTTACAAAATAAATCCTTATTGAATGCGGTGAAGAGAAATAATTGCAAATGAGAAAAATTTGAGTCAGTGATGTGTAGTTTTTGAAACTTATTTTTTGCCTAACCTCTTTGAAGTGCGAAGAAAATATATGAAAAAAATTATATTAGATTTGAGGCATCTTAGGGGAATATTAGGATAGAGATTTCAAAAAAAAAATATTTTAATACTAGCCCATTATTGTAGCATAATATAATACCAAGCCTGTGTTTCCCAAAGGGTTAAGCAGAGGTATACATACTGGACACCCACATTTCGCAAGTTATGTCCATGTAATAGGGGACGAGCCTATCAACCGGCATAAATCCAGACATCAGGCTCGTACTGAAAAATGCCTAATAACATTTTGCCCGACCTGAATATTGAACCCAGGACCTCATGCTATGCATTATTGTCCCACTGAAAAAACTAAATTGAGTATAAACTTTACTGTCCACACGAACATAAAATTAACTATCTCTATTAGTCTTACTGATGATAAGCTTTATAACTAAAGTAGATACCCCAACTTGTATAAACAGGTACTAAGGTTCTTCAGTAGGTCCAGTTTTATTTTACATAGTTGAATAATAGATCTTTATCTTTATTCAAGAGTTAATGAGTAGTTCGAAAGCTTTATTTGTTTACTCTGATTGAAACCCTCTAAGGCAGGGATTTCCAAACTTTTTCAGTTAGCGGCGCACTTACAGGTTAAGCACTTATTTGTCTCAGCGTCTTAGATAGTCGAAATGGGGTACCATAATTAAAACAAAAACATCCACAATATGAAGCTGAGTTTTTTTTTTAAATTTATATTGAAACGCATACATTTATTATTTAGGAAAAATAGGAAGTAAGATACAATGGCAACTTAGTCACTGTGACATGTGAACTTGATGGTCTACACACATTTTTACAAAGCGTGTAATGGGGCTTGACACCGCTACTCTAATTTCTTGCTCCACATTGATCGTTGAGCGATATTTGCTCTTTATTACAGCTACAGCTTAAAATCCGGCTTCACATGAATAAGATGTTGCAAAGCGAATAAGAATTCTTAGAGCTTTTGGATTTAAATATGGATATTTACTTTGGATCGATATCCAAAACTCTTCCAAATCGGAACACGTACGTGAATCTTGTTTTAAGGCTCCTGTCGCAAAGGTGTTCGATGAGACTCGGAGCGTCTCATGGCGCCCCTCTTTACTCGCTACGGTGCACCAGGGCGCCGCGGCGCACGCTTGGGAACCCCTGCTTTAAGAATTACATAATAAACCTACAAAGGTTAAAAAATAATTATAAATGGTTAGATAAATATTTATAATTATGCGCTTTTCCTGTGAATTAAATTATTTAAAAAATAATCGCATAACAAGTATGTTATCCTAAAAATTGTGAAAAATTTACAATTCTATACACATAACGATAAGAAAACACTTAGTTTCCATCATTGGACTCAGAAAACCAAATAATTATTTGAGGTAGCATGCCCTTCACCCGAGATAACAAGATGTCATCACATGCAGGATTCAAATCTTTTTTTTCCAAAACAATAAGAGAAATTACTAAAACCCTTACAAAAATAAAATTACAGCTATCAGAACAAATGGGCTCGACCATTTCGGGCCTACATCAATTTCTGTGAAACCTATATCTGTTGATGTCACAAAAACTGAGGGTTATATTCGGTCAGTTATTGCAAGATTTTTTTTGGGATATCGTTATTTAGAATACACTTGAGAAAATGTCGCAATTCGTTGAGCATATTAAATATTCTTTTTTTTTTCGAAACTGATACTTTCCTTCCTATCGTGGTTAGAGGTACAATTCAACATCATCATTTCGTCCACTGCTGGACATAGGCCTCCCCCAAGCATCGCCACTGCAACCGGTCCTCTGCGTCTCGCATTCAGCGGATTCCTGCGGTCTTCACAAGGTCATCGGTCCACCTTGTGGGAGACCTTCCAACGCTACGTCTTCCGTTATTCATATAACTTTTTATTCTTTTTCTTGGCTGGAGTGTGAAATCCACTAAGACTGCCTCACAGACGAGCCAGTCTGGTCAGCCTTACAAATCTTAACCCAGGTAAGGTATGTGTGTATGTATTGGGAAATCCTAGTATTACTTACTTGTTTTTATCAATCAACCCTCTTGCATATGCGTTGTAAGACCGGGTCCGGGGATGCCGCACGGTCTTTGGTGAGGCTGCGAGCCTTCTTGCTGGATTGCCGCCATGGAATCTGAAACCAAAAGTCCTCGCGCACATTTGGTAGTGGCGCTAGAAGGCGAAACCTAACTCCGCTGCCGCGAGAAATCACGGAACAGCGGACAGAGCTGTACCCAAGCCGGGCAGACCTCCACCGTATGCTCCATCGTGTCCTCCGGGCGATCGACGCAGTGATGACACCCGGGCGTTTCCTCCCGCCTGATACGAAACAGGAACTGTGTCCGGTGAGGACCTGCGTCAGGCGGAAGGTGAGGACGCCGTGGCTCCGCTCTAGCCAGTCTTCAAAGAGGGGACTTATCACCGCAATTGTGCCCAATTTAATACACCCTTACGGAAATCTTAAAACACTACACAGTCTATTAAATTTCCCAACATTAAAACAATACATTACAAAACTCACAAAAAAGTTTTATATGGTAACTAACCCTAAACATCATAACCCACTTATTTCTACTATTGGCCGAACCCGAACTACAGCCTTAAAATATATCGACACGTATCATCGATACCGTCTCCCACATCACTTGCTATACGACTAACAAAAGCTATGCGACTAGATGACCGGACTTTATTTTTTAGGGAAGGGTGAAACGGGACCCTAATACTAAGACTCCGCTGTCCGTCTGTCACCAGGCTGTATCTCATGAACCGTGATAGTTAGACAGTTGAAATTTTCACAGATGATGTATTTCTATTGGCGCTATAACAACAAATACTAAAAACAGAATAAAATAAATATTTAAGGGGGCTCCCATACAACAAACGTGATTTTTTTACAAAAAATCACGTTTACGATTTTTTCAAATCACGATTTTTTTACAAAAAATCACGTTTACGGAACCCTTCGTGCGCGAGTCGGACTCGCACTCACACGCGGTTTTTTACGTTCGTTCGAAATGTAGGTAGATTTACAACGAATCAGACTCAGTACACGAAGTTCATTTGCATTTTTAGGTATAATTAGTTCTCTCAATGAGAAATTTAATTTTATCAATGTTATTTGTTACAATCTTTTATAAAATATATATATAAGTTTAACATAGTGTTCTAAAGTGTGTTTGTGTCTAATCATCGCGCTGTACAGTACATTATTTAACGTACGTAATATTATACCTCTGATTCATAACTACTAAGAAGTTTTACATTACATAATTAATGAATACGTAAATGTTTTATATAGGCGCCATAGTCTGCACAACACCCAATCATACTGTTTAATGCTTTTAGAATAAGATCTGAATGTCATTTATCTGTTTTGTTTATGTTAAAATAAATAAATTTTAAAATCAAATCAAATCAATCATTCCTATATCGACAGGTAATTAAAAACCTTTAAAATATTCAAGCATACTCGCTTCCGGGTATATCAAGTTTCCACGGCTACTCATGAATACTTATTTGTGGTATAGTGAAAAAATTTGAAAGTTTGTGTGTCCTATTTTGAGGGCAGTTTTTGTTATGTAATAAATCACTCGTCCGTTTTATGTATAAACAGTGTCTGAGTGGCTCTTTAATGAAATCTGAAATAAAATCAATAAGTGTTGTAACTATATATGTATTAGATATAATTTCATCAAACTTCGATAATGAAAATAACAATAATTTATTTGACTACGTTTTGGTACAAGTATAGACAAGCATACGCCCGCCGCACTCTTTGATGTCAGCCCCATCACCAACCTAGCTGATTGGCACGCCATGCGGCAGTGGAATGCCATGGCAATGTTTACCACTTAGACATAACTATGACGACGCAGCAAGCGGCGCCGCCTAGTTTTGATGCTAAGTTACTGGAACCACCGAAAATGTCAGATAAGAGTGACACTGGCTGATAACTGTCACTCTAGCCGAGCGTCGCATCGGTGGTTTATGGTGGCTGTCTTCTGATGACGTCGCCCCACCCACTGTTATACCACGTCTACGAGGAACTGCAATTTTCTGGCACAATCCTGATGATATTCAAGCTTCTGAACTACTACTATGATGACCATTTCTTGAAAAGGCTATCCTGCACCATTAAGTACTATTACTCGAACTCACACACTGAGTTATATTACTTGTAAAAATGCTAGGAATATCGTATAATTTTACAATGTTTGTAAATATGTGAGCACCATGCATCTATCACATGATTAATTTATCTGTCATTCCTTAATTTTTCATTATTTTTACCTAACGTGGTATAGTAATCTTATTCTAGGTGCATCGTCTTCACATATAATTATATAATTGATGTATACAAGATATTGTGAAAACATTTTAAAAGAGTAACGGTGGAGTTTCTTGCCCATTCTTCTCCATACGAAAACTACCTTTTGGAAGGGGCAACTAGAATCAATTATTATTTAAATGTTGACGTTCAAAAGTGCCTTTTTTGTGCCTAATTGAAATAAATTATTTGACTTTGACTTTGACTTTGACTTTATTTAGGCTACCAAGATACGAGAGGAATACAAACGGCATATTCAAACAACAAAAGAAGATTTGACCATTGAAACGTATTTCGTGTGCCTAACTTTAATTATTATTAAAAAAATTCAATCAAAAAATTATACAAACAAAACCAAAGCAGGAAGCTAGTCCCCAAACCAAAGCAATCAATCTTTTAGAAATAAAAAAATCGATCATTATTTTAGGAATAAACAGCCATTGTGAGTAGGCCCTCATTCTTTATGAAATAATGTGTAATATCTTTCGGGTGGGCGGCAATAACGTAACGCTACATATTTACTGCGTGATCGATGGTACACTGATTGATATACTGGCAATTTATGGGGTTCTTCAAGGATTTTATTTTTATTTTAGGGCTTGGCAACACTCATTCAAGCTGTTTATAAAACCTACATAGTGGTTTCATCAACTTTTCTTCTTATTCCAAGTTTTGATAACTAAACCCTGATTTAAACGTTGCAATATAATAGCCTGAGGCATAACACAAGTTGAAGCAAAAATAAAAGTTGCATCTTCTAAACAGTGTTTAGACGGTGCAAGTCACTTGCTGCTTCAATTGAATTGTATGCCACCGAGGGCTGGCTCGTTCTTTGGCCAAAGAACGAGCCAGCCCTCTGGTCACGTAGGCGTTAGAAAAGCAAATAGGGCTAGCTAACGATTGCAAAGGTATAACACTAACTTACTAGATTATGTTAGATAAGATGCCATTATGTACTTACTGTATACTGTATCTTGTATTAAATATGTACATTTTTGGATTCAATCCAAAACAAAAGCAATGACATTATTCACGACAAACTTACCAAGACCTCTCCCGCGTTAACTGTCTTTTAAAAACAACTTCTACGAAGAAATACAGTATGGTGATGTAAGTGTCAAATTGAAATGGTCATGAAACAAATAGGTACTGTCAAGAATAATGTAAAATGAAATATTTCAAACAATATGTGTAGGAGGAGCCTTGATAATCAACGTCTGTTTCGTATTTGCGATGTCATTTGAGGTAAAAATTGTGACCCAAAAATGTTGGAATCGTGACAAATGTAGAAGGAAATATGTTGACTTCCAGCTCCATAATTAATTTCTTTCTTTTTGTTTTACATACATACATAAACTCACGCCTTCTTCACATGGGGGTAGGCAGAAACTACAGAACTTTTTGTTTTAATTAGCAAATATTAACCATCTTTTCATCGGTGTCATAGATAACGTGTATGGAATGTAGAGAGAATGGGCGGCAGTCTACATATACAGAGCAGTGGTGGCCCAGTGGAAACAGTCGCAACTTACGAGTCGTAGGTTCCGACCGGGGCAGGCATTTCACTTTGTGTAAATAATTTCATGACCACTGCTTGCAAAACGGTGAAGGAAAACATCGTGAGGAAAGCGGCCTGTCCTAGAACTAAAAATTAGAAGATATTTGACATCCACCAACCCTGGACCCACGTGGTGCATTACAGACCACGCCCTCTCACATAGAGAAGGTCTTTGTCCCAGCAGTGGCAACATTATAGGCTAATTGGGGTTAGTTATGCTACGTATGAGAAGAAAAAAAGAATGGCAAGAATAAAAAAACAAATCCGTTTGTAAAAGAAAACAATGCGTAATATCAGCAATTTTCCTTCAGTTTATTTTTGAACTGAACCCACAAGGAGCTTAAAACATTCGAAGAAAGCTTATATTTGGTTATCGCGAAACACTTGAATACGTTTTTCCTCATCACAATTCGTTGCGTGTTGAGATTTAACGTAAATCATGCTTCTCAGTAGTATTGATTTTTTTTAAATGTGTCTTAAAAGAAATACTTAGCTTGGCATTTGAAATTAAGCGATAATTCCAGTTTCAGCGCCAGTTTGATATTTGTGGAGTATGAATGCAACGGCATAAAAACTATAATACATACTTAGCAACTTTTCAGCAAGCATATTATTATGCATGGCGAAAAGTTGATAGCTGAGAAGGTACGGCATGAAGAGCGAACACCGAAAATATATTTGAAAAGTTTCAGAAAACTACGAGTCCCGTGGTCAGGGGTTCAGTTTCAGATTTGATGTATGGACAAAAAATACGTGGTCGCATAACGACTTCAACAGGCAAATCTGACAAAAGAAATTGTGAACTTACCCTAAATCTGACCCTCCATAAAAGAGATAGAAATAAAGAAAATAAAGAAAAATAAATTTATTTACCTAAGACCATCAAACAATTCATAGTTCATCATTTACAATAATTAGAAGTAGTTATAGGACTAGAATATTAGACTGGTTGGGTACAACCATCGTTCAGAAATAGGTTTTGCTGCAAAAGAGGAAAAAAAGTTTACACTAGTGGTTCAGTTCTAAGATATGAAAAATCAATTTGCCTTGCCTTTTTCCAACTATTTTGGGGTCGGCTTCCAGTTTAACCAGATGCAGCTGAATTTTAAATGGAGCGACTGCCTATCTGACCTCCACAACCCAATTATTGGGTAACGGACAGACTGGTTGTCAAACTTTTGGGCGTCTGAATACCCGTAGCGACTGTCAAAGATCTACGAATTACAGCCGAGACCTTTCCGAGTCACGGAGGGATCTCGCTATGTAATGAATGGTCACCCATCCATGAACCGACCGCGGCAAGCGTAGCTTAAACTTCGATCGAACCGTGCGGGTGTTATTTATTTAGCCACGTTACCCTCGACTCAGTTCTAAGAAGAGTTGATTAATTGTATATTGATTATTATGCGTGCGTGCGTGAGTAAACCATCGATATGATAAAGAAGAAGCTTATAGTCTTTATCCAAAACAGTATTATTGCATTCGAGATGCCTGAAACAAATTGTTCCATTCAAATCGGACTAATATTTAAACGTCGAACATCTGACACAGATGTGTTGTCTGACAAACAAACGAGCATCGCAAATGCATTACGTGAAAGTCCAGTTACTGAATACGTGACGTCATAGCACTTTATACCGATATAAATATCTTAGCTTAAATTCAAAAGGATGAAGGTTTTAATTGAATCCAGTGTGTCAAATATCTGAAACCTCTACGCCACGTTACAAAACGAGGCTTCGGTCTCTCGTCCACTGCGAGTTAAACTAAGTTAGTTTGCAGTTAGTTTAGTTTAGCTCGCCAGTTTTTTGTTCATACATGTTCAACAGCAAACTAACCTTTAAACCGTGCTAAAACCACAATGTAGGTTAGGCAAATTTTGTCTTGTTTAAAAATACGTCACTTGCCTACCAGTGATTGTTATAAAAGATGACCTAGGTTCCTAGGGATTGCGTAGAAAAGCATCAGCGCATACAGGGTGTAAAATAATCAGAATATAGGTGATATACCATTGTACAACAAATATCAAACATTATTGCTGGGTTAGGACTTAATATATTAATCTTAATCGAGATATTAATCTTTGGTGTGAAATATCACTTTTTACTGCCGTGCGTAATGTATCGCACGCAAAACATTGTGCTTATGGGTGCATGTGACAAGACAGGAGTGGTGGTGGCATTTAAAGAAAATAATAAAAACAATAAAAAAAAAACTAAATAAAAACGAATACACTAATAATACTAATTGTAATCATTTCTCCTATCGCAGGTCTGCTGGAAGAAATTTCTTAAGAAATAAGCAGTACCTTTGTACTCATAATTATGATTATGTCTTATCTGTATCTATTTTTCTGTGTGTACATAAATAATAAAATAAATAAATAAATAAATTGAAAACTTGATTTCATGAAAAAAAATTGAACATTGACTTTCAAATTCTCCGTAGCCAGAAATTTCAAAGGATTAGTACAAAAAAATCTTATCACGACATGACAGGAAGAACTGAGACTGTCGGCTTTGTTATGCGTCGATTACATCCGTTATATTGACAACCTTCCTGATTCTTCTGCCAATATTTATGTTTCTGACAGTAAATTTCCTCCGTTCCATCATAGCAGAGGGGGGGGGGACTGTTCAGTGTCTAGTAATATTTTCAGAGTGATAATAAAGATAATATTTTCTATGCGATATTTTTTCAGCTTAGACAAAGATAGTATCTCGTCATTGAAACTATTCCTACATCAACTACAAATTAAGAATGCGTGCGGCGTTTGTAGTGAACAATAAAACGGCAGTTAACAGTAAACCAACTATGTCAGAACATGGTTACTGCTTTACGTGCTAACTGCGACCTCGTTTGCTGGTACTATCTAGTTTTATTTACTAGGTAGTTATTTGCTTCTAGATCCTATATAGCTTTTGTGGACAATCAAAAACGAGAAACTATATTAAAGTTAATTTTACGAAACGGAAAACTTCGCCATGTTTCTTAGTAAGTATTTCAACATTATCTAACTAAATCTAAATCATTGTTTTATTTTTATAGTTCATGCGAATATGAGAAAAGTCGACAATTGATTTATAATAATGCAAATATCTCAATTTATCCTTTATCTGTTCAAGAATGTAAATTAGCAGTCCGCTCCTACCTACTAGACAAAACGTATGAGGAAACCGAATCCTTGTTTACTACACTATCATAAGTACGTCTACTCGCAACATATTATATATTCTCAAAACATGCACACACACACACACACTTACGTCTCACACTATTACAGACACTCGCAAACACAATTTCCCTACCACACCCCCACTCACATACCACACATATAAAATATATACTTATACTTTCAAGCATTTTTATTAATTATTATCTTTTTATTTTCTTTTGTTTTGCGTTACTATACTTAATAATTAAAATATTGAATTGTACAAAAACACTAAGCAACTGATTTTCCACTCCTAGAGGGATACGGCACTGATTCTCTTTACTACAGGCTATTGTATAGCCTATCTAAGAGAACAGTACCCCCACCATTGTTGTAGCATACAAGTGTTCATTTGTAGTGTAACTTTTTTTACTGTATTCACTGCAAAACCTATTGTGAAATAAAGTATTTTTCATTTTCATTTTCATTTTCATAATAAAATCACGCATGAAAGCAGCGAATGAAATTCGATCGCCGATTGTTTGATTTAGAAATACACCTGTATATCTATCTATATATATGTCGTGGCCAGATCTTAGAATTGAACATTTCATGAAATGGCCAGCATTTAAACGTCAACGTTTAATGATATGTCAGTCGACGTTTAACCATATCATTAATGTAGGGACACCCTACATTAATGATATGGCCAAAAGGTGAAGTAAAATTAGTCAAGTAAGTACAACCAACTTGGAAGTAGCACTCTCACTAGTTGGCCACAGTTCTAACCTAACCTAACTTATTTGGTCGGGGTGCCACATAAGCAGCGCAAATTTTTAATTTTTACTAACTAATGTTAAGTGCTAAGTTGCATGTTACGCCGCGGCAGCGGCCCAGAAGCGCTACTTCCAAATGGATCGCTTTCCATAATATCATATTTGGAAACCCTATAAAAATCCATCGATTTTTTTGCGTGGTCACTCTACTTTGTTTGATTTGGTGTACGCCACCGCCATGAGGCACAACAAAAATAAAGTGTCATCAATCAACGCCTCTACCGGTGGATAAACTAACTATTTTACGATATGATCACTAATGTTTGGCCACGTCATGAATTAGTCGTGCGTTTAACTGTTCATATTATTAAACGTTGAGCATTCAATGATCTGGCCAGGCCACATCATGATGTGACCAGTGGATGATGTTCATTTCATGAAATGATCAATTTTAATACTCATCATTTTTCTTCCTATGCGTTACAATGTGTTTTTCATATTTTTTTATGTTAGGAATCTTCGCCGGCGCGCACAACAACTTACCAAAGTTGTTGTACGAGACGACAACCGGACGACCCATTTTTGAGTTTTTACGAGACTAACGCACGGCAATTGTTGTTTTATGCGACGAAAAAGAAGTATATAGAAGATAGATTAAAGTCGCTTTTCGTATCTGCTGCGTGACACCATTTTAAATTACACTAAACTACAAGTAGTCCAAAACAAAGCAACAAAAACCTCATTCAATACACCCTTTTTTTTGTTGGGTAATTATCAAGTAACTTCTCCCGCTCTGGGCGGATCGGAAGGGCGTGTCAGACTCTTACGGACTAAAACCCACCCGTGGTCCTTCAGTTACCTGTGTTGCCTGACAGGCATCGGCCCTAGCGAACCCCATCAGTTGTGCTGACATCTCATTGAGGCGCGCGTGCTGCGCTACCTCTTAGTTCTTCTAAACTACACAATGGTTTTGTTTTAATCGCTTAGAACATTTATTCCGGAAGGTCTTTGTGTAGTTATACCAAACTAACGTAGTAATAACTAACTTAATTTGGTATCAAAATATACATTTGGTAACATATATTTGGTGTTAATGTGGTTTGGTGTCATGTCATATTATTAAATTGCATCCGTCCGAAGCAGGAGCGGGTCACTAGCAATTTATAATTCGTTTTTTTCACATTGAGATAAAGAAGTTCACTGGCTATGGTTAACATAATAATATCACTAATTGTGATTTTCAGTTGTTTACTCAACAAATATCTTTCTGGGGTTCAATAACAATAACATGAAGGAAAGGGGGATCTCGAAGCGCAACTGACACATAAGGGATAAACACAATAATATTACAAAAGGCACAATACGGCTACACTGTTGAATACAATAGAACTCTGTCACAATATGTCTTGGTTTGAATGATATAGTTTCGTGGCTATGTATTGAACACCTGTTATGTACCAATTATAATAGTAATATTATGTTGACCTAGTCCCCATTCAGTTGTGTTTGGAAGCATAAAGACAGGTTTGTTTATTAGAACACGATTCAGAACTTACTCGGTTCTCTTGCAAATGATTGAGTAGAATGGTTCTGATCCACGCGTCATGTTCGTGAACCGGCGCCGTCAGTTGAGACTGGTCATCTCTTAGCTGCCATGGCGTCATCTTTTATCTTCATATCTTTCTTTCTTTCTTTCCTTGTTTTTCTTCTCCAAACAGATCTACGTTTTGTAACAGGCAACTAGAGAGAAGTCTGCGCGCGACTAGTGGCTCTGGCGTACTCAATTCTATACCGTAATATTTAAAATATTAAATTCATATTAATAATTTAATCATAATATTATTAATCTTATATTAAGCTTAATTAATTACGCGACATACGATTCGTTCCGATTTCAGCCGAGCGCAGACTTATCTTGCACGCAGTCTATGTAGTTTTAACCTTCTAACTGACTGTCTCCTTGACAATTCAAAAATAAATTCTTTGTCTTTGACTTAAGTTCCAAATTTTTGAGACATATATACCTATGTATGTGTACCTTTTTTTTTTTTTTTTTTTGGGTGGGAAATTATCAAATAACTTCTCCCGCTCTGGGTGGAGCGGGAGGGCGTGTCAGACTCTTACTGACTAAAACCCACCCGTGTTCCTTCCGTTGCCTTTACGTTGCCAGGGGCCACGGTATCCCTTTCGGACTTTCCCGCAACCCCGGCTTTCCCGCAACCCCGGCATGTATGTGTACCTTACGGCTAAACCCAATAACCTATTGTCAGATAAAAACAGATCGCTATTGATGGTCGACAGTGTAATTCTATCTGTCATTGTGTCACATTCCATGAGATTCCTAGTCTCTGCGAGATTATTGGGACGTTTGGGACGTTAAAACCATAGACAGAAAGGTTTTTCTATCTCCAGTATGTCTAAACTGGTGATAGATAGGTTATTGGGTTCGGCCGTTAGGCAAGACTGCCTTTGGACAGACTATCACTCTATGAAAACAATGAAAATGGTTGTCTGCTATAGCCAAAACTGTTTTCATTTTACAGTCTTACATACAAACACAAAAAACCTACACCCAAAGATTTTTCACTGAAGTGACTAAAACAATAAAAGAAAAGGGATTTAACAAAAAATATTTGACAGCATTACTTTCTCAAATCAATTTTAATAAACTATTCTCCTTCAAAGCATAATTTTCATACAAAATATTCGCATCATAAACATAGGGTGAGACGCCAAGTTTTCACGGTGATTTAGCATCACAACTTTCAGAACCCTTCACCACACAATTTGTGTAACCATAACATTATTTTCTTCCGTTAGTTTTTCCACACCATATATCATGGTACTTTTTGAACTTTTCGCATATATATTTAGCACTAGCTTTACTCCCGGTTTTACCTGCCTGAAAAGTCACCATTTTTTTCCGTGAGAAGCGGTTTTTACCTCCTCAAAAAATAATATGATCGAACTACCTCATTCTCTGACAATTTTATCAAAATTGATGAATTCGTTTAGTCGAAAATCTTCGCAAACACCCAGACAGATTTACGCTTTCCTTTTTTCAGTCTTTGTGTGGATGTGTTAACAAAAAAGCGAATGTTCTATCTATAACCCCGTTATTGTTATTCGTGGTGATAAGTTTTTATGTAGGCACGCCATTGCTTGCCCTTCCCCTTGAATGGCCTTGACTCCATGTTAAATAGCGTTCGGCAGGATATCAGGATGTTTGTGGAGGGACAAAGGTCAATGACATGAGATGACGTAGGGATAGTGTTTACTTATATGTTTGTTATCGTGGCGTGATTCTTGGTGTTTTCTATTATGGTGCAGGAAAGGCGTGCGAGAAGCGTTTTAATGGATCTTTTTCTGACAAAACTTACTCAACTCAAGCCGTTTAGTATTATTCAAATTCAAAAGTCATTTATTCAAACAAGGCTGAGAATCAGCACTTTTAGAACGTCAAAATTATACAAGACAGTCCCCCAAAACGCCCACCCTTAGCTGGAAAGAAGAAGTGGCGCAACAAACTCCCCAGCAGCACAGCTGTCTGTTCAGTTAGAAAAAAATGATTCTATTTAATAGTATGCAAAATGATTAACATTACGCAACACAAAACATAATTTAAATTACAAAATTAATAGCCATATGACAGCTAGCACATGCCAGTATACCAACCAAAAACATCGAGAACTATACTCAGGCAGAAATAAAAATTACTAAACGAAAACAATATCTAAATAAAAGCCTCCAGGCATAAAGGGCGTGCCCGCTTACAAATAGCTGTAACTAGAAGTTATAATTGATAAACTAGGACCTTCGAGGTAAAATAAAAAAAATGTCGAGGTCGCTAGGTAACATATTGCAATTAAACTCTTATAAAAACATTGTAATGAGTAGATTATGTCAACAATAAATTAAAATAAATTGACTTATAAAGTAAAATTATAAACAATTATATAAACTCATATAACCTGTCAGTAAGTAAGCTAATTCTGGAGAAAGAACATTTAAACATTGTCTTGAGTTAATCACAGCGACCAACTATTCTTATCATTTAAGTAGTTGTTGATAGAATAGTATGCCTTTGAACAGAGGTTAGATTTATTCTTTCTATGATACTACATACTGCAACACACACTTATCAGCTTCAGTCAGTATTGTAAAAAAGACGCATAGAATAGAAAACCTCCTTTAATCGGTCAGAAGAAATTGACTTCATATCCATGTAAAAAAAAGACATTTGAAAGCTGAAAATTACATCCCTAGCGTTACATTTTAGATCATCTGTACTATATCTATCTTCAATCTTCTTCTTTTATATACAAATAAAAAACCAGCCAAGTGTGACCACGCACATTGATGGGTTCCGTAGTTGGCATGAATTTATCCCAATAACAAACTTAACATTGTAGTTGAAAAACATGTTCTCCCATACGGAATGTTGTTTTTTTTTTTGCACGACCCTTCTATGTTGCTAAGAACCCTTCCGTACCTCAGAAAGCACGTTAAGCCGTTGGTCCCGGCTGTCATTTGTAGATCTTTGACAGTCGGTATGGGTAGTCAGAAGCCCAAAAGTTTGACAACCAGTCTTACCAAGGGGTTATCCAGTTACTGGGAAAACGCTAGGCAGATGATGAATGAGGAAAGAACAGATAATATAAACCAGCCTATTACTGTCCCACTGCAGGGCGAAGGCCCTTGCTCATACAGAGAATTCATGAGCATTGATTACCACTCTTGCTCAAGACGGTATTTCAGACTTATATTAACTATAAGTCCAGGTTTCTTCACGGTGTATTTATGTATTCCTTCACTGATGTCAGTGATGTCCAAGATATACTAAAAATAACAGATACTATACTTGTCTGGTTACCATAACACTAGTAGACAGACAACAAAGTAGATATAAACCCTAAATGCACTAACTCTGGAAGTCGCAACAATCAGTCTCGGTTTCCGTTTTATTGCCCAGTAGTTGGCGACGACCAAATAATGGTCGGTACGGTTTTAAGATTCAACCATAAACCAAAGTTCATCTTGACAAACAATAGAATGTTGATTGCAAACGATTTTAACTTTTACAAGTGCGTTGACCGAAAGCGCTTGTTGTTTACGCTTTATTTTCAATTTTGAGTGATGAGTTGAGATGTGTAGTTGCGATGGAAATCTTGCCAGTAAATCAAGATTTGCAAAATTAAGAAAATTTGTGTCCTTTGATTGTGGCTACGCTTGCATGTCAGTCTGTCCCTAATTGCTCTTATGTCCTTCGTCAAGAAGTCAAACTAAGATCGAAATAACTAATAATATAATATCACGCCTGTGTTCCCAAAGGGTTAGGCAGAGGTGTACCTACATATAGTACACCAATATTTCATCAGTTATGCTTAAGTCCCATGAAATAGGGGGCGAGCCTATTGCAATGAACCGGGCACAAATACTCCTTATCACTCGGACATACTTTATGTGAATTTTGCCCTGGGCAAAAGAGGATAGCAACTATACACTTACACGTGACACCATCTGAGCCATTAGGATATTAGTATGACACCGTCTAACTAAACTATTGGGATATAAGAAAATTATCAGTAAATAAATAACAGCCAAAATTGATAGTATCATTGCCATTCATCCTAAATTGATAGTATCATTTCCATTCATAAATCCTGCCAATGCCAGCTACCCAATTCTAACACTGCTAAATACATGGATAAATATCGCGATACAAAACCATACATCAATTTGATCGAACTCCCGTTCGCAAACTAGGTCAATATGCCCAATATTATACATATCTTTGGATTCTGCGAAGCATTTTAATCCAGTCAAATTGTGAGATTTGATCGGAAAATAGTAGGCCAGTACTTCTCTATGAGGTCACAGACGTCATCGGCTTTTTGCCCTTTACCCCGTAGGCACGAGCTATAGGCTAAAGCTACACGCGTCTTGGGACAGCGTCTGCGGAGAAATCAAAATGAAAGAAGTTGTTTAGAGCAGGCCACGAGTCATCGCGACGTTGCTTGTAGAGCGACGGACGACAACAGACGACGCGCGCGCGTGTCGTTTATCGCAATTCGCATCGCCCAAGGCCGTGAACGGGGCCTTAGCTGGTTATTCTGTAAGTTTCGGATTACTGAGATCAAATGGGTCCCCGACGCTGTCAATGCTCTGAATTACATGTTATTATTGGGATGCTTTCAACGATATCTATACTACGGGTGACTGATCTTTGAGTAAGAATATTTGGGTAAAGTATTTTTATTTATTTATTTATTTTATTATTTATGTACACGCAGAAAAATAGATACAGATAAGACATAATCATAATTATGAGTACAAAGGTACTGCTTATTTCTTAAGAAATTTCTTCCAGCAGACCTGCGAAATGTATGTGAATCTGATTTTAGAAATGAATATATGATATCCACCAACCCGCAGTGGGCTCGTGGTGGATTACGGCCCACTCCCTCTAACAGAGACGAGGCTTGTGTCCAAGCAGTGGGAACATTAAAAGATTGGTGAACATTGATGAATATTGTTGTAGTTACAGCCTCAATGATTTTCTGAAGGAATACGTCATTTATCCCAATTATCCGATGTCGATAGATACTGTTTACTGTATAGTTTAGGATTATGCCATAAACTTTGCACTAACTATTTACATTGTGAAAGAAACTATATATAACTTGTGTGTAAACAATTTATAAAAATAAATAAGTATCGGTATGTTTACATAGTACACCAAATCTCTTACCGAATAGAAAGATACTGAATGATTTGTGGTTTATAAGATGATAGAGGTAGTTTGACTACCTCGTTGGTCGAGTCGTCGCAAGCGCTATTGCTGAGCATGAGGTCCTGGGTTCGATCACAAGGTTGGGCAAAGTGTTATTTTAAGTTTTCCTAACTGGAATTTCTCAGTAGCAGCCCGGAGTATGGATTATAGGTAAACCTCTGCCCAACCCTTCGGGGAAACAAGGCGTTATGTTATGATTAAGGTAGAAAACTGAAAACCAACATAAAACATAAATGTACCATTCCGTACTCGACCGCAGGCAGCAACTGCACGCGACGTGTCACGGCGTCATGTCTCGGCGACACGTTGCGACGTCGCGGCGTCATGTCGCTGCAGTCATAATTCCGAACCCGACCGCAAGCGGCAGCAGCCCGTATTCCAGTCAGGAGATAGAAGATATAAAAACGTGTTATCGCTCGAGCGTTGGCGGCACTACTGTCTGCGGTCGAGCTGCACGTGTCTCCTGTCACTTGCCCGTAGCTGCCAACGACGTTTAGCTAGCTACGGAAGGTATTTCATAGAAATTCATAGAAACCAGTCGTGTCGCGGCGACACGTCGCCTGCAGTTGCCTCCTGCGGTCGGGTACGGAATTGTACCTTTAATCAATAATTTGTCACTTGTTAAATGTCCCATAAGAAAATACTAGGGTTAAGAAACATTGATGTGCCAACAATGCTCGCCAATCCAAACTGTGTTATGAATGTTTGGCCAAAACTTTTCTCTTCTTTTTCCTGTTGGATGTATTTGAACTTTAATGCATTAATCTCACTATTAGTTTATTGTGATCTGGATTGGTACTACGAAAATTATGACTAATTCAATCCCTCGACGTTATTCAGTTTCTACGTGAAATACATTTTTAATTTTCATACCTAGTCGTAACCAAAGAGATTGACACGTAAACACGCGACCGTCGAGTTCATTTTGTTCGTGGAACAAGCACGCGTGGTCGCCTTGCGGTGTTCGACGAACGCGAGTTCGCGCGTCCTATCGCTTGGGTTAGGACGAGGGGTAAAGGTGTGTCATCGCATACCGCACTCGCCGGGACTACCTACATGAAAGGTACAACCACATTCCTCATACCTAATGTTAGGTAGGTACCCAAAGGAGTTCTGACCTACCATGTTAACAATTCTCTTTAATTTATATTTACGTTTTACGACCACAAATTCGTTTTGTAACTGCTTTAATTAATTAAGTTTAATTATTGTCAGGTTTTTTAACATGGATCACACGCATAGTGTTCCTGAATTGGCCTTTTTTGTTACTAGCTTTTGTTTGCGGTTTTGCTTGCGTAGAAGTTTCAAATTTTCAACTTCTAGGTGGCATATTTTATCTAAATCCGTTCAGCCGTTAGGGCGTGAAAAGGTAACAGACACACAGAGTTACTTTATACTATCAGTTTAGGTACAGAGTGTCGATTTAATGGCGATATTAATTTAACATACATGCGTATAGGGTTTCGAGTTTTCGTTTTATGAAGATATGTGCTGGGGTCACAGATCATAACATTGCATCACGTGCAAAGAGTAGGCAAAATAAAGGAAAGACAGAGCACTAGCGCGCGTTTGAAAAAAAATATTTTTGAAATTACGTTTTTTTTTTTTATTATAATTTTTATGATTACTTACCACCATAATTATAACCCTACCCGTGTGTTAAATTAATGTCACCATTGTTTGCCGCACGTCGTATTACTATGTATTTGGACATATACTTTGTATTGTGACACCGAATTTGCATGTCCTTCCGGGAATAATTCGAGCACGACACAACCCTATCCCCATTTCTTTTAAACAAACACCGCACAGGAACTCCCATGACTAAAAATAGCACGAAAGTTTTTAACCCCATAAAATCTTCTGTATCCAATATTATACGAAACATTGTTCGAATCACGTATTGTCCACTAATGTAGCCACCGTGTAAGAGAGCGTATTGTTAACTTAATCGCAAAAAGCTCTTAGAGTTATCCCAGGCAAGGGACAGAAGAATTTGGTCCTTCGGTCCTTGAAGCAGGTTCTAATCGATCGCTGTTTGCATCTAAACGGGCCACTCCGTTTAGGGTCAGATTCTATTATGGCATAAATTATTTTGTGCCTAGTTTTGGGGAATTTGCGATAAAGAATTTTATGTAAATCATACGTTTTCTTCTGTTTTTTTTTCTTGTTATTATATAAGAAAATCATAAGGTTCTTTAATTTTTATAATCAATTTAAAAGCCCGTAAGCTCCCACCGCTAATCACAACTGACAGGTTTTTTAACGTTGGTCAAAAAACGGTCTTTAGAGCAAATATAACCTGTCTTAGCGGATAGTGGTGATAGCAGTTTGGTAGCAGGAGAACCAATAAAAAAACGGTTTAACGCTGAATGCAAAATTACTTTTTAAGAGGACAATACAATGTCATGATAAAACCTTAAACTACAACTGTCTGCGTGGAAAACTCGCTCAGCTCAACACATCTCTCGCTCATCTTACCACCCTTGCGACTATTTCTAATCCACGATTATATTATGACGGTTGACGGGTTAATCCGTCGCCCGATTATGTCCAACCGCTGAAGATAATTACATCCGTCTAAAACGCCATTAACCCGTGATTATACGTCAAATTGATATTTCTGTGCAAACGTCTGCCATAAAGATGAAGGAGGTCATACTTAGCACTTCATTTTACAGCCTCCACGGATCTGGAGTTTATTAGCATAATGTTTAGGCTTTTATGGTATATAGACATCAAGTTGATGTAATAAATATATTTTTATGAAAATATGAAGATACTCTAGAGTCTAGGTTAACTAGTTTACTAGAGTCCACTTTGCTCAAGAATTTTAGTAGGAATTTTGCAGGTAGTAATATTTTCTTTGATGAGGAAGCGCTTAATTGAGATCCATATAAGAGGGGGTACCCAATTAATACAGGCGTCTGTACCGCTATTTTTGGTCCTTAAGTTCGCTTAAATGAAAAAAACTGCTTTAATTTATCGATTATCAAACGCGTTTGATATCAGTGGAACTAATAAAAGTCGGAACTTTGTTCTGTAATTCTTTCTGACTTAAAAATACATTCTGAAATCAAAAAGACCTTTTGAGACTAAAACTATTATCAAAATTATTTTGACTAGCTATTTAGGACATAGTAATTAGCTCGTCATTTGACTCAACACAAAATATTGTTCGTAGACTACACAAACGACTTTGATCTCATTTTATTTTAGAACGCTGTTTACGAAATACTGTTGTAACAAAACTAAAATTGAAACCCATTATTTTTATTTTAATGAAAATATTCCATATAATACTACTAATTTAGAAACATACGTGTTACGATCCATCTTTTTTTTTTAAACGAATAGTTTGTGTCATTGTCTCTACTTTAACGAAAATAATCTTAAGTTTTTTCAGAAACTTACGTTTTGAATATTGAAATATTATTAATAATACGACACACGATACGATTAAATAATGTTTTCTTATAAGACATTATAAAAGTCAATTCAACTGACCATTTTTTAAATTTAGGCAATTATTGCAAAAGAAACAATAATTGAATTGTTTGTATGTTTTTTTTTTCGTGTGGTTAGTGACTAACCAGTTTTTATGCTGCTCATGAAATTCATAAAATTCAAATTCAAACTAGGCTGAGAATCAGCACTTTTCAAACGTCAAACATTAATATTACATAAGACAGTCCTCCAAAAACGCCCGCCCTCCACCACTCACACAAAATTAATGCATAATCTTAATAGTTTAAGTACAATGAATACAATATTCCAATTAAATTCTCACACACTTGTACAGTCGATATGTAAAGCAATACGTTGCGTAGAGACGAGACCCGTCTTCACTTCAGTTTTCAGCGTTTGAGCGACTCTGAAACCGTCAGCCGACAGAGTCGGACGGATGCGCTACCTAGAGCGCTACATAAGAGTCGCGAACTCCCGAACACTTATATAAAAAAACTTAAAATTAAATATAATTATATTTCTGTGTAGTATACTAAATTATATATAAATAATTGTCGTGTTTAAATTTTTTTCTGTGTGTGTTTGTGTAGTGGTTAAAACTTTTCGTGTAGATGTAAGATTGAAAAAGTTGGGAAGCCGACAACATTGTAAGTACCTTAAGAGAGAGAAGTTGGATAAATCACTTTAAGGAAAGTCGTTTAAATGTGAAGGAGGAACGTAGTTTTTTTCCTTGATTTAGTTGGGGTATACGCACTTCGCTGTATGCTTTTTTTTTGGTTAGCTTTGTGCGATCGTTTTGTTCTGTTAACTTTTTAATTCGAGGGTTTGTGTATTTGTGTCCTTTCTTTCAGTGATTATGTATGATGGCTTTGACTTTTCCCAGAGCTAGTGATAGAAAAATTTCAATTAATATTAATAATTTACTCAGTAGGTAGTCAATTGACATTTTCCCCAAGCCAGTCAATTAATAAATGACTTCATTAAATCGCGAATCGAATGCGTTTATAATTTTTATGATAAATTAAAAAAAAGCATTAAACTTTTAATGCATTTCAGGACTACAGCTAATATATGAACTCTAGAAGAAGAATAACTACTTTTTTTAAACTATAACGTGGGTAGCATTTTGCATTTAGGTATAAAATATTTTCCACCCACTTTGGGAAGCCCAACTTTTCATAAACCAGTCATGCTAACATCCGGACCCATAAATCAATTTTCAATCCCAAATAATTTAAATTAATTTGCCTTTTCACATACAAACTATAAACAAACAATATATCTAAACTTACCCTTATATTTCAATTGAGCTACCTGATCAAATCGGCAGGTTATCTAAAAAGACGTAAAAGGGAAATTTTACCGTTCGACAAAGGGAACTCGCCCTTCCTGCCTTTTAGACAATCATAACCTTAAATATATATTTGTTTTGTATGCAGGAACCATTTAGTTACTCGGTTGTCAATATAATGGGCGTCAGTTTTATTGAGTCGGGTGAAAATGAAGAGGAAATAGTAATGGATTTGTTTTTTTGAGGATTAATAATAATAAATGCATTATTGATAAACGATTTCGTCTTTATGGACATAAATGAAGCAAAAGGAGTATGTAAGGGGGCAATTCCTGTGCTTTTTTAAACGTTTGCATTCGCATCTCATTCGCTATCTGACAAAAATACAGTCAATTTACCAATATTTTTAATAAAAGAAAAGAAAGAAAGAAAATACGCTTATTTGCGTTAAATATGACGCAAAGAAAAAAAGCACGAGACTAACAAATTGGGGGAAAATATGCGTCACATCCACGCAAAACGGTTATCGCTCAGCATAATGCTGCGACCCTATGCGAAACAGAACCCCAGCGCTGGTTTTCAGCGACAGCCAGCATTGACGTCAACCGGTGCAGCATATAGTGAAATAAAAAAATCAAAAATAAAAATAAATACAATAGGTACTTCCTAAATGATATAATATTTAAAATGGCAACATTTCATTCCGTCGGCGACTCAAGCGCCGCAGATGCAATCTGTGCGCGCAGCTGTCAAAACTATTTGTTTCAATGTTGTTGTGATGTGTTTTTGACAAGTTTGACAGATTGTGACAACGTTTTGTAAGTACGAGAATTTGCCTTCTGGTGGCGTTCTGTAGTTTCTGCCTACCCCATGGGAAGAAGGCGTGAGTTTATGTATGTGTGTGCGTGTGATTTTGTCTTCTGAGCCCTTGTTATTCGATAGTGAGGGTTTATTCTTTCAAACTCAAACTCAAAGCATTTATTTCAATTAAACCATTTACAGGCACTTTTGAATTGTCAAGAAGTCGGTCAGTCAGAAATATGAAGCTAGTTGCCCATTCCAGAGCGTAGTAGGTACCTATGGAGAAGAACGGGCAAGAAACTCCACGGACACTCAAAGACTCACTTTTTGGCAAAGTACTAGCGATACTGTTGAGTATACAACATAACATCATTACAACATATCATCGTTAATATCTATCACATAATTAATTTATCTGTTGTTGCTTCATTTTTAATTCTTAATTCTTTTTACCTATTGTGGTATAATAATTTTATTCTAGGTGAATCGTCCTCACGTAGAATTATATAACTAATGTACTTATACAAAATATTGTAAAACATTTTAAAAGAGTAACGGTGGAGTTTCTTGCCCATTCTTCTCCATGCGAAAACTACCTTTTGGAAGGGGCGACTAGAATCAATTCAATTTTTTTGTAAATTTTTGTCGTTCAAAAGTGCCTTATAAGGGCCTATTTGAAATAAATGTATTGACTTTGACTTTGACTTTTCACGACTGTATTCCCCGGGTGGTTAGGCAGAGGTGTACCTACATATAGTAACGTACGTGTTATGTAAGTTCCATGAAATAGGGAGCGAGCCTATTGCAATCAACCGAGCACAAACCAGACCGGGATCCGGGATTAAATAATTACTCCTTATCACATATCCTACCCATAGTGTTATGTACTTTTGAGTACATTTAACCAAGTGCGTACGATTCGCCTTTGGAATCACATTTTTATTGATTCATAAAACGTGAACCTAAATATTTTGGTAATTTTTACATATTTTGAATAGCACGAGTAAATTGGACTTTACCTACGGATGCGCTTATAAATAACTAAGCCCTCGTACACACGGGCGATTTTTTAACACGACTATTTATGTCACACTTAATTTTCAACTCTCGGTATTGAGCAGAGCATTGAGAATCCAAATTGGAGCAGTGGTGGCCCAGTGGTAACGGCCCTGACTTACGAGTTGTATGTCATGGGTTCATCGCTGCTCTCAAAACGGTGAAGGAAAACATTGTGTGGTAAACGGCATGTCCTCTCTTTGACATCTAACAACCCGCACTGGGCCCACGTGATTACAGCCCACTCGCTCTCGAAGAGAGGAGATCTGTGTCCTAGCAGTGGGAACATTATAGGCTGATTATTCTACTTGGGAATCCAACAGAACACATCTGAGTGCGTCAAAAAAACACACTGCTTCACTGGTGAAATTTCAACTCTCGGCGAGCAATGCGTTCAACATCAATATCCAATGCGAGAAAAAAAAATAGGCCGTGCGAACCTGGCCTTACTGTTCCATGATTTTGAACCTGTAATTTGATTACTCCATAAATGTAGGTTAAGTAAGCGTTGTAAAAGTTGAGATGATTACTTTTGATTTTACAACCAATACACAAATTAAAAAGAAGCCTTAAAAATGCGTAGTAAATAAATTAAAGCCAAAAAAAGCTCTGCTTCTATATCTACATAAATTATAAATTAAAATCGTTTTTCGTGTCTTTCTGTATGACCGTGTTGCTCTTCTTATCTGTGCAACAGGTTTTGATGGGGTCTTACCATCATTAAGAATTTATTCCGGAATGTGTGAAATATATTAATATTAAATTGTCCTGTCTTATCTCTCATAGCTGAGAATCGTAACTCCGTTTCAAATCTTCAACGGTCTTCGGCCTGCAGTTTTTTTGCGCTCTATCTTTCCTGTTACCATTAGACGTTCCATGTTATTGGTACCTCTGCGGGCAATGTGGCCTAAGTATCTCATGATTATTTAACTGTGTTTTATTATTATAAATCTTGATGTTTTGTCAAGTCGTAAATACGGTGCGAAGCAAGGGCGGGTCGTTAGTATATTTAAAGAGAGATAAAAATAAACTCTGCCCGTATTCAAAAGGTATGGTGCCAGATTTCCACATAAATTACCCTTTGAAGTTATGCATTCTATCCGCGTAAGGGTCGGTGGCGCTAGCGGTATACATAAAGGTATTAAATTCTAATGAGGGTCTTATTTGACGGGGTAAAATAAATCTAATGCGCGATCTTTGGTTTGTCTTGACTCTGGGAAGCAGGTATATTGACTGCTGGTTTCGGGGAAATATTTTTAAAGAGCATTGAATCTCTTTGGCAGTTTAAAAAGGTAATTTTTCATCTATTTTCTTAAATAACTAAACATTTTTATTGTAAAATTATTAAAAAATATATATTTGAGATCCTCACAACAGGCCCTTTCGTTTGATATATATTTTATACACATATTTTTTCCAATTTGCCCTCGAAAAGAGACCTCCTATTATAATTTCATTTATTTACGTTACTTATCCGTGTTTGGGTCACAGAAATTCATGTGCTTACCATGTTATTTTAAGACCATACACTTCTCAAAGGTTTTCCTGCAATCTATAAGTATAGAAATAATTTCTGTATTTTTTTTGTGCCTGTGGCACATGTATTTGGCCGGTTTTTTATAAGAATAAACAAGCTAAGTTTGGTATTCGTATACCCAAGCCTTGCAAGTCCCACAGGACATCATTTTTTTATGATTATGATAATTATAACTATGAAAATACTGGGTCGCGTATTTTTAAAGCACATTGTAACGACCACCCAATTCGGCGGCCTAATATATAAATTTAATGATTGCACAAAATCCAGTTTCAAACCAGCAATTTATTGCAGTAAATCAGAACATCAAATATAACAGCACAATGTTTATGTCCCCACATTTCCTGTGAACAGTCGTTGTAGCTGAACGACAAGAGTTTATAGGTAGTATTTTGGTAATACGCCAATTTTACATAAAAATCCTATACTACGCAAAGGCTAGGGTTTCCGAATTGGGCTATAATTTAGAGTTATTTTGAAATTGTGGTGGCTAAATACAAGATGTGGCTAATGATAGGATTTATAATGAGACCTGAAAGAAACAAATAAGGCACTAAATAAGTGCCAAAAAGATAGTGCCAGAAACATAGTTATAACTGAAACACATTGCACCAGTAAATTCCCAGTATACATCGTATATCAGTAATGCGTGGTCATATTTAAGGGTATATAATCAAACTCAAAAACTTTCGAAAAAAAAGCCATAAATAATCAGATTAAATAATGACTAATTGGCTATAATCAATTATATAATCTTATGATTTTTCAGAAACTTACGACGTTTTGAATATTTAAATATTATTAATAATACGACACACGATACGATTAAATATTTTTTTCTTATAAAACATTATAAAAATTAATTTAACTGACAATTTTTTAAATTTAGGCAATTATTGCAAAGGAAACAATAATTGAATTCATTGTTTCTTTTTTTTGCGTGTGGTTAGTGACTAACCAGTTTTTATGCGGCCCATGAAATTCAAAAAATTCAAAAGTCATTTATTCAAACTAGGCTGAGAATCAGCACTTTTCGAACGTAAAAACAGCATAATCAGCCTATAATGTTTCCACTGCTGGGACAGGCCTCCTCCCTTCGAGAGGGAGTGGGCTGTAATCCACCACGCGGGCCCAGTGCGGGTTGATAGATGTCACATGTCTTTGAATTTTTGGTTCTAGGACTTGCCAGTTGCTGTTGTTGTTGTCCCATACAAAACTTCAACCTACACGACCCAAATGTACATAACAACTGTATATTTTTTTATAAAGGGAAAGACGTTTAGAAAAATCCTGAAGCATTACTATAGTCACTTTGATGGACAAAAAAAAATTGTACATTTCCACGTATTGCTACTACTTACAGAAACAAACTGGAGTCCGTGTTCCTAACTTATTTGACTTTGTGAATTTTAACTGGGTCTCAGTTTTTCAGTTACAAAATCCTGAAACTTGAACTTTTATCCATTGTACGACAATAAAAACGCGTGGAACTAAATACCAACAGCCGCAAAGTTTGGTATGTACAAAGCTACAGAAAACCTTTTGCCTTTCCCTTCTAGGAAAACAGGCTCATCAAGCATATTTAATTATGAGAATACACAGCCTTAGTGATGTTTATAATCTCATCATACTTCTATTAACATTTCCCCTATTTACGTTATATGAAAATTCCCAGAAAATTATGATTACCATTTTGCTATACACAGAAAACTCGTGATCAACAGCGGCTACTTTTGGGCGTGTGTTAAAGTTATTCAAAAAGGTTATTATTTCTTTATTTATTTAACCATTTATGTACACACATATATAAACAGACAAGAAGAAAAGAACAGAAAAATACGTACAAAGGTGATGCTTATTTCTAAAGAAATCTCTTCCAGTATACCTGCGATAGGACAGAGGGTAAAAAGACATGTAGACACCGTGTGTAAGAGTAGAGAGAAAGTAAAATACATAAAATCAAAATAATTCACTTAATAAAATAAAACAAATTATTTGAGAATATACTTATATACATACATACAATCGTACATACTAAAATAAATAAAATACAAAATAAATACCAACAATAATGATTAGGTTTAATGGTTAGGTTTGTCATAAAGGCGATTTAGAATATGCCAATGTCTATTTCGGCTCATAGCGGTCATAAAATTCTGAGATGATCAATCACACTGCCACACTCGGTGATGAAAGCAAAAGAAGCAGACGACGTTGCTGACGAAATTGTGAGACTCAGCTCTATGTTCAACGGTGCGGTATGACTGCCTCGTTGGTCGATTCCCAGGTCTGTTAAAGTGTTATTGGGTTTTCCATCAGGAAGTTTTCAGTAGCAGCCCGGTGTCTAGATTTGTGCCCGGGTGCTGGCAATAGACTCGCCCCCTATTATACAGGACTTAAACATAACTGGTAACATTTGGGTGTACACCTGAGCCTCTGCCTCTGCCTTCGAGGATTACAGGCGTGATGTTATGTTCAGCGGTTGACTTTTCAATACTACCTAATGTAGGTAAATTGTCTACTCATACATACAGATATGACTTGATGCGTTTTTGAACGACTGGATATTGTCATATTGGTATTCATATTTCTAGTGAGCAACGCATTATTATTTTCAGAAACATTAAACTACTGCCGCCAAATTAAGTAAAATTTTCAACTCATCAACTCAAAACAAGAAAAGAATGTTGCCATTTAGTAAATTGTTTTTAGAATGACCTGAAAAATATACTCATATCTTAAGTGGTTTGAAAACAGGCCATGCGATGGCATGGCAACGCTGCACCTAATGAAAAATGGGTAGCGCAGATTAGACTAGGTACTACTAAGTGCTGGAGAGAGCCTGCAGTGGTGGCCCAGTGGTAACGGCCCCGACTTACGACTTGTAGGTCGTGAGTTCGAACCCAGGCAGGCGCTATCTATGTTCTATGTTCTATGTTAGGGGGTTTGGTTTCCGCACTTAGTCCGTCAGGTGGACCATTGTGCGTGGGCCATTGCGGCCGTTTGGTGGTTATTCCAACCAGCCCACCTCCCTCCAGAAGCTGATTAGGTCTCCTGGTCTGTTTAGAACGTCTGTGTATGATTTGGGTGACCCGAGGGTTTCTGTTCTAATCTGGGTGACGCCCGTACATTCGAAGAGCACGTGCGCAACGGTCTCCTCAGCCTCCATGCACGCCCTGCACAGAGGACTGTCCGTTGTATGGAAGTGCTTGTTTAGCGAACAGTGTCCCGTGATGGTCCCCGTCACCAGGCGCAGGCCGTTCCTGTCCAGGCGTAGCAAACGCCTGGTCAGCCTGCTGTCCAAAGATGGCATAGCCTCCTTTGACTGCCTGCAACCTGGTGTCGAGGTCCACCAACGTTCCGCTTGTGTGTGGGTGAACTTCTGCAGCCACCTGCGTATTTGGTTGAAGGGTATGGGTACGATAGGCTCGGGTCCGCAGACTGCCGTGCTGGATCCACGTCTAGCAAGTTCGTCAGCCGCATCGTTACCTAGCGATCCGCTGTGTCCTTTTATCCATTGCAGTGTCACCGTGTTGCGGCTAGATACCGTTATTTGTTCTAGTGCATCGTGACATTCTAGTGTTAGCTTCGAGGTAGTATATTTCTTCCGTAAGGATTGGAGAACTGAGGCGCTGTCGGAGAGTATGCGTATGTGGCTGTCCGTAACCCTCCTGGCTTCTAGGGCGTGGACCGCTTGTATGATGCCCACACACTCCGCCTGATAGACGGTGTTGAACATTCCCAGCGGTCTGGATATATTTATGTTGAGGTCATGTGAGAAAACTCCGACTCCGGTACCTGAGTCGGTCTTTGATCCGTCGGTGTAAACTCTCATCTCTTTTGGGCCTGAGTAGTCACACTGTTCTTCTGTAAGTGTTATATTGTAGTGTCTTTGAAAGTGGTGTGTTTTCGGGGCTTTGTCGCAGGGTGATGCCATCATTGGCTCACGTTTGATCGCATCCTCCTTAATGCGTATGTGCTTAACTCTGGAGTCGTTGCATAGGGTTCCTGTTAAATGGAGCCTAAAGGTGGCCAGGGCCGCCTCCTCCCGCACGATGAGGTGCAGAGGTGGCAGTCCCAGCATTGCCTGTAGGGCGGCGGTGGGTGCAGTTCTCATACTACCAGTGATTGCGACGCAAGCAAACCGCTGTAGTTTTTCGAGATCTTTTTGGGCTGTGCACCGGTCTGTCCTGGGCCACCAGACCAGTGAGCCGTATGTGATAATCGGTCGGATAACTGTGGTGTATAGCCAGTGGGTGACCTTGGGGCTGATTCCCCAATTCCGGCCAAACAGTCGTTTGCACTGCCACAGGGATATGCTGGCTTTTGTGGTGATATAGTTCGTGTGTTTTGCCCAGTTCAGTTGTTTGTCCAGATAGATGCCCAGGTATTTGGTTTCAGTTGAGAGGCTTAGGGTTGTTCCGAAGAATCGTGGCAGTTGTAGTGTTGTCAGTTTCCTCTTCTTCGTAAAGAGAACCAGTTCGGTTTTTGTAGGGTTTACTGAGAGTTGGTGTTTGTTGCACCATTCCTCTACTATTTTCAGGGCATGACGCATGAGGTTGCATAGAGTGTTTTCGTGGGTGCCGTTAATTATTATGGTTATGTCGTCAGCGTAGCCTACGGTGAAATAACCTTTGTCGTTGAGTGTTTTGATGAGGCTGTCTACTACCAGGTTCCATAGGAGAGGCGAGAGGACTCCCCCTTGCGGGCATCCCTTCGCAACGATGGCTCTCGTAGTGTCATTTACTGTGACTTGTACAGCCCTTAGTTTGAGCATGTTGGTGATCCAGCCACTCAGTGTCGAGTCTATGCTGTGTCTGTCGAGGGCCGTGTTTATGCTGTTGAACGTGGTTTTAGGCAGGCGCTTTACTTTGTGTAAATAATTTCATCACCACTGCTCTCAAAACGGTGAAGAATTTTTTTTTTTGAGGAAAGCGGCGTGTTCGAGAACGATAAATTTGAAGACATGTGACATCTACCAACCCGCACTGGGCCCGCGTGGTAGATTACAGCCCACTCCCTCTCGAAGAGGGGAGGCCTGCGTCCAAGTAGTGGGAACATTATAGGCTGATTATGAAGTGCTGGAAAGCACAAAAAGACGGTTAGAATGTAAGGCCTGTTGTTGTGCTGGGGAGTTTGTTGCGCCACTTCTTCTTCCTAGCTAAAGCACTAGGAAGTGGTGAAGGGTGGGCGTTTTGGGGGACTGTCTTATGTAATTTTGACGTTCGAAAAGTGCTGATTCTCAGCCTAGTTTGAATAAATGACTTTTGAATTTTGAATTTTGTGTTCCACGCGCGCCTCAAAGAGATGTCAGCACAACGGAAGGGGTCCGATAGGACCGATGCCTGTCGGGGTTGCGGGAAAGTCCGAAAAGGATACCGTGGTCCCTGGCAACGTACAGGCAACTAAAGGAACACGGGTGGGTTGTAGTCAGTAAGAGTCTGACAAGCCCTCCCGCTCCGCCCAGAGCGGGAGAAGTTATTTGATAATTTCCCACCAGAAATAAAAAAAAAGGCTGATGACATCTGCTTGTGATTTTATAGGCGCTAAACCACACACCAATGCTGCTTGCGGGATAGCTACTTAAGTACTTAGTGATTTATTTCTTTTTGCAACATAAAAGGTACAAAGGCGGACTTAAAGCCTTAGACATTCTCTGCCAGTCAACCAAGGGTGGTAAAGAGATAGCATGCCAAGTGCATTGTCTGTCTGGAAAAAAATATTAATAAAAAGATCACAAATAAAAGATCGCTCTTGGCGATAAGACCGCCCATTGTGTCAACCTATGTAAAATTTCTAAATTTATGTCTGTTATTTTTATTGCATTGAATAAGTTAGGTAGATACCTACTAAGAAATCTAATCTATCTTTCCTTAATTAGATAAGGAAAGTTAGAGATCATGTTGAAAACGTACGTGTAAAAGGAAAAATGATTTTGTAAGAAGTGAAATGAATTTTCCCCTCCTGAAAAATGCGAGTCTTTCAACGATAATAAGCAAGTCATTTGCAACCAAAGAACGCGTTTAGATAAAATTTATGAATGAAGACGCGGCAGAAGTATGTGTGAAAAGAATAAAGTAACATTTTGTGCCTACGTCATAAAACGTTATACGAAATTAACTTCCACGTCAACATTGTATGGAATAACTTATTTAAACAACGACAAGTTTAAACTTTGGTATTATAATCAATAGTTAATTAAATTTATATCCATACCAGCTTTTTTCCGCGGCTTTGCTCGCGTCGAAGTCGGAAATTATCCCATGGAAACTTACTACCGGGATTAATAGTATCCTATGTGCTAATCCAGGTTATAATGTATCTGTCTGCCTCATCCAAATCCTATTAGTAGCATAACGTAACGATTGAATAACTATCATGAATTCATGCAAGCCTAGTACTTTTTGTTAGAATACTGCTGAGAACGATCTTGATAAATATCTACTTTTCCAGTGGATTTTCCAAAAATTTAAACACTGTCGTGAGAATTCATGCAAGCCTAGTACTTTTTGTTAGGATTTATGGCATTTATACTGGGATATCATAAGTGCAAAATTTATAAAAACATGATTTTTCTTCATATATTTTTTTTTCGTGAAGTTTACCAATGTTTTAATAGTTATTCTGATATTCGGGGCGAGACAAATCCAATAAATAAAAAAGCATACAAATCGTTCCAGCCGTTTTTGAGATGGTGTAACTAACACGACTTTCTTTTATACGAGATAGATAGATAAGAATAAAAAAAGAATAAGAATAATATTTATTTGAACACAGTTCGTGAAACACATAATACAAAAATAAAAATAAAAAAGTGAAAATAATTATAAAGCGATAATAGTGTGCCTCACGGCTGCGCCAAAAAGGTTCATTTCAGCATTAATGCCAGACAAATGCTGTCTGACGCTGGTTTTCTAATGAACCCTTATGGACAAGTGACGGGGAGTACCAACAGTAGATGAGTAAATGATTATTGACAAGTCGTGCGCCGCCGGTGGAATTTCCTATCAGCAAAAATGATAAAATTCCATACAAACCTTGAGCCCCTATAGGAGATAAATTTTCGGAAATTCTTGCTTAGTTCTCACTTTCGTTATATAAGGAACTTTTGTGCAAAATTGCATGCTTCTTGACCCAGCGTTTTAGCCTAATTAAGCTAATTTTATTAAGTAGATTGTTGGCCTCTGCCTACCCTTTTGAGGAATAGGTACAGGCGATGTGTTAATTTTAGAAAGATAATTGACAAAGACTTCGCGCTACAAAGCCACATAACTGCCGGTTCCTGTATACATAAGATCACGCCTGTATTCCCCGGGGTAGGCAGGCATAGGTGCCTATAGTACATCCACATTTCGCCAGTTATGTTTGTTTTAGTCCCACGTAACAGAGGGCGAGCCTATTGCCATCAACCGGGCACAAATCCAGCCTCTGGGCTGATACTGAGAAATTCCAGATGAAAAACCCAAAAACCCTTTTCCCGACAAGGAATCGAACACAAGTCATACTCAGAAGTGGCGCTTGCGACCACTAGACCATCAGTTTAATTTCAAAACGTTCACAGTTTAAAAAGATTTCAGACGACAACATTTTATGTGAAATTTGATCCATTAAAAATAATTATAAGGTTAAGCTATCATATTTATTACTTCCTCCATTAGTTGGTAAAAGTGATTAGTTTGATAATGATACTCCTAATAACTTTTGGCTGTAAAATACACGTGTTTTGTAAGTCACGGTGGGTCACCAGGGCTAAATTCCCCAGGGCAATTTATTTTCCCAGGGTTATATTCGTCAGGGTAATTTATTTTCCCAGGGTTAATATTCGTCAGGGTAATTTATTTTCCCAGGGTAATATTCGGCTGGAGGAAATTATATTGAATAAATAATTAGGCAGATACGTATTTATGGATGCGTGATTTGTGTTACAAAGTTATTATTACATTCACGTTGTATTATTCAATTTGACTGTATTTTTGTGTAGTTATGTCACATTTCGTCGTAATTTCTAAATTAGCTTTTATGTAAATTACTCATTATATTTAACGTCGTACCAGTTCTACAAAAAATAGTCATGGAGACTGCCGATGTAGTGAAAACTTAAAACTATGAAAATAAAACATGGTTTTTTTTAAATTTTCAAATTAACTGTCGTTGGTACATATCACTAATGTCAATTTCAACATTTGTAAAATAAAATTATTATTGATTATAAATTATTCATGAAATTGTATTCATGTATGATTTTACTGCTGGCCAGTGCAACATGTCATACTGATAGTTACAGATATACTGTTAATCATGCATGTCAAGCATGTCGGTGACGTCTCACCGTGAAAACTTAGGTGACGTGAGTGTGAAGTGAGCTGTCTATAGTGGCAATCGCTAGCATCAGATGGAATGACAGCTCACTTCACTTATGTTTTCACCGTGAGATATTAACAGAATAGACCGGCAGTTCACTTACATACATGTTTCTTAAGTAATGCTCCAAATAAGTTCATACTATCACACTTCTTTGAATCCTCCGTTAAATAGGGATGATGACAAAAACAATTTTTTTGTCCGTCATGTAGATTATGAAAAAATTACGTACACGTATTTTTTCTTTTTTTACGTTATCAAAAGATTACGGCGATACATTGAGTTAAAATGTGCCATGACGTCACGGGTATGTAGATTTTATACTTACTTGTAACGTAGTGACCCCCACTCCCCGACTTTAATGCGTTTTATCGAAGTATTTTTTTATTAATATGATAAAGATAGATAGATAAATCGTTTATTTAGTGCACACAAAAAAACAGCACAACATACAAAAACACGATTAAATAATTACTAATTAGCTATTAGGAAATAGCTGCAAGGTGCCAATATAAAAACAAGTAAAAAAGGAAGAAAACAAGACATTGTGATGACACTATTGGCTATGACACACTTTAAAATAATGGATTGACAACAAACATAAAAAAGTGCGGTGTGCGTCTCAAGCAAAAAATACGAGTCTAATATTTTTTTATTATCTGACTGACGGAATAAATAGAATTTCTTTTTTTTGATCCAGGCATCATCCCTATTATTGTGTGTGCTCCTCAACTAGTATTGTTATTTTGCCCTAATTAGTACAAGATTTTTGAAGTTTTCACTACAAAAACCTTGTCGAAGGCATCGATCAACCAAGGATCATCGAAGGGGTCAACCTTGTCGATCCTTGTCAACTTATTATATATAAGAATGTAATTTATGGAGGTAAATAAACATAATTTTTATTTTTTATTATTTTATCGACAACCTAAACATTTTCACACACAACATGAATTTTAATACTATGTCAGGCTTAAGTTTCGGTTTCCCGTGTTCGTCCTCGGGGACTTCAATGCCAAAAATGTGGCTTGGGGTTCCCGGTATACGGACACACGGGGCAGGATGGTGGAGGACTGGGCTCTTGAGACAGGCCTGGTCGTCCTGAACCGGGGTTCTGTCCCCACGTGTGTGCGGATGCGGGGTGAATCAGTGGTGGACATTTCGTTCGCCAGCCCCGCTCTGTCGCCGCGTGTAATTGACTGGCGCGTCATGGAGGGGGTGGAGACCTATTCCGATCACCGGTACATCCGGTTTGACGTCTCCACCCAGACCTCGAGCGCGCCGGTCCGACAGGCCCCGAGTGGTCCGCGATGGGCGCTGAAGCAGCTGGACCGGGAGCTCCTCCTGGAAGCCTCGATCGTGCAGGCCTGGGTGTCACCACCGGACAGGCCTGCCGACATCAACGACGAGGCAGAGTGGTTCCGGGAGGCCATGTCCGAAATATGTGACGTGGCAATGCCCCGGGTCCAGCCCGGACGTGCTTCGCGCCAGGTGTACTGGTGGTCGCAACAGCTGACGACACTGCGCAATGCGTGCGTTGCTGCGCGACGCCGGTACACCAGGCACCGCAGGCTCCGTATTCGTCCTCCGGATACGGAAGCCATTCAGGCGGAGCTGTACGAGGGGTACAGAGCGGCGAAGACCGCCCTCCAAGCGGAGATCCTGCGGGCCAGGGGAGTGGCCCGCGAGGAGTCGCTGGAGACTCTGAACAGGGACCCGTGGGGACGCCCATACAAGATGGTGCGGGAGAAACTCCGCCCATGGGCTCCCCCGCTGACGCAGAGTCTCCGGCCGCAGCTTGTGGGGGATGTGGTGAGCGCTCTGTTCCCTTCGAGAGGGGAACATGCCTCCCCGCCCATGGCTCCGCCTACTGCGATGCCCGATGCGGATCACACCGCCGACGACGACGATGCTCCGGAGGTGACCGAGGTAGAGATGAGAGTGGCGGTACGTAGGCTGAATGCCAAAAATACCGCCCCAGGACCCGACGGCTTACCTGGGAAAGCCTGGGTCCTGGCCTTGGAGGCTCTCGGGCCTCGACTAAGGGGGCTCCTAAGCGCATGCTTGGAGAGGGGCCAGTTCCCACTTCGCTGGAAGACGGGGAAACTGGTCCTCATTAAGAAGCCGGGGCGCCCTGCGGACTCTCCGTCCGCTTACCGGCCCATCGTGCTGCTCGATGAGGTGGGCAAGCTCTTTGAAAGAGTCATTGCAGACCGCCTCGTCGGGCGGCTGGTGCGGGTGGGGCCGGATTTGGCGGAGAGCCAGTTTGGTTTCCGCAGGGGGCGCTCTACAGTGGACGCCAACATGCGCGTGCGAGCCCTCACGACGGGGGACGCTGTGGCCCGGGGTGGGGTCGTCTTGGCGGTGTCTCTAGACATCGCCAATGCCTTCAATACCCTGCCCTGGAGTTGCATCAGGGAGGCACTCCGGTATCACCGGATGCCGACCTACCTCTGTCGTGTGGTCGAGGCCTATTTGACGGACAGGGCCGTCATCTACCCCGGTTACCAGGGAGACTGGAACCGGCAAGAGATGTCGTGCGGTGTCCCACAGGGATCGGTCCTGGGGCCGCATCTGTGGGACATCGGATACGACTGGGTGCTGCGCGCCGACCTCCCCAGCGGCGTCAGCGTCGTTTGTTACGCTGACGACACGTTGGTCCTGGCGCAGGGGAGGTCGCACCAGGCGGCGGCCGAACTAGCGACACACGGGGTTGCGACAATCGTGGACAGAATCCGGCAATTGGGACTCGAGGTGGCCCTGCACAAGTCCGAGGCAATGTGTTTTCATGGTCCTCGGAACGCGCCACCGTTGGGGTCCCAAATAACGGTAGGAGGAGTTCACATCGGCATCGAGTCGACGATGAAGTACCTTGGACTCGTCCTCGACAGCCGGTGGAACTTCGTGGAGCACTTCCGACGTTTGGCTCCCAGACTGGAGCGGGCCGGGGCTGCTTTGAAGCGGCTCCTGCCCAATCTAGGGGGTCCAAACGCCTCCTGCCGGAGGCTATACGCGGGGGTCGTGCGGTCCATGGCCCTTTACGGGGCACCGGTTTGGGCGCGTTCATTGAGGCGGCGGCCAGCCCGCCGGTTGAACGCGTCCCAGAGGGTCATGGCCACCCGGCTGGTCCGGGGATACCGCACGGTCTCCGGTGAGGCGGCGAGCCTCCTTGCCGGATTACCGCCATGGGATCTGGAGGCAAAAGTCCTCGCGCATATCTGGGAGTGGCGCGAGGAGTCGAAACGCCGGGGCGTAACTCCGTTTCCGCGAGAAATCGCGGCACAGCGGACAGAGCTCCGGCGGGATCTCATGGCGTCATGGAGAGTGCGATTGTCGCAACCCAGTGCTGGGCACGCCACTATTGCGGCGATAAGTCCCCTCTTTGAGGAGTGGCTAGAGAGGCGCCACGGCGTCCTCACCTTCCGCCTGACGCAGGTCCTCACCGGACATGGTTGTTTCGGGAGGTTCCTGTTTCGCATCAAGCGGGAGGAAACGCCCGGGTGTCATCACTGCGTGGATCGCCCGGAGGACACGGTTGAGCATACGGAGGAGGTCTGTCCGGCTTGGGCAGAGCATCGCCGTGTCCTCGTGGAGGCGATCGGTGGCGGGGATCTCTCGCGTCCGGCCCTAGTCCAGGCCATGGTACGGAGCGAGAGGGCATGGGAGGCCGTCACCTCCTTCTGCGAAGCAGTAATGCTCGCGAAGGAGGAGGCAGAACGCGTGAGGGAGAGGCAAATTTCGCGCCCTCACGCCCCTAGCCGCCGCAGGAGACGCCCTGGGCGTCGGGAATCGCAGGCCGATTCCCGGCCACCGTAGGCGCGGGCTTGCGGACGGTGAGCAATGGGTAGCTCGCCGTCCGATAAGGACCAGGCCCGGGTCGACGGCGCGTTGTGTTCCACGCGCGCCTCAAAGAGATGTCAGCACAACGGAAGGGGTCCGTTAGGACCGATGCCTGCCGGGGTTGCGGGAAAGTCCGAAAGGGATACCGTGGCCCCTGGCAACGTAAAGGCAACGGAAGGAACACGGGTGGGTTTTAGTCAGTAAGAATCTGACACGCCCTCCCGCTCCACCCAGAGCGGGAGAAGTTATTTGATAATTTCCCACCCAAAAAAAAAAAAAAAGGCTTAAGTTTCAGTGCGTCACAGAATTAAACCTAATCTCTAACCCATTAACATAATCACTGAATATATAAGCAAGATTTAGGTACAAAACATTTGTTCTACAACAGTTTTTCTTATCAAAAATAATCCAATAAATAACCATTTCCCATTTCTAATCGAATAAATAACATTATTAGAGGCAATAAATATGTCACACCTTTAATTTTGTGGAAGTAAGAAAAAATTTCATTTTTCAGACCATTAAGTGCTGGTACACACGTAATAAAATTACACGAGAATCTACACCGAAATAAACCCACAAGAAACGCCCTTGTTTAATCATTAATATGTTCCAAAGTACTGCTCCAAAAAAAACACAATTGGAGCTATGAGCGGGTTTTAGAGCGAGTTCCACCTCCCAGATGGAGCCTATTCAAGAGAATTTAACCAAAGCAAAAAAAAAAATGTTTAGCTGAATAAGAGACCAAGTTGATTGCCCGATAATCATTATTTTTTAATGCAATCTGTCGCTAAATTGTGATCGGTGGTCAACAGTGCATTTGTTGTAAAAGAAAATACGTTTGGTCGAAAATATGAACGTATATCTAGAAAGAAGAATAAAAAAGAAAGAAAATACGTTTATTTGCGGTAAACAAGAAAAAAGAACACAAAAAAAAACAACACAAAATTAAAAAAGAAACAAGTTTAGGGAAAATATGCGTCACATTCATGCAAAACGGCCATCGCTCAGCATAATGCTGCGACCCTATGCAAGACAGAGCCCCAGCGCTGGTTTACAGCGACAGCCGGCGTTGACGTTTAGACGTGGACCGGTGCAGCATACAATGAAATATAATTATGATAAAAAATAAAATAAATATACAATCATGAATTCTACATAAAGACACATCACGTAAAGACTCAGGGAAACAAAATGTCGCCACGTAAAACCATAAAATTTTCCCGCGGTTAAAATTTTCACTCTTGCGCAGTTGTTAATGATCCAACCATGTACGCCCCAATTTTGTTTGTGGGACAAGCTCATCAATACTAAAGTTTTCATCTAAAAGAATTCGAGGAAAACATTTTCTTCCGATTCTATTTCCGTACTGTTTAAATTAATTAATAATTTTTATTATTTCATAGAAGATGGGATATTTTTAACCTGAAGAAAGTTCAGACTTTTTCTTAAAAGTTAAGTATAATAACGACGACTAGGTAACCCAGTTTCCTTCGTCTTTAAAATTGGTGCGGTGTGTGGGTAGATTAAACAATATTTTTTAAGGTTTCGTGCCCAAAGGATGCTCACGAGACCCACTGGCTAGGCTTTAAGGCTCCACTGTCCTTCCGTCCGTCCGTCTGTCACAAGGGCTGTATCTTTAGAACCGTAATAGGTAGACATTTGAAATTTTCACGGAGTGTGTTCTACTATGGCTGCCATAACTAAAAATAAAATAAAGTTAAAAATTACAAGAAACGTGATATGTAGTGTTAAAAATATTGTACGGTGGTACGTCGCGTGTGAGTCCGAAAGAAAGAAAGAAAGAATAATATTTTATTTGGGACACGCACAGGAAATACAAACAGTAAAAAAAAAAAAAAAAGCTTAAGTATAAAAAACTAACAAAATAATAACGACCTGTGTGAGTCCGACGCGCACGTTTCTTCTCTCCAGGTTATCATGTCAATACAATTTGTAAAAGATCTCGTCCAGGATTCTGCTTTGCATTTAAGAAGCATCTATTCTTGGAATAACTACCTTTTCTTGTTAATAAAAATTATCTGAGAAAGGAATGGCTTTCAAACATTTGAAATGTCTAAGTAGTTAAAGGTATGCTTAGTCATGCTTGATTTTAACCAGAATTTTACGTACTTACCTGATAAATTTCTGATTCAGTATTTCAGTGCTTAAAACTTGCCTTAAAAAAATGTTTTTTCAATGGTAGTAGATATTCAACAGTAACTTAGAATTAAATAGATCTAGGCTAATGTTTATCTACTGATGGGTGGTTCGCCTTGTTTTTTAAAACGAAGAATTTTAATTAACCGATATCATGTCATTTTGAAGGACAGTTTAGAAGAAAAATGTAGTGTGTGAATTTTCCTTCATGACCTTGCTTCGTCGTCGTCATATTGTTATCGTCAGGTCCATCTTGAAATTGGCACTTTAGGTGTGTTTACAACCGGCGCGTTGTGTTCCATGTGCGCCTCAAAGAGATGTCAGCAAATGAAGGGGTCTGACAGGACCGATGCCTGCCGGGGTTGCGGGAAAGTCCGAAAGGGATACCGTGGCCCCTGGCAACGTACAGACAACTGAAGTAACACGGGTGGGTTTGAGTCAGTAAGAGTCTGACACGCCCTCCCGCTGCGCCCAGAGCGGGAGAAGTTATTTGATAATATCACATCCAAAAAAAAAAAAAAATATGGTGTGTTTACAACTAAAAGATGACTATGAGTATATAAATTGATTACTTCATAGCATCCTACAGTATCGTTTATTATTTGGGTCTGGGTAAACAGTTGTGGGAGTTTTATGTACTTCCCGACTGATCCTTTAGTATTGTCGCATTATCTACCCGATTTAGTCCATATTTAGCATTTTGCCACGCGCACTTTCGACACGAATTTGTATCGTACGTAAACGTACGACCGTGGCCGTACGAGTTGAGTGCGCACACCACAGGCGCACACTGAATACATTTTCCTCCGTCAAATAGGTTGTGTTCCGGTGATGAACGCACGAAAAATCCCAACAAATTCGGATTAGGATAGTTTTCGGACGTCGGAACTATACATACGTACGTATACGTACGACTAACTCGCACCCAGTCTGCCTGCTCTCTTTGTACTTGGAAGGTCGGGATCGTTCGTACGTGTTCGCACGAGTGAAATTCGTACGGAAACGCGTCCAAAGTGCGCGTGTCCTTAGAATCTAACAGGAAGTGAAAATAGCAAATTTTTCACTAAGAGCCAAGGTCCTGGCAACGTGATGATCATGAGTTTTACGTTCCTGAATACCTTTTTTTCTCAAAGAACCTTCCATTTCAAAAAGAATGTGACCCGAAAATTAAGTTGTCCCTATAAGTAAGTTAGCCAGAGACCCGGAGCAAAACAAGAAGCAAAGTACCTAACAAGAATGCGTAAATATCTTTGTATATAAGTGTTTATAAACTTCGGACATAGTTTCTTGAGATACTCCATTCTTGCGTGGGCTAACGTTGTAAGAATTTAATTCTGTATTCTAGCTTCAACAAAATGTTTTCGGTTTTCTTTACGGACGTCCCATGAAAGTATAAAAAATATTTCAATTTATTAATATACCTTTATTTTGTAACTTCCATTTGAAGTTGGTCAGTGTTAGTAATAATTGATAGTCTAAATTCTCGAGGAAAGTTATAGGCTATTGACATCAAGTTACGACCCCTAGAAAGGGCCCGAGCAAAAAAAAAGTCAGAAAGAACACTAAGCGACAAATAAGTAATAAATAGCGCGGGCGGGCGATGCAATGGCAAATCGGTGGGTCGAGGGCCGATGGGGTTTTTATAAAAATGTTGGTATTTTTTCATGGGTGTTATTTTAGTATATTTTTAACCTATCCTTATTGACATATCCTTATTGGATAAAAACCTCTTTAAAAAAAAAAACCGTCTTCAAAAAGGAGGTGGTTCTCAATACGACAGTTTTTTTTTTGGTGCTTTTTACGCGATTACTCCGCCAATTACAAAATGATTTTGATGATTTCTTTTTTTGTTCGGTACGGTCTACCAAACAAAAAAAAAACATTAAAAAAAATAATTTATATAAAATTTATTTGGGACCATCTCTGAAGTATAAGTGTATTTCTTTTGTAGTACTGTGTAGGTACTCTCGCTGTAGGTTTATGTACTATACGTATCCGTTTTATTACTTATGTTATCTGCTTAGCTCCAAGCTAGCAATTTCAACGGAGGCTTTTCTTTTGAGCCTGCGACGAGATTGCTTGAGGTAACTTAAGAAAGAATACCTAATTATACTTACGAGTATATACTAGCTTCAATGCCATACAGTTCTCTGTAATTCCTACGTTCAGGTTAAAACCGTGGAATTATGGACAATAAGCTATTTAAAGACGGAGTTACAGAACGCCATTTTTGTTAGTGTAAAAGTACGGTTTCCAAAGACTGCGGTGGCCGCCACATAGTGTCTGCAATTTACCGTCGAATGACGTCACTGAAACATTATATTTAAAAATAATCTGGTGTGTTTTCCTAGAGAGCGTTTTTAGACACCATAAAGTCAAACCTTGGTGCCATCATTTTCATGACGACCGTCACCGCAGCCGTTTTGTGGCGGCCACCGCTCTTCTAAGAAACCGTAGTTTTAGTGCCTGTTTTTATTTAATCTAACTGTAATTGCATATATAACGCATTCGTGATCACAATAACTTTTATTTTGACAGTCATTCAACAATATTTATAGCGCCATATTTAAAAAAAACTGACGATCGGGTCTGAACTTCACGATCGGGTTTTCAAAATAGATGTTGTGGTCGTTGTATAGCTGTCAAAATTAAAGGGATTGTGGCTGTGAATGTTTGTAAATATGTGAGCACCATGTATCTATCACATAATTAGTTTATCTGTTATTGCTTCATTTTTACCTATTGTGGTATAATAATTTTATTCTAGGTGCATCGTCCTCACATATAATTATATAACTAATGTACTTATACAAAATATTGTAAAACATTTTAAAAGAGCAACGGTGGTGTTTCTTGCCCATTCTTCTCCATGCGAAAACTACATTTTGGAAGGGGCGACTAGAATCAATTCAATTTTTTTGTAAATTTAGACGTTCAAAAGTGCCTTTTAAGGGCCTATTTGAAATAAATGATTTAACGTTGACTTTGTTCAATCAAAATGGTGGTTATGAATTCCTAGTATTTTATAAAAAACAACCCTCATAAAAAATATATAAAGCTTTTTTCAAAGAACAGTGTGTTCTCATAAATAAATTATTTTACAATAGTTTTATGATAGCGTCTCCTTTTAGGTAAAAGAAAACACATAAAGTTCATTCTTTATGGACCGCGTACGAAGTTAACAATGTGAAAAATAGACCCAAAACTTTGTGTACATTTTACTATGACTCATCAAAGAAAGCTGAATTGTTCCAAGTATTGTCTTACCGTTTCAAAGATGCATTTTATTGTTGAACTGTCAGCAGATAGTAGTAAATGAGTCGCAATAATCTTCTGGGTTTTAATGACGTGTATGTCTTAATGTTTTCCCATTGCTTTTTGTACTTGTTTATATATAATTAGGTGTATTTATTATATCTTTATATTTCATCATCACCATCATCATTTCAGCCAAAAGACATTCACTGCTGGACATAGGCCTCCCCCAAGCACCACCACTTCGACCGATTCTGTGCCTCCTGCACAGAATATATTTATATTTAAATATAAAAAATCCGCTATTTCATCTACCACTGTTTGTCTCTGCATCACCCAAAAGTTGACTGGTAGAAAATGCCGATGGCATTAAGTCCACCTCTGTACATTTGTGTGCTTGAAGTATCAAATAAATAAATGACGTCCGAATTTTTAGAAAGTGGAAATTACTATCCTGGAAATCTGATCAAGACTAAGGTTACGTCAGAGCGCCTAAAAAGTTACAGATGCCCATTAAATAATAATAATTATTAAATTAGTTAAATAACTAATTTTGGATGTTTTCTACAATAAGAAATTGGATGATTTTGAATTTAACTCCAGCATTTACATTAAAATAGTATTTTAAATAAGAAAGATGAAGTGAAGTATACAAATAAGTTGCATCTTTTCTCATTTATCTAGCTTTATAAGTTAAAACGAATACCAAAAGAAAAACTTAAGAAGATAAATGTGTCTTTGTAAAGTACTTTTTATTTACAACCATAATAAATTACCTCCATTCCCTTTTGACTTGACTATACACCACACAAAAGCCTGGTTTAAGTTCCTAAGAAACTAATTTGTATCAGTATGTCTCACATAGAACTATTTGCTGATACTAAATCTCGCCATTTATTTAGCTACGTCAGACTAAAAGACGGTAGATATTTAGTTACTCGCAGGTAAACATGCCGTATATCATTTCTCTGACTTATGTAGAAGATTATTCATAGTTAGTTGGTTGTTTCTTTTATTAGAACGCAGTTCTCTATCGTGGCTTGCGGTAGGAGTAAACTGGTAGAAATCGTCACGTAACGAAAAAGTATCCATGAGATTTTCTCTCTCTCATAATATAAATATATATATAGAAAGAGACACAGAAAGAGAGAGAGAGAGAGAAGAAGTGTGAATTTGATCAAACGAAAATCCGAAAAATTTAAAAAATTTCTCCCTGGGTTTCGTTTTCATGGTTTTCGAGGGTGTTAAAGCCGATAGTGACGATAAAATTTAAATCCAAGATGGCGGCTGTGAAAATTTTGTTTTTGATTTAAATCATACATGAGAAGAAACTTCCCTTTCGGGGGGAAACAAGTTATGTTATGTTGCTTTTGACCAGCAGTGGTGTGACCGTCGGACTGCCAAGTTATAGGTTTTGAGTTCAAACCCAAGGCACGCACCTCTGACTTTTCAGATTCATGTGATTATTATCAGTATAATTATTATCACTTGCTTCAAAAATTGTGAAGGAAAACATTGTGAAGAAACCGGCATGCCTGAGAGACATTTCTCGATGGCATGTAAAGCCAAGTTAGAGGCCCATGGGCGGCATAAAACTCTGACAGTTAGTCACTAACCACATGAAAAATAAATATGTACCTACCATTTGTTATATTTTTGTGGTTAACACAACTTTTTGTGGTAACGACCCTGATTGGCTAAACGCTTGGCTTTGATCGATAAATATTGAAATTGCTTAAGACTGTCGTATCTATACCTGTTTTTGTCCATGTAAAATGTATGGCTGTTTGTTGTTTTGTCAGGACACAAAAGAAAATCTAGGGTGTAAAATCGTTTAAAAAAAAAAAACAGGTCACTGGTTTCTTGAGCTACGGCTCCTAACTAAATATAGACAACCTCAATTTCTTTCTGAAATAGTGCCTCAATTTTCGTCCAAGAATTAAATTATAATAAAAACGGATGATTGTCTAATAAAATTATTTACAGACCGGCCGTTGAAAGAATGCGTTCCTGACATCTGTCAATTCGATAATTTCTAGTTGTAATAAGGATGAAATTCGCAAAACATATATTCGTTAATATGAAACTGACAGGTGTCAAGAGCGCATTCTCTCAACGGTCGAATTGTAGCTACATTAAAGCCACTTCCCATTTTACCCGCTCATTTAATTAAAATTAACCTCAAACATACAAAAATAAAGAAATTTTGTGTATTTCAGAATGGAAAACTAGATAAAGCGGCCCTTACCATAGATATCAAAGGCGACGGTCCCAATAAATATTCTACACAAATGTTTTTACTTGACGAGTCGATTACCATAATAAATGCGTTTACCCTACTTATGCCGCAGTATAATTTATGCAAGAACCTTGTTTGGAAACAACGAATTTAGCCAATCCACAGCCAAATAAATAGGAATATTATACACAGTAACTGAATAATTTTGACATTATATCTAACTAAATTGTCTTCTTGTTTGACTTAGATTTTGGTTAGTCAATTCCTAGACAGACCCAGGGTGGCCGAAGCAAGGAAAATCTGTTCAGGTGGAGATTCATAGACGACTCCACCTTGGAGTGTCAATGTGGTGCTGTTCCACAAATGATGGGACACTTAATATCATGTCCTGCGTGGAATTGATGGACACTAGTGATGGCGCCAAACACGTAGCCGAATTCTGGGCCGAGTCCATTTGCCATCAAGACGCTAAGAAGACGAGTGTCTGTTTGAAGTAATAGACTTTCAGACGACTATTCTGTGCTTGAAGTTGAAGTGAGCGGACGGTGAGCAATAGGTAGCTCACCGTCCGACAAGGATCAGGCCCGGGTCGACGGCGCGTTGTGTTCCACGCGTGCCTCAAAGAGATGTCAGCAACTGAAGGGTCTGATAGGACCGATGCCTGCCGGGGTTGCGGGAAAGTCCGAAAGGGATACCTTGGCCCCTGGCAACGTACAGGCAACTGAAGGAACACGGGTGGGTTTTAGTCAGTAAGAGTCTGACACGCCCTCCACCCACTCCTGACCGCTCCACCCAGAGCGGGAGAAGTTATTTGATAATATCCCAACCAAAAAAAATGTGATCTACTGTCGTTCCACCTTGTTTAATATATTCTCTGATTATAAATCACCAAGCACTCGATGTAAACACAGCAACACATTATAAGCCAGTACAAGCACGCAGTATAAGCTGACCTTGCATTATATCCTAATCCTATACAATGCAAGATCAGCATAAACTGGAAATGACTGAATGGCTTGATGTGTAGCCGTGTAGGTACAGACGGCTACACATCAAGCCATTCAGTCAACCTACTCAGTCTTCTTCTTTTCTTATGAATTGGCAGTTCGACGGTCACAACACTAGGCTATCACTGTTATATGGACCTAACCTACGCAATGTTTATAGTACCATCAGGTTTTATGACAACGAATGAAAAATACTAAGGATTAATACCTAATTATTGCCGTCTTACACATTTGGGTCGAATACATATTGAAATTTTGTATGGGACAGTTGATAATTTTTTCGCGATTACGATGTTGGTCCCATGGATGTTTTTCGGTTTGATGGTCTGTACCACACGCTTAAATATGACCACACCTTTCTGATTCTATATAAAAAACATGTGTTAGTTACAAAAACCTTTTCTTATAGTTCAACTTATTTCATGCTCACGATTATAATGAATTAAGCTCGTATCTAAGTAATAACATCCGCACGGGTCGATCCATCAGGTTAAGCTACGCTTGCTGGGGTTGGTCCGTGGATGGGTGACCATCTTTACATATAGAGACTCCTCCGTGCCTCGGAAAACACGTTAAGCCGTTGGTCCCGGCTGTCATTCGTGGATATTTGACAGTCGTTACGGGTCGTCAGAAGCCCGAAAGTCTGACAGCCAGTCTTACCAAGGGATATCGTATTACCCAGTTACTGGGTTGTGGAGGTCAGATAGGCAGTCGCTACATGTAAAATACTGATATTCAACTGCATCCGGTTGGACTGAAAGCCGGCCCCAACATAGTTGGGAAAAGTCTAGGCAGATTGACTGATTGATTATAATTAATTAATTAAAAGAAATTGTCTACAAAGAACTACAAGAACGTCGAAAAAAACGACAACACTCACAATTTACTCGTACTCAATTTAAGCAACACATGAACTACCTCATCTTACCGTCTCCACCTGGAAACTTTCCAAAAACATTCACAGAATCGTTTTCCAACAGAATTGTCCTTAGTGGTCTTCTAAATTGTTCCCATGGCGAAGTGACTGAGTCAAACATGCGGTAAATTCGTTTCCATTGCTTTCCTAAAGATTTACCGTACGAGCAAGACATTAATCAAGTGCACGCGTAAAGGGGAAAGCGCCTTAAGTTTACGCTTGTCGTGTGTGTTCATGAATAAACGAATCCTTATAAAGTGTTGAAAAATAAGTGCAGGACGTTAGAAAGAATAAGAGTTGTTGAACATCACTCTTGTTTTGGGACTTAAAAGAAAAAAAAGAAAAATTTCATGAATTTTATAATCTGCATGAGATTTTTCAGAAAAAATAATATTAGTGTTTTATTTATTTAATTTGCCTTTTAATACTGTTGCAATATCCGACATGGGTAGGTTTGTTGAGCCTTAAAAAAATATATTTAGATACTCAGTTATGTCATAAATATCTTTACCTTAATCTTAACCCTGAGAGGACCTTAAAACCAATTTCCTCTGAAGTATTTCCTAACAATTGGATTGAATTGAAGGTAGTGACAGGTTACTAATGTTAAGGTACATTAACCCACATTCGCACGGGCGCATTTGATACGCGACGTTTTTGGCCGTGCTCTGGATTTTGAACTCTCGGCGTCAAACCGAGTGTTGTGAATCCAACAGAGTGTGTGAGATTATTCATATATATATAGGAGAACATCTAATTGATTGATCACATTATCGATTGTTTACAACAATCTATCACAGTATGAACGTCAGCTGTCAGAATGATAGATGACATTGATGTATAGTGATGACGTAAACGTTCCATTTCAACAATATTGTAATAAACGTAAATTTAATGTTTAGTGAATAGAAAGGTTCTATCTAATATTTGTTACTTGCATTTCTTTGATTGATATTAAATATAAATGGTTTTTAATGTGACATAAAAGGCTGTTTCACAAACAACGATTCTAGAGTCTTCGAACAAGTAAGATTTATGGGTTTTATAGATCAAAACAAATGTTTACGAGTATTATCTTAGCAGTACAATAAATGATTAATAATGAATAAGTAATAATTAATATGATACTAATAATATTTATCACGATTTTATAATGCAATTGTAAAGTAACATGGTGTTTCAAACGATTTTCGGAACATCCAGTTGATGTTATTATGACATTTTACATAAAGATTACAAATAAATACGTACTAAATTGCTAAACAATCTTATTAAGTTTTAAGATAGTTCCAATGCATAAGATTTTTTAATTATTACTTAGGTTAGAAGTTATTTAGCATTTATGTATGACCATCTAGGATTCGTCTAAAATGGCGGGAGAATGGGCGGCAATGATTGAGGGACTGGTTAGATTGTTAGGCTTTAAGATGGGGTGACCACCAATTTTGAAGGGAGCTTGGGTTAAACTGTTGGACGATACAAGACCTCCGACTTTTACAGGACAGATCCTGAGTGGTGCTCATGTCCGTAATATTAAATTGCTAAAAGCGAATATAAGGAAATCATGTTGCATAGCGGAAATTCTGCTTTTATAGTCAAATGGATTGAAATAATGATCATCAGATCACTTCTGGTGATAGATCGACTGACTACAATGTTCATATAAGTTAATTGGCATTATATCTTGATTATTGCTGATAACTATGTTGTCCTGTATGTATTTTAATATGGCTAATATTGCTACATATGTGTTAAATCGAATTAAGGAACATTCAAGTTCTATTTCTTTTCATTGATAAAGTTGTTAGTTATGAGGCATGGTCCAAGAGATTAATGGGATAACAATACTAAATGCTAATGTAAAAATGTGTTGATAAAATACTCCAAAAGAAGCTACCGTGAGTTTCATATCCTTCTTCTCCATGAAGACGTAGATTTACGAGGCTTTTGGCTACTTTTGTATTTGTGTATTTTGTGTTTTTTATTTAAATGTGCGTTTTGTTTGTGCAGAATAAACGTATTTCTTTCCTTCTTTCTTTTCTTTCTATTTGGAACGGATAACTAACTTTCTCATGAACGATACCTATTTATTGACAAATCTAATTGAAATAAATGCCTAGTCTTGCCACTTTGGGTTTTTCTTAAAATCCTTTTCCCTATACACCATATTTTTAGATACCTACTTACATACATAATTAGATAACTAGTAGGTAACCATTCTGACACTTAAAACTTGACAGTTAAGTGGATATCAATGCCTCTAAATGTAGTTTTTCAATACACTTTCTAACAAGTACATCCCTAGCGCGTTGAAAAAGTGCACAGATGGATTTTCAACTCACGCTGCTAAGCCGAGCGTTGAAAATCCAGTGCTCGGCAAGAATCGGCGTGTTAAAAAGAGCACCCGTGCGTACGTAGGCTTACAGAAGCCGTATATAAGCCACATTATTATGTCCCGTGAGGTAAGACCCTGTAATTTACCTCACTCAATACCAAAGACATGTAAATATACTAACGATAAACGAGACAAGGCAAAAAACATCAAAATCAGCAGGTATCACCCACAGATCTCACCTCGCTTAATGTAGTTCTTTATCTTGTGTCATGCGCCCCACATGACAGGTCGCATTGTGTGCAAAAGAAAATTCTTTTCGAAGAAAATATGCCAAATTGTACATTGTGGTATGGCAATCCTCGTTGTGATAAAATGACTGGACTTAACCACGGTTTTCTTTCGATTGTACCTATTTTATAATTTTGCGAGTGTAATAAACAATTTTGTTAGATACATCAAACTATCAGACGGTTGGTAATCAAAGGTTGGCGTCGGTAAACGTGTATCGTTTCAAACTTGGCTATAATGTTATATTTTGCCATTATCTAGATGGCGCCACTGAGACATGGGATCACAGTTTATCTATAAAAGTACCATTCCGTAGCCGACCGCAGGCGGCAGCTGCAGGCGACGTGTCGCCGCGACACGATTGGTTTTTAAGTATTTCTATGAAATGCCTTTCGTAGCTAGCGACACGTCGTGACGCAGCGATACGTCGCCTGCTTCTGCCGCCTGTAGTCGGCTATGGAATAATAAGTTAACATTTCTTCTGATAGATCTTAAAACGCTTTGCCCGATACCAAATCTATTATTGAGTTTCTTTTGACGGTTTCGATAGATTATTTTATTATTTTGTGTTATGTAAATTTTATGTAGGATGTTATAGCACTTGCTACAATTAGGAATTCTAATCCTATGTGCTATAAAGACAGCCTACATGGCATTTCCATGCAACCTCCTCGAATATTATGTTGATGGCATAATATTATAAGACAGACGCTAAGTATTTCGTATTTAGAGGATAAAAAATAATAGATACTCAGCTGGGTGAGCATGTTGAGCATGTGACTTACAGTGATGCATGTAAAATTCGTAAAACCGACTCTAGGAATAAAATTCTTTAAATCCCAACTAATATTATAAATGCGAAAGTGAGTTTGTTTGTTTGTTACGCTTTCACGCTAAAACGGCCAACAGATTTGGATGAAATTTGGCACATGGATAGACCATGACCTAGGTTAAAACATAGGATACTTTTTATCCTGATATTCGTATGGGATCGAGACTTATGCGGGTGAAACCGAGGGGCGCAGCTAGTACTAAATAAGTCTTTTATTTGAACGACCCGGCAATATAAGGACGCGGAGTCCTTATAGTATAATAGGTATCTACCGGACAGAATTATGTATAGTTCTTGACAATAGAATCTAGGGAGCAATTTAGAGACCTAGTCTCAACTAGACCAAACCCTAAGACTAGATACCGAACCCGATTTTGTCATAATCAGGATTACACAATTAATACCACCACAGGCTCTGTTTGTTAATTTGATTTGTTACCATTGATAAACAAACAAGACACGTGGTGTTTGTATATTGACGAAGCGTCTGTATACATATAGTCGGTACACATCATATATTCTACCCTCATTCTCATAAAATAATATTAAATTAAATTATATTACACGGAACATGATTTAAATTGGAAAAGGACTTGTCTTTGACATGATATAAAATGTTTCAGAGCTGAGTGTTTTTGGTGTTTGTAATACAATAAGTAATTTTTGTTACGAAATTTCAATAATGAAAACTTATTACACGATTGACGATTTTCTTAATGATGATTCACTAACTGATTGACATTCTATTACTATTATTATTGACATAATTATTGTGATCGTGGTTCACTTACTTTTTGTTTCCGCTTGACATTATAGTCTTATTTAGTTTTATATTTTTTGTTGCTGTGACCACACTGACATTGTTTTTTTATGTAATTTCCAACGATTCACCGCTTATTTTAGATTTTGAATTGTTAACCTTTGCATGCCCACGTGACGGTAAAATATAAAGAACTTTATTATAAAAACACTCATGTTTGCAAAAAAATAAAAGATTTGATTTGATTTTGTGTTGTCTCGGAAAAAAACAGATGCCCTTACCATCTGTAGTGGATGTAAAAGTAGTAGGTAGAGGTCTAATAGGGAAGTTGATTGAGAAAAAAAAAATTGTCCATCAGACAGAAAATTTAAAAAATTACACGTATTTTTTTGCTTTATCATAATAATAAAAAATGATTTAGATAAAACGCATTAAAGTTGAGGAGTGGGGGCCGCTACATCACAATTCAGTATAAAATCTACCGGAGAGTGACGTCATGTCACATTTTAACCTAATATATTGCCGTAATCTTTTATAACGTAAAAAAATAAAAAATACGTGTCCAATATTTTTTAATAATATAACTGACGGACAAAAAAAAATGTCAACGTCCCTATTACCGGTGCTTAGTTCTCTAAACATAGAGATCATTGTTGTCTTGACATTAGGTACCGTGTTCACTGTTGATGATTAACAAGAATTCCTTTTATTGTGTATTCCATTTATTTGTAAGTTACCTTGATCAACACCAAGTTGAGCAAGGTAACTTGCTGCTGCTTACAGCTGTGCTGCTGGGGAATTTGTTACTTTTTCTTCCCAGCTAAATCAAAAGTAAGTGTAATTTTGACGTTCAGAAAGTGCTGATTCTCAGCCTAGTTTGAATAAATGACTTTTGATTTTGTCGATTGCATCAAACAACAATATTATTAAAAAGGATTTCGAATTATATTTTCACCGGTTTTTGAGCAAAACAACCCGTCAAAAGAAAATATAACAATGGTAACGTTACACAGAGCCTTTTTCAGTTTTCGAAAGTAGTTTTCCCTAACATTTTTTGTGCTGTGAGAAAAACTATCCATTTTGCTACCTCGTTTGTATTCAAATACTGGAAAAATATTTATTCCTAACTCGGTCAGTTGTCTGTTCCAGTGAATTGATATTTTCTAGGTGTGTCTTATGTCAGCTTCAGAATAAAATGAGGTGACCTATTCTTGCTGGTAACGCAGTAATATTGATACATTTATTACTTGTTCGTATAATTGAACAAGTAATAACTGCCGTACGGGTCGATCCATCAGGTTAAGCTACGCTTGCCGGGGTTGGTCTGTGGATGGGTGACCATCTTTACATACCGAGACTCCTCCGTGCCTTGGAAAGCACGTTAAGCCGTTGGTCCCGGCTGTCATATGTGGATCTTTGACAGTCGTTACGGGTCGTCAGAAGCCCGAAATTCTGACAACCAGTCTTACCAAGGGGTATCGTATTACCCAGTTACTGGGTTGTGGAGGTCAGATAGACAGTTGCTCCATGTAAAATACTGGTATTCAGCTACATCCGGTTAGACTGGAAGCCGACCCCAATATAGTTGGGGAAAGGCTAGGTAGATTGATTGAATTATACGAGCCCATAACGATATGATGTATTATATTTAACTTAACATCACGCCTAGGGGCCTACTCTCTAAGTCCGTCAGCGAAGATACGGGCCCGTCCGAAAGTAATTCGAAACTTCGATTTGAACCCTACACCCTAATAATTAACATTTTCGAATGGGAATAAAAACATTGTGAGTAGGGACAACTGCAAATTGTGGTGTCATTCATTCTTAGGTGGGGCCCATATAATCTTATGTTCGTAGGTGATACGTAGTAGGAACCACCCGTAACTACGGCCGAAACTACGGATTACATGCTCAGGGTTTATATCTCCTGTAGTTGTAGTCTCCGATGGGTTGTGCAGAGGTGTGCCCTATTATTGTACAACCTCATTATGTTTATGTCCCATGTACTAGGGGGCGAGCCTTTTTCCACTAACCGAACAAGAATCCAGACTCCGGGCTGCTACTGAGAAATTCCAGATGGAAAAACACAATTACACTAAGTCTATATTTCTTTTAATAGTGTCCAAATGATTTGTAAGGAGAAAATACAAGTATTAAAAAGTTACGAGGGTAATAAAAATTACCTACAGACGTAATAAATAAAATACCTACGGTACTTATTGTCAGCACAGACACCTTTAATTTAGTCTTAAAACTTAGTTCATTCCGAAGGGAATATTTAGATATAAACTTGTTTTACTATAGTTCGTTTATTAGTAAAGTTAATAATTGAGAACAAAATATGTCAGCAGGTTTTGAAGCTAAAGTTTGAATTGATTTATTTTGATAATGACCTAGAAAGTTTTCAATGTATTTTTATTTCTAAGATTGGCTGATAACGAGAAAATTCTTATAGTATAGAATTGGAAAGAATACTTGCTACTCTTTATTATGTACATCATAAAATTAAATTACAGTAGAAATTTTACATAGAGTGAAACTATGGGCGGCTTTATCACTAAAAGCGAGCTTTAAATGGATTGAGAGGGAAGAAAAGACAATACTGCTGGTAGTCTGTGTTGTACTATTTACATATACAATACATACACGCATTAAACATATGCTTATCTTTATTAATATACATAATACAATAATAATTGTGAAACAGGAGCACAGAACATAATGTCGTTTAAGAAGAGAGATAGTGTTTCATTGAAATGTTGCAATGGTGTGTCCAAACATTGAACGGGAAGAGCGCGGCAGCAACACGCGGCGTGTGCAGGATATATTCCTGCCATGTTCTAAATAGGAATAAAGCGACGTATGTTCGCGCGGCAGTCGTCCAATCACAGCGCGGCAGCCGCGCACGATTGCCTCTCAATGTTCGGACACACCTTAAAGAGCATGCATGTCTTTGTGTGAATGTCTCTAAACAGCCTTAACACAAAATAATTGGACATCTCAGCCGAAAGACGAAGACGTCCCTACAGTTAGATAGACCTCTCTGAAGCATCGCCACAGCGACCGTTCTCAAGTTTCCCTCTTCCAGTGAATTTCCCCAACCTTCACCAAGTCGTTGGTGAGATAAATTAATCTAAACGTAATTACTCATTATTTTCGTTCACTCAATTGTTAAATTACCTTTAACTGAACGGAGTAGGTACTGAAAAGCTTTCTTGAAAGCTGGTTGCTTTCATGATAATTAAAAGCAAATCCATCCGGAAATCAAATTCACTGTACATATTTACAAAGAGGATACATCAATTCAATTACTATTTTAACGAACGTTTCAACGAAATCGTGAAATTAATATTACAAATCCGATTCCAATTAATTAATGCTATTGCTGAGTGATTGCATGCGTCCTGTTTACGGTTTAACATTGTGTGTGTGCATTTACCTAGTACCAAACATTCGAAGACATGTGATATCTACCAACACGCACTGGGTCCGCGTGGTGGATTATGGCCCACTCCCTCTCGCAGAAAGGAGGCTTCTGTCCTAGCAGTGGGAACGTTATAGGCTGATAATGTGTTATGTGCGCATTCAATACCTTAAAAATGTTGATTAAGTGAACGATTGTTGATAACAATTATTATTATTGTTAACTTGCTGTTCGTGCCAGGATTATATCCAAGATAAGAATGCTTGGAAACATGCTGGTCCTGCTCCATAGGATAATTTAGAATCTAGACAAAATCAAACTGGTTGGAAATTTAATTGTATATTTTATGTTATTTTTTTTATTATTTGACATTGATTTTACATTCTGTGACCAATTCCTCGCACACTGACTTATTAATTGTAAAACTTTAGGAAAATCGTCTACTTTTACAATGTTTGTAAATATGTGAGCACCATGTATCTATCACATAATTAGTTTATCTGTTGTTGCTTCATTTTTAATTCTTAATTCTTTTTACCTATTGTGGTATAATAATTTTATTCTAGGTGCATCGTCCTCACATATAATTATATAACTAATGTACTTATACAAAATATTGTAAGACATTTTAAAAGAGTAACGGTGGAGTTTCTTACCCATTCTTCTCCATGCGAAAACTACCTTTTGGAAGGGGCGACTAGAATCATTTAAATTTTTTTGTAAATTTTTGACGTTCAAAAGTGCCTTATAAGGGCCTATTTGAAATAAATTATTTGACTTTGACTTTGACGTAACCCAGGTGGATTTTCCAAAAAAAATCTTTCATGCAAACCTTATTCTAGCAAATACAACTAACACCAACAAAAACAGCCAAATCGATCGAGCTGTTCTCAAGTGATGGTCTTTCATACATGCGGCAATTGATTTTAAAGTTAAAGTTATATAATTAAGTAAGCATGGAACTTATACTTACAAATATTTGTAGGGATGAACTACTACTCTCCTAGCTAGGTAGCTGAGCAACCTGTATTAAGGAGAAACAGTTTGCCTCCCTAGATAAGGATTATAAAAAATAAATTAAGCATAGTGCTAATTTTTGTCTTCCAAATCAAGTCGCTTATTAACTTACATGCATTAGTATTAACGTTGTTAATTGGAATAAGTCTATATAAAATGAATTGTTTAGATGGTTACTGATTCGGAGGGAAAAAATAAGAATAAAGTAATGGTAAAAATGAGATTGTTTTGTGTGGGACGTGATTGAGTATGCAAATTCAGTAGCAGTACACAAAAATCAAACACCCACTGTGTAACCAAGTATATCTAAGATAAGAATGCTTGGAAACATGCTGGTCCTGCTCCATAGGATAATTTAGAATCAAGAAAAAATCAAACTGGTTGCAAATTTAGGAATAAAGTAATGGTAAAAATGAGATTGTTTTGTGTGGGACGTGATTGCCTATGAGTGGGTGTTTGATTTTTGTGTACTGCATCTGATATTTATTTATACTAACTAAAACAACCATAAAAGGAATGACAACGCCCATAATGTTCCCATTGCTGTAAGTCAGATCTCCTCTCATGATAATGCATTGGGTCATATATATCATCCACTAAGCGAGCTCAGTGGTCGTCCAATGTCTTTTTAATTTTGGTAGACAAGTCGTTTTCCTCACGATATTAGCCTTTACCGTTTTTAGAGCATACATTTATTATGTATGTTATTATGTTATTTTATGTGTATATTCACGCCTTCTTTTCATAGGGGTAGGTAGAACCTACAGATCGCTACCTACTACGATCCGTACATACTCCTTTTGCTTAGTTTACGTTCATACATCTGGTCATACACACACCTGAAATCATGCATGCCTGGTAGCGCGACTGTTTTTTAGAGCATTTGTAGTAAACTGCCGCGTTGGTCTAGTGGTCGCAGGCGCTACTGCTGAACATGAGGTCCTGGGTTCTATTCCCAGGTCGGGCAAAATGTTATTGGGTTTTTTCATCAGGAATTTCTCAGTAGCAGCCCGGAGTCTGGAATTGTGCCCGGTTGATGGCAATAGGCTCGCCCCTCGCATGGGACTTAAACATAATTGGCGAAATCAGGGTGTTACTATAGGTACACCTCTGTTATGTGTATATTATGTTAGTGGTAAACTGCACAAAGTAAACACATGCCTGCTTAGGTTCAAATACAGGAAACGCAAAGGAAGTCTACACTCGACATCCCCTCAACCATATTATCTTTAACCACGTTCTCTTACAACCGATGGAGGTTCTTCAAAAGACAAACAAGTGCGTCGAATAGATTAAAGCATACACACATAGTTTCGCGGTAGTAATTACCATAGGATGTGTAAAGTTTCGCTCCTTCCAGGAAATCATCTCCCTTACCGATGTTCACACACGTAGCGAGGACTAATTAGTTAATGTATCCTAATTGGTGGTTTGTTGCAATGTCTTATGGGCCGCGTGATAGTAACTTCTTTACACGTATCGGGAAGGTTATTTGGGTAATAATGATCATTGTTACTGACTGTTGAGTACCAAAATGTTTTACTGAGAATATTTTGGGAAAAACACGTGTACTTTTGTGATGAACTATGTTACAATTAAACTATTACAAGCCGCTGTTGAAAAAATATCGATTATTATGGTCTAAGATCCGCAGAGGAACGACCTGCAGCCATCTATTCAATGAATGATAACTTTTTTTATATTGAATTTAGTATGTTAAAAAATATATCGCGAGTTGGCTAAAAAATTCATGGCCAAACTATGAATAATGAGACTTGTTTTTATAAACACTCATTCGTTTAACGATAATTCGTTTTAGTAACAAATGTTTCTCTTAAAAGCACTATTAGTTGATATATCACTTATGGCTATTGGGCGCCAAGAACGTTCCTTTTAAGTGGCCAAGTATTTACCTATTTAGGTCATTAACTCTGAATTGACTAACAATTGGCAAAAGTCGAGTCAGTAGCAAAGGTTCTCCTTGAAAAGATCTTTCAATTGATGTAGGTATATATTGCAATGTTAAAAAAAAAGTCATTTTTAATTTTTACTTAATTGCAGTCTGGCCTGTTAGCTAACCCACTCGGGATATATTTTGTAACATACTAAATTTGATTTAAAATACTTTTCATGAACTAAACAAATAGGTGCAGGTCGTCTTCTGCGGATCCTATGCTATTAAAATTAAATAAAACATTACAAATCCTACCTACTTGCATTTCACTTTTCATTTATTTGACCAATGATTGAATTAATGCAGTTTCGGTACATGTAAGAGGACTTATAAATAACCATAATACGTTGACGCTTCATTAGAAAGAGAAAATTGATCTTGAAAACATACCTCGGTAAACTTATATCTTTGTTTCCATTTTCTCCGTTCTCTCTCCACAATCACAGCACTGTCAGTTTTTCCAAGAGATTGCACAAAAACTAATCTAAAGATTCCATCGCCTTAATCTGATACAATGCTTCAAGAAATAACATTTAGTTTCGCACAAAAGTGAGCAATAGTCGGATCCAATCAAGAAAGAAAACTCAATTTTAAGAGTGTCTCGGAGAAGATTAAATTATCCTTTTTTTCTTTTACACGTTATCTTTAGAGGAATATTTTCTTTTCACGCGTTACGCGAGTTTTGAATGGCAAAAGAAATAAATGAGGTGATTAAAGTGCTGAACATATTATTATTCCCTTATCTAAATACAACTTTATAGACGTAAACGACATGTTTAAGAGAATATTTGTCTGTCTTTCAAACTGAATTGAAACCTTCATTCAATTCATTGCGCAAAAGAACCAATTTCAAATTTATATTTCATTTGAACTGCATACGATTCAGAACACATCTTTATAGATTACCAAGATTAATTAAATGCATCTGGCATTTTATCTCACGATATTAATAGGTGAGCAAAAATGTCAAATGCCAATGCTTGCATGCATACTCGTACGTGAATATTGAATAGGCACGTATGGCATAGGTATTCATGCAGGTGAACGTAGGATTCCTAATAGACTGGTACCTATTATAAATTCTAGTGAGGTGTGGCGATAATCTAGATGAATATGGCAAACAAATTAGTGCTTTGTAATGTGTTGTTTTAGCATAGAGATATGGCGTAGCGTCCGTTCCTTTGGCTACAATTTGATTTGCAAAATTACTGAGGTGTGAAACATGGCTTTGTTCTTAAATTATTTATTTATTCATTATGCTCTTCAACACTGAGTACACTATTACTTTACAATTTGTACATTGCAAACCATAAGTCTAAGCGCCCTATTTATTAAATTTGTGAATAGAATGTGTATGTAAAGAAAATGGTATTATATTTTAGAATAATAAAATAGGTATTAAACTGGATAGACATAAACTACAATAAAGTAACAGTATTATGTCTTGGCAGTGACCTTGAAATATTTACCTCTTTAGATAAACCTTCCGCGTCCGTGCGTAACTGCCGCGAGACTGTTGCGTACTGGTATACACAGATTTCGAAGCACGATGTTTCGGCCGTTTTCTACAAAGAAAAAAATACAGATACTTCTTTATACTGTGGCATTATGCTAGACTTCTTAATGCTTACAGAATACATAAAAACTAAAATGGTTTTCTTAATGATCGGTCCACTAATGAGCCAAATTGAATGTGTTGAAAAACTAAGTTCATTATTTTGAACTTAGGTATTGATTACACTATCAGTCTTGCAAGTTGAAGAAGCTGGAACACCTATAAATCTCTTAATTTTTCAGTTTCTGCTTTCAACAGTTCTAAAAGTTCACACAGCCATCTAAAAATAGACGAATTTCATATAACCGAGGTTTGAAACAATTCAGTTCAGGGCCCCATCATCCTTTTAACCTATTTCTGGTTGCACTTCACTTAGTATTCTGAAACTATCTTGTACTGGCTGGTATTCATACAAAGGAATTTTACAGTCGTTGAGAAATCCAATTTGTCGTTTTATATAGGAGATGAGATCTTTCGGAATATTTTAAAGTGGAACCGTGTAAGATAATATGGAATGTTTATTGTATGGAGAAGGTTTTAATGTTTTCGGGGGTGTGTGTCTGTTTAATATTAGTGTTGTTCTAGAGTTAGTGAGTACGTTGACCGATATAAGTGTGTTGGATCATTCGGTTCCCTACAAAATGGTTGAGCTGAATGGTGCTTATCCACGCGTCATGTTCGTGAACAGGCGCCGTCAGTTAAGACTGGTCATCTCTTATCTGCCAGGGCTTATTTTTAATCGTTTTTGTTTTTCTGTTTACATTGTTCTCACATATAGAAGCAACAAGAATAATGTACCCAGGATTTTATAATATCTATATTTAAAAGAATGTCCTTGGAGTTTCTTGCCCGTTCTTCTTCATAGAGATCTCCGTTTTGGAATGGGCAACACTACAAGCTTCAAATTTCTGACTAACTGACCGACTCTTTGAAAATTCAAAAGTGCCTGTAAATGGTTTAATTGAAATAAATACTTTGAGTTGGAGTTTTTTGAGTTTAAGCAAATCAGGAGGCAAAGCTAGCTAGGTTCTGGCCTATGGTCTCGCTTACGCCAGAATCTTCAAGCAACACTTAAGTTTAGGCTGGTTTGTTGATTTCCTCCATAATTTGACAAATATACAAATATCAATTTTGACCACAACCATTGGCCGTTTTACTCGTTTATACAAGGGGTAATGTTTAATTAATGTTGGTAATGTTTGAAGTCAGGCGCATAAAATATTTATAATTATGCATTAAGGTGGACCGATGACCTTGTGAAGGCCGCAGGAATGCGCTGGATGCGGGAAGCACAGAACCGGTCGAAGTTGTAGTGCTTGGGGGAGGCCAGCAGTGGACGTTTTTCGGCTGAAATGATGATGATGTATTTTTGTTAGTTATTTCTATACAAAAGCAGCAGCGAACTTTGCAATACAAAACAATCAAGTTATGTAAAAGTTTTGTTATTCCAGCTTCGCTTTTAACTTGAAGAATTAATAAAATAGTACGCTAATACTAAATGTCGTACTATTTTATTAATTCTTCTCTGTTTTGCAAAACATATTTTAGAAATACAACAAAGAGTTGAATCGATACTTTTATTATATTCTTCCATTGAAACTAGAACAATACTAGAATCTCAAAAAATACCGCATACAGTGCATTGCCCCGATATTTTGCAAGGACCGTTCACTTTGTGTTCGGGAGTGCTCGGTCATATTTTCGTCAGCATTCGGGATTCTGACTTGAATAACAATGACGGCCTTTACGCTGCCCGCACGATTTGATCCAATTTTGAATGTTGATACAGTATCAGAGATATCATAACTAATTTTGGAACTACTCTTACCTGTAGTAATAGTCTTAGTAAAAGACGTTTCCCGCGTAAAGAAGTCAAGTGTAAGATGTATAGTCCATTATTTTCTTTTATTTAGCACATTTTTCATAGAGGAAAATTTCCTTTTATTTTTGTCTTATTCTTCAGTCACAAATATGGTGTTCTTTGATGTCTAAAGACGCTCTTGTTCGATTAAAAAAAAACATTAATAGGTATATAGAATTTATACCTATATCATAGAACACAGAATATATATTATAGGAAAATTTCCTCAGTTTCATTCAAAATGAAATTAATATTCGCAGTAATTTCGGCCCTCCAATTTCAATTTCCGAGAATGAACATAAAACAGCAAACATTCCTATCTAGCGAACACGTAGAAACTAACGCAACACTACAGATGTACACCCACATAGCGAAATAAATGAGACTTAGCGACCCAGAGGTTCCCGCCCGGGATTATGGCGCCGAAATATTACTCCGAAAATTCCCCTAACATCAGCTAAGCGTAATTTTCATAATTTGTATTTCCGTGCGGGTATGTAAAGAGAGATATTGAATAGTTTAATTTTATGACGTCATAAATTGAGTAGTGACAAAGATAAAAAAAATCTACCTCGCTTATTAGAATTTATAACTCTTAATATTTCACCTTATCCTTTGCAAGACGGAAGAGCTCAAGAGCGCTCATAACGTGGTCCATTTCGTGAATGTTGATGACCTTAATTAATTGGATAGGCACCAAAAGTAGAAAAAAAGAATAATTAAAATTTATAAGCCGTGGATAGCTGCATCATCCGGAGGAGCTTGTGGTTAAGTAAAAACAGCCGCACGGGTCAATCCATCATGAAGGCACGTCAAGCCGTTGTCGTTGGTCCCGGCTATCATTCGTGGATCTTTGAGTCGTTACGGATCGTCAGAAACCCGAAAGTCTGACAACCAGTCTTACCAGTATTACCCAGTTACTGGGTCAGATAGGCAGTCCCTCGATGTAAAATACTGGTATTCAGCTGCATCTGGATCGACTGGAAGCCGAACCCAACATAGTTGCGAAAAAGCTAGGCAGATTGATTGCAATTTCCTTATCACAAACACTGAAATATACAAACTGTCTGTCTGAGAACTTTTTTCGTAGTCAATGGCCTCAAAATTGCTACTTATGTGAATCAACCATCAAGTCAATCAATTATCCTTTTCATTATGAAGGTACATATTCCTATATAGGAGCTAAAAGGTCAAGTTCGCACTCACTGATTTCATCCCTATTACCTTTGTACATTTTCATTATCAGGCCACTTAAAACTCCGTTTATCGTAAGTCATATATATAAAAAGGTAATAGATATAAGGCAAAGAATTGGCACCTATGAAATATGTATTGGCGCCGCCTATTAAGGATACCATGGACAGTCCACCGCAGAAATATCTTGATCCTTAAACAACTCAAATTAGAGAAAGCACAATAACTGTCTTCAATCTGCCTGCATCGCTTCGTGAGATACTGCGGCCACATTGCTCGCAGACGTACCTACAACATGGAACGTCTGATAATGACTGAAAAAATAGAGGCCAAAAGATCTAGAGGCCGAAGCCCAAAAAGGTGGTAAGATCAAATATCTGAGCAATTGACAATACTTATCAGGGGCCTTATTATGAAGTATTAATGACATCATTATTCCACTGCGAAAAAAGGATGGTACTAGCAGCCTTGTATAGCTCCGTCTCTCACTCACACTGGAATATTGGTGGCATTAATACGTCATAATACAGCCCCAGATCTCTGATCGTAACTGTTGGAAAAAGACCGTTGACAATTTGATACGGAATCACGCTTCTCAGCAGTCAGAGACTGATTGAAAATAAAGAAGAAGATATAATAAAACATCGGAAGGAATAAAGTTCTACCAATTAGTATTAATTACTCCTTCACTCTTGGTAGGCAAGGTCGAAGAATCCTTTTATCTTCTAGTATATAAAATTGAATTGTTGTTCGTTAGTCTCGCTAAAAATCGAGAACTGCTGGACTGGAATTTTCGTTTTTAAATATTTGTGGAAGTCCAGGGTAAGTTTAAATGGTGAGAACATGTGGAAAAAATGCTAGTGAAATGGTAAAAACAACAATTTCATTTTCCCATACAAACTGTTCCTAGCTGTCGATGCCATAAATCCTAACTAACAAAAAGTACTAGGCTTCCATGAATTCACGATAGTGCCTATTTCAATAGGTAGGTAGGTAGGTAAGTATGTGGGTAGGTAATGTATGTATGTAGGTAGGAAGTAGGTATGTACGTAGGTAGGTAGGTAGTAGGTATGTACCTAGGTAGGTGAGTAGGTAGGTGTGTAGGTAGGTGTGTAGGTAGGTACTGTATGTAGGTAGGTAGGTATGTAGGTAGGTGTAAGTAGGTAGGTATCGACGGCGAAGTATCAATAACTCGTAACTGAAATTTTTCGAGAAATTCACTTTTTTATTGTTTTGAATTTAAAGGCGTTATTCGCATGTTTTAGTAAAATCTAAATGAAAATGTTTTACTTTGTCAGTTAGGTGTTATTGGCACTTCGCCGTCGGTATGTATGTACCTAGGTAGGTATATATGTAGGTAGGTAGGTAGGGTAGGTAGGTAGGTAGGCGTGCTGTAGATAAGTACCTGTGCGAAGCCGGGCCGGGTAAAGCTTGTCTGAAATAAAGCCAGAACAAATTCTGTATTCGAAAATTAATTAACTCGAAACAATTCGGCAATAAACAAAACATAACATAACATCACGCCTGAATTCCCCGAAGGATTAGGTAGAGGTGTAGGTAAAGTACACATGTAATGGGGGGCGAGAATATTGCAATCAACCGGGCACTGCTACTGAGAAATTCCTGATGGAAAAACCCAATAACACTTTGCTCGACCTAAGAATCGAATCCACGACCTCAAGCTCAGCAGTAGCGCTTGCGGCCACTAGATCAACGATGCTATATACCACGATGTTAGATATAGATAAACATTTAATATAAACTAGTGGTTGCCCCGTGGTCGAAATTCCCAGTGGTCGAGACCATAATTCATTTTTTTTTTTTGATAGTATAGTTTAAGATAGTTCATACTAATTCCATGTATAGTAAATACTAAGTCCATGCTGCCATATAATTATTCTAAGGCCATCTTTAACCATAAACAGAAGAGTGTGTGTGTGTCAAACGCATGGTAGTTTGTGTAATGTTTTTTTTAATTAAATTTAATATATTTCTAATGCATATACAAGGTCCCATTAAAATAGTCGGACAAATTTTAACACAGCGTTCAGTACGTCTAACCAAAGATCTCCAAGCAAAAAAACGCGGATTAAAGTGGTTTTATTTTGACCTAAAATAATAAATGGCATTGGTAACCGACATCTTTAATGTATTTTCGTTAGCTGATTTATTTGTCTTGTAAGTATCTAATGCATTTTTTTTTTATGTTTTTACCAGTGTTCTTATTTTGGTGGTCTGAATGATTTCTAAAAGTTTGTCCATCTATTGGGACCTTATATATAAAAAAATATATTAGCTTTCTGCACTCCTTCTCCATAAAACCATCCATAAAATGCCGAATTTCATACTCCTCCGTCCGCGTAATTTTCGTAAAAAGGGGTACAAAGTTTTTGCTTCACATATTAAATATATAGATAATAATAGCATCGTTCAAAGCTTTCCTCTGATTATTTTCGAGAAACGTTTTGAAAATTCAGAAGCTAATCTAAATTCTTGGAGCAAGCTTAAAATATTATGCTATGGGGAAGACTTTGGGAAGTAAAGTAAGATATACTAAAGTATTTTTATCATGAATATAAAGACCCAATCCAGTCGACTTCTTAAAGTTTTTTTATACCTAGGGCCACATAGAAAAGTGACAAAGTCGTAATTTGTTCTAATGTGGAAAAGAGAGCGTTATACGCCGTGTATAGCTCCATTTTTGTCTCTCATAAGCCGAATGGCAACGCTTACATCACAACTCACAAGTCACAGATATCCAGACTAACTAACAGTTACGCAAAACATAATGGCCGAAGTTATGATCTGAGTCTATATCTGTCAGAGTACAACACTATTTGCTAGTTTATCTTTTTTATGTACTTATTTGTGAACCTTATGAATACGTAACGTGTTTTAGGAAACTGAATATTTGGGGCTAATATTATATTTAAGTTATTATAGTAAAGTACTTTGTATAGTGATTTTTTTTGCTGGGAAAGTCCTACTCGGTACCAATTTTTATTGAAATTTCATAATGCTGAATTACAGACACCATGATATATATTTTTTTTAAGTAGGATTAATAAATGATATTAAAATAATGAAGAAAAAGCGGAAATTTGGAACGTAGCGAACAACGGTTAAAATGATAAATAGCACTGAGCTTAACATAAAAGTTTATCTTTTACATTCTTTTAACATCAAAAAACGTAATTATTATTTAAAAAAACCTACAGTATTTTAGTTCCCAACATTAAGACAGTCTGTCATTTCGCAAAATATTTCGTCGGCGAGAGAGTCATAAAAACTTTTTTAAATCCAGACAAAATGCTAAGCGAGGGCAAAAGCTACGCCCCAAAAACAATTGTGTCTTTTTCCCTTCATCCTAAAACCTAAAAAGGAACTGCTTGTGTCATTGATGGATTTTCTTCTCGGGCAAAGTAAAGAATGTCGACTCTGCCCCTTTTTCTAAGTATATTTTGTGTTACTTTATTTGTAACACGGAGGAGCTTGCGGCTAAGTAATAACAGCCGCACGGGTCACTCCATCAGGTTAAGCTATGCTTGCCGGGGTTGGTCCGTGGATGGGTGACCATCTTTACAGTCGAGACTACTCCGTGCCTCGGAAAGCACGTTAAGCCGTTGGTTCCGGCTGTCATTCGTGGATCTTTGACAGTCGTTATGTGTCGTCAGAAGAAGTCTGACAACCAGTCTTAAAAAGAGGTATCGTATTACCCAGTTACTGGGTTGTGGCGGTCAGATAGGCAGTCACTCCATGTAAAATACTGGTATTCATCTGTACCCGGTTAGACTGGAAGCCGACCGTAACATAGTTGGGAAAGGCATATTGATTTTCTTTGTAACACATATTTTGTTTTGTGAGAGGCCTAGATTCAGAATTTGTGTCTACATTTAGAACCAACTTAATATAATATTTTACATTAAAGATAACGAATTTCCGTCTTTTCTTTATTAAATGGAATGTTCAGAGTTCTGATTAATTTGTAATCAAATTAATTCCACAAATATGTTCTCAAACCAAATTAAATCGAATAGGTATTTTCCATGTCACTTGCAAGATTTCATAAACTATTAGCGGGAGAAATTTCTAAACCAATACGCGTTAACATGCTGTTGATTAGACCAAGAGCAGACTGGATCTTGCACTCCACCACCAAACACCCTAATTAGAATATTATGTACATTAAATTTTTACTATTATGTACAAAACATTGTTTATTTATTAAATTAGTTAAACTGATTGTGGGAGAAAATTGTGGTCTCATTACAAACCTATGCACGCACACAGTCGTACACGTATAAGGTTCTAGCGTAGTAGTACTTCGTCCATTTTGGTTTGATTTGACTGTATTAGAAGTGTAACTGTAATTTACGTAGTTTTAATTATTTTTGGGATAATAAATTACCTTAAAAATTACAAAAATCGATTCAGTAAACGATTCTGAACAACTACTTTTATAATGTGCATTAATTCAGCTAAGCATTGTATACAACATGTAAAAAAAACCGTGTCCGATCCGTGAGGGTATTATTAGGTATCGTACTAAGAATCTATTTATGTGGTAATTTTCAGGAAAAAAGAAATTCGTCACCTTTTTTTCAATGGGGAATTTTACCGGTTATTGCATTGGGCGCGGGCGGCCGTTGTTTAGTAGGTGTCTACAAGTCACAACTTATGACCCTTGATGAAAATTTGAGAATTTGGAGTAATTTTGGTACCGAAATCTCAAAATCTCAAAGTTTCCTTTGCCATACAAGTAAAATGAAAAAGATATTACATCATTTTCATTATAGGCAAACTTAGGACGCCAGGCAAAGTTAGGGCAGTTTACGGTACTAAAAATGCATTTTTTTAATAGCAATAACTTTTTTATTTTCAATATTTTTATTACTTTTAGGTAATGTTATTGAAGTACATAAGTGCCCCTTTCGGATCGGACAGGGTTTTTTTAAACATTTTGTAAAGCAAAGTCATCCGCATTTTGGAATTTCATAAACGCTGCTCCTCATCTAGAAACCAAACCAATATTAATAACATCACCCATATGTACTGTATTACCACTCACTTCGCTACTATTACTTATAAGTAATATTAAGCGCTTTTATTAGCTACAAGACCGAGCTATATTAATGTAATCGTTCTCATGACCGACCAACAGTAGTGCTATCGCAAAAATGGCCTTTCCTAGCATTTCATTAGCAACAACAGAAATACAGAACCTTATCTATTCTTAGTCAGAAAGTATGACTGGTTAAACGAAGGACAAACTCAAGGACAAGATCATTTCTGCTTCATTTTGTACATAGAAGTTGTTGGTAAGCCTTTATAAACAAATAAAATAAAAATAAAAAACATTAACAAACAAAAAAATTGCATGTTTTTTTTTTTTGTTGGTAAATTATCAAATAACTTCTCCCGCTGGGGCGGAGCGGTAGGGCGTGTCAAACTCTTACTGACTAAAACCCACCCGTGTTTCTTCAGTTGCCTGTGTGTTGCCAGGGGCCACGATATCCGTTTCGGACGTTCCCGCGACCCTGGCAGGCATTGACCCTAGCGGACCCCGTCAGTTGTGCTGACATCTCTTTGAGATGCGCGTGGAATACAATGCGCCATCGACCCGGGCCTGGTCCTTATCGGGCGTCGAGCTACCCATAGCTCACCATCCGCAAGCCGGCGCGAAAAAAGCTGCTCGACTAGCGAAGAGGTGTAGCGTGGTGTGCTCTTGCGTGGGCGACTGCACCGGTCTTGAATGCATTGGAATGACCATTGATAATCCAGAAGGCTGGCTTCATAATTTAAACCGGGCTGAGGGTTGCAATTTTCCATAACTACTGAATTATTTTATTGGAAAAATTAGGACCTAATAATAAGTTATCATTTAGGAACGAGAATCGAATACTGAATCCTTCCAATAATATTTAAATATGTCCATAGTTTAGCCAGTCACCCTGCACACTATACTAACCTCTATCTACTCATTCGTAAGCACTACTTAGTCCGGACTTAGCCCTACGCTTTAATTCAAAGTTACGACTCGACTCTTTCGTAACGGCTAAGAATAGTTCACGATTACTGCACCTTTGTTTAGCACGGGGCGTACATAAGATTATAGTAATCTGCTTCTAATTGTAGAGGGCGACTTGTGTACACGTTGTTTTGTTTCATAAAATGGTGTTACTTTTATAACTTACTTTGGACTGTTGTTTACGTATGTAACGTTGTAGGAAAGAATAATTTTACGCTGGTTTAAAATTATTAATAATTTTGTTTATTTATTCTAATACTTAGTCACAGGTTGAGCAAAGTGATATATAAATTAAAATGATAATCGTTGAGCTCCACGATTACTGACTTAGACTCAGATGTCTCGCTGATGGTGGAGCGTGTGTTGGATCATTTAGCTCCCTTCAAAATAGTTGAGCTGAATGGTGCTGATCCATGCGTCATGTTCGTGCACGGGCGCCGTCAGTTGGGACTGGTCATCTCTTAGCTGCCATGACTTATTGAAATTTTTGAATTTTATTACGGACGCTTTTACAAACGTGCACGTCTTTCTACATTGTTCTCACATGCATAATTTCAGCATGAATGATGTAACCAATATTTTGTATCAAATTTCTGATTTAAAAGAGTGTCCGTGGAGTTTCTTGCCCGTTCTTCTCCATAGGTACCTACTACGCTTTGGAATGGGCAACTACCTTCATATTTCTGACTGACCGACTTCTTGACAATTCAAAAGTGCCTGTTAATGGTTTAATTGAAATAAATGCGTGCACTGACTGGACAGGTTCACCCAATCTGTGTGGTTATTTCCTCAAAAGACCATTTCAGACACCAATATACATGGTCTTGCTTGGTGATCTGACCAAGATTATGTTTGAACTTTAAAAGAGACTGTGACCTCTGAGTTTGTTTCAGCCTTTCTTCTCAGAGTAGTCAGATAGGAAACGCCGACCTCATCTAGTTTTTAAAAATATGATTGACGTGTAAAAGTGTTTATACAAACCTAATTACAGAAATAAAACCATTTATCATTTATACGTAATTGTTTGTACAAACGAAACAAACAATAAAACAGCAACAAACAAAACAATTGAAACTATTTTCGTAAGATTTTCAAAACACCTTGTTAACTGGATAAAATTTCGGGATAGCGGTTATTATGATAATTAACATAATTAATATAAAAAAGTGCCTTACAATACCCGAAACAACATAATGTTTTCAAAAACTTTCACAAGCAACTCACAACTATTGAAAAAATCCTTACAAAATTAAAGTCAAAGTCAAATAATTTATTTCAATTTGGCACAGAAAAGGCACTTTTGAACGTTAAAATTTACAACAAAAAAAAATTGATTCTAGTCGCCCCTTCCAAAAGGTAGTTTTGGCTTCGAGAAGAATGGGAAGAAACTCCACCGTTACTCTTTCAAAATGTTTTCACAATATCTTGTATACATCAATTATATAATTATATGTGAAGACGATGCACCTAGAATAAGATTACTATACCACGATAGGTAAAAATAATGAAAAATTAAGGAATGACAGATATATTAATTATGTGATAGATGCACGGTGCTCACATATTTACAAACATTGTAAAGTTATATGATATTCCTAACATTTTAATAAATAATAGGTACTAATAAGTCTGTGTGTGAGTTCTTTCTCTAAAACTCCAGAAAGAACAACCAGTTCCGGAATAAACTCGCCCGTTTGTATTTCTTTTACCCTAAATACACTTAGATCACTATTTTATTGTATCACACTTATTGGTTTTTGAGACAGGGTAATATGAGCAGGTACCTTAACCGTTATACCTACAGGAAAATAGTCTTAGAAGACTGTCCTTAAGTTTTTGAGACAATTTGGTCCGCATTCACATATTTTGAAAAAAAAGTACAGTCAACAAGAAAATAGGCGGTTTACACAAATTTTTTTTTTGATCCCTATCGATCCTGTTTTTTACAAGGATCAAAAAACTCTATCGGACCAACTGAGGTTTGAGTATAGAAAAGTCAGAAATCACAAAAAACTTATCCCATACGTTTCGTAGGAAATGAGATTCCAACTTACTTTTTACGAAAAATGGCAGAACAAAATATTATACTTCCCGAAAAACACCTGTTTTTGCTTGTTTTTTGGATCCGTCAAAGGCGTTCGACCTGGTGTCGTACGAGGTACTATGGGATAAGTTGCGGAGTGATACAACACTACCGAATGAAGTTACATCCTTGTTTCGTTATTGGTACTACCACCAGAGGAAAGTGTCAGATGGGCGGAGGCTCAATCGGATGTGTACGAGCTGGAGTGCGGGGTGAGGCAGGGGGGGTTAAGCTCACCACGCCTCTTCAACTTGTACATAAACCGGCTCGTCGGTGAGCTTGGCAGCACCAGAGTTGGATGTCACATTGATGACGTTTGTTTGAACAATATTAGTTATGCGGATGACATGGTGCTGTTAAGCCCATCGATAGGCGCTTTGAGGAAATTGGTGGCTATTTGTGAGTCCTATGCAGTGTCCCATGAGCTCAAGTACAATGTTAACATTGTACTTGAGCTCATCAATTATATAATTATATGTGAAGACGATGCACCTAGAATAAGATTACTATACCACGATAGGTAAAAATAATGAAAAATTAAGGAATGACAGATATATTAATTATGTGATAGATGCACGGTGCTCACATATTTACAAACATTGTAAAGTTATATGATATTCCTAACATTTTAATAAATAATAGGTACTAATAAGTCTGTGTGTGAGTTCTTTCTCTAAAACTCCAGAAAGACAACCGGTTCCGGAATAAACTCTCCCGTTTGTATTTTCTTTACCCTAAATACACTCAGATCACCATTTTATTGTATTTTTACTTATTGGATTTTAGAGATTGAGCAGTATGAGCAGGTACCTTAACCGTTATACCTACAGGAAAATAGTCTTAGAAGACTGTCCTTAAGTTTTTGAGACAATTCTGCATTCACATATTTTGAAAAAAAAAGTACAGTCAACAAGAAAATAGGCGGTTTTCACAAAAACTTTTTTTGATCCCTATCGATTCTGTTTTTTTACAAGGATCAAAAAACTCTATCGGACCAACTGAGGTTTGAGTATAGAAAAGTCAGAAATCACAAAAAACTTATCCAATACGTTTCGTAGGAAATCATGATTTCAACTTACTTTTTTATGAAGAATGGCAGAACAAAAAGTTAAATACAGCCATCTAAGACCGTTTTCCTGTCGGAGGACACGGTTGAGCATACGGTGGAGGTCTGTCCGGCTTGGGCAGAGCATCGCCGTGTCCTCGTGGAGGCGATCGGTGGCGGGGATCTCTCGCGTCCGGCCCTAGTCCAGGCCATGGTATGGAGCGAGAGGGCATGGGAGGCCGTTAACTTCTTCTGCGAAGCAGTAATGCTCGCGAAGGAGGAGGCAGAACGCGTGAGGGAAAGGCAAATTTCGCGCCCTCACGCCCCTAGCCGCCGCAGGAGACGCCCTGGGCGTCGGGAATCGCAGGCCGATTCCCGGCCACCGTAGGCGCGGGCTTGCGGACGGTGAGCAATGGGTAGCTCGCCGTCCGATAAGGACCAGGCCCGGGTCGACGGCGCGTTGTGTTCCACGCGCGCCTCAAAGAGATGTCAGCAGAAGTGAAGGGGTCCGTTAGGACCGATGCCTGCCGGGGTTGCGGGAAAGTCCGAACCGTGGCCCCTGGCAACGTACAGGCAGCGGAAGGAACACGGGTGGGTTTTAGTCAGTAAGAGTCTGACACGCCCTCCTGCTCCACCCAGAGCGGGAGAAGTTATTTGATAATTTCCCATCCAAAAAAAAAGCCCGTTTTCCTGTGTCTAAATCGATTAAGGTACCTGCCCTTAATGCCCCTCAAAAATCGTCCTGTGTAGTCCCAATGCCAAGTCGATAACGTATATCTTAATTAAACGAATACTGGACGCCAAGGTTCAAGAAATCAAGACCCACTATATACCGTAAAAGAGCTTACACAAATTGAATTTGTTAGAAGAAATCCCTACCAAGTGCGATGAATAAAGACAATACTTGTGGAAGAAAAATAGAGGACAGTATCGGAGATAAAACGCGTTTTGTGGAACGAGACATTCTGATAAGTCGTCCTCTTTCTTGAGCCTTCAGATTGCCTTGTAGATGGTGAATGTTGCAATGAATTTGAAAACTTCATTTACGAGGTCAAATGAAGTTAGCTAGGGAAACTCCAAAGACGATCATCGGGTATCGATATCTAAATAGGATAAAAAAAAATACAATTAAGAGGCTGACAACAGCTAAAGCACGGTCACTGTCGGACTTCATAGAAAAGAAAGAGAAGCGTGATGACACAACCGCTGGTAATTTATTGCAAAATATGAAGCAATTATCTATTTAAAAAAATAAATTTCCCATGCAAAAAAATAAAAAAATATAGTGCGATTGGATTTTCCATCAGGAAATTCTCAGTAGCAGCCCAGAGTCTGGATTTATACCCGGTTGACAGCAATATTACATGTGACTTAAACATAACTGGCGAAGAGTGGGAACACCTCTGCCTAACCCTTCTGCGATTTCAGGCGTGATGTGATGTACGGGATGTACCTCATAACTGGTGGAATTTTGGTGTATCAGACTCCTCTGCCTACTGTTTTGGAGAATAGCAGGCATTTCGTTTTATGTAATTAATACATGATGTACTAAGTTTGAATGGAAATACAACGTGTTCCTTCTGATGTCCCATAACTCGAAGGATAAATGCTATATGTATATAAAAATAATACAAAAAGTCATAAGACAAGTGTTCCAAAAATAAATAGTTTCGTAGATAACCATAACATTAGAATCTCGATGTGTGTATCTACATAAGTTTCATTGTTATGTACTGATTCAAACTAAGCTTTCATCTAAAGCTAAGAAAATGCGACGTTGTCATATTTTACGTAATGGTGTTTTAAATAAATAATCGTGACTGTCGAAACAATTTGAAAGCAAAAAAAAAAAAAACCTAATGTCGGTTGATTCTTTGAAATGGTCTCATTAATACCCTAGAGTTTTGGGATACCTAAAAGAACACGTTGTATATTATCATACAAATTTGTACTGAAAATACAAAAGGCTTTTATACTCACAAAGACGGGTAAGATCAAAGTAGGTAGGCACTACAGGATGCGTAAAAGTTTTAATGAACAATGTTTTAAACAACCTGCCTTCCTTTAATTATTAAAATAAACTGTCAGAAAAACCTTTTCGTATGAAAAAATAAGTTAAAGTCAGGGAAATTAATTATTTAGCAATTTGACTACCAACTTAAATTGTCCGTATATTAAAATCGCAACTGTCAAAGAATGACAGTTTTATGAAATACCTATAAGACGGCAAATGGACGTAGTTTGACAATTTGAGAAACAATTAATATTCTTGACTGTACAACTTGATGTTAATTACTTATTTCAAATTCTATTTTACTGGGAGTAAATTGTATACCTAATAATATTATTATTTACAAACGTGACCATGACCTTTGTTAAAGGATTAGAGTCAACGTTCGAAAATAAATTATGAAACAATGACGGATATTATGCTATTAATAAAAACTTAAAGTACTAAATAAATATGATTTCTTTGACTTTGTAAGTGCTATAAACACATAAAAATAATTTTCAATCTTAAGTTGTCTCAAAGATTTAAGGCGTATAGAGGTCAGATTTTCATACCGTCGGCCGCTCGTTAGTAGTAACACTTTGACCTTGAGCAGACCTAGCGTAGTACCCAGTTTCAATAGAATAAGAGGCCAGCTTATACTGAATTTGTTACCACTGCTGAGCGGGCTGCCTTAAATGTCAAGGTGATTCTAAAGTTACTCCTTGAAAAATATGATTCAAAGATTTAAAAAGATATCACTTACAAGGTTCAAAAGGATCCTATCAGATAGGCACGACTCACCAGCCAGTATTCAGCAAACATCTAACAAAATAATCTCTAAGCAATTTAAAACACATTTAGGATATCTTGATCATTGAAGACATTAATTTATCAAGGAGTTGATTCAGAGATTTCGACTGCGTTATGTTCTGGTAAATTTATTCCTTTCTATCCTCCCAGGGGGATCAGTTGGTACTTTATCTGACCGTTAATATTACAATTGGTTTATTAGAGGTGGAATAGAAGATTTAGGTGATTTGATTAAAACATTAGAAATTCGTTTCAAATAGGCGAGCGTTTGATTTTGCTAGTTTACTTCAGGGTTATATTTTTGTGTCAAAAATACCTATAAGTCAATGTGCCTAGCCTTTTCCCAACTATGTTGGGGTCGGCTTCCAGTCTAACCGGATGCAGCTGAATACCAGTATTTTACATGAAGCGACTGCCTATGTGACCTTCACAACCTTGTTACTGGGTAGCACGATATCCCTCCGTAAGACTGATTGTCACACCTTTTGGGCTTCTGACTACCCTTAACGACGGTCAAAGATTTACGAATGACAGCCAGAACCAACGGATTAACGTGCTTTCCGAGGCTCGGAAGGATCTCGAAATGTAATGGATGGTTAGCCAACCACGAACCAACCGCGGCAAGAGTAGCCGAACCTTCAATCGACCCGTGCGGCTGTTATTATTTAGCCAAGATCCTTCTATAGGTATACAGTACTATTTGCTTACATTACGTATTCTGAAGTATCGGCACCCTGCTTTACTTACCGCACGCGCGTCCGTCCCGGCTCGCAGCCGTAAGCAAAGTGGATGAGGTTGGGTGGTGTACCCCGCTCCCCCGCCCCACCACACTGTGCGGCGTGTACGCATGAGACGACAGAATCTTGATTATTACTCACATACACTACATATACATGTAGGTATAAAATACCTATACCTAGGTATTTGATTGAAATCACAAATTATGACACATTACCACAGATGAATAGAGGTGGAACACTCCGCAGTTTAGTAATGTAGCTACAAGTTCGGTGGGCCCGTCCTGCTGGGCCAATTCAATGAGTGTAATACGTAGTCAGAAGATCTAAGAGTTAGCCCACGTTCGCATTGACGTAATAAAATCGCGGATTTTCAACGCTCTGCGTAGCGGCGAGAGTTGAAAATACAACAGTGTGTTTTTTCAACGCGCTGGGACGAGAGTGCGTCCCAACGCGTTGGATTCTCGACGCTCGGCTCAATACCGAGAGTTGAAAATCCAGTGCGCGATAAAATCCCGTCACGATATTTTTACGTCCGCGCGAATGTAGGCTTACGCGATCGAAAGAGAGGCAACTTCTAGGTGAATATAACTGTAGGTAATTAGCGTTGTGCGACCTGAATTGCACTTTATCGTGTCGTAGCAAGAGTCGCTTTTTATTTTAATGATTTTGCGGAGTGTCCCATCTGTATTAAGAGGGAACAGGGCGTGCGATTCTCCATACAAATGTATTCTCCTTTTTTCTTCCTGAATAATGCCTCTAGAGAAATCTTTTTTTTTTTTCATATAATCAAGGTCTGCTATAGTCACGTCCCTATTATTTCCTTTTTTTCAGCAACTTATCGGTAAAGAAAATATGACCCCCCAAAAATTACGAAAATGCTCCATTTTACCGCCGTGATTAGAGGAGTACCAGACAAATTGGTTTTTTGATAAATGATAAAAAGATAGGAACCTAGACGTACTCTTTCTTAAAATTTTAATGTAAAAATAATTGAATCGGTTCAGTTTTCGAGGATAAAAAAGGGGAATACGAAACATCGATTTCGCCAATTTTTTTTGTGATATAATTGGTCTGAGCTGTAGCTATCCCTATCGCACTCTACGGGGGCAGACTTGAGATAAGAAGACGGCAATAATTTCTTTAAATACCTATTATTCAAATTCCTCGCAGCCCCTGTTCCCTCTTAATCTGTGACAATACCTTCAACAGCTTCAGTGATTTCAGGGTGGGTATATATATGGTGGATAAATTAATTCACATACCTAACATGTTTTTTCAATAGTTTGAACTCCTATACTGAAAGTAGGTCTTGTTCGATAAGCCGTTATACCGATATACCGTTATTTCTTACATTGTTGATTATTATCCGAAAACAATTCTCTCGATAAACGCTAGCCAACAAACATAATACCAAAATAGCAAATAAATATTCCGAATAGAAATATAATTCTGTCAAAGGCAGAAATACGAGCCAATTATACCAATTTGCCTTAAAATATAAGAAAAGTTCAGTCGCAAATCAGGCGTAGGTAATCCTCTTGCGAATATTAGTTACGACAATTTTATATTATTATACAAAGCTTTCTCGTTTAGCTCCAGATATTGTAATATACTAAAGAGATTTTTTTGAAATCATTGAGAACCTACCTAATTGAAACATCAGTGTTTATTACCATTTAATTTACCATAATGTTCTCAAATCTTAGTTTAAAAATAACACACAACTCAAACTCAAAGCATTTATTTCAAATAAACCAATTACAGGCACTTTTGAATTGTCAAGGGGTTAGTCAGTCAGAAATATGAAGCTAGTCGCCCATTCCAAAGCGTAGTAGGTACCTATGGAGAAGGACAGGCAAGAAACCACACGGACACACTTTTAAATTAAAAAAAATGGTTACATAATATTGATACACACATAACATCAAAATTCAAACTTCAAAAAAAATCAAAAGTCATTTATTCAAACTAGGCTGAGAATCAGCACTTTTCGAACGTCAAAATTACATAAGACAGTCCCCAAAAACGCCCAACCCTTCACCACTTCCTAGTGCTTTAGCTGGGAAGAAGAAGTGGCGCAACAAACTCCCCAGCAGCACAGCTGTCTGTTCAGTTAGAAAAAAAAAAAGATTCTATATAATAATATGCAAAATGATATTTACATTACGCAACACAACACATAATTTAAATTATAAAATTGATAGCCATATGACAGCTAGCACACGCCAATATACCAACCATCATGCCTGTATTCCCTTAAGGGTCATCAGAGGTGTACCTATAGTAACACCCACATTTCACCAGATAAGTTTAAGTCCCATGTAACAGGGGGCGAGCCTATTGCCATCAACCGGGCACCAAGCCAGATTCCGGGCTGAAGAATAATAAAATGAAAGAAAGAATTAATAAATGAAAGTTTTAAAATGTTATATTTATTCTAATTTAGAGCTAAGGCTAAAGTAATAAATTAATAGATGATGTTTTCAATAACAGTGATAATACTCAACAGCGTCTCTCTGCAAGTGGATATCTTTACATGCTCATTGGCGGAATTCCAGAGGGTGACACTTAACATACTGTCCTCTGTATAACTAGTGTCAGTACTCGGACTCGTTACTTGGGACTTGTTAATTGATTATCCACGTTAATCGACATATATAATTTTGGACCCTGTCAGTCAAAATAGGACATTTTAAAAAGACTTCATTTTTGTTGGTGGTGGTGTTTAATCGGTTTATGGGTGACGTCTCTGAGTGTGAAAATTGTGACTACATTGTTGTATTGGGTTCCTACCTGTAAAAACAAAATGTAAGTGGTAATAGTAAATAAATAAAAAAATAATAGGTAATTATTATTGGTAGTTTTACAAGTTATTTTTTATATTCTAGGACCATAAACTCAAAACGAGTTATAGCTTTGATTAAATGCTACAAACGTACGAATTTCACATTTTCATTTCACCTGCAGTTAATAGCAATCGGAATCCAATTTCCCGCTAGTTTTTCAAAACCGACTGCGCTGCGTCCAAAACCTCGAAACAAATTGATATCTGCGTCAAACCAATTTGAATTGGACGTGTGAACTGACAAGTTTTTTTTGGTAGCAAAACAATAGTATTAATTTTGATAGGTCAATCTGAGTGTGTACAGATGACGACATACAGCGTGTACGAGAAAGATGTGGTCAAATTTAAGGTCAAATATAGACCATCAAACTAAACTCCATGGGAGCAACATCGTAATCAAGACAAGAAAAAGAGCCGTACATTTGAGTCGAGTAGGTATTGAAGTTTTGTATGGGGTAGTCGATGTTTTTTTCACGATTATGATGTTGGTCCCATGGAGAAAGTTGTGATGATGGTCTGCACCACACCCTTAAATTTGACATCACCTTTCTGGTACATGCTGTATAAAGCTATAGTCTGCTCCAAAAGTATCTGATGAACGTGTAAACAAATTCTGTTCAGGTTAAATTCTTACGCAGTCACTCTCTAAAGGGAATTAGTAAAATAACACATTCATCTGTATATAAGAGGTTTCAACTTTATATCTCACCACTTTTTCCAACAACAGTTCAGTACAGTTCTAGTCGGTTGTTTCCGTTTTGACAGATTTTCGTTTCGTAAAATTTTTGTTTGGTCAGATTTTCGTTTCGTCAGATTTTTAAGAAGTTAGAAGTACAATCTCAAGTATATAAACTGACCTCGCATTTTATAGGCTTTTCGTACGAGTTAAGCTTATAGGGGAGAAGTAGGTACGGCCGTATAATTATGCCTTCTTGCGTGTACTTGCCTATCCGGTACGCACGGGCATATTTTTATCGCGGCGATGTTCTTCGCGTATTGAATTATCGACGGTCTGCTTAGTGCCGAGAGTTGAATATCCAACAGTGTGTTTTCTTGACGCGGTGAGATACGCGCTGGATGCGTTTTGTTGGATTCTCAATGCTCGGCTCAATACCAAGAGTTGAAAATCCAGTGTACGAAAATAAATCGCCGCGATAAAAATACGACCATGCGAATCTGGGCTTATGGCACCGTCGGTTTAATTCGTGTTCTAGATCCCAGTGATTCATCTGACTATCTCCCAGATAGATACTATCAAATTTCAATGTTTGTTGTTCTATATAATTTGAATTCAACCTAGTCCTATTCAAACCTTGAGCAATTTGATTTGACATGTTTGTTTGGCTTTATTGATCAGTGCTTTGATGTTTCAGCACTGTTTACTGCAAATAATTTAAAACAACATAGCTCTTAATTAAAACGTGTGTATGAAAGTGGGTGATATTATTTGTCCCTTAATGAATAATCTGTGATATTCATTAATGAGAATTAGTTAAGCAGTTTTATAATAGGTTCCTTTCTCGTATAGCGGGCACTTCTCACCTTTCCAAAATACATATTGTCATATATGCACTGTGCAAGCATAAATTGCCCTTTTCTGTTCGGCAACTGTACGGTACATAATTCAACATATTATATAATATATTATTATGAATCATTGTATGTACAAAAAATGTAGGCATACACATACGCACACACATACCCACACGCACATGCACACAGACATTCATACACACGCACACACACTCAAACAAACATGCACTCAGACACACCATCAACCACTCGCAATTGTACCACGTTGACAATCTTTGCTATGTGCTACAACGGGGAATCTGGAGTTCTAAAATACAGGCCTAGGCTTAGTTTAGACTTCAGATCTCTCACAAATTACATTTTTTTTTCAAAATAACTGTCCACTTACTATGTATAAGAATGTAAATTGTGGAGATAAATAAACATAATTTTTATTATTTTTTAACTGTACATGTCCAAAAGCTGTCATCATTCCTTTATATTTCAGGAAGTCTCTAGAGCGTAAATTAGACTATGAAATTGAAGTTGGTAAAAGTGTAAGAAAGTTTGTCTGACGTCATAGTTAGATGCTCTCTAGCGTAGTAAGTAATCTTTCTTCCAACCGAATGGTTCATGTAGTATATTTTTTCTTGAAAATACTTCCTCGACTTATGTCGTGTTATATGGAGAGCTTTCCTTTACATGAAGTAAATAAAATATTGCGGAAAATGTTGACGATATATTTTTTAATACAAGTCCATGTGTTTTATATACGAGTACTTAACATAACATCACGCCTGTTTTCTCCGAAGGGTTGGGCAGAGGTGTACCTACATAGTACACCCAAATTTCGTGTTTAACTGTTTAATAGGGAGCAAGCCTATCGCCATCAACCGGGCACAAATCCAGACTACGGATGGAAAACCCAATAACACTGCCCGATCTGGGGATCGAACCCAGGACCTCATATTCAACAGTAGTGCTTGCGACCACTAAGCCAACGAGATAGTCAAACAGTTAGTAAGAGTACTTACCCAAATAATATAACTTACCGACACTCACTTAAAATAGTTTTACAAATTATATTTTGCCTTTTAAGAATTTCTGTCCGAAATTGTGAAGATTTTTCTTGTAGCTTTTCCGTTACAAATGTACTGAATTTATTTGAGCTCTTGCTATAGCCGACAGAAAGGCAACTTTTCATCAGATTTGCACTGTAACATACACAATATTTCGTATAGTTTCCTGTATGTTATGCCAAGAAATGGAATAGCTTTACCAAATAGATAAATTACGAAAGCTTAGACAGTGAAAATCCTGCCAATTTTGGGAGGTATACTTGTTTCGTAACCACAGTACTCCCAGAGGGAAAAGCTTTGTGAATGTTCTACTTAATTCACTTGTCGGTTAACCAGATTCCTGCCAAAACGCTGTCATGATACACGGAGCTGTGATTAGTCTTTCCCTAACTGAACTAGATACTAACTTTGTCTAAAGTTCTTCTTAGTAACTTTCGAGTCGAGAGTCTAGTGTAACCTGGACAGAAGATTTTTATTAAAATTATCATAATTTATAAGCTTTATAGAGTTTGCATTGTGATCATTTTCAATATTGAAACAAGTTCTGTTGTCATAGGTTAACGGACACATGAACAAAATGTCTTTATATTATTATATATCGGATTCTAAGAAAGTGGAACGGACTTTTATAAAATACAATTCGACACTATTCTAAGTTTTTTGAAAGTAATTATCACATATAAAATTAAGTTCGATTAAAATTGCTTATTAATCTTATAATCGATAATGATTATAATTATTAAAATTATATTTATATTTTAGTATATAAAATTAAAAACCTTTTTAATAAAGGATAAAACTAATTGTTAAAATGATCTAAGTGTGTCAGGAAAGAGCTTGAATATATATAAAAACATGTAAAACTGATTACCACAAAAAAGGTATCTTGGTACAATTCAAAGTCTTTGACACTTCTTTCATTATAGGTAATCGATGACATAAAATATTTTTCATTAGCAAAAACTATTTATAAAATTCTTTAACACAATTCTCCTATTGTCAATAGAGCTTATCTTCATCATTATTTACGTTATCTTCCAAGGAAATCACGAAGGAAATTAGGATTTAAGGGGTCCCCCAAAGTCCACAGCCAAACTATGGACTTTTTCCTTTTGCCAAAGACCAACATTTGTTTTGTCATTCTGTTTGCTTAAGCACAGGTGAAGAGATTTGCGTCATTTGGGATAAGTCTTTGATAGTTTGCTTGCTTTCTATGAATTGAATTAGAATTTTTTGACAAGGTCCATTGTATGATTTGATGATGTGCGACTGCAGGGCACAGGCCTCTTCTCATATAGAGAAGGCACGACCATTAATCACCACACTATTTCGAAACGGGTTGGCGATTTCGGGCTTAAATTAACGATAGAAGTCCAAGATAAACTCCGAAAGTACATCATTTACGGAAAAAGTCTATTGGTCCTTAAACATTTCTTAAACAAGCCTCGAATAACTTTTCAAACGTTGAATAACTAACAGTTGACTTTAATAAAATTAAACTCCTTTTTATAGTTACAGCGTTACCCGAAAATAAACCAATAATTATTTCAGAATCAAACAAAAGCCACCCAAATTACACAGACCCGAAATAACAAAATCCTTCCGTAAAAAATCTGGCACAAAACTTGCCTAGAACATTAATTGAAAAGTCGTTTTCAAATCACTAATCTCGAAGCAATATTGTGGTGGTTGTACATCACAGTGCTAAACCACACCTGCGTTGCCCACAAGACACATTAATTTCAAGCTTCACGGATAAATTTTGATAAATTAGATCACTTTCTCAAATACCAATTGAATTGCTGTCCAATTGATTGATTGCATTAGACTTTCTTTCATGCTGCACTCAACTATCCACCTTATTTTTTTAAGAATAGGGTCGCAGTTCCAAGTGGAGTTCTTGAATAGGGTGAGAACACCTGTGTTTTGATTAAGGGGCCCATTTTATAGGTTATTCAGGAGTCATAGTGTCGGGTAAAGTTGAGCAGTTTATCTTTGTCGGTGTTTGAGAACTGCTTTGAGCTTTACGAGGACACGTTAAGTGAGGACGATGAAGTTGATTTAGGTCCAGTTACTGGGTTAGTTGTTGAAGGTAATAATGATAATGTCGAACGTTTACTTATGTTGGGGTATTGAGACGATGTTTCAGGGTTTTATACACTTAATGCTAATAAAAGCACCGTAACTAAACGCACGTAAGTTTTTCAGAAATCACACATTAAATAAAAACATATAAATATATCTATGAAAACATCATGTACGTAAGAAAAAATTTACATATTTTTAGTAAAAGAGGTGATAGACATAATTATTGTACAAGAAATAGGGATTTATTAGTTCAACCAGGTTTCAGACTGGCTAAAGTAGACTCATCTTTCATGGGGTACTGTTTAAAATGTTACAATAAAATTCCTCCCCACATACTTCAACTGAATGAGACGAAATTCAAATCTTGTATAAAACGCACACTATGTAGGCAGGCATATTATAAGTTGGGGGATTACATAATTGATAAAAATGCTTGGCTCATTGCTGGTCCTGCTCCACAAGCATAAACTAATTGATTAGCATTTGAAAATACCGTTGGAGCTGCTGAAGATTTTAAAAACTATCTTTGCATTGTATAAATTCAATGTCTTAGCATTGTATAATTGCATAGCACATGTGTGAGTACTATGTACCGACTGTAAAGCTACCATTTAGGTACTGGGTATGTCTTCCATTGACTTGAATGTGCCCTGGCGGCTGAGATTATGTCATGCTCACTCTAATGTCTCGCTGGCGGTGGCGCGTGTGTTGGATCATTTAGCTCCCTTCAAAATGGTTGAGCTGAATGGTGCTAATCCATGCGTCATGTTCGTGAACGGGCGCCGTCAGTAGAGACTGGTCATCTCTTAGCTGCCACGGCTTATTTTAATTTTTGAATTGTTCTTTGTTTTTTATATTTTTATTACGGACGCTTTTAACGTGCACGTCTTTCTACATTGTTCTCACATGTATAATTTCAACGTTAATGATGTAACCAATATTTTGTAAAAAAAAAAAAAAATGATTTAAAAGAGTGTCCGTGGAGTTTCTTGCCCGTTCTTCTCCATAGGTACCTACTACGCTTTGGAATGGGCAACTAGCTTCATATTTCTGACTGACCGACTTCTTGACAATTCAAAAGTGCCTGTAAATGGTTTAATTGAAATAAATGCTTTGAGTTTGAAACACTAACCTCTTTTTGGACTTCACCGCAGTTGAGTAAAAGTGTAAGTTTACGAAATAAAAAGATTGTTTACTTAATTCAAATAGATTTTTCTTTCATTTAGCTGTTACACATAATACAATTTTTTCTAAAGAAACCCCAGCATTCATTAACATAGTTTTAGTACGCTCAATGAATTCCTAAACGTACCTAAAACAATTTACGGAATGTAGGTCTCAAATAAAATCATCCGAGAACGAATTTATGTCTTCTTCTTGTTTTGTTTATTTTGGGGTAGCATTAGTATTCTTTTCCGTACCGAGTGACGAATGGCCATTATGTGTGAACGATTCTCAGAGATTCTTTGGTCTTTGTCCGTTTTTTTTACTTCAAGAAAATATTACGAAGACATTTATTATCGTCGACTAAACAAGATAGAAATTCTTAGTAATGTGAATTTTTGGAACGAAGTTCGATATCGCCAGTTATTCTCTGCACACTTGGTGAATAAGAGCTAGACTGAAAAAAGTGTAAAATTTGACCGTTACGACACTTTGTTTAGGGTTCCGTACCTCAAAAGAAAAAACGGAAGCCTTATAGAATCACTCGTGTGTGTCTGTCTGTCACAACCAATTTGCTCCGAATCGACTGGACCAATTTGGCACACATGAATTTCTGCGACCCAAACACGGACATGTAACATAAATATATGAATTTTCAATACGGGAGTCACTTTTCGGGGGCAAATCGGAAAAAAAAAGTTTTGCAAACTAACCGTGTGACATATCAAATGAAAGGGATTGTAGTGACTATGAGGATCTCAAATAAATTTTTAAATAATATTAAATTAAAATCAATCATCATTTTTAAAGATATTTAAGAAAATTTATGAAATTTTACCAGCGCCCCCCATTATCTCCGAAACTGCTATGCCTAAAATGTTGAAAAAAAAAAACTTAATATTGTGCGAACAAGCTTACATTTGCAGTTGGAATATATGGGAGAACATGTTTTTCAACTACAATATTAAATTTGTTCTCGGGACAAATTCATTCCAACTATGGAACCCTTCATTGTGCGTGGTCCGACACGCACTTGGCTGGTTTTATTTCATCGAGTTACTCTCAAACGTTGTTAATTTGCTTCGTTGAGGTTGTTATCTAATACATAATATACAGCGAAAGGTATTTCGTTCGAACCATGGGTGGCCCATGACACGTCTCCTTTTTTTAAAATTTTATTATTTAGTAATTTAGAAGGATGATAACTTCATTCTTCTTCATTTAAATGGGATTCAAACGGGTTTAAAGCCGTCTGAATCCCATTTTAATGAAGAAGAATTCAAAGTAACATTTTTAAATAATAAAATGTAAATGTAGCCTTTTTCAATAGGTGTCCCAGGTGTTACTTTTTTACTGTTCTTCATATAAATGGATGATCAGACTGCAAAGAAAAAGATTTATTACATTCATTATTCGTATGAATCTGACAGCTATTTATTAAAATTCGTGCCATTCAATAGAATAGTAATATAAAGTATTGTCAGAAGTGCTATACCTATTAATCAATGTAAAGTTTTGTCTAGAAGAAGAACGTACCTTCGAGCGTTCAAAACTTCGATGACTGACTGTAAAGCAATTAACATTATTATTTCGATCACATCTCCGAGAATCCTCCGTGCCCCGGTAAGTACTTTAAGCCGTCGGTCCCGGCTGTCATTCGTGGATCTTTGACAGTCGTAACGGGTCATCAGAAGCCCGAAAGTCTGAAAACAAGTCTTACCAAGGGGTATCGTATTACCCAGTTGCTGAGTTGTGGAGGTCAGACAGGCAGTCGCTCTATGTAAAATACTGTTATTCCGCTGAATCCGCTTAGACTGGAAGCCGACCCTCACATAGTTGGGAAAAGGCTTGGCAGATTGATTTAGATCACGTCTAAATGTTGCCATGACTCCACTTTTGGGAATTAACTATTTACCTAATTAAATTGATTTCAATATACATTTTATCAAAATCAAATGTCTTAAATGAACTTTACATTCAAAATAACTTAACTGTTTGTGTAATACGATAGTTTATTTACCCTGAAAAACAATTAAGCCTCGTTTAGAACAAATATTTATAAACAATGCAAATAACAATAATTTATTGCTTACTTAATTTCTGAATCAAATGATACTCGCCGCGTGTTTCGTGGAAAACTTTAAAATATTCTTGAAATTTAAACAAAACTTTGAAATGAACATACAAAATTGAGAAACTTAGACATTATTAAAATATGTTTGAAGGCTAAAAGCAGTTTAGACGGGAACTTAATTTAACTTGAACGCCATAGGATCACGAATGAATATGAAAATGATTCATTAATTTATTTATTTAATACTTCAAGCACAGAAATGTACAGAGGCGGACTTAATGACATAGGCATTTTCTACCAGTCAACCTTTGGGTGATGCAGAGACAAACAGTGGTAGGTGCAATTATGAGAAATTGAGGAATATTTTTAAAGGAACTATAAAGATTCACATATACCTATTACAAACTATTAATATAATATATATGCCTAATTATATATAAATATAAGCACAAATAAATATACATAAATACACGAATATACTAGAACAAATAAGACAAACAATGGGAAAACATTAACTTTGTAATGATACTGCCAGCTTCTTACGAATGTGCTTGCGAACTTTAACTTTAAAGGATAATCGGTTGGTTGCCATCCTGATTTCCTGTACTATCATAGAGAGATAGACTGAACGAAGAAGGAAGAATGAATGAAGTCTGTGCGGTGAGTGGGACATTGAAGAATGCGATTATTTGATGACCGTAGATTTTTACTGTGGTTGTCACAAATGTACTGAAAGTGGGGGGCTAGGTAACTAGGGGAAGTGGGTGAGTCAAGAAATGAAAACAAGTTGGTTAGCGCCCTTTGCTCTCTGCGTTGGCGTATGGGTAACCACTTTAGAAGCGACCGCTGCGCAGAAACATGATCATATTTACGCAGATTGAAAACGAATCGAATGCAATTATTGAGAAGACGGTCAAGTTTGTCGAGGAGATCTGCATTCAGGTCATAGTAGCATACGTCACCATAATCGATGATAGGGAAAATTAAGGACTGCACAAGCATTGTCTTCGTACTTGTTGGTAGTAAATTTTTCAGCCGGTATAGAGCCCGCAGCGTTCTAGTTACTTTCTGGCTGACCCTCGCGACTTGAGTACGCCAGTTCAGAGTACTATCAATGTGCAAGCCAAGGTCCTTCACATCAGTACTGAATGGGACGACCGTACCATTGAAGAGAACTGGCGGCAAGGTTGTACCATCCACCTTACTCATGCTCCGAGAACTGCCGATGATGATCGCCTGACAATTGTTTGGGTTTACTGCTACGCCAAATCTATCAGACCAGGTTTTAATGGCTATCAAATCCCTGTTTAATTTTTCGATAGCGTAAGAAATTTTTTCAACCCTCCCTTGGCAGTACAACTGCAAGTCATCTTCATACAGATGATACGCACACTGAAGATTAAACTTTGTATCAATAATTAAACATAAATCTCCGACCCAAGCGAAGTATTTCATTCAGTAAAAGAAATGTGGCAGTCATGGGACGCCTAACAGATGTGAAACATCGTAAAGAGCTCGGAATTACGGTATAAGAGAGCATCGCGCCATTTGCCGTCACGGCATACGAGCGGGTCTTACATCCAAATCACGCCAATAGGACCGATGCCTGCCGGGGTTGCGGGAATGTCCGAAAGGGATACCGTGGCCCCTGGCAACGTACAGGCAACTGAAGGAACACGGGTGGGTTTTAGTCAGTAAGAGTCTGACACGCTCTCCCGCTCCGCCCAGAGCGGGAGAAGTTATTTGAAAGTTTCCCATCCAATAAAAAAAAGGCACGCCAATAGATGATTCACATCAAAAATAAACACAAACTACTATTTTTGGTAACGTTTTATGATTCAGAACAATCATTCGCTTATTAACTACACTTGAAGCAACAAAAATATTTTAAGTAAATTGTAAGTTGTAAATTGATCTATCAATCTGTAAGAAATAGTTCAGTTTTTTAATCATTTGTTAGGTTGAGGCTTAATATAATCGTTTAACAAGAACAACCTGTTTAAGTTTCAGTAAACCTTACCAATAACACTGAACTGAAATGGTTATTTCCACCATTACACGCTAATCGTTCGAGAGTAACTGATCCCACTACTACCTCCTGCCTAGGGTAACGTCAAAAGGCTAATAATGGTTTAATCTCGTAGGAGATAATATAATACCAGCCTGCTACCGTCCCACTTCAGGGCAAAGTCCTCTTCTTATATTGAGAAGGCATGAGCATTGATCACCATGCTTGCTCAAGACGAGTAGAGGATTTGAGACATATTAACTATAAGTCCAGATCTCCTCACGATGTTGCTTTTCACCGATGCGATGTGAGTAATGTCCAAGATAAACTCAGAAGGTAAATATACATTGAAAAAGTCCCATTGGTGCTTCCGCGGATTTGACCCAAAACTTCGTGAATGAGAGGCGAGGGCTTAACCTCAGGGTCATCACGACAATAAATTATAATGAAAATTAAGGACACAACCAACATAGCTCACCGTCCGATAAGGACCAGGCCCGGGTCGATGGCACGTTGTGTTCCACGCGCGCCTCAAAGAGATGTCAGCAAGTGAAGGGGTCCGAAAGGACCAATGCCTGCCGGGGTTGCGGGAAAGTCCAAAAGGGATACCGTGGCCCCTGGCAACGTACAGGCAACGGAAGGAACACGGGTGGGTTTTAGTCAGTAAGAGTCTGACATGCCCTCCTGCTCCGCCCAGAGCGGGAGAAGTTATTTGATTATTTCACAACCAAAAAAAAAAAAAAGGATACAACCAACATGAAATTCTGAATCTAAACTATGAACCAACACATACAAAATAACGTCAACATATTGCAATGTCACTTCAAGACATAAAGTCCACTATTATTTCAGAACGTACCAAGTCCTAAATTCCATAAAGTGTTTCAAAGTGAGCTGAAACTGGATACTTATCGTTACAACACTACAGAGCTCCAGCACTTAATTCTGTCCATTACCTTTCATCAAAGATTTCATTAGAGATACAAGATTAATTTTGGGATAAAATAAAGATTAAACATTTGGCGATATAAATATCGTTTTTATTAGAACATGTTCGTGTTTCATGAACGTGTTCTTAGAAAGGTCTTGAATAAATTTTCGTGTTATATGTTAGTAGCTTTAATTATTCTTACTATTTTAGATATATATAGATTTATTTGTCACAGAAACACGTGCATGATATGGGGGACCCACAGCATGTCACTGAATTTCGGTGGTCACCCGAAGTTCAGTGACGTGCTATGGGTTTGATTGTCTGGATCGAGAAGTGAAAACATCACTTACGTCTTTGATTTTTTTATTGAAAAATTGTGTTGAACGAACAAAGTCCTGCGTTTGATGGTCCGTCACAGTACGTGACATTTGTGAAATTGTGTGGCTCATCCACACAACCAATATTCTATAGTTGAAGTTGACGGCTGACGTCCATTGGTACCATAATAGGTAGGTACTGCGCCGCTAAGTCTTTATAAAATAAGTTTTACCATGGGGTTTCGTGTTCCCAGTAAATCAAAACATCAATTTAATTTAGGAGCTTTAAATTGTGAGTAAAACTCAAAGCATTTGTTTCAATTAAACGACGAATTAGACGAGGTACATGCCGAAGGTGCAGTTACTAGAATCGCACCGGAACGTCAACTTCAAGGCGTTCTCGTGCGAGTATAACTGTTATCTGCCCCTCGTCATGGAAGAAGACTTTTGGCCGCAGGATGTGGTGTTCCGTCGCTTCTGCGGCAAGTTCCACAGGACAGCACAAACTCAAGCTAGTGCAAAGTGAAATGCTAATAAAATAGTCTAAGCCTTATTTATTAACACAAGTTTTAGTTTATATTAAAATATGTATGTTTAGGTTAAGGTATTTTTCTATGGGCCGATGTCGCCTGAAATAAATGGTATTATTATTATTTTTTAAATATTCTCGGGACCATGGATCTCGGTCCTTTGGAAGGCGTACGAGGGGCCAAAGCAAACTCACAGGGGCCCCTTAGACAAATTGAAATGGAATGAGGCACCAACTGACGATTATCCTTGTTTGCACTACGCAAGGGCATTATTATTATTAAACCATTTACAGGTACTTTTGAATTTTTTAGGAGTCGGTCAGTTAGTTAGAAAGTTGAACCTAATTGCCCATTCCAAAACGTAGAAGTTGTTCAGAGAAGAACAGGAAAGAACACACACTCACACTCTTTTAAATCAAGATAGTACAAATCCTGGGTACATTATTCTTGTTGCTTCATTAGGTGAGAATAATATAAAAAAACAATTCAAAATATAAGGTTAAATATAAGTCCAGGCAGTTAAGAGATGATCAGTCGTCAGTTCACGAACATGACGCGTGGATCAGCTCCATTTAGTTCAACCATTTTAAAGGAAACCGAATGATCCATCACACATGCTACCATCACCGAGACATAATATTAATATAACGTAATTAGATTAAATGTCTATCTACTAACGGTTTTTCTTTCTCCCCAGGTACTGTAGTAACAAAATGTGAATAGACAGCATCATGGAGGAAGAGTACTGTTACAACTGCAGCCTCTATGCTGAGGTCAACGACACCGTTTATAGGAACATCTCCAAGAATGAGACTACCATCAACAAGTTCTATTTTTATCAGGTAAAGGAAAACAAAAACAGTTTTTTTTTTTTGTAATTTGTTTTTATTATTCTCATGTGTTCCACAAACGATGCAACACTTAATATCCTGTTCTGCTTGTGCTGTTGTCTGCACGTTTCTGGAAGTGATGGACGATACTGAGGGCGCCAAACTCGTAACCAAATTCTGGGCCGACACAATTTAGATTACCATTGACACGCTAAGAAAAAGAACATCATCACGTGGAGCGATGATCCTCGCAGCAAAGCTAATAGCAGCTGGATGAGAGAAGACGAGGGTCGAGTAATGTGGCGTGAGATTGGGGTGACCTATGTTCAGCAGTAGACTACTATGGTTGATAATGATGAATCAGTACTTACTATCACGTTCAGTAATTCTATAACGATGCAAGTATGCTCCATTTTATCTTCTGTGTACAAAATTATAGACTGACTTAGGCCGTTTCCTCATTAGTCGGTACGGTATCGTTTCGGTATAGTATGATCGGTATACCGAAACGATACCGCACTGCATTAATTTTTCCTCATTGGTCGGTAAGCAGCAGTGCGGTATAGTATGCTCTGTATACCGCAACGATACCACACTACTTTCATTTGCGGACCTGACGTTATGTTTTCGGTATAATTTTTGCAGTACCACTTAATTCATTGAAATATAACCGCTCGGTAAGCTTTCGTTAGAGTATACCGAGCATGCTGTAAAACGCGTGACGTGAGCGGGTACCGCACTGGATGTTTCTACCGAGACGCGTTAAACCGAAACGACCGCGCCCCGCTCCCGCGTATACCGAGCCAACCAGGAAACGCTTATTGAAATATAGGCGCTCGGTCAGCTTTCGGTACCGAGTATACCAAGCATGCTGATCCCGTACCTTCCAGTGAGGAAAGAGCATAAGAGCCATGACGTGAATTACGCTTTTTGAACTTCCCGAGCGTACCTACAGCGTGTTGCAGCTTTTTTTACAAGTGCCAAAACACGAATTTTACATTGCGGTTTCTCAATAAATTCTGTAACTAACTGCATACATACATAATCACGACTTCTTACAAAGGGGGTAGGCAGAAACTACAGAACGCTACCTCCTACGATCCTTACATAGTCCTTTTGCCTCGTTTACGTTCATATATCTGGTCTTACACGCACACCAGTTGCAAGAACTACGCACCTGACCTCTCTGAAGAACATCACCAATAAGGTCAATATCTCCTAGGGCGTCCGTCCCGGCGTTTCTTTTTTAAGGATAACTTTTTTTCTTTTATTTATAAAAGTCCCAAAGATCCAATAGTTACATTCTACAGCAAAATGGTCATAGTTCTTAACTTTCTCTTCTTTTCAAGTCACCTCAAGTACATTTTCTTAATGAATTTTCTCATTAAAGCGCGTGTCATTAAACCTAATGGCCTGTCAAACTGTCGCGGCAATAAAATAATATAAATGAACGTGATATGTTACCAATGGGGGGAATGAGGGGAGAAAGGGCGTAGTTTAATTGTGTAAAAGACGTAACGTAGGTAAAGGGGGTCTAAGGCGACGTTTTCTAATTATTTTTTGGCTTTAACTTAAAAAAAACGAATGTTTACTTTAAGAATTTTTATAATAAAGGTTAGGTTAGGTTTTAAAGTTTTCGGTGGTTTTGTTTTTTTATCTTAAAAATGAAGATTTTGGAATAGTACTTACTAAACGTATAAAAACTAAAAAGAGGCCTTGTCGGACGGCTCCTAGCAATGACATTTTTTTTGCTGCTAAAACAACAGATATTCCCCCGGATCTTTGGTAAAATTTAAAGATATACTAAGAAACTAATCAGCTAAATTAATTAAGGTGGAGTGCAGGATTAATTGCGAGAAGTTCTCTCCAAACTAAAGTATGGGTCTAGACTTACTCTCTGTTTTCTCATTTGTTTAAGACTGACTTAATTTAAGGGCTATGAAATCACTTGGTTAGTGTAGAGGGCTTTTTGTATTAATAACGTTGTATCTCTCCCAGCCTTTTATTTGTTTGTGGTGCTTGAAATTATGAGACATTACGTGATAAGTGATAACTTATGTGCTTGATTTAGAAACGATTACATTATGGTGAGATGAATTACGATGAAATGTAAGGCAAACAAAATCAGTATAATTCAGTGACAGAAGTTAACCATTGATACAGAGTATAAAAAGAGCCACACACGGAACCGTCATATATACGCATTTTGTACATCAAGTAACTTTCTGCAAAAATAATAGCTCGGAAATGACTTCTATTTTTGTGTGAAAATTTTCCTTTTTACGATAGATTTCGATGTAACGCACGCAAAACATAGTGCTTCCCATAAGCACGCATGCAACGGTACAAGGATCGTAGGGTATTTAAATTTACGTATATTTATAACTTGTTTTCTTAAAAGAACGCTAAAAAAGTTGTCATAATAAATGGAAGAACAAAAGACTCTCGGCCTCGTTCAGGGTATTTTTACACCCGTTAGAAATGGCTATAACTCATTAAAAAATAACTGAAAAAAAACAAAAAAGTTAAATAATATTCAAACTTTTATTTGAAGAAAAAAAACGTTTTAAAATTAACTATACAAAGTATTTTTAACTAGCAATATTGTAAACAAAGAAATGAAATCCAAACTGTTTAAATATTATACAATATGCAAAAAAGAACCTGTCCGATCCGAACTTAGGTAATGCAATAAAATTACTAAAAAGTATATTTTTTAAAATTAATATTAAAAATAAATTATTGCTATTTAAAATTTAGTTTTAGTACCAAATTTACACGAAATCCATAAAAAAATTGAAAATTTTCAACAGTGTGCATAAGTTATGACTGTAGGCCCCCGCTAAACGACGGCCGCCCGCGCCCCATATTATAAACCCGGTAAAATTCCCAATTGAAATTCAAGGAGGCGTTTTTTTTCTTCTTTTTTCCTGACTGTTACCATATAAATAGACTCTCAGTACGTCGACCTTCCCCTCTTAATTATTGTCTAAAATTCTAGACAAGTTTTCACCAAATTGTAAGACATTCCAAGACTCCAAATGCACTATGCAGTTTACTAGAAATTACTTTAACTGTTCACAGCTACCACCAAATGGCGCAACTTTGATACTCAGACCCATAATTTAAAAGTTTAGATAACGGTTTTCGTTAAAATTTATATTTTACTTTTTAAACTATGATTCGTCCTCTTAGTAACACAAAAACGTATCTGTATTTTGATCCATTTTGAGTATCTAGATCAAAATAACTAGTTCTATTAAGTCACAAAGACACGTATCTCGATGACACTTTATTTCCAAAATGGGTGGTTGACGTATCTATATTAGGCGTAAAACAGAAACAAACACAAAAACTTATCTGAAGATACGTATGTGTATTACTAATAATAGACTTTGTGCAAGTTAGATAAAGAAAGATACAGTTTTTATAAGCAAATGTACGTCAAAACCAAAGGCAGTGACGGGAGTTCCAAATCGGGTTCCTCAACAGACGCGGTGTTTTTGACAGAAGCCCGAATCGGGTGCCGTAACATTCAAACATTCAAAGAAGAAGAAAACGCGTAAAACAGAAACTTATCTAAAGATACGTCTGTGTGTTACTTAGTGTTAAACG